>JAJTUV010000033.1:0-1200000 GCA_021653895.1 Mastomys natalensis
AGACACATGTTATCAATGAATTTTGTCATATTAATAAATCTTATTAACGCAGTTGATAGAGGTGACATATCACTTTCTATTTATGTATCTGCATTAGTCACAATTCTGCAGAGAAAAATAAGAGATAGATTGATGGTAGACTGGTAATTCATAGGTGAATAATAGAAAATAGATGGATGATAAATAATCGGTAAACACACACACACACACAGACAGGCAGGCATACAGAGAGATGAATGATGGATGATAGATAGATAGATAGATAGATAGATAGATAGAGATAGAAGATTGATTACAGAAACTGAGTAATGAAGTTGTGAAGACTGAAAAGTCCCATTAACTACTGTCAGCATGTTGGAGAATAGGAAGATGGCAGATTAATTCTGTCCATGGCTCAAGATTCTAGAACTAGAATTTCCAATGTCCTGGGGTACGAGAAGATAAAATATGGATATCTAGGCTTAAGAAAAGTGGTATAAATAATATTTATATCATTTATAATATAATATTTCACTTCAACAGTTTTTGTTTCATTTGAAATATTTAGGAATGGGATGTTGCTTGCTCAATCTCACAAGAAAGTACTTTTCTTTATATTCTAACTTAAATTATAATCTACTTTGGAAACACTCTTAAATAGACATACCCAGAGTTACAATTTTAAGAGTAGCTGAACATCCAATAATTTACCATGTAAAACCAATGAAGTAGCCATGGTATTATCTTTGAATACAAGAAAAAAAATGTAATTTTCACAAAAATGAAAGGCTTCAGTTTTTTTTTTTATTGGATATTTTATTTATTTACATTTCAGATTTCATCCCCTTTTCCCATTTCCCCTTCCTAGAAACTCCCTCTCCCATTGCCCCTTTTCCTTTCTGCTTTTATACCATTTTAATTAAATGCAAGTATTAAGGTTGAGGGACTAGCAATAAAATAGATGCAAATAGTCAAGGAACAAGCAAGACAATAAACACAAATAGTCAAAGAACAAGCAAGGCAATAAACAAAATTCAGTGAATACTCCCTTGATCACTGTTTCTAAGGGCTTATCAGGATATCCAAAATATCTGAGCCAATTTCCTTGTCTTAGCCCAAAGTCATTTTCATGTCTGAAGACTACTTCCTTGTTCTAGCCTAAAATTCAGATTCCTGCCTGAAATTACTTCTTTGTTCTTGCTTAATATTTAGATTCCTGCTTGACATTACTTCTTTGTTCTTGCTTAAGATTTAGATTCCTCCTGAAATTACTTCTTTGTTCTAACCTAATGTCAGATTCCTACCTAAAGCCTACTTCCTTGTCCTTGGCCAATGTCATATTCCTGCCAAGCAACCCATTTCCTTGTCCTTGGCCCATGTCAGATTCTTGCCAACCAGCCCCAAAGGCTCTCTGCCTCTCCCCATTTTTTATTTCATTAACAAGACTGAGCCTGTCTTAGGTCATTCTCACAAGAATGCTTTCCTTACCTGTCATGGAATATACATTATCAAAAAGATTGCACTTCTGTCTTAGGTTAGTAAGGCTCTGTGCAGAATATTACCCATTTTTGGCTTGCCAGCCTGTCAATTTATTTACTCTGTCTGGGGGTCCATTTTCAGGATCAAGCCATGTACTTTGGCTGCCAACATGTTAATGTTGTTAAAGACACACTTTAACATGATGGGCAGGAATAAAAGTATTCCCAGGACAAAAAGGGGTATCATGATCAAGCTATATTGGAAAAGGCTTCAGTTTATTGAACATGTATTGTGATCTTATTAAATGCTCAGTAGGTTAAACTATTTAGAGAGAAATGATCATGGATATAAAATAGACTCTTCTTTAATCATTACCCCAGCTCTCTAATGAGGATATTAGTTTCAAATCTATGTTCTCAGTTAAAGAAAAAAGAAACAGGGATGGAGAGAAAGTGTGGAAACTCTATGAGGTCTGATGGTAAAGAAGAGCCATGTCAGAACTGAGGGTCTGCAAGTGCATGTGACTTCTTCCCTTGCAGGAACTGAATGTTTGCTGCCTGGTTATTTATTGTGAAGCTGACGTTTTTCTCACTAATTTGAATTTACTCTTGTTATGTTGTAGGTATGTATGTGTTTATTATCTTGGCATATTTAATGCAGATATTTTTCCCAAGGACTTTAAAAAGATCTATTTAGCAGGAAATATTAAAGCTAAGGGAGTCGTAAGCTCTGCAAAGTGCAGGTCTAATTTTATTAGCGTATTTGGTATGTGATTCTAAGAAGCAGGAGACATTTTTACAATGTTTGCTTAAAAAAATTTCCTTGGGTTTTTGAGAAGTGAATGGAATAAGAAGAAACCTCATAACAACTGCACAGGTTGAGTTGAGCAATTCCCTATTGATTGTTTGAGGCCCTTAAGCATGTCAAACATTCCTCACGTCCCTCTTTTCTTACTTTCAAGATGGGCACAATAAATACTGGTTTCCATGTGTGAGAGAAGTACAGCAGAGGTATATAATAACTTGGCTAACATCAGAGACAGGGAGTAGCAAAGAACAATCGAACAGATGGCTGGAGGAGCCCAAAACACATGCTCTAGCTCCACTGTGCTATGCTTAGAGAGGTACTTGCTTAGAACAAATTGGAGGCTCCAATGGAGGAGAATCATGAGCTGAGTGTGGATCATTGCAGGCTGGTGTTTTACATCTTCCACCATTTTCCACTGTGGCTATAGTTAGTGAGGGAGGGGAGATAGGTTTACTACCCTCCACTCCTTTCTTGTTCTCTCTCTCTCTCGTCTCTCTCTCTCTCTCTCTCTCTCTCTCTCTCTCTCTCTCTCTCTTTCTCTCCTCCTTTACAAGATTTCCTATCTTTCATACCCTTTACTTCTATTTCCTCTCCCTTCTTATTTCTTTTCCCTATTCTTCTCTGTCTTCCTTCCCTTCATATATCTATCCATTAAGCAACCTTATTCTGTTCAAATTATAATTAGTCATGAGGGAATTGAGATAATGGCACATGATCTCCTGTATACTCAAGTGAGGAAGACAGACAATATGGTTACATAACCATAGCAGTTTGATGTTATCTAATGGCGAGCGTCCTTGAGATTATAGGGCTTGCCTGAGGATTGAATAATTCCAAGATCTTTGGTGAGTGAATAAGTAGTGCATATATGGGGTACCAGAGTCAGAGTGGGAAGGGAATGGTGCAGGAAACCTCCTGGAGAGCACAGCATGTTTGAGCTGGCTTTGGGAAGTATACATAGACATTAACTCACTGAAGCATAGAGAAAAAGACCCATGTCAATATGATCTTGAAAGCAAACACCTGATGTGAGAAAAAATGGTAAATGTATGAAGACTTGAATGGGGTTTGAACCATGGTGTGAAAGGGAGAGACAGGAGGAGGGGCCATGAAGATTTCAGGAGCCATGTAAGACTAGATAGACTGAGGCTGCAGGAATAGCCAAACAAAGGAGAAACTTGAGCCTCTATAAAAGCTTTTTTATTATTATGTTCAATTAACCTTCTACATCGTATGTGAGGCTTTCTGCCATAGATGCACTTTGCCCTGAGATTTCACCCCCTGACCTATGGAATATCCTGTGGGCTGTTTCCACATCAACTGGACTCAGCAATGTATTGCTAGTTTGCAAAAAGAAAGGCAATCTCCAGGCTTCTGCACAAAACAGAGCTGGAATAAAGGCAATTAATTGATTTCCCTGGCTCTCTGTAATTCTGTTGCTAGAGTAAAAGTCTCCCAGGTAACCCTCGGTAACCTGTAGCCTTCATGAGCTTTACATCCACTAGGCCAAAGGTGAGCTTGTTTGGCAGAATATTGACATCATCCATGTCAGTTGTAGCCCTGAAATTTGTGGACATGTTGCAAATCTCAGCCTGGATTTTTATCTGGTTCATATTCTGTGGGGGGACATAGAACCAAAACAGTAATTTTAGAGGTATTCTCCACATGTATATTTAATTTATACAACAATCTCATGCATTTTGTACTATTATGCTCATTTTGCTGGTGATGTGAATTTTTTTTTAAGATGAGGCTGCACACACAAGATCTCCTGACACTCCAGGCAGGATTTGTCTGGGTTTCTGCTGTGTTTTCATCTATGTGGTATCACATCACCTTCTGATATTTCTATCCTCTGGCTCTTCACACTGCCTGAAACCTGTCACATTGGTAAAATTTGAAGTTCATTTTAGATTCTCCACAAATGTCACACGCTTTGACAAAAGCTGTTTGAAACTCCTCACATCTGAATCAAAATTACTCCCAGTTCTCTGTCTTGTCACTGTTTGCATTCTCCCGTGCTTGCTGTGTTTACCCGTAAAGCTGTGTGCTCTTCCTAAGTCTCTCTTCCATCTAGTATCTCCTGTGCTATCCAGGTCCTTACCAAATATTTTATGAAGAATGGAATAAAAAATGTTTGTGCACTTTCAACTTAAAGTATTCCAGACATCACTAGAAACTAAAAATACAACCTTTTCATGCATTCTCTCTCTCTCTCTCTCTCTCTCTTCTCTCTCTCTCTCTCTCTCTCTCTCTCTCTCTCTCTCTCGAATCTGTGTCATTTGGTGAGTGTTTCTCTTGATGCAGCAGAGAAAAATATGATCTGCCAAATCTGAAGAGGGACTTTCATCTTCTCCATTTGTTTCATCATCCTCTTTCTTCTAAGTCGAGTGATTGTCTCTTCCAAAGACCAAGAGATGAGAATTACAAAGATTTGAAGGAAAGGTGAACAGACTTTGAAATTCAACTTAGAACTGTTATTCTTCAGTAGTTTTGCTCTGAAATGTCTCACCAAAAGCCACCTATCAAGGAGATTGAGTCTTGGATTCTAACTTAGAGTTACTATTTACTATATTGTTTGATATATGATTCCTGTTTTCTTTAAGTAGTTTTCAATTAAAAGTACAATTGACAGCCTTGTCTAGGCATTATACTCATATACAGAGAATTCTAGAAACATTCATGATCATCTCTTACTCTGATAGTACAATAAATGTATCCTGTACTTATTATACAATTAGTTTTTGTTAGTTTCGAAAGTGTAAAGAGCACATTACAATCACTTACAAGAAAACTTAATTTTTTTAATGGACACAATGTTACTTTTAAATCACAAATATACATTGGTGTAAGTCTTCATGTCCAGAAAGTCCTTCTTATTTGGCTCACCTTGCCTTTGGTTGAGATTCTTAGCACAATGAACGATATCCATGAGAAAGAAGACAGAGATTCCTAGACAATTTTCCTGGAGTCTGGTTTTCCCATGAGGATATGGTCCTAAGTCATACTTCTTGGATAGACGGGTAGTAACTGCATTAATCATTGTCATAAGATCCCATATATGTTAGTTAATATTTTTCATCAGATTTTGCCTGAGTTACATTTTACATACAGCATTTCAATTTATCTTCACAGAACCTTTACTAGCTATATTTGTTACTGTTCCATGTGTGTAAGGCAATTAAAATAACTTGCCCACTATGACACTGATATCAGTAAGAACTGAAATTCCAATTGAGATTTTTCAGAATCCAGAATTGATAAACCACCTGAGCCTGGTGCCTTACCATTAAGAATCTTATAAATTATTTCATTCTTTCCCTAAATCTGTACTAACCAAGCTATCATCTGAGTATGACTGCACCTCCTACAATGCAAATCTCCAGGGAAAGTGCTGATCATTATATGTGAGTTTGTTTGTTTGATGTTTGTTATTTCTCATTGCAAGTTAATAGATGGGGCACTTGGCTGATCCATAAAGTCTGGGTAATGTGATCCTAGTCCAGGAAGCTGACATAGAAAGAATTTAAGCAGGTGGATATAAAAGACAAGCTGAGTACTGTGATAGATTCACTACCACATTGCTCTTGGTAAATTTGACTGGAAACTATCTAATGTTTTGCACATGATGCTTCTGTAGCTGTTTGCATGCTTTCTTGCAACCAAGCCTCTTGCAGGTGCTCAACCGAATCACAACCATATAAACATGTTGCAAGCTAAGACTGTCTCCTGAAGTGGAAACTTATTGGTTCTTTGGAAAGTTTGTTGGATGGTGTTTTGCTGGGGCAAACACTTGAAGGAACATTTCATTAAAGTGGGCACAGGTGTGAAAGGCTAAGGCCGACTCATGAAGGAATGTTTCACTGAAGCAGACACAGGAGAGAGGATGTTCTGCTAAAGCAAGCACATGAAAGGACACATGATGAAGGATTATTTGCTAATGACACACATATATTGGTCTGCCCTACATTGCATAGTTGAGCTGCATTTATCACACCATAGAAAGAAACACATCAAAAACCTGGTGTACTGCAGTTTGTTGCAGCTTCCAACCTTCCACCTGCTGAGGCAAGACCCCTGTTGAGGCAAGACATATGGAGGACACCTGATGTTTGGTATAAACAGGACTCAACAGAGTGACGGAGACAGAGCTTAGCTTGCTGGAACAGCTAGCAGTGCAACACTTGTGGACCTCACCTCTTCGCTGATATTCACTGCCTTGAGAGAGGCACAGCTGAGAACTTCTCCTGGTGTTCCTATTGGCCCTCCTGCTGACTTGAGCAGAGGCTGAGGCCTGGGTATCTCTGCTTGGTCATGTCAACACTGTTGCTAATCTGATTCTACCGAACTGGACTGCTGCTATATCCATGAAGTGTTTGAGAGTGGATCAAGCTGCTACTGCTAACTTGTGGACTGAACTGCCAATTTCCAGATAACAGAGATGGGAGTTGCTCCAAAGAACCTTTCTAAACAGGTCCACTCCCCTCCAATCCTTTCTTTTCCATTACCTCTGGTGGGTGGTGAGTTATAAGAAAAGTTAAATTTTTAAAAAGAATCATTAAAAATAGAATTTGAAAAAATTAAAGATACAGTACCCAGTCAAATGTCAAATATCATGAGTTGAAATATTTTTAATATATGGGGCTCACAAAACAGCATAGCTTATCAACAAAGTGGCTGTACATTTAAGATTTTTAAGCTTTCTACTTGTGACTTCTTTTTGCCTGAGAAATGTTCATGTTATTATGAATATATATGTACATAATGTAGATATGAAAATCAAACATTTACTGATAATAAACTTGTGTGCTAAAATATTTGACAAAATTATAATTTTGTCATTTAATAAAGATAAAAACAATGCTACATAGTAATGGAATGGGTGTGCTGATTTGTTTATATATATAAAGGTTTAAATTTTGGATTAATATTTGACAGTGCAAGACAAAGTGCACCTTGAATATTTGTCATAATCAACTAATAATTAATTTCATATTTGTTAATGCTGGTAATGCTATTAGAGATAACGTCATAGTATGAACTGGCAGAATTACATTTAAGGCTTTTTCAAAATTTATTAGAAATTCTTTCATAGTCAGAAGTTAAAATTAATGAACTATATATTTTTTTTGGTGAGACACCAGTCAGCAAATCAATCATCACCTTTACAATTAAACATTCTAATATAATACAATCTAAATATGTACTAGTTTGATACTTACATGCAGATTAATGGTGGTTGGGAATATTAAAACTTGCTTCTCATAATTAAATCATCATGCTTCTATAAGAGAAAACTTTGAATGTACTAAAACAAACAAACAACCCCCATGAAACAAAACCACTGCAGTTCACAACAAATCAGTGTCCAATCAGAGCTGAGCTTTTTCAGCTAGCATCTGCAGGTGCTGCACTCTGTGAAGATGTGTGATGAGCAGTGCAGTGATCATATTCTTTGTTGAGAGGCATGACTCTAGAGAACACATGCAATGCCACACGGTCATGAATGGCAAAATGCATTGTGTGCTCACATCATGTTTGAATGCGAATCAATTTTTGGTTGTTTCACATTCAGAAACCTTTTACAGTAACCAACTTTTCCATGACACTCACATTCAGCTTCAGAAGTCTTAGAGGAAAGTGACCCACAGTGTTAGAAACCAGGCTATAGAGCATTGGTGGTTTACTCTGAAGATGACAAGGCTACCTAGGAGTTGCAGTTTGTTGCTGCCATCCTGTGTCACACAAAAGGAAGCATCAGAATATATAATGTTAGCCCTAAAAATAAAAGATGAAAACTGAAATTCTGAACACATACTGCTTTGACATCATGGCAGAGAACAAAATTCAAAGTACTGGATACATTTTGTGTTTGTATCATTGTGAAGTTGAGAGAGCCTAAGTCAGAGACCATCTGTGTAGAGTAAAGCTGTTCATTGAACATTATTCATCTCATCAGGAGACCAGGCATATTTATCAACTTTCCATTACATTCTGAGAATAAGTTTTTTCTGTGCATAAGTATCCCTGTCAATGCCTGCCTTTTATAGGTCATTTAGCACGAGCTGAAGTGACCAACTTCAAATATCACAGGACAGATTTATTTGTCACCCATGTAGCTCTGAAGCCAGACATCCATGATTGAGGAGATGGGTTGCTCAGGGTGGCGTTCATATCTGCCATGGGCAGCCTTAGTCTTTGAATAAGTTCTTTAAGTTTTTAGTGATTTGTTTCTCTACCTATGAAATGGAGGAATCTGTAAGAACAGCACCTTTGAATAGTGATTGCGATTTAGAAGGCTTAATGTCCAAGGCACAGCTGCCGCCCTGAAATACAGAATGTCCTTCCTTTTGAATATAATTAAAGGCACAGCTTTCTGATTGCTCTCTCCTTGTCATCTCATTCAACTCTTTCCAAGTTTCCTCATTAGTTACAAAAGACTTAAACCTTTCCATGACAATTTCTTGCCAACCAAAAGAACTTCATCATCTTTTTACAAGACAGTTGTAAGTACTTATCCGCAATCTCTAAGCCTTTGGACTCATGTTTCACACTATTTTCTTTTTTTAATTTTATATTCTGTGGAACAATGCTATCAGGTCATATTCTTTTGAATATCACTTTATTTGCATTTTTTATTTTCAACTCATTAATATCTTTAGAAAGTCACAAAGCAAGGAAAATGATTTTGTTTAAAACCCTACCAATGTTTCAATCACCACAACCCACATCTGTGATCTGTGTCTGTATTGCTATTAACCTCTCTTACACACCTTCTTACAGGTGTGTCCCGATTTTGTAATATTCCCCTTCCTTCTTTTAGCATCTGGCATTTTTGAATTGGGATCATTACAAAGAAAGAAATTAGGAAAACTCAGAGGACTAAGAGCCAAGCCACTACACATTATGTTTATAATTCATCTCTCAAAGGTGTAACACATTGAAGCAAATGCATTTCCAGCTGGAGATGCCAATATTTTGACCTGTCATGTCTTGAGATATTTCCTTGAACTATTCAAAGAAAAAAGAAATAACAAAGCAATCGTGTGAGAAGAAAGAATATGATATAACTGCAGGTCTCAGTGGAATTGCACTATTAGGAATTTCTGTGCTGAAGAAGACCTGAGGGATTGTTCTGTTGTTCTGCTTTTAAATGGAATGTTTCAGGCATATTTCCTTGGTGGTATGGGATGCACCCATCTCAGGATACTTCTTGAGCAGTTACTTCTCACTGAGTGTTTATCTAATGATTTGCTTTGAACAAAAGATATATGGCAACATCTATGACCTCTCTCTGGATGGAATTCTCTTGACTTCTTTCTCTGAGAAAGGTAAATACCAGGTTGTAAAACACATGCCAAGAAATCAAGGACATGCCAAGGACATCTTTTGAACATTGTTTGCATGAGGGCCTTAGATGATATCAACAGGGAACTAATTCTTGTGAGCAGCTGAGCAAACACAGAAGCTCTTGTGATATGTAGTAAATGAAAATACTCTGTAAAATGTGTTGAGTGTGTATTATTTTGCTAGAAAAATGCAACCTTTGCTTTCTTCTCCCTCTCTCTACTCCTTGAAGGGCTTCTCATGCTTGGAAACATGTGGAAGATTTCCTATCCCAGGGAGGAATGAGATGCCTTAAGATCAATATCAATGAAGTCAGCATTGTTAGGTCACAGCATTTGATTGGTATTACTTCTTGCTTTGGCCCAATTTTATGAGACTGGATGAGAGGAAACAAAAACAGATTCTGAGGAATCTTACCCTCATTGTAGTAACTACGTTCAATTTCCAGGACAAGAATCTTTAAAAGTTTATCAAGGAAGGGGAAATCTCATTCAGCAAAGATCAGTTTTAGAGGCCCAAGAGAATAAAAATCAGTTTATTAGCAAGGAGGAACAGAAAGCCAGATATTGTATGTTTCTCCTTTTGTTAGCTTTTCTTAGCTATTAATAAGGCTGCTTATGGTGTTGGATATAAAAAGAAAGCTTCTCTTTTCTATCAATAAATTTGTTCCTTGAAAAGTTGTCTTTCAAAGTTTTCAAATACAACCACTTCATTTTGAAGAGTTCATTAAGTTAAGTGAGGCAATAAAGTCTATCTATGTTCTTGACCCCCACAAAGTCACACAAAGAAGTTTATGAAGAAACAGAATTTGCATATAATTTATGCATATTCTCATGTGCTTTAAATAATCTATGAATTATGTATAACACCTAGCACAATGTAAACACCATCTATATACTTGTTACATTACATTGTTTAGAGAATAAGGATTTTAAAAGTAGTTTGTACATGATACAGGCATTAGTATTAATGTAATTACAAATATTAGTAATTTGTTGATTTTGTAATTAGTAATTTTCTCTCTTGGTTGAATATGGAGGTATATACCCTTAGATATAGAAAGTTGACTGTATTTTCCTTTTAAATTGTACATGATTAAAACTCAAATTTCCCCCAGCCTCCCCTCAAACTGAGACACCTAGAGCCCACTAGACTAAGAAGTAATAAAGTATATTTATGATAAATTTGTAATATTTTATACTATTACTTTTACTTTCAAAAATGACACTGTTATGTACTTTTTAGATTAAGATAAAAAACTGGGAGATGTACTTTTTTCTCTTTTCCTTCATGTATTCATAACAAATGTTCTTCCAAGAGAACACTAGTCAGCTCAAAATGAGGCACATCCCAGCCTGCCTATATGTCCGCTATTGTAGACAGATCCTCTCTGGAGCATGTTTTACCTAGTCTGGAGGGTTTACAGAGCAATCAGAGTGAAAAGAAATTGTTACTTTCCATGGCATGTATATTTTAATCAACCTATCACCTTTTTAATAGAATCCTGGAGAGTACTGATTCTAATATTTTGTGGACCATTGGATTCCAAGGTGAAATGATTGTTGGAAATATATTTAATCCCTTTAACTCCAAAGCTGTATTGGCATTTGAATTTGAAAAGCAGCTGTGAGGATGAGAATAAGTCAGTTCATCTCCATAATGGAGCATAGTCATTTTGCTTTTGTTTTTGTTTAAAGACAGGGCTTCTCTGTGCAGCCCGAGCTGTCTTGAAACTCACTCTGTAGACTAGGCTGACTTTGAACTCAGAGATCCACCTACCTCTGCCTGTTGAGTGCTAAGATTAATGGTATGTACCACCAGTGCCTGTTATCTCAATTTTGTCATATAGACTCAGTGGTGAATCACATGTTTGGTCCTGACACCAACCTCCTGAAGCTGATGTCAAGAGCAAAGACCTCATTAAGTTTCACATCTAGAAATCTATTGTTTGATTGCTTCCAGGTATTTCACTGACATACACTTTGTAGTGGCTGAGATCCATGTGTTTCCTCTTTGTGAAAACACAGAGAAATTTATTTTAGGCAATGAAATTCAATTTGTCTTCAAAGCAATTCTGTAAAAACAATAACCTGTGTGGCATTCTAATCTTTAACAATGTTCTGTTGAGCCCAGGCAGCTTTTTCTGCCACTGGCCTCATGTTATAAATGGATAAATGTGTAACTGGTCCTTTTGTTAAAGCATTTAATAACAGAATGCAATTGAAAGCCCAAAGTATAAACTGGAGGAACCATTCCTTAATCCAGAACAAATCAAATAATGATAGTTTTGGAATTTTTCTTGCTAGGATAGATGACAGTATTATTCTACAATCAGTCATTTCTTCCTGCCTTTACTTTGAGCCTTGAGATATGGACATTCCATTGTCCATTTTCAATAAATGTGGGCATAGCAAGACCATAGAGGCTCTGGTATTTTCATTCCTTGCTCCTTCTTGTAGTAGCAATTCTCATATACTTAGGATGATTGACATGGGATTTTCTTTCTTTGCTTGCTATATACGGACACTTGGAGTCAAAGTGGCAAGAGGCTTTAAGCTGAACAAAAAACCTGGGTGCCCTGTGATTTGTTTCTTCTTCTGGGAATCAAAAAATATAAAGCAGAGCTAAGACAGATAAAGACAGGGGGCAATGCTGGGGAATAGTCAGAGTGTTGTCTGAGTTCCTTGCTGAAATAGTCTTGTCATTTAATTTTTGGTGTGTGGTATACCTTTACCCAACCTGACAATTACCATGATGGGGAGGCTACTTCTCATATTCATAAGTTTCTGGACCTGTATAATCTACCTGGAGAAGTTGAAAGGATGTGCCATCAGCATCAGATTCATGCTGAGTCTTTTAGAATATCATCATCTAAGCTGGCAGAGGATATTGGATATATTCCATTCTATAAAATGACAACTGATGAATCCTATTCTGACTTCTGTGCTCTGTTTGAGTGGCTCAAAGGCCTCAGTTAATCACCCATTTTTTTCAAATCTCCTGGTAGTTCATACTAGGCTTATTGAAAGCATTGCATGTTCTAGTGTGATAGCTGTAGTATACGTTGCTCACTTGATGTCTTTCCTTAGCATGTGACTGAATTTGAACATCTGTTAGCTTGTCTCTCCTTTGTTCCTTTAGAGTTAGGAGACAGCAGTTCCCTGCTGAGGACAATGTGTAGGGCATGTGCTAGTGGAACATGAAATGAAATGCTTGGATGTGAATGCTGGTGTAGACCCCAAGTTTTGGAGAGGCATTTATCTGCTCCTGCTTCTTTTGTGGGTGGTGGCATTGAGAAATTTGGGATGGCAGGTGAAGTGTTCTTGAGTGACTGGAGCTACTGGGAGGAAACAGCCCTGCTGAAGAGTGTTTAGAATTAGCTAGACTCTTTTGCTGTAGTGCCCTGGTCATTCATCTGGCTATCTGATAATTTCCCCCTCCTTTTTCTACCTCATGCCACCTCTTCTTCTTGTTCTTGTTTCTTCTTGTTCTTCTTGTTCTTGTTCTTCTTGTTCTTCTTCTTGTCTTGTTCTTCTTGTTCTTCTTCTTGTTCTTCTTCTTGTTCTTCTTGTTCTGTTCTTCTTGTTCTTCTTGTCTTCTTGTTCTTGTTCTTCTTGTTCTTCTTGTTCTTCTTGTTCTTGTTCTTCTGTTCTTGTTCTTCTTGTTCTTCTTCTTCTTGTTCTTCTTCTGTTCTTCTTCTTGTTCTTCTTCTTTCTTCTTCTTCTCTTCTTCTTCTCTTCTTCTTCTTCTTCTTCTTCCTCTTCCTCTTCTCTCTCTCCTCTCCTCTTCCTCTTCCTCCTCCTCCTCTTCTCCTCTCTTCTCCTCTTCTTCTTCTTCTTCTTCTTCTTCTTTCTTCTTCCTCTTTCCGTTTCCCGTTCCTCTCTCTCTCAATAACTTATTTTTGATTCAATTCCCTAAACAACTAAAGTCCAGGTTTGATGAAAAATTAGCATTAAATTTTAATTTCTCCAGATAGTGATGTTTTGGAACTTCCTAAAATATACTTGACATTGAACTTGACCATAAGGTCTGTTGTTAAGAGTTCAGATTCTACCCAAGAAATGAATTTATATTCCAAATGAGAATGTGTGAAAATGATTTATTTATTTAATTGATGATTATCTATAATTCATTTTCATAATTTTCAAGAAACAGAGCACATCTTTATCTGGTGGGAGGGGTTGATAATCAAAGGACCTCTTACACTGCAGTCAGTTGGGCTCTATGCTACCATTTACCAACTGAATTTTTTTAATTTAAAACTTTTGAAAATCTTTTAGATCATTTCATGTCCAGATAATATCCTTTAGTTGCCTGTTTTCTTCCGATATAAAAAACACACTACTACAAGTAATTCTAATGTTTATTATCTGCCAGGAATTGCATACTTATTCCTGTGTGTTCAAGGGTGCTTGGGTCATACTTGGTTTTGACTTTATCCAGTGAATTTGATAGATCCCTGTAAAATTACAAGTATCTAGCTGGGGATGTAGATCAATTGGTAGAGTACTTGGTTACTCCGGATTTCTTGAGTCCTGGGTTTGATTTCCAGCATTACATACAGTGGATATAGTGGTTCATATCTGTAACCTAGCAGTTGGGAGATAGGGGAAGAAGAATCAAAAATTCAAGACAAATTTCTGGTACACAGTAGGTTCAAGATCACTCTAGGATACATGAATCCCTATCTTAAAAGATTTTTTTTTTTTTAAAAAAAGCAAGTATATGATAAATCAACAGTGTCAAATAGAGTGCTATAAAATATTTATAATAGGTGTAATTTGTGTGTGAAATGAATAGAAATCTTGTTGAATGTAAGTTTGATATAAATAATCAGGATATGTGGGTATTCTGCAAGACCTCTAGTTTTCTGAATAATAAGGCTGAGAAAACTGATGACTTCTAAAGATTCACAGATGAGCAATAGTGCAGTTAAGTGTTTATGCCAAAATCAATGGCCAGATCACTATCTGAGAGGGCAGATGTACTGGCCCTGCATGTGACAGGGTCATGGACTGAGGCAGCAATCATCACCAGTAGGGGCTTTAGCCAGGAAACCATGACTCCAAAAAGCTTTGAGATGGTGCCTTCTTGAGATGAAGAACAACTTTCCAAAATTGGTCCTTCCTGTGTTTTTCTTTTTGTATAGTAATTAATTGTAACAATAACAACAGCTTATTAAGAAACTTATACCAGTATAGCAGAATATCATTAGGAATTATTTTATTGATTATTTTTCTATCTATCTGGCTTTCTAGCTTCTAATTCTTTGTCATCCAGTCAGTACCAGGTATTGGCTCTTTTGTCTGGATGTGGCATGAAGATAGAACAGTCATTGCTTGACCATTCCCACAAGGTAAGCACCTTCACTGCCCTGTACATGTAGCAGGCAGGCTAGATTGTAGGTGGAAGGTTTTGTGGCTGTGTTAGTATTCCAGTCCCACTCCTGCTGGTTTCCTGGTTACAGACAATTGCCAGTTCAGGTGTTTAGCCCAATGTTTATCAGGGGGCTTAATTTAATTCCTGAAGAGAGCAGATACAGAGACCCACCCTAACATTTGTCTCAGAGACAGCCCAAACTCTCCATTGAATCCATTCTGTCAGTTCTCAGTGAACTCTGTAGAAGAGGGGGAGTGAGAGTTGTAGGAGCAAGAGAGGTTGAAGACACAGTGAGAACAGAGCGAACAGAATCGACTACATGTTTGATAGGGGTTCACAGAGACTGAGGTGGCAATAACAGAACCTACATGGCATTACACTAGGACTAGGTTGTCTGTAAATATGTTATGTTTTGTTTCATTTGTTTGATTTTTGTGGGACTCCCAACAGAAGGAGTCAGGGTGTCTGATGTGTTTTGCCCACACTTGGGGCCTCTTTTCTCCTACTGGGTTGCCTTGCCCAGTCCTGATATGAGGGTTTGTATCTAGTCTTACTGTGACTTCTTATGGCATCTACAGCTGATATCCCTGGAAGACCTGCTCTTTTCTGAAGGAAAACAGAGGAAGAGTAGATCTGGGGAAAGGGTTAGGTGGCAGGAAGTAGGAGGAATGGACAGAGAGAAAACTGCTGTTTGGATATATTATATAAGAAAATAATAAGGAAAAGCAGGTATATTTTGTTTTGTATATGTAAAATAAAGTCCTAGGAATTAGTGTATAAATAGAATTTTTTTTTTGAGAGGATATGTTACCATTACCTCCCAAATGTTAGTCAATATGTGCAGAAGCAAGACATGTTCATTCTTTGATGGTGGTATTTTGATTGTGTGTCGAATTCCAGGAGAGCAACTTTAAATTGCTTATAAGTCATAATTCAGCCCAACAAATTATCCCATGGTATTACAGGCATGTATATCTCTTAATTTATTACTTTCAACTATTAGAATATACAGATTAGGATACTTGGGTGGGTAATTTAACAAAATATTTCAAAATGTGTTTGTGTTTGTCCCAGTTAGGTATAGTGTTCACATGTTTTTCCCCTCCCTTCTCAGCAATGCAATAATGATTTGGGGCTTTAATTAGCCAGGCTTGTGTTCTTATGAACATATTGGAAATAGCATCAGTAAATCATGTCCCAGGCAAGTTCTTCTCCATCTTGGCTTGGGCTGGTTGGAAAGGATATGCTAGCATTAAGACATGAGCTCTGGTCACTTACCTCAGTTCCCACAAAAGTTTATTTTCTTGCCCTTAGCTTGCTGGTGTCTCAGTTGTGCCAGTTTACACACAACAGAAATTAAAGATGTTCAAACTCCTGCCACATCACAAGGAAAAGAAGCGAAGTTCATTCTTTGCTTTTGTGGATAGGGCTCTGCTGAGAGCATTGGTATGCGATAGGTTGCTAGAGATGTCTTAGTGTATTTTTCAGACAAGCCTCAAACATATACTTGGGTTCCAGCTTTGTCTAATATCACTCTTTAAAAAAGACTTTAAAACAGAATTTGATGGTTATTTTGATGGTAAGGGAAGGACCATTATGACAACCTTTACGAGGTTTATACTGAAGGTGTTGGACATGTATATATCACTGTAGTTAAATGTCACAAATTTCTGTTTCTTTCTTTTGTAACCCTTTATGGGAGAAATCCTTATAGGTTATTATGAAGGAATGTTGTGTATCTCTTGAGCAATCATTGTCTTATTTCTATTTCAAGGATATGATAAAACCTGTTTTCAAATGTCCTATGGCTCCCTAGAAAACATAAAGCTAAATTGGAGATGAATCATCAGCAGGTTTTACCTAAATGTCAACTCGTCTAGTTCAGGAAAAAGAGGTTACATCATTTTCTGTGCATCTCTCTTTCTTCGCAGAAGTTTGTAACACCTTTATAGAATTCTATGAAGATAATATCAGCCATCTCAAATTCCATGTCTGTAAAATGAGAAGGGATCTGGGTTTCTCAGCTGTCCCTTGCCACCAGTTCTTAACAAACAAGTTTCTTCCACACTATGTGTGTATAATAAAAGCTTCAGGAATAGTCAAAAATGAATATTGTCTTATATTTATAATACTATTTTTATTGCCCACTAAACATGTTCTTTCCTATCAGTAGACTACTGGGCACCCTCCACTTATGATAGGAATGTATCCTAATTGCAAGTGAGGCATGCCATTGAGGAAAAATGTCTTTACTCTGAGTATGGTGGTGTATCCCCGTCACTTCAGCACTCAAAAACAAAGACAGGAGGGTATGTCAGTGCTTTAAGGACAGCCTAGTGACAAAGTAATATCTTAGGCATCTTTGGCTATTATTGAGACCTTACCATAAACAAAAACAAAAACAACAAAAAAACCTAGTCAACTAATCAATTAAAATGCATTTAATATAATTGACCTGCCAAGGATCAAACTTTAACAATACAGCACAGTACAATTTAGAGATCATTTCTTTTGTTGATTGTGTGGCTGATAATAATATATTTTGTTGATAATTTTGTCCCAGTAGTAGGTCATAATAAATTACTTTCTTGGGATTTGTTGACTTCACTTTGTCCTTCAACGTGTATGCCACTTGGCTTCCTGCCTCTAATGTGACTAATTTGCAGAGCTTTGAAGATGTTAATAAGTTGTGTAAATCACCCTCTGGTAATTTGTGAGAGTGAAGATAAACACATAACTAATGCTTGAGTTCACAAGAAGCTATCCTGTGAAGAAATTATAATTTCTCCAGGTATAATAAGTCTGAAACATAGCAGATACGGAGCTTAAAGTTATCACACATATTTTTTCTAGAGATTCTGATGAACTTTAATTTCCTTCATTCTGAGATGCTTGTGGTAAACAAACCCAACTTCATGTCCTTGGTGAATGGGAAATTTTTCAAATAAAATGTTCACAATTTAAAGAGGGCGTCACTTTGGGGAAAGCCATTTAATCTTGTCTAGTTCCATTTGAATGAGAATCAATTAATTAGGGGATAATAATTTTGCTGTTTTGTTTGCATTAAACATGTAGAAAGGTGTTTTATCTTAGTAGTGTGCACACATGGATGGCAAGAGACTCTAGTTGAGCCTGAAAACTGTCTCATAACTGTTGACATAGAAATCATTTTAGTGATGACATGCAAATAGATCTTGACACTGATGGACATATGAAACACAGGTCAAACTCCTAGTTTCATGAGAATTTAGAAATCTTTATTTGTATGGTAATATTCAGAGCAGCCCTTCATATAGACTTGTCTATTAATAGTCATTTGTGATTTGTAATACAGGGTTGTTTTTAGGGTTTAGGAATGAGTACATTCTATTGAGCAAAAACAAACAAACAAACAAACAAAAAAGCTAATGCCCATTGGATATAGTGAACACAGATCATCATGATTCTAATTCCTGTGCTTTATGGTTGGTTTTAAATAAAATTAGTCAATAAAGTAGCAAAGCTTCCTGGTTTCCTGAAGTTGAAATGTGGAAGATAAAACACCTTGAGTCAGGTGGCAAACCTTACCTTCATTTGCTCATGTGGCCAGGAAAGCCAGGCGCTTTGGTACTCATTTCAATTGTATGGTATGCCCACCATCTTTCAGTGTCTATAATGTAGGGACATGTTGCTCAGGTTACAAGTCTGCTCTTCCCCTACCCCAGCTTCTCAGCAACTCTGGAAGAACATCATGATCTTCTGCCCCAAAGTGGGGCACATATCCTTCCTACCCTTTCTTTGTACCTATGCCGCATATTCTTTGTATTTTGTTTTCATGACCTATAATGGAGGCTCCAGGTTACTTGAGTTGATGTCTCTGTAGCATGGAAACTATAAGGCCTCTAAACTGCACAGAACATCAGAAAGTGCATCCTTGGTGTCTGACCTTAGTAGAAATGTTAATAGTTAAGATCCATATGTCTGAGGTAGGGTCAACTCTAGGTTTATTTTTACTCCAGGGCTCTTAAGAACCAGATGTTCTGTGGTTTGAAATATGAAGTGTTTCCCACAAGCTCATGTTTTGAATACTTGTTTCCTAACTTAACTGTGTTGGGCGGGAGACAACTTTGGGACCAATCTATAGGAAATAGGTCACTAGGGGCAGGGCTCAAGGCTACACTCTGTCTCCGGTTTAGTGTTTGACACTGGGCCTGAGCTACTGCATCTCTGAACTGAGCAGCTCAAGCTTGCCTTTCCTACCAGGCCATTGGAACTCTCTAAAACTGTGGGTTAAGATAAGTCCTGTTTGGTATCACCACCCCGATCTCCACTTGTACCACAGAGCAATAATAATAAAAGCTGCATGGGATTGGCATAAAAACTGGCTGATCAATGGAATCAAATAGAAGATCCAGAAACAAACCCACAAACCTAGGGACACTTGAGTTTTGACAAAGAAGACAAAGCCATACAATGGAAAAAAGAAAGCAACTTCAGCAAATGGTGCTGCTCTAACTGGCTGTCTGTATGTAGATGAATAGAAATAGACTCATATCTACCACCCTGCACAAAACTCAAGTCCAAGTGCATCAAAGACTACAATATCAAACTGGCTCCACTAATTTAATGGAAGAGCAAATGGGGTACTTCCTTGAACACACTGGTACAGGAGACAACACCCTTAATAGAATGTTAATACCTTAGACACTAAGGGCAACAATTAATAAATGGGACCTCATGAACCTGAAAAGCTTCCATAAGACAAAGTATACCATCAGTAGGACAAAACAGCAGCCCACAAAATAGGAAAAGATTTTCACCAGCCCTACATCTGACAGAGCACTAATATTGTCTGTCTGTCTGTCTATCATCTATCTCAAGAAGTTAGACACTAACAAACCAAATACCCCAATTTAAATTGTGATATAGAGCTAAACAGAGAATTCTCAATACAGGATTCCATAATGGCTAAGAAACAAAGAAATATTCAGTGTCCTTAGTCATCAGGGAAATGCAGATCAAGACAACTCTGAGATTCCATCTTACATTCATCAAAATAGCTACAGTTTAAAAAAAACAAAAAACAAACCTTGCTTGCTAGGATGTGGAGCAAGAGGAATACTCCCCATTGCTGGTGGGAGTGCAAACTTGTACAAATAATTTGGAAATCAATTTATCAGTTTCTCAGAAAATTTAGAATAGTTCTATCTCAAGACCCAGCTATACCACTCCTGGACATATACCCAAAAGCTGCTGTACCATAAGACAGTTGCTCCACTATGTTCAGAGCAACTTTATTTGTAATAGGCAGAAACTGGAAACAACCTAGATGTCCCTCAACCAAAGAATGGATGAAGAAAATGTGTTTCATTTACACAATGGAATAGTACTCAGCTATTAATAAGAAGGACATCATGAAATTTGCAGGCAGATGGATGGAACTAGAAAATATCCTGAGTGAGGTAACCCAGACCTCACAGGAGCTTAGCATAACTGTCCCCTGAAAGACTCCACCTAGCATCTGACTGAAACAGATGCAGAAGCCCACAATCAAACATTAGATGGAGCCTAGGGGGTCTTGTGAGGCTCAACAACTCCAGAGGGGGCTGTCCCTGACTGTTGCCTGCCTGTAGATTCTTATTCCCTAGCTGGGTTGGCTCATCTGGCCTTAGTGGAAAAGGATATGCCTAGTCCTGCATAGACTTGATATGCCAATATGGGTTGTTACCCAGGGGGTCCTCTCTCTTCTCAGAGGAGAAGAGGAAAAGGGATGAGGAAGGAGCTATGTGAGGGAAGATTGGGAGGTGAGGGCAGGCAGCAATCAGAATGTAAAGTAAATAAACAAAAAATTAGTGGAAGAACAAAAAGTTACACCCTGTCATAAGTTCTTAGTGTCACATATTTTGATAATAGTAACATTAAATAATACTCTACAGGATTTTCCAAAATCACCCTTGTACAGCTTCATCCCCTTCTACTTCCTCTATGCCCTTGCCTTTGTTTCTCTTAAAAGCATTGTACTTCCTCAACAACTATACATTCTTCAGAATTCATTTCTGTCTTTATCTGGACAAACTGAAGGTACCTGGAATTTCTTTATTCATTTTGATTTTCATTGGTATACCAGGGCTTAATTGAATGCTTGTAGAATGAATAACCTAGTAACCCAGACTATATAAAAACACATAATAAACATGTCAAATATCAATGTTATGAATGTGATATAATTCTGTCAAATCTTGAGTTGGGGTCATCATGGTTTGTCTGATGGAGAGGAGTTTTGCTCTTGTTCTGTTCAGGTGGTTTGTCTCAATTGATGTGATCCAGATATCAGAAGGATGGGTCTTTTGGAAGTCAAGAAAATTCCTCTTCAGTTTAGCTAATGAAGGTGAGAAGATGGTGGAACATAAATTATGTTGACAAAATGTTTCCTAAAAAGTACTTTTCCTGGGAATAGATCTTGTGCATAATAGTGGCTAGGGAGTGCAGTAACAGAATAAATGTATTTATATCTCTTTAGGCTTTTGCTAATTCTCTTTGAGACTCATTATGATATGGGCCCCTAGCATATCATAGCCTTCTTCTCTGCTTCTTTCTTCATGTCTACTTTCCACAGGATAAAATGCTGGAAGGACACTCTATTCATCTTACTTTGTGTGTCTTAGCTGTGCCATCATCCATTGTGATCTTTCTTTTTTTTTTCCCCAAGACTTTTTATTTAATTAAAATATAATTACATCATTCCTTTATGTCAACATAACACAAGCTAATTTCATCTTAGAGAAGAGAACCTCAACCATGAAAATGACTCCATAATATTGTCCTGAAGAGAAGACTAAAGGGCATATTTCTTAATTAGTGACTGTTGAGCGAGGGCTAAGCCAATTGTGGGTAGTGCCATCCTTTTGCTGGAGATTCAGGGTTCTGTAAGAAAGCAGACTAAACTAACCATGAGGTGAAAGCCAGAAAGTAGCATTCCTCCATGGCCTCTGTATCAGCTCCTGCCTCCAGGTTCCAGACCTGCTTAAGTTCCTGTCATTACTTCCTTTAACGATGAAGCATGTACAAGCTAAATAAACCCTTTCTTCCCTAACTTTATTCTTGGTCTTAGTATTTCATTGCAGCAATAGAAACCTTAAGACACTGCATTCTCAATTCTTCTCATACTCTTTCTTCCCCTGCTGCTCCTTAAACTAATGCTTTTTTTAAAAAAATATTTTTGTTATATACATGTGCACATGTGTACATACATACATACATATACATACATACACACACCTACATACAAATAAATTTGTAAGTACAACTTGCTGAGTCCTTTAGAGGTCATTCAGTTTACTGTATTCTTTGTTTAGGAATGGTACTGTATGAGACTTTGACCTTCTATGCTAACATGTCTATGGTCTTGTCAATATTTAGGTCTTATTTAGGCAGCCACATTATTGATATTTCCTATGTGTAGATTCCTTCTCAATACTAGAAGGCATGACCTCACAGCAGACTTCTCAATTTCCTCTCTCTTATCATCTTTCCATGTGTTCTTTAATAATTTTTTTTGACCCTTAGTTGTAGGGGTTATATCAACTGGGTGTCTGTATCCCACACTCAGTAGTTCTTTGCATTTTTATCAGTTGTCGCTTTTGATAATTGTTTCTGCTATAGAAAGAAGCTTCTTTAATGAAATATGAGTGCTACACTAATCTGTGGGAATAAGGACAAGAATTTAGAATACAGTTAGACATTATATGAATTACCTTTCCTTTTAGAATAGACTTATTAACAATGATACATTGAAGATCCATCTGGACCATTGTTTGTACATCTACTATTCTTTTGCATATTCTCACAACCATCTCTAGCTAAACCTAGGTTGGAATGACACATTATACATCACTGTATTAGGAGTTTTACTTTTTCAGTTGAGAGTTTTAATTAGATTGGGTTTAATTCTCTCTTAAATTTCCACAACCAAGCATAAAGTTAAGAACAAAATATTCTCAATGAAAATTAGTAGAATGAATGATTGAGTTATATTAATACTTATTTCTATGGCCATATATCTCTGTTTAACTTTTATGTATTAAAGAACTAAGTAACACCATTTCCATGTATCAAAAATAGAGGTGTAGAATGAGCAAGTCTATTGGGATCAATAAATAATATTTCTATTCAATGATTAAAAGGGGGCAAGTTTTATAAAATATTCCCATGCTTTGGCAATGTGTGTTAAGTAAGTCAAGTATATTCAAGTGTGCTAACTTACATGCTATTTTCACAGAAATTAATGTCCTGAAACAGTAATAGAAACAGGAAGTAGGCCAAAATCAAAACTGATAGGACAGCATGAAAGCTGAAAGAAAATTTGAGTTGCCGTTCAGACTAGTTAATGGGATAATGGAAGGGACCCAAAATCAAAGGCATTTTTTTCTCCAGGGACTTTATTCTACAGAAGTTGAATATATTTCTTTGTGATTAAGAATGAGCCAGAAATTATGCAAGCTTATAAGAGTCATCCCTTATAAATGACAGGGGCACTTATTAATAATTCCTTCATATTACAGACCTACGTGACAGAAGAACTTAGGTCTTAGAGATTTAGAAAGAAGAGAATCTCTGCTGAACAGATAGAACATATCTATTCTGAGCCACTGAGATAGGTTTGTGTGTTTCTACTGGCAGAATTGGCCTGTAACTCTAACTGAACTATAACTACTTTATAAGTATAACAATTGAACTATAACATCAACCATAATAACTCTAACAAACTGAACTATATGCACATTGTCAGAGTATAGCAAAGAAGTTGCCGTCATTAGTGTATGTGTATTTCTCATGTCTTTTCAGTTGAATTTCAAAGTTGTTATGTGCTAATGACTATTTACACTGTTGTTTTGCTTATTGTTGTTTCCCTGCATCTGTCCATCTACTAGTCATCATGAGAATGTTAAGAATTAATTAAAATTAATACCTTGATCTCAAAGATATTATTATTTGGACTCATTGATTGTTGAGCACAATGCCCAATTTTGAAGTATATTTGTTGGCCACAAAGTCTTATAACAGCTACCATGTTTCAATCTCTGTGCTTATGCTACAAGGATTTATAGTATATACAACTGATGTAAACCATCTCTAGACTTATTCATTGGTAAAATTCATGCAGTCTTCAATGTTCATTACTTTTCTGCCAATGCAGTGTGGGAGGCTAAAACTTGAGAAGAGTTTCTCAAAATGGAGAGAACGTGAAACTTAGTTAATGAGTGAAGAGATGAAAGAGTGTTTCTCTGAAATTTGTACAGAAAAGAGAACATTCTTTTTGTTTCCTTTCTTAAATTGGTATTTGATAGTTTCTTAGGAGACCATAGCGCTATCCAGAATAACACTTCTACTTTTTCAGACACTACAATAATATATAAGAACACAAAAGATAAAAAGCTTTTTAAGGTTTCTAAAAATAATATATATCTTAATAAGAAAAATATCTAGTTGTATCAGATTTCATACATACACTCACATATACACATATATATTTTATATTTATATATATAAATTTTGAAGCATTGAAAGAAAAAATTCTTAAACCTACAGATTTGTATTGAAATATGCTGTTACTAAGATTTGTGGGTATAATTAGTAGGTATTCAGGTATCTCTGATGCCTTTAGAATTTTTTAGTAATTCTCTTTACTTGTCTCACACATTCATTCAGTAAACATCAGTACTACGTACTTTTGAGTCATTGTTTTCCTAAAATATTGTGTGATGTTTATGTTTTTATGTGAATCAAATAAGCAAATTAATAATACATCATACAGAATTAATCCCAGTACAAAGTATTACTGCCAAAAGGGATAGTTTATATAAAATGATTAATATGGGTCAATTTGAGAATTGTACATTTGTAAACAGAAGTACAAACCATACAAAGGTCACACAGGGATTAAAGAAGCATCTAGAGTGATAGAATAATGGAATCAAGACATGCACAGAAAGCAAGCCAGTGTAGCTGGAGCCATATGCAAGGAAGATAGGCAGTACCAAGAGAAGGTGATTCTTTCATATTCTAGTCATTGGAGCCATGGAGAGAAGAGAGACTATGTTTTAGAAGGCAAAAAGAAAATGAGATTTTTACATCTATGCCCATCTGTGGAGTCATGCAAATGAAAGAATAAATAGAATTTTATAGAACATTGTTTCATGATATTGAGTGTTCATAAATATGTACTAAAGAATTAATGTATTGATTAGTTAATTCTTCTAAAATATTGCATTGCACAGTTCTATTTGTGTGTTCTCATAAGACATTCCAGAGTTACTCCAAAATCTACAATTTATAAAACAACTCAGATATATATGTACACACATACACCACACACACACACACACACACACACACACACATATATATATACAGATATATAAATTATATGCATATATATGTATCACATATATGTATATAATATAGTATACAATATATAAAACAATATATGATATGTATAACAACATGTTTATATACATAACATCGGCTACATATATGTATATATACATTTATAATCACTTGATTATATGTACATTTGTTGTTTTTTTCACTTGTATCTAAATTTATCTAAATGTATCTACCTCAACCTTCTATTATTCTTGACTTTTTTTGATACATTGTCTTCTATTACCATGCCACGTTGTCCTTGGTATGCTTCTAACATCTGAACATAGAGGCAGCAAAGGGAGTGTTGGAGTTGCTAAGAAACACCTTTGCCTTTTTACTATACAACTTGATTATTCCTACCTGACTTTGGAAAACAGATTTGTGTGTATAGCTCCTATTCTGAAAATTTTAATGTATCTTACTTTTGTCAGATAGCCATAGAAAATTATAGAACATGAGTTCTTTGCATTCTCACATTTGATTAGGATTTAAGGAAAGTTTCTGTCCCTTAGGAGTTCCTTACCAAACAAGATAGTTTCTTCTCTAGTGCTTTGGTATGTGTTGTTGTTAAATTCCATATTTATATATAAATATATTTATATGAATATATATTGCTAATTTGATTTGATCTTGTTATGAATTTAAAAAGTTGATTCAGAAAAACCTCTGTCTGTGGATATAGCATTGAATGAAAGCATTTTGGTAACATAAACTGAAACTTAAGATTGTAACTGCACAGGAGGAAAAAATGGTCTTTCAGCTACTCCTCTCATTTAGTGGGTTGGAGACATGAGACTTTATTCTAGTAAAATGTGGTTGTTAGCAGCTTGGGCTGGGGAAAAATCAAGATACATTAGGAGAAACTGACATTAGAATTGTAATGCAACAGATGGATGAAAAAAAATAATTTTATCAAGATGACTCATTAACATTTTATAGCCAGTCAGAAGATAACAATGACCTGGAACAAATCAAGAAGAATGATCCTTGACTCATATTTGCATGCTCTGATGGGTGACCTATGTTCATAATCTGTCACTAGATTATGAGTTCACAGTACATTTTCTTCTGGCTGATTAGATAATTTTGTCAACAATTGTTCTTTTCTCTCTGTGGATTTCAGGAGGTAAGTGATGGAGGTGGTTTGGTGTACAGGATTTGGTTATTAAATAAGAGAACTGGAGAAACAAAATAAGTAGAGTCTTGATGACATGGTGATGTTCTTTGTAAAGTAGGAGAATTAGTCTCCAGGTTGGGAAGAAATGAATTCTGTCATCATGGTTAACCTTACATAACCTTGGGTGACTTAGACATCAATATTTAAAAGCAGGTCTAATGCAGAATCTGATTTTAATCTCATCTTCTCTGTTTCTTATCAGGCTTCTTGTCTATACTTTAATTGATCTCTGGAAAGTAAGGTCCTTATTTTGTAAGAGAAGAAAGAAAGGAATTTTAGACAGAATGCCTGCAATTATTTTTAATAAACTAGGCAAAAATAGGCAAGCCAGTAAGGACAGGAAGCCAACTTGGGAAAATGTGGAGCTTAACTTCTGATTGATTACTAGGTGTCTTGCCTTGCTGTCTTGAATAAGTTGTTTAAGGTAATTTATCCATCACATCTCTTGCTTGTACTATTATTATCTTGCCTCTAACCAATGTAAATAATATTAACCTTAGGTTTGGACATAGAATGGACAAGGAAGTTCCCTCTAATATCAGTTATGCTTATGTAGAAGCAGCACAATTATAGTCCACAGATGTATACTTGCATAAATATCATAATCTATCAGGCTTAAATCAGAGACTCTGTAGAACTTGTCTATGAGAAAATATTTTAGTCACATAGCAATGGAGCATGGTGCCATATGGCTGAGGATGCGCTGATAAAATTTTAAAACCAGAAAGAAATCTTTAAAATTACCCAAGTTAATCTACAATGACAAGGAATTAAGACAGGTTTAAAGGATTAAAGAATTTTTCTTT
Organism: Mastomys natalensis; assembly: GCA_021653895.1. Classification (NCBI taxonomy): domain Eukaryota; kingdom Metazoa; phylum Chordata; class Mammalia; order Rodentia; family Muridae; genus Mastomys; species Mastomys natalensis. The sequence goes on from JAJTUV010000033.1 coordinate 27,379, forward strand.
AAAATTCAATGAGTTGTTTTCCTACATAATATCCTCTGTTCAACTCAACCATTAACTAGTGCTAGGAAATGTGCTCATTTTTAATTCTAATTTATCCTGCGTGCCATCATAGCCTGGGAGGCTTATTACTTCTACACTTTCCTTTTTAGATAAGGAAATTGAATTTGAGCTGTTACAAGGATTCAAATCCAAATCCATTCATGTGAGTTTCTAATACCTTATATGCAGGCTCATACTGATATGGTTTTGGGGTAGTAAAGTGAGATACTTATTCTAAAATCACAAAATCTGAAATCACAAGATATATTCCATCATAAATTCTTAATATGGAGGACAGACCATGAGCTTCTGAGTTACCTCTAAGATTATATGTAATCAAGTATAAATCTGAGCCTCACATTTCTGGTGTTTAGTATGGAAATAAGTATGAGCTATAGTGCTGTTACTAAACTAACAGCTTGTACATGTATGGTGATTTCCTCCCAGATTAAATTAAAGAGAAGCTCCTTAAGACAATGAATGTTTTAAGAGGCAACAAAAACATTCCAGCATCAAGGAAACCTCTATAGGTTAGAAAGTAAACAACTTACATAAGTCAGGAAATACCTGAAATTGACAAGATTCATCAGACCCTTTCACCTCCAAGTATATATAAGCCTTAAAAACTGCTGACAGACACACTCAGGCAAGCTGAGATACTAGAAAGAAGCAGAAAGCAGCTGAGCTGCACGGAAGAGACTGAGACTAACTGATCTGGCTAGAAAAGACACTCTCCACTCTGTTGAGCTACCTGTTGGTTTTGCAGCCCAGTTCATATTTTCAGCTTTCATGCTATATTCGTGTTGTAGTAGGCTTGGGGGGGGGACTGTGTTTGGATAATTTTTGTGCTGCAACATTATTCTTGTAAGTAACTCCAACAAAACCAATTAGTTTGCTGATTTGCTGGCATGTTTACATTGGTCAGTTATCAGTTCCTTATCTAAGGTGAGTAGATACTATATCTTGGCCTGTCCTGTCCTATTCTGTCGCACCCCATCCCATCATATCTCATCACAACCCATCCACTCCTATCGTATCTCTCATGAATACTGTTGTCAGACACTATAAATGGTGATTAGAGGGGAGAGTATACTAAAAGGAGAGCAAGAGAGACATACTTCTGTCGCTGTAAGGGGAGAGAAAACTTTGCTTTTCACAACTTGGATGCTAGGTTGCACTTAGCAGTCCAAAGTACAATCAGAGCTGAATCAACATGCTTATAAGAATGACTCCCACCTCCCAGCAAAATGGGAAATATCATTTTAGGTTGGGTTTAGTTTGTCAGAATGGAAGAATCTGAGAAACAGAGAATTTTCAATCAAAATTTTTTTCCTCTGACAAAAAAAGCCACAGTTCATTGTTGAGGATCCGAGAGCAGAAATGAAGAAGACTCAGCAAGTACAGAAACTGGGAGAGTAGGGTGGGAGGGGTGGAGAAGGCCTGCTTGCACTTGACTCCTGTGTAGGGAGTCTGTTATTTTATATGCAGGCTACTGGGACTGAAAATATAAAATTCCTTCAGGGCATTTGATATTTGATCAAGGAGCCTAGTCCCGTTTGTCATAATGAAAACACATACAGTGAAAGAGCAATGCTTATTATTATGCAGAGAAGTTAGTAATTGAACTCAGAGACCTCTAAAGAATGCTTATAATCCTCTTATTGAAGAAAGCAGGATTCTTAATATTTGTAACTAATCCTGATTCAGAACACAGAGAATATTAGATTCAGAATATGATGAGGTTGCTTGAAAATGACTTAAGCAAAACCTCTGAGATGATATTGCCCATCAGGCCAGCTAGATCCAGGTAGGGAAAAAAAAAAACCCTTACTCTTCTCATCTCCAGTCTCTGTCATGTCTCAGGAACCTGGAGAACAGCTTTGCATATAAGTCTTTTTTAGCAATGCGGAACAAGAGCCATCTCTAATTCTTCTTCCATATGATCCACAGAATGGAGACTCTGTTAATGTTTGCTATAGATAAATGTTGTCAGAGACTTGGCAATATTTACCTATTATATTAGCAGAAACACAGTCTCCAAAGGACTTGAGGTGGCAAGAATCAATTATCAAAGGTTTTGACGTTGCCATGTCCTTTAAACCTTCTTTCTGTATAAATTCATTTCTTTCTACATTTCTGTTATTGAAGAGTTTTAAAAGAAAATTTCTCATGGGATGGCAATTCTGACCTTTTGTTCCTCTTTGCATTCCTAGCTCTGTTTGATTCAAATGCTGTGCTCCAAATCACAGGAAGAACTCAGTGCCTAGGGGCTGGTGGGACATACTGTGCAATTAAAAGTGAACACATTTCCACTCCAGTCTCAGCCGATAGTGTTTTGAGAAGAGGTGTGGGGGGATCTATTAAAATATAAAAGTCAAATTTATTTGGTCTATATATTTCTTGTAGTATACATTCCTGGTAGATTTTGGATTGTATCTTGAGGAGTTGACAAGAGACTGTGCTCCCAGATTGTGAAACAGACAAGGAATGTCTGTCTGGGTATCATGCAGGGGCAACTAGGTTCTAACAAATACCAGGGCTGTAAAGCCAAGGTGCATACAGAAAATGCTTTAATGTTGGAAAGGGTAGGTGATGCACAAGAACCAAAGAGTCGAAGCTGTCAACTTTGGGAAAATGACCATTACTGCTCTGCTGCTCACATTCCTTCATCTTCTGGCCACATTAGAGATGAATTTGGTACCTTAGTTTCTTCCATTCTCCCAGCCTATCTACAATAATCACAGGACTGGGTTACTCAAGAGATCAGATACGGTGTCTGCTAATTTTTTTTTTTCTGTTTTTTCTTTTTTGGTACAGGGAAGGATACTGCTTTCCATTTTGACTTTCTGGATGGGAATTTGCACTGAACAAGACTTCCAGCTTTTTGTGAGGCAAGACTTCTTACTATAGTCTACAGAAAACCTACATTCTCAGTACTATCTATGATACATATAAATAAATAGGAAAAAGAGGATGCAGGCTTAGCCAGGATCTCACCATTAATGGGCAGGATCAGTTCCCAGCACCTTCCTTTGTCTCACCTTACCTACAAACTGAACGGTGATACATCCAAAATTAATTTCTTTAGGTTTTTAACTCCTTATTACCTAAACTATTACAACTATTTAGGTATAGATTTAAGCAAAAGAAAACTATCATGCCATTGGTATGGTACTTAATCCATCTGACTTAGGTTTACAAGTAGAGAAGACAGACAGATACAGAGGGAGGGACATGTGAAGATATAAGAAGGCAGCCATCTACAAGATTAAGAGGTTGCAGAAGAACCAACCATGCCAATAACTTGATCTTGGACTTCACTCTCCAGGATTGTGGAAGGAAAATCAGGTGTTTAAGCTATCCAATCTGTAGTACTTTGTCATTGTCATCTTGGTTAACTTTGATCTTTAACTTATCTAAGAAGCACTTAGGGAGGTTGTAAGTGTTGAATGTTTGTTTAGCTCTGAAGAAAAGTAGTATTTTATTTGTTGGTATAAACCAAAATATAGGTATTTACTGTCCTTCTAGCTCAAGCAAATTGGGAAGCAGAGAAAAGAGAGGATTTGTCCTCTAACGATGTTCTTCAAACATTGTCTATCATCAGAAACTACAAACAACATTGAATCACAAATAGTGACTCAGACCTGAAACTAGATACTAGTAGATTTTTAAAAATAAGCATTGTCTTGGACTTGGAAGAGAATGCTGAGCAACTATGCAGCAGCAGAGATGTACCATACAAAGACACATGACATTTTTTTTCTTCTATCTGGTATTTCTTTTTCTGATTTTGAGTCTCCTAACACTATCCCTATACTCACCCTGAATTGAGTGATGTACCTTAGGAGATTTCTTAGTGGCTTAGTCTATCTCACATAATACTTAGATGTTTACCACAATGCAATGAAATATTCACTAACGCATGAGAAGATGGACTAATGATGGGGTGCAATTATGAATCCATTCATTTTGTTATTACTCAGCACTTACAGCTCCAGTGTCTACTGAACTGAAGAAATGCATTGACAAGAAGCAGCAATGGGCAGAAAAGAGCTCATTAATGGAAGGAATAGTTTCATAATCTTATAATCTGTGTTATATCTAGAACTTTCTCTGGAAGCAGTTAGGGCATGCTACAAAGATCTGATGCTCTTCTAATGGCTTCTTTTCAGAGCATTCTTCTTGGTGAGCAGACAATTTTTTTTTAAACCTAAGATTTATAACAGTGAGCTGCTCCAAATTATGGCAAGGAAAGAAACTATGGTTAAATGTATAACCCAGAAACTTGTCAGCTTTCATCATTATATTAATTATTTTAGCATGTTCTGAGATTCAGCCTACTTTTTCAAGAGATAGACTCTAATCCCACAGAGTTAGGATGATAAGTAGGAATCATATGAAACTGCATAGATAAATTCATGATAAATATCAATACCATACAAAAAGGAACTATGGCCTACAGCTTGCAGAGATGTTCTCAGAAAGACCACTTTATTCTACATACTAATTAGCCATGGATACTAACCTGCTGTAGGTAGGAATCCTAACCTACAGAAGATCAAATTTCTATCTTTAATTACAATCCAAGAAGCCAAACAATAACTTCAACAATTTATCCTTAATAACCAAGAATTGAATAACTGGAAACTTCTATAATTGTGATTCCTAGTTCCAACTTTGGCCTAATTACAGAAGACCAAACAGTCACCCCTCACCACCTTGTAGAATGGCCTGCTTCAGCTCTGTCTCTGCCAACAGCCTCTCATCAGAGCACCCAATGCCATCCATTTGGCTCAGTATGAAGTTTTCCATACTCTACCAGCCTTTCAATCCTGTCACCACCCAAGTGACAGTGGCTACTCTTTTACTGATGTGAAATCTGAAGAAAGGGCCCTTCTGTTTTATTTAGATTGTCCTTGTTATCTCCTAATGTAGATGTGCCTACTTTGTGACAGTTACATGGAATGGGGCAGGTAATTATAAAATGTCCATGCCCTCCTGTCTCTGACCATTCTTTCTTATATACATAGTTGTTTCACCTCAGACTTTTATCTCTTCCCCATCTTAATTTTTTGGAGAGGTCAAGATTCTTTTCAATATATTTTTCTTTGGTCTCCACTGAGGAATATAGATGCAGGGAGAATAGGTACAGTCAATTTTGTGTTATTTCTTTTTTTTTTTGGGGGGGGTGGTCTTTGAAGCCTACTGGCAAATTGCTTCACATAACTGTATCTGTCAATGGACCACATGGTTATCAGAAAATAATTTACTTTTCCCTCTTGTTAGAGAGATAAAAAATGATATTCATAAATCCTGCAGGGAGAGAGCCAGCCTGAAACTAAGATGCTCTGCTATAATCTACTTTTCATTTGGCTTATAAAGGAGCATAATAAATTACAATCTGATAACACCTGCTTTGAATGTTGGTGCTGCCAAACACTTTCCTCAGTTCTCCTTTAGCTCAGACTCTGGGACAACAAACAGTTTAGTGTTAAAATGTTCAAGCAGCCTTTTACAAAAGACAATAGTGGCATTGCTTTATATTTTTTCCCTCTTCACGATATAGTCTTTCCTCAAAAGTTCAAAAAGTATTTATGACCAATTGGTTTGCTCTTTCTTGGGTAAGATTATTTTCCTTACTCTCAGCATTCCTTAGTTGTCTGTAGTTCTTTGCATGGAGTACAGGTCTGATAGGCTTTCTCCCATCCACTTTGGCATGTCTATTTCTGCTGTCTTCATTTTATTCATGTATAGGCAGTCCTATTGGTGAGACTTGATGGGTCTGGATTCTGACATTATTTGTAGATGTACCTATTGGTCTTGTGTGTCAACTTGACACAAGCAATAGTCATCAGAGAGGAGGGAACCTTAGTTGAGAAAATGCCCCATGAGATCCATCTGTAAGACATTTGCTCAGTTAGTGATCAATGGGGTAGTGTGCAGTTCATTGTGGGTGGTGCCATTCCTCAGCTGGTAGTCTTGTATTCTATAAGAAAGTCGGCTGACCAAGCCATCTGAGGCAAGCCAGTAAGCAGTACCACTTCATGGCCTCTGCATCAGGTTCTGCTTCCAGGTTCCATCCCTGTCCTCACTTCATCCTTTGGTCATGGTGTTTCATCAGAGCACTACTGTTAACCCTCATTGAGACCAAGATACATCCTCACAGAAAACTCTCTGATTCTCTGAGTCTTTCTGCTCCATCTTTTTTTTTTCCCAGACAGGGTTTCTCTGTATAGCCCTGGCTGCCTGGAACTCACTATGTAGACTAGACTGGCCTTGAACTCAGAAATCCACCTGCCTCTGCCTCCCAAGTGCTGGATTAAAGTGTGCGCCACCACTGTCCGACTTTCTGCTCCATCTTTTACAATGTTCCTTGAACCTCAGATGCAGAAGAGTTTTTTGTTTTGTTTTGTTTTTCAGATGTATCCTTGTGACTGGGATCCATAATTCTGTATTTTTATTGGTTGTAGTTTTCTGTAATGATCTCAATCTGTTGCAAAGAGAAGTTTCCTTGATGAGTGATGAGAGCTACACTTATATGTGGCATAAGGTCAAATATTTATAATGTAGTTAGAGATTATGCTGATTTATTAAATTGGTATTTGTAAGTTCTCCTAGATCCACAAGTTCACTAGCCCTGGGTACTTGGCTAGGTTTCCAGTGCCAAGCAGTTTTTCCCCTCTTGTTGAGAGGATCTGAATCTAATTAGAGAGCTCCTGGTTACTAACAAAGTACATGTGCCACTACTGAACCCTTAGGTTTATCAGGTCATTGTTGTGATTCATAGGCATCATAGCTGGGTAGGATTGGTGGTATCTTCCCTGTTTTGAAAGATTGCATGATTCCTTGTGGTTTTATGAAAACTACTCCCTTGGGAGGAGACATGAGGTTGGTTCCAGATCATGAGCTCTGGGCCATCTGTCTGAAGTTCATATTGTCTTCAGCAATAGGATCTTACCTCCCACCTCTGGGAAATACCAAAAGCCTGTGAAACTCTGGGAGTCTCTTGGACAATTCTAAAATTCCAAAATAGGCATTCTCATGCTTGGTATTGGGTTCATCACTGAAAACATACATAGAAATAGCATTATACAGAGTGACCAGGCTATATTTAGAAATATATATATATTGTGTGTGTCTATGTGTGTGTATTTGTGTGTGTGTGTGTGTATTTTCATGCACATATGTGTATGTAACAGTAATAAACCAAAAAAATTCTATTGAATAGAGTGAAAGCAAAGAAAGTTGGGGATATGAGGGACCTTAAAGGGAAGGATGGAAAGAAAGACATTATGTAATTATATTATAATCCCAGAAATAAATAGGAAAAGCATTTATAAATAAATAAATAAAGGTTGTAGAACTTTATTGGAAATCCCACTGGGTCCAGAAATTAATAGATTACTACTTACTTATTCTCTAAGAGTTAAAAATTACTTGTGGCATTATTTTGAATATTGTTTTGCAAAGAAGTGCTTTGAAAATGTAATCTAGTCCCAGTGGGAAAAATAAAACTCATATAGCTAATTAGTGGAAAATTCCCTTCAGGTTTATATGTAATCATCCTAGTTTGCTCCTACTTAATTGATGTTTTCAAAGCTACAGCCTCGTCCTTTGGATTATTACATAGAACCTGCAGTGCAAGGTGCACAGACCCTTGAGGCATGACGGGAATAATATTATTATATAACCTCCTTTTACTTTTCTAGCACTGTCCTCTTTTTTGTATCCCCTTCCTTCTCCTTTTAAAAAGTTTTAGTAGGTGGAGAATGTGAAAGTAATGTTATACACCAGTCCCAGGATACTGTGGTTCATTTACAATGTCGAAGGAGGAAAATATTTATTTGACTTTATTCCAAAAGGATGACTGTTGCTGATGGGGCTTTTCACATATTTCCTAGAGTGTATTTAACAACCATCTCCCATCCACTCTAAGCAATCATTGGTATATGGCCTTGGAGACAACAGAACTTGTCCAGGAAACTTATCTCTTAGGCAAGTGAATAAAATAAAAATAAAATAAAATAAAATAAAATAAAATAAAATAAAATAAAAAAATAAAGAATGACTAGATTCAGGCAGAGCCAATGAACTCCCATGGAAGTTTACTGACCCACAACTTATAGCACTTGTCCAGCTTCTGCACCAGAATAATTTTAGCTCAGAAAAAATGTTGTGATTGGGGGTGGGGGGTGGGCAGAATGCCCTCCGTTAGAGCCCTGCTGTCCCCAAAGCTTAAGAATATACTTTTTCATCTTTCTTACTCTGGTCTCTTATTCCAGACCAATGAACAGCAAAAAAAGTAAGAAAACCATCATAACAAGGACATGAACCAGGGTCATCTCTGTTCCACCTTGTTCTGCTAAGCTGTTGGTTTTCATCATCGTAGACATCAGTAAATATTCTAAGTAGAAACCAGAAATCTGGAGTGGAGGGCTCTTTGTTGGGAAGCATTTTTAGGTAAACTGGGTTTGAATGTTAACTAAAATATTAGACAGGGGCAGATGATCAATACAGTAACAGATTCACCCTGACATCAAAGCTTATCTCAGAGTTGCATTTCAATTTCATAAAATCTTCCATTTGTACAGACATGACTAGTGAGGAGTCTTCTCCAAATATGTGCATAAAGAGAAGCCCCAACAGGTTATTTAATTAATAAGGATCTTCTATTTCTTTTAATATTGTTTGCTCTTTTTGGATATGTTTAAAGCTTTTATTTTGCAATTTGTGATCATATTCATTCTCCTACCTGAGCTAAGCACAGACTGTTCCCTAACTCCCTACTCCAACTATATCTATACCTTATATCTATCTATCTATCTATCTATCTATCTATCTATCTATCTATCTATCTTCTATCTCTCTATCTCTATGTCTATCTCTACGTCTATCTTACGTCTATCTCTACGTCTATCTCTATCTCTACCTCTACCACTACCTCTACCTCTACCTCTACCTCTACCTCTACCTCTACTCTACTTCTAACTCTACCTCTACCCTATCTCTATCTCTATCTGTATTCTCTATATTTATTGTGGGTCTATTTGTCTTTGTGAGATTATATGCACATGAGTACAGTTGTCTAAGAGACCAAATAGGGTGTTGGCTCTGCTTGTGCTGTAGTATTAGGCTTTAAGTAAATGAAGTGCCTCCCAGCATCTCTTAGGAAATACAATCCTCACCATCAATATTCTTTCCCAGAAGGTGTGTCTGCTCCAACATCAAATTGATTGCATTTGGTTTGTCAGGATCATTCCCTGACTATTTTTTTAATACCTCTTTTTTTTAGTGTTTGAGAAATTCATACATGAATATATTGAATAAATGCTAAAATTACACACCACACACACACACACACACACACACACACACACACACACACACACGAATTATTTTAAAATAAAATATTATCAGGAAACAATTAACTGATATAAGTGCTTATTGACCCAAGGTCACTTAAAATTTCCCAAGTAGAAAGAGATGAGTTAGATACTTAAGAAGCCTTGTTCTGAAGAACACTTTGTAGTTAATGCCCTGGAGCTTGCTTTTCTATCTAAATAATAAATAGCTCCTACCTTCAAGGAAAGACTGTGGAAGGCTCTGATTACTGAAAGACGGGTCAAGTTTATTACTTATCCAAGAGGTTGGAGTGGTCAATCAGGAGAAGACTTTACCCTATGTCAGTGAGAGATGTTAACTCAAACTAATGCCATGGCTTATCCATCTTAGTTGGCTTCTCCATTCCCTGCAGATGTTTTTTGTTGCCGTTTTTCAAAAGTGTTGCTGATGATTTATTTGCTGAAATGCATGACCACTAGCTAGTTTTGCTCCTGATGAATGATTTATTCATGATATATTGCCATCTATTATGCACAGGAGACAGGGTTGTTTTATATTATTTTTGTTTTTACATGTTGTTAGCAGGTACACAGTAGGGAGTAAGAAAACATCTCAGGGATGATGGATGTGTGATTATACAACATAGAATCATGCAGTCTACTGATTCCTTTTATTTTCCACCCAGAAGGATAAAGCTTCTGTGTTTCTTCCTTGGGCTTCTGAGAGACACTTTGTAAGGCTAGGTGGGTTTGAGTTTATCTCCAGGGATTCACATTTTGGATGTGTGGTATCATGATGTGAGAGGTACTGAGAATAATAATAGATGAAGTAGTGCAAAAATATTATAGAATGTATAGAATGTAATATGTATAGAATGATGCATCCAGATGAGATTCATGGTGGGCTTATAGATCAAGTTATTATTAAAAAGCATAAACACACACACACACACACTCACGAGGCCCTCTCTTCTCCCCTCCCTCCTGTTTTACTGTTGTGCTGTTCTTTGCCATGAAACCTTCCCTTGAGTCTTACTCAATGAGCCTGTCCAATCTTAGACTTTTATCTTCAAAACCATACACCAGATAAAATTCCTTTTAAGAATCTTACTAAGGACTCAGATGTTTTGTTTTAGAAATCAATAACTGAGTGATAAAATGGTTTAAAATTGGATTCCAGATTGGTGGTGTTCATTTTAAAGTCTTTTTTGGCTAGATCTAATTACAAACAACTTACACATTTTATCATTCTCATTTTATGTACATATCATTTCTGAAAGACAAGTATTGCCATCATTGTCACCTCTGGGTGGGAAATTAAAGTAGGGCTTTAAGTATTTGATCTATAGATATACAACAGAAAAATAGCTCAACATGGTTTAACTAAGTAAAGGCTACTAAACATCTCTGTGAGCTTCACATAGTTTCTAGGTGGCAAGTAACTTAGATCCAGGAATGCCAAGTAGTTCTCCACATTTGCCTATTTTACTTTTTTTTCTGTCTGACAGAGTATTTCATAGTTTCACAAATACTTTATATAGTGTCCCCCACTATCTATGGTAGAGGGAAAAGATATTGACACATACATGTCTCCAAATAACCAAACACTCACTTTCTAGATGTAGTAAAGAAGAATGACTGGAATCACACTTTCTGCTGTACATTCTCACATGTGGAATTGAACTACTATATTTTTTGAACAGTTCTGCAGCATGTATTATCAAAAAACTTTTGCATCTAGATGTCATAATAATACATATGTTATTTGAAATTTCAGAGGTTCAGGAGTCTGAGTAAGTTGAGTTGGGTACTCTGCTCCTAAGTCCTTCTACCTGAAATCAGTATATAAACCTAATGATAGGTATATCTGAAGGCTTGGCTGGAGAAACCTTTTCCCAAATGGTCACTCATGTTGTTGGCTGAATGTTTTTCCTTGAGGCTGTCTAAATGAGTATCTCAAATTCTTACTGACTACAGTTGGAGACTACCCGTAGCCCCAGAGATCTACCTTGTCCTTGCATGTGTCCCTAATGATAGGTAGTCTTCAGTGTGACTATTTGTTTCTTCAAAGCCACCAGGGCAATTTTTCCTAACTCAATTTTGATAAGGAATAATAGTCACTAGAGTAATAGCTATCATGTTGCTATTGTGAAAGACTTGATTATAAGTAAGTTATAGATTGTACTTGCACTGAGAAAGACATACAAATGGCTCATTGTGGTCATTTTAAAGTATCAGATGACTGTAGTTTCAGTGAGTTTTAATTTTTCCCTATTGTCAAATCTGCCTTGAGTCTGTATGATACTGAGATTACTACTTTGCAAATAAAAATGTAAGAAAAATGGAAGTGAGATGGTGATGGTGATTGATGATGATGGGTGGTGGCTCCAAAGATTGAAGTTTAAAATATTATTCTTTATTCTAAGTGTACTTCAGTCATGGACACATAAGTGTTAAAAACTAACATCCAGATATTCCTTGTTCCTGGAAGAAGCACTACTCTCCATCTACTGCTTTGTGTCATCTGGAGTTTTTTCTAATTTTTCTGACTATTTAATTAATGCTGTGAGATCTTGAGATACTGTGTTAAGATCCTTAAAGCTTCCTTCTGCTTCTCATAATATAGGAGCCATGTCACCTAACACTGTGAATTGTTAGCTGAGTGTGCTAAAGACCCAGCACCTAGTTAGTCTTTTATGAATTTCAAGTCTCCTACACACCTCTCCCTATCCATTTTTGGACAGAAGACTCCTCTGTGCCTTCATTTGTTATTTGAAGCAAGTATTTTTCACTTGCTGGTAGAATTAATCTTCATAGGGATAATTGTACCCTAGCCGTGTTTCTGTAAGTCTTTAATTGAGTCTTCTTAAATCCCCTTGGAATTTGGCTGTGAACAGCCTGTGTTCTATTTGGAAGTGGATTAATCTATCTGAGTCTGCCTAATTTAATCCTTGTAGGATGACCTAAGCATTTGGGTGGGTGATGTGACTGACAACCTTGGTGTAAAGTCAGTTTGATTTTATTTTTCTGGTTTTAAGATCCAGTTCATTCTGCAAATATATTCTGTTGTGTTCAATCTTCACAGATTTAAGACAAGACCAACAATTGTCTTCTGCTTCTCCTGGAGACACAGTGATTTTATGCTCTCATTGGTTTATAACAAGCAAGGAGCCTTATTTAATATTTAGACCACATAGCCTGATGAATTATTCTGGATCCAGTCTGGAGGTTTGGAGTGTTCCAAGACCAAGATAAATTTCTTGTACTTTATTCTTTTCAGGTAAAGTCAGTACCAGAGTAGATGAGTATAATTCCAGAGGATCTGAGGTTGATACATCATTATGTGCGGAGAACTCTCATTTACTATTGAGGAATTCCTTTTAGGATATAGCTAGGTGAGAAGCCTTTCCCAACAGTGGAGGTGGGCTCAGGGCTGTTGGACATGAAATTCCAGGGTACCAAGAGTGATAATATGGTCAAGAATAGATCATAATGGTAGAATTCCTACATATCTAAATGGACTTTTGATTTCCCTTCCTAATATTGTTTTTCTTCTTGAAAGGTGAAGTTCTGTTTTCCCAGAACTTGATAAAAAATTGCCTTGTGAGATATCCTAGTCCTCTCCTTGGTTTGTGGATCACAATTCTATGCTTGGAACATCTCTTTCTCTCTCTCTGCATCTTCCTGTTTCTGTGGAGAAATATTGTTTCTCTATTTTGTTCTCTGTACCTTTATTAAGAAAAATGTTCTGGAAGTTGATATGATTTATACGGATATTAAAATAGTATCCTGCCACGGTCATTGTCACTGAGGGAGATGTGCTTCCCAAATTTTGTTTTCTCATTTTGTCACTGTTGCTATTATTGTCTGTCTGCTGTCTGACTCTTTGTCTCTGATTCTCTGTTTCTCTCTGTCTCACTGTCTCTGTTTCTGAGTGTGTCTGTGTTGTGTGTGCATGTGTGTGTGTTTGTGTGTGTGTGTTATGTAAGACAGAGGACATTATTCTCAGGCATGCATCTTTAAGGGCTACTCATCTTTCATGTTCTTCTTCTATTTATTTTCTTCTTTTCTCTTGAGTCAAGGCCTCTCTCTGGACTCAGCTCTTGAGATTCTGCTTTATTTGTTGGCCAGTCAACCCCAGAAATCCTGCTTTGTATTCCAGTGCTTGGATTACAAGTGTGTTTCACATAAGTTATGCAATCAAAATTATTTTATGGACTGAGCTAACTTCCCGCACATAATCTTTTCTTTTGAGTGTCTTTCGGATTATACTTTTTCTGTTTAAAAGAAAATAAAAAAAAAATCCTTTATTCTCAATCATGGTATTCTCCATATATTATCTAAATACTTTCCTGAAGTATAAAGACATTTTTCTCTTCAAGAATCTAATATTTGTTGTTATTGGTTGTGTGGTGGTTGTGGTAGTAGTGATGGTGTGTTTTCCAAGCAACTCTTAAAATAACCTTCCTTTTAAAATTTTATATACATTCATCAAGCTGTGTGTTCCTCAAAGGCCACCATTGCTTCACAGCTCATTACTGAGAAATTCATTTAGGTCCCTTAGATCAGACAGGTCTCTGATAATGGACTTGGAGTAAGATTTGTAAACTCTATATTTACATTGAATCCCAATCCAAACAACTATTTGTTCTATGTGGTTCCATGTTTCCTCCAAGCTCTGACTTATACACATGTTGTTCTCTGCCTCCCCCTCTCAGATTCTTTTACTTTCAGTTCACTCTGCTTTGCTGGTCCCTGCCTAAATTCCACTTCATCTATCACTTTCCTTTCTAGCCCAAGGGAGAGTCGAATGTTATCCCTAACCTTACAATATATCCCAGGATTTAGTGTACTTGTGAGAAAGTAGGAGAAACAGCCTTGCTTCAAAACTTGTTGGTCTTGCACCTTGTTTCCTCAGAATGACTCTAAATTCCCTGAAGGCAGAGACTGACTTATTCACGATTGTTACCTCCAGACTCTCAGTGCAGCTTATTAGATGATTAAATACATCCCTATCATGTTAACGAGGATACTGAAAACCAACATGTAAGTATGTTTGCCACTAGTAAATTGTTAACAGAGACAAACCTCGATATAAATCCATATTTTTAGCAGCTCTAAGGCAAGGTTTATGAAGCTGCTATCTTTGTTCTCTTATTGCTCCAAGTAAATGATCACATATTTTTTTATGTTAAGGAACCATTTGTTTTGCTTATAATTTTAACATTAACATAGGGGAGAGATGAAGTTACATGAGTTATCACTGCCTCGCATGGTAGCAGTTATAACAGGTTAATTCTGGAGGGTCAACACCAAAGTGGTAACTCACCTGGAGCTTGGCATTTCTATCCTTATGGACCATACCATCCTCCAGAGTAGATTTTACATGGCTCAAGGTTATCAAACAGGTGTAGTATCTCTTTCCACTGCAGATAATTTTCTAATAGTAACTACAGGCCAGGTAAAAGCTATATTCAAACATCACTGAGCTACTTATGCAGTATCACATCAATCGAACAAATTACAAGACTCATTAAAATGTAAGGTGCTGGAGAAAGAAACTGATCTTAATGGATGTGTGGCAAAGTCTCATTGTATAGAGGCCCCCAAATAGGAAATATTGTTCTGCCCAACATCTACCATAAAACATACAGCAGTAATTTAACTATGAAGAGAATAATTCACCATTTGTTGATGTATTTTTTTTTTACATCTGTAATACTGTGTGCACTGTATAAGTATTAAGCCATACCCCTTGCCATACGGGGTGCTGACTTCCTAGGACACCATGTGAAGAACTCAACTTCTCAGTTTTTGCTAAATTACCTATATAATTGACACTTAAGAAAAATTCTTTATTTCTTTGACTGAATTCTACAGACAGGTGATTTAACCTTGTCTCTGCCCATTGTCCTAGCCCAACTTGTACTTGTTTCTGAGTCACTTGTCAGCTTGTTTTGGTAATGCTGGATGTACCCTCTCCTTTTGTGGGGTTAGAAAGTGGTTATCTAGCTGTTTCTTGGTCTAAAATAACCCAAGTATCTGGAATTTCCTCTTCTTCAACAGAAGGAGAACTCTCACTTCTTGTAGCAGAATGTAGAGTCAAAGAAGACCACAGAAGCTTTATAAACCTATTGAGGAATTGGAACCAGAAAAATGTCACTTCTCCTTAATTCTATTGGATAATCAAGTCACAAGTACAACCTAGAGGTCAGAGGGTGTGGGATCCCAGGTTTTGGTAGGTGAAAGTCCTAAGCAATACTGCAAAGGAAAGTAATATGGAAAAACATATATTTGGCCACTAACAAAACCCATCTCTCAACTGGTGAATGAATATTAATAGAATGTTGTGGAACATGAAGAACAAAGAAAGGCTACTCTATGAACCTGGAAAGCCAAGGGAATGAGGAAAGAGAAGAAGTCTGAGAGTGATCAGGAAAAGATTCAGGTTGTGTTGGTTTCAGGGTGGGTGGGTTTTAAGCCTGAGCAGTGAAGGAAATGGCTACTTGTTAACCATGGAGCTGTCCTTGATGGAACTGGACAGATGCCTTGAGAGTTATAGAGGACCTAACTTTCGTTCACTGCACCCAGCTTCAGGAGATGTGACAGCCTCTGTGATGGTTTGAAAGAGAATATCTCCCATAAGCTCATGTATTTGAACATTCTGCCTCAGGGAGTGACACTGTTTGGAAAGGTTTAGAGGTGTCACCTAGCTAGAGGAATATGCCACTCCCACAGTCAAGCTAAAGAAATCAGAGAAGAAGGGATTAAAATCAATCTTCTTGTTTTCACAGACATGAGGACTGGGAATTGGAAAGAACTACCTCTATAAACTAATTACTTTTGTTAGAACTGACAAACACACACACCACCACCACCACACAAACAACAACAACAACTCCACAGCAGTGTAACTTAAATATCAGATTTATTTTTCAGTTCTAGAATCTAAGGTCAAAGTCAAGATGTCAGAAGCTACTTTCTTCAAAATCTGCCTTCTTGGCTTCTATATAGTCATCTTCTTTGGTGTCTACATATGACATTCCCCAGAGTAATGCTTGTGACTTAATATTCTCTCCTTTAAAGTTCATCTTAAAAGATTAGACCCATTCTAATGCATTTTTGTAAACACCTTTTATCTAAATTCAGTCACATAGGAGGAACTGTGGGTTTGAATTTCAATAACCATGCATCCGAGGGAAGCAGAATTTAGTCCATAAAACCTTCTTCACATTAGATCAAAGATATATCTGGAAAGTCAAATTTTTCGTAAGATCTCAGCTCTTAGCTAAAGAGCACTCTCCTTTGTTCTGGCTCGTGCCACTTTCAACAAGGATGCTTGCTCCTAGTGAAATCAGTTGCTCATATGTATTCTGCTTGCCTCATTCCCTAATTCCTTGATGATACCTCCAAAATCGATAAAAAGATGCAGGGAACTGAGAGCCCTTGTGCAAAGGACAACCTGTCAAACAAACAGACCCATGAGCTATTGGCACATATGAGGATATTATCTTTAAATGAGTTGGGGGAATTAACATTTCTCACTGCTATGCTTATCCATATTGTCTGCTCTGAAAATCATCACAACCAGAGCCATTATTGATAATACTTTTTAATTAAAAGGAAATAACTTCTTGTGATTAATCTGCTTCTTTGGGGACTTGATCCTGCATCTCATAAATCTAAATAGCAGACATCTGCATGCTCACCTGCAAGCTCCCTCTCTCTCAGATCTGGAATCTGAGAGAAGCTGCTGAACCAAGGCAAACCCTACCTGAAGAAGTCCTAAGGAAGGAGACAAGAGGCAAGACTCAAAAGGTTACTGAGATCTCAGCCAAGGCAGGATTCCTTTCTCTGTTACTTGTCTTAGGCCCCTGGAAGATGTCTGAAATCTTGTTTTTCAAATTGAGCTAGACAAGCATCCGTAGTGGCAAATCAGTTAAACTGCTTTGGCTCCTGCTAGGTTGCGAGCTTGCTGCAAGCACACTGTACTTGCCCAAGAACTCTGAATTTGCAAATGAAAGACACACATGACTGCTCATTTTGATATGGCTTGACTAGTTCAATGGCTGGGTACTTCTAAACCTCCCCTTGGCTAGCATATATTCCCTCCAGTATTCCTGGCTTAATACCTTCTAAATCTCTATTTTACCGTGCTAACCTGTTACCTTCTGGGTCAGCCCTCCATGGAGCCACATTCCCTTTCTACCTACATTGCTGGATGGTTTCTCTCCTGCAGCTCTAAATCTGATCCCTTTGCTTCCAAGTCATGGAAATTCTCCTCTTTTCCTGTCTCTCTAGTTCCCCTTTCTTTTGCCCGAGCAATCTAAAAGTCTCACTTCTGTCTCCCTGCCCAGCCATTGGCTGTACAGCAATTTCATTACCAATCAAAGTCAGCTGAAGGCAGGGACCTTCAAGTCTAGAAGTGGATTTGGAAGCCAAATTAAGACAAAACATTAAAACCAATTCTCAACAAGCATCTATTTAAAAAGGAAGATTTGAGCAGAAGGGTATCTGTATTCTAAACTCATTCTCTAACATGAATTCTTCAGACCTTATTTTCTTTTCTTCCTGTCAGATATTATATGTTATATGTATTGTAATGTTGTATGTTTGTGTGTGTTGTTGATGTATATGTTATGTATATGTATATTTTAAAGTATTGTATTATATTATTGATATGTATATTTTTATATTCTTCATATGTATGTATATGTAATCTTTTACATATCATACTGCACAAAAAAAATAAAAATTTTATCTTTGTTTAGTCCTTTCTCCTGTAAATAGTTTCTAAATAACAAATAACAACACACACACACAACACACAACACACACACACACACTCACATGGCATCTGATTTGTGTTAGCCAACTACTTTTCAGCATGGAGCCTGCCCTGGAATGTGATTGATATATACAATGTCATTCCACTGAAGAAAACTTGATTTCACTCTCCCAGCAGGTATCAATTGCAAGTAACTTCTTGGGTTAGGAGTGGGAATTTGTGCTTACTTCCCTTCCTCCCTGCTGGGATTTTGGCTGGCTTGAGTTTGTGCCTGTCTTGTACCTGTTGTCACAGTCTCTTTGAATTCATATGTTCATCAATCCTGTACTGCATAGATTACACTTTGTCCTTGGAATCATTCATCACCTCTAGAGTTTATAATCATTCTATCTCTTCCATATGGAATCCTGACCCTTGAGGGAAGGTGTGTGGATATTGAAATCTCATTTACAACTGAGAACGTCAAAGTCTCTCATTCTCTACATACTATCTAGTTGTGAAGATCTAATTTTCTTGACAACTGGCTGATTTTAACTTCTGGTTTTCTTTCCCTCTTCATGAAACTAGTGGTGACAAAAGGGTCCTTCTCCTAGGGTAGTAAAGAAGATTCAGTGTACGAACATGTCAGCTGACACTATGGTACAGCATGGTACAGTCAATACCAAACAGATATTTGCTCTCACAAGCCCAGGTTTTGCGCACACAGTGCTTTCTCTACTGTGTAGAAGTGAAAGAGCAATTGGTATAAAGCTACCCAGTCTTCATTATCAAATATTGAAAAATGAAAGGTAGGCTAGTAGATGAAAATTGTCAAAGTACAGAGCACATTTTTGGCAAATGTGAGACTGAAATATTTTAGATGCTTGTTTGTTTTCTAATGTGTGTGTGTGTGGTGTGTGTGTGTTGTGTGGTGTAGGTATGAGAAAGAGGGAGAGGGGAGAAGGCGGGGGATTTGGGTGGGTGAGGACAAGGGGATGGTCTAGGAAGGGTAGGGAGAGGATTGACTGTAATCAGAATATATTGTATAAATCCAGTCTATTTTCAATAACAATTGGAATTCCTCAAAGGAGTGACATTGAAATGCCCATCTCATTCCAGGCTTTCATACATCTAGAAATATTTTACCCATAAACTATTTACTGTACTGCAGTTAGGCCAGACAACATCACACAAAACAGCAAGTGGTAGCATATTAGCTACTCTTTGGACAGACACAGAGATGGTCCCATCCATCTGAACAAAATGTTTTACTTTTCTGTGGACCCCTAGGCAGCCTTGTTTCACAAATGAAGACAAGGAAGTTCACACAAAGTAACAGACAGATTGATTACTATATAAAGGGAAAATGGCATTTCAAATGAGGTTCAGTCTAACTTCAAAATACTGACTCAAGTTGTTCATTCAGGGAAAAAAAAAGTCCTATTTTTCTCATCTAATCTCCATTTGCCAAGGCTCCTCAGCCACTACAATGATGCTCCAAAGACTGATGTAGCCTCCTCTTCATTTACCTCATCTCCAAAGTTGTATAGGGTAGAAGGATCAGAAACTTAGTCTTCTTGAGGTTATGATTACTGATGAACATGTTGAATGATGAGTCTTCTGCTTGTCTTTCACACTTCCTCCACATTGATATACGTTTCCTTAGTCAGTGTTGTGTTGCTGTGAAGGAGACACCATGACCATGACCATGGCAACTCTTTTAAAGGAAAACATTTAATTGGGCTAGCTTGCAGTTTCAGAGGTTTAGTCCATTGTCATCAAGGCAGGGAGCATAACAGATTGCAGACAGACATGGTGATCGAATAATAGCTGAAAATTCTGCATCCATATCTGCAGGCAACAGGCAGAGAGAGACATTGAGACTGGTTTGGGCTATTGAAATTCCAAAGCCCACCCCAACTGACACATTTCTTCTAACAAGGACACACCTATGTCAACATAGTCACACCTTTTCATCCCTGTCAAGTAGACTGCTCCCTAAAGACCAAGCATTCAAATATGTGAACCTATAGGGGCCATTCCTCTTCAAACCACCACATACACTCTGGCCATTTTTGATTGTGCCTTAAGCTCTGACTAGTGAGTATGTCATTTAAACCACAGACTACCATATACATTGATGACTAAGTGAAATGTTATAACCATTTGATAGTTTTGAGAAGTTTAATAAGCAGGACTGTGGTTTGTGGGGTTTTTGTTGTTGTTGTTGTTGGTGTGGTGGTGGTGTGTGTGTGTGTGTGTGTGTGTGTTAGAGAAAACTGAGGTCTATCAAATCAAACCCAGTATCTTGTTCGGTCAACCATTATTAACATAAATTAACAGACTCTAGGTGCTGCCTAACCATTGCTCTCTCCATTTGATGATGGGATAAATAAAAAAAAAATTTGTTTTTGTAGGGTCATTTTCAGGAAGAAAGCTCAGATTAGAATGTACCACATTAAAAATGTTTATAAGTTGGTTTCTGGCTCATATTTGGCATGCTTAAAGAACAAATGTGAAGACTTGCATAGTAGTGCATACATATAATTCTAGCACTTACAAGATAGGGAGGCAGGAGGATCTACAGTTCAAGTCCATCTGTGACTGAGTGGAAAGTTTGAAGCCAGCCTGTATTTCAAGAGGCTGTGGTCTCTAAACAATAACAAAAATGCATTATATTAATATATTCAAGCCCATGAGCCTCTCTCCAAGAAAATAAATATTTGACTTACTTTCTACTGAGAAGTCATGAACCTCCAGTCATAGAAGCGTTTTGTGGAGAATTACTCAAATGCCAGACACTTGTTTGGGGACAACAATAATATGCCAATGAGTTTTTTCATTTCTTTTTTTTTTTTCCTTACAGTGAATTGTGGATCTTTGATTTGATAGGAGACTTGGAGACTGCCTTAGCAAATGCACTTTGTTTACAGGAGGGCAGTGAGGCTGAGTGAGTCAGAATGTCATGCAGCTAATTCTGCTTAACACCAAGATCATGATCAAGAGAGAGGTGGGGGGGGATGGAGAGAGAGGGACAGAGACGGACAGAGACGGACAGAGATGGACAGAGAGAGACAGAAAGAAGAGACAGAGACACAGAGAGAATGTGAAAACAGGAGATAGTGTTAATTGATAATATTTGTAGTGAGATTCATTGGTTCACTTTCCAAACTCTGCTGTTTGTCTTCTGTGTCTTTTAGAATGTTGCTTGACATCTTGACATCTGTGACACTGCCTCTCTGTTATAGTACACACATAAGGCTAAAGAAAGTATATCAGCAAATGTTCTTTTTTACAGGAGGGGAGAGAGGCTGAGTGAGTCAGAGCATCATACAGCTAATTATGTTTAACACCAACTTAACATCAACAGCTCCAGTCCCATTATATGTTTCATGAAGTGTTGGCTCCTTTCTTTTGTTATGTTCTCAGGTAGTAGGTCATTGTGACCTCTTTTCAAGTTGTGCTCAGGAAGATCCTGTATGATGCCAGTGTGACTTGAGAGCTACAATACACAGTGAGAGATGAAAGGGGTAGACAATAAAGTAAAAATGGAGTTGTGACTACTTTTTAGAGAATAATTGATGAGAAGAGTAGGCTAGGTATTTAATCCTAATTTTCTTATTCCTTCCCTCCCTCTTTTCCTCCTTCCCTTTCTCCCCTTACTTCCTTTCTTCTTTCCTTTCTTTCTTCTTTTCTTCCATTCTTCCATTACCTGACAACCTGGTATGGAACTGTGTTAGGAACTGGAGCAGGTATATGGAAGGATAAGTCATGTCTTAGTCACTTACAAACTGCCTGCTTTGTTAACTGGCCTTGGTTATATAATGTCGTCTAGTGATGACTCCTGCTTTTATTGTAGACGAAGAACATCAGCTATCCCAGCTAATTGCAAATTAGCTCAGTGGCTTTTTACTTGCTTTATCTGACTAGGCACTAAATTTTATGCCAGATATAGTTCTAAACATCCTTCTAGAGTGGCAGTTTTCAACCTGTAGGTCGTGATCCTTTTGGACTTGCATATCAGATGTTTACATTATGATTAATAAGAGTGTCAAAATTACAGTTATATAGTAGCAACAAAATAATTTTATGGTTGAAGGTCATCACAACATGAAGAACTGTATTAAAGGGTCATAGCATTAGGAAGGTTGAGAACCACTATTCTAGAGACAAGGGGAGACATAATTAAAGTGGGATGATACTGCCATAAATAAGCCAAAAGACATTCACAGGCAGATAACAAAAAGCAAGATCTGGTTTGGCTGCAGGTGCAAAGATCATTCTCATAGGCTGAATCCTTGTTGGACCCTGATAATTGAAGTCACAATCTGCCCATTGTCAGCCTAGCTCTCTGAATGCAGCACAAATTGGGAGACTCCCTTTCCCAGTTAGGCTCCATTTCTCTGACCTTCTCTGTGGAGCCCAAAACCCCAAACTCTCTATGTGGGCAAGTTCAAGTATTCCTTGGCAGACCTCCAAGGTCAACTTCCTCTTTTCTAGATAAGAACCTACCCAGCAAGTACCTGGGATTTCTGGAATGCATTTCCATGTAAAAGGTATTCATAGAACTTTAAACTCTAGCCAATGATTTTTTGTTTACCCTGAAAATTCCTTCCCACTCTGAAGTTCATATAGATACCTGGTTCACCCCAAATAAGATGGAAGCATTCAAGCCACACCAAATAAAGATATGTGCTCAGGCTAAGATTATCTCAGAGAGTTGTTACATTGAAGATCATCAGAGAAGACTAAGACTAAGACCATTGGTGATGTGTCCCTCAAACTCCCTACAGCACTTACTGCAAGCTGGAAAGGTTCCTGTAGAACCCTTTCTGAACTCAACTTCATCCTTCAAGCCTGGTGTGCATTGGTGTCTGATACTATACTTTAAAACTAATCAGACACATGTATGCCACCTTTATTTTTTACCTTTCTTAATATAGATTAATATCCATGGGAAGATGATGTCCTATTTGTTTACTGGCATACTCTAAGAACTTCCAGCAACTGTACTGGTAGGTAGACATGTAATTTGTGAATGTAAGTGAGTGGCTAGAAGAAATAAGACACTCTTTATGGAGTCTCCCTACATTACTTCTTTTGTATTTTCCCCCTGCACTTGTCTTAACATTGTGGAATTTTTTCAGTATATAGCACTGTCCTGTATGGCTCCCACAGGGCTTTGGCACTTGTTCCATTTGCACTTTAGAGCCCCAGGAATCAGTGACTTACTGGACTCTCGACACATGTACAGGAAACCTGTGTGCATATAATTTCTAACTTTCCAACAATACTGTTCAATATACCATACTGCTACTTTCATAGTAGCTCATATAAGCAATCATTTTCATAATTTAGTAGAAGGATAAAAGTTTAATTTTGCCCCTTGAGGAAGCTGACCACATCTATTTTGCTTATGAGGAGAATTACATTAAAGTTCCGTTTTGGCTTTAGCTGCAGGAACATGCACAGCCAAATCTAACACATAATTAAAGCATGGTTATTATCACTTCTGGTGCAAATGTCTACTATTTCCATCGTTCCATAGTCTTGAGCTATTTTATGACTAGGATACATTAGAATGTTCATTGCTTTATAAGTTACTCTCAACATATTTGAAAAAGTGGTAAAAGTGTAAGCATAATTAAAAATTCAAAAGTGTGCACAACATCTGCATAGCAGACCTCAAGCAGTACTTGTCAGTAGAAGCAAGTGAAGTCGAGCCCTGGATTTTTATGAAGCATTAGGAAGTCTGTCTGGACCTCTTGTGCACATTGAAATTCAGGGAAATGAGGGCAATGCTTGAGGTATTGAGATATTTGTGGGTGAGTTATAAGGGGACAGACAGACATAGGGGGGAATCTGTAGATTCAATTTCTAAAATCTATTGTGAAATATGTTTGGAAGAAGTATGTTAATTAGAGCTAAGTACCCTGTTCAGAAACCAGAACACTTTAACTATCAGGCTATTGTAAGGTTCCCAGGGATTTGTGTTGATTTTATTGCTTAATTTTGCATTCCCCCTTTCCCCTTAGAGTCATAGAATTTTACATTCAGATGGAAGTCAATCCCAGAGATTATGTTCCTGTATTCTTAGAGCAGTACTCATGAATGTGCTTTATGATATGTTTCCTTGTGGTAGTATACATACATTTACATTTCCTTGATTCTAAAATTTTGCATGACTCTCAAAAAGGTGTGTAATATAGTGCTTCATTTACTTTCCTAAGTGAAAGGTTAATCAGAGTATAACTTCACATTTAGTGTTATGAAACATGAAACGTTTCACAGAGGAGGTAATTTTCTCAAGGGTAGAGTCTCAGTTAATGTCATACTTGAAAAATGAATTATACCTTTTCCTACTTTAAAAAAAAGGTTTCTTTCTATTTGTATGTATGTATGTATACATGATGTATGTATGTATGTATGTATCTGTGTCTTAATACATGCACTTATGGGTGGATTCATGAGGGGGCCACACAAGGGAGTCAGTCAGATTCCTGGAGCTGAAATTATTATAGGTGATGTGACATGTCAGATCCTCCCATCTCTCTTTCTCTGCATGTGTGTGTGCATGTGTGTGAGTACACATGTACATGTGCACATGGTGTGTATGTGTGTGCAGTGTGTGTGTGTGTGTGTGTGTAGTTAAGTAGATGGAGGAGAGAGATGTGGTATAATACAAATGGTGGGAGGAGTTAATTTATGAGGTATGATAAGGTAATAAGGTACCTAACTCCCTTCAGTAACATGGTGAACCTGCTTTGGTTGGGGATGCTAAATAGGAGAGTTAATATTTTAGAAGGTTATTCTCACCATCTGAATGAAGAATGAGGTAACAAGGAAGAGATTTTAGGGCAAGAGTTTGGTTAAAACATCCTGGGAACTAAAGATCACAATAATAGTGAAAGACTTATGACAGAATAAGAGGATCATTTATAGATATTGTTAGTAGCTGGTAAGCTTATTTTGAGATAGTGGATAAAGGAAAGATAGAGGATCTATTGACTACTTCAAGGCACAGTAAGAGCCAATCATTAACTTGATAGAGTAATGGGCTACCCACACATCCTAGCATAGCACTACATCTATGCTTGAATATGGGAGTATTTGTGGAGTAAATAAGAGCTTAGGTTAGACTATTGAGTAAAGATTTTTTTGCCTCACAGATTCAGAGATTTCAGTCCATTCTGGTTGTAGGAGGCATCTAAGAAAGAGAAAAGAGGTATTCTAGCAAGAGGCAAGGCAAGATTCAGCCTCATAAGGCCACATCCATAGCAATATATTTCCTCCAATTAGGTACCATTCTCGGGAATACCTTCATATTTACAACCCATCAAGCAATTCATGATTTATGGAATCAGACTCCTCAGAATCTAATACTCTCTGGAAACATCCTCTTAGACACATTCAGATGTGCGCTTCACTGACGTCGGTAACTCATAATCTAATGAAGTT
This sequence comes from Mastomys natalensis, assembly GCA_021653895.1. NCBI lineage: Eukaryota > Metazoa > Chordata > Mammalia > Rodentia > Muridae > Mastomys > Mastomys natalensis. The sequence goes on from JAJTUV010000033.1 coordinate 52,984, forward strand.
GGCCACAATGTTAACTGTAACAGGAGAAAAGGATTGGAGACATTTTAAGGTTTCCTTTACCTTATTTGAAGTCATGATCATTGCCTTAAGTTGAAATAAATGTAAAATAAAATTGATTGCTCAGATTGATGGGAGCAGCTTGCTGAAAACAGACAAGCATCTTAATTGTTGTAATGAGCATGGCAGGGTAGACTTACCTAGGAGAGCCTTTTTGAATAGAGATTTGATTCCCAATGTGTTGTGATCCAGCCATATACCTAGTAGATAGTCAGGGCCATGGCTCTTTTCAGAAGCTATTTGTTCACTATTCTATTTCTTCAATAGATATTCATTGAATTCCTTCTCAGGGTCAGGACAAAGATACAAAGCTGGTTGAAACCAGTAGAAGGACCATGAACTTTTGCTGTGCAGTATAGCTGACAACACATACTGCCTGTGGCTACTTCCAGAGCTCCATGGATGGGTTGAAAACTTTCAGCATTAAGCACAAAGTCTAAAATATTTATGATCTGACCTTTATAGAAAAGGCTTTCCCACCACTGGCCTTCTGGGAGCAAATTGCTTTCAATTTGTGTAGAATTTTCATCCAGAATTTTGTTTTCTATTCTGTAAACTGCTGATCATATTAAAGTTTCTCATTTTCAATGTGGCAACTTTTTGATAGGTTTCTTCAGCTCTTTGTTGTTGTTGATAATTAGTCTATGTCTGTGTTAGATGCCTTTGTAGACCCATAATCCTTCATTTCATAATGGAGATCATGATTGTTTTAATCATTTATGAATACTCTCTTGGTGCTTATTGAACAAGCATCTTCCTTTCATAGTAGTATAATCCTGGTTATGTTCTGGGCATTATTCTTAATATTTATGTACATATTTTCTTACTTAATCTTGTCAACATCAGTATGTGGGAGATGTGTTACTGTTTACAATTTCTTGGTGACGAACTAGGGATATAGGGAGGTTAAATATCCTCAAGGCCTCTAAGAAATAGCTATGAAATCCTGGTTTGAACCAGGATATTTTGGCCTTAAACTCCACAACTGATGGCTCTAAACTACATTTGCTGGCTAATGAATTTCCCAGTACTAAGGTCTCATAATATTCCAGTGGGATGAACAGTGCACTATCAGATGAAAATAACCAAGCACATGTCATTTTAGGTGAGATCATTCAAAATACTTTAAACTCAACTCAAGCCATAAAATAATCAGAATCACACATGCCTTTATTTTTCTTCTCATTATCACCTGCTATGGCCAAGAATTGGCCTCCTAAATTACCATCCATATCATTTCAAGCCTGAAATTTTGCTTTCCTGTTCTGTGCATTTGGAGTTGTATCTGCTCAAAGCAATTCTCTTCTTTAACCCCCTTTTTGTCCATAAGAATCTATTAAGTCCCAGGAAGTGTCAGAACAGTGAAACTACAACTTGAGAGAAACGCAGCCCTACACCTGAGAAGATTCACCCATCATGGAACCAAATGGCCCCCTGGCTTCCAGATAGTTTCTAGCTACAGCAATTTTATGAAGTTAGCACAGAGAAGCCATGAAGATATATTCACTATATTTTATTTTTCAATCAATTATAGTACCATTAATGATGACTTAAATGGCTTAATGTCAATATTTCTCCTTAAGTAACTTATCCATGGAATTTGCCTGTGTGAAAACATGTGGACTTCCAAGATGCCTCATTTGATATTCTTGTTTGACTTCAAGATGTGTCATCACTATCAGCCTTGGGTCTTGCTTTTCTGGATGAAAGCCATCCTCTATTGTACCTGTACAACAGTCCCTCCATCTACTTTTTAGTTATCTATGGTTGCATTTAATGTCTGTCCAATGCCAAAAATGGTAAGTGGGAAACAAATAATTCCTACGTTTTAAATAGTATACCACTCTGACTCTGAGTAGGATGATAGAATCTTATACCTAACTGCTCTGTGCCACCCTATATGTGAACAATTGTCTAACATATCCATGCTGTGTATATATACATTGAATCACTGTAGTCATTTATGTTATCAGGCATTCTGGTGTGGTATCACATAACTTATGTTCAACCAATCATTATTTTACTTAATAATGTCCCAAAGCACAAGAATTGTGAAGCTGTCAATTCAGATATGGTAAAAGGAGAAATAACAAACTACTCCCTTTATGGAAAGATAAAAGTAGAATAAGAACTTGAGAGACAATGAGGGAATGAACAAATAAACAAGGAAAAAGGCATTCACATGACTTCCATGACATTCCTATGGCTTTCATATAATAGCACATTTCAACATGATGGTATATTGCTATATGTATTCTGTTTTATTATCCGTTATGCCTCACACATTAAACTACACTTAGAGGTAGCATGTATGTTAGTCAGTCAGCTATGCACCATGTTAATAAAATTCCTTAGATAGCAAACTTACAAAAAGAAGTTTATTTTGGCTTGGCCTTAGTGATTTTATTTCATGGTTACTTGGCTCTGCTGTTTTTGGACCTGGACTGAGGAAGAACATCATGATGGGAGTGAGTGGTGGAAGAAATCTCTTCTGGTGACTGGGAAGCAATGAGAGAAAGAATTGATACTCCACTATCCCTTCCAGTGTATGTCTCCTGTGACATAAAGCTGACTCCCCAAGCCCCATTCTAAAGTTTCTTCTCCTCTTTGGGCCACAGTCTAGTGACCAATCCTTTAATGTGTTAGATTAGGTCTTGGAACATGTCTCACATGGATAAGTATATGTGTGCTTTTGGGATTCAAGATTGAATAGCCAATATTGAGCTCATGGACGGCAGTTCAAGGAGGTAGATGTCCTCAGGTGTGTGATTTCTAGAGTCCATGCTCTCTCTCTTGCAGGTTAACAGTGGTATTCTGTATGTATTTCATGCTTCCTGAGTCTGTGAGACCAAGAAAGTAGGTTCTGACTGCTTTGGGACATAAAGCACTGCCTTCTGGTTGCCATTATCTCTAGCTTTTAAAAATAGTGTAGCTTTTAGAGAAAAATGCTTTACTTTTTACCCATGAGGAAACTTGATTTTGTCAGTAAGCATCTTTCTGAATTGACAACTTTGGCACAGCACCTACAGAGGGGTAGACTTTGACAATCCACCTGCCTTCAGCAACAAAGTTGCTAAAGAAAATGTCACTGTAATAAGCTTACTGTCTATCTTTAAGCATCATACCAGGAGACACTTTGATGTCATAGTGTATTCTCTATATATAATATGGACTTAACTTTTGGCAGTAATATTTGATGCATAAATTCCTCAAGACTAGTAGGAGAAAAAGTACTATGTAGCCAGAAAGTCCATCTGTATATTGACCTGGAAGAATCTAAATCTGGGACCCGTAATTTATTACATATTTATTTAAAAACAGCACAATTTTAACCAAATTCCAATTGTTCTGTATTTGAAATTATAGTCTCTAATAACTCTGGGTATAACAAAGTTTATCTGTTTGGGTTTGAAAACCAAGATTTTAAGGGAATCTTAATAAAAGAATAAATTAGTATCCCACATTCATATTTATTAACATATTTGAGGCATTACTATCTATTAGATTATATACACATTACTGATTCTATTATATAGATAATTATGATATTATTCAAATAACATTGTAATGCTTAATGTTGTGTCAGCTTCACCAGGCTAAGCAAGCCCAGATAACTGCTAAAGCATTATTTCTGTGTGTGTCTGTGATGGTGCTTGAGGATGAGAGTAGCATTTCAATCAATAGTTGATGCTCAGGCCTCATCAGTGAGGGTGGACATCATTAGATCCAGACAGCTGAAAAAAAGGAAGATGTGGAGGAAGGACAGATTCATTCTTCTGGAGCTGAAACCATCTATCTTACGTTTCTCTTGGACATTGGAGGTTTCAGATCTCTGATATCTAAAAATCTGAGACTTTATGTGATTTTTATCACCCTCTCTATGCCCAGTTGAATGATGCCATCAGAGTTACTTTTCAGCATGAATCAGAATAGAATTTTTCAGACTCTAAATCATGTAAGCCAGCTTTCAGAATAAATTTCCTTTTATCCATTTGCCTCATTTACAGACCACATATTTATTATTGGTTCTATTTTTGTGACACCAGGGTAATTCAAGTATCATCATTATCTAAGCAAGAACTAAATGATGAAAAGAAAATACTCTATCTAATGGACAGGAAATAATTTAGACAATTTTCCTATTCCCTCTCAAGTTAGAGTGAAAAGAGGTTTCCAGTCATCATTTATAATTTGGATATTATGTTTTCCATGAACATTAATCTATATTCTACAGCAGAGGTTACTTCTCATCTGTGCTCCTTGCATAGTCTAGTCACAATATGTAAGACATTGGGAACAGACTAGATGCCCATCAACTGATAAATGAACAATGAAAATGTGGTAACTACACACAATGGGACTCTTTTCAGTTGTAGAGAAAAATGAAGTTATGAAATGTGCAGGTAAATGAATACAGTTGGGAAATTTATACTGAGTGAGATATCCCTCGCCCAGAGAGACAGATGTCATGTTTTCGCTCATATGTGGATCCTAGCAAGATGTCTATAGGTCTGTGTGTTTAACTTGGAATACCTTTAAAAATCAGTAAACTATAAAGGGGCCATTGTGATTAAGAAAGGAACATAGATCTTAAATATGCTGAAAATTTTCATTTGTGGAATTTAGTTACATGAAGACTGGGATGGATCTGATGTGTTTACAGCTCTGAGAATGAGTTTGTACTTAGAAATCCATGGACTGAATGATATGAAGGCTGGTCATATGCATCTATTAGTGAATCTGCTTCTTTTCAGGTAAATTGTAGAAAGTATATTTCTTAACCTCTGTGATTGAAAGTAAAACAGCCTTTAAAGCCTTTTCAATCTTAACAGTTGGCAGTGAGTACATCCTAATATTTAATTTACAAATCCCACTGTGTATAGCACACACACCAAGGCATTTTCACTTAATTTAACTTGAAGAAGTCTATATTTTAGAATCTAGTCTTAAAAGACATTCAGTTTAGGAGATGGATGCTGGGAGTTTGAGAGTGTTTACTCTTCTTCCACAGTATATGAGTTCAGTTCTCACTGTCTGCATCTGGTAGTTTATAGCCATTTGCAACTCAGTTCCAGGGGATCTAAAGCTGTTCTCTTGTGTTTATGTATACCTCTATGTGCATGGTAAATATAAACTCACTCAGGCATATAAAAATAAATGATTAACAATTCCGTTAAGGAAAATAATATGGATCTGGAGATGACTATCCATAGAAAATTATTACTCACTGTTTTGAGGAAAAAGAAACTATTTTTCATGTTGCTACAAGGCACTACACTTAGTATATGCTGGGATCTGCCAAGAAGCAAAGGGTGCAAAAGTCAGACATGACTAAGTGTCTGTAGTGTGGATAACTTGGAAAGAGTCAGGTAAGGGAGAGAAGTGTGCAGCTTGACTAGTTTGCTTACCTAATTTCTGCAGACTCTGAGATATGTGTGTTTTCTCATATTGTTTCATATCTGACTATGAACTGATTAGACTAGAAGGGCAGTGATCCAGAGACTGAGTTGTATAGAGGAAGTGATTGAGAAATGTGAGATTGCTTCTTTTTAGATATCAAAAAGCAAGTTCAGGAGCAAACTATTCATTAACTCTTGATTCCTAAAGCCAGACTCTCTTGGGTCAGCAAAATCCAACTCTGAAAATATCCAATATGGAAAATATAAATACATGGTTGTTACATATTTATGAGTGGCTTGCTGGCTTAGATGATACAAAGAAGGAAAATCATGGAATCTAGACCAGTTTGCAGTTTGCAATCTCCTTAACACTGACCCTCTAAGCAAATTTTTCCTTTGATATATGTTTAAAAACCCTCTTGCTTAAGGTTTGTCCTATCCATGATTCCCTTTAATAGTATGATTGAGACCCCAAACTTGAACAATCTGAAAACAACAGGATACTTTATTGATTTCTATAATGGGGGACAGCTTCAAAATGCTCTGACTCCAGAAGGCTGTATTTGGGATTCTCTTTCCTCAAATTGCTGCTTTTTCTGGATCTGGTTTTAGTCTTATCTATTGCAAATGATTTCTTCCCCAAAATGGCAACATATACTCTAGAAATATGTGAGCTTACATCCTTAAACTTTCACAATCTGTGGAAAAAGAATGCTTGCTGTATGATGGATAGTAATTAGTCTGTCTGAGACATCATTACACTTTGTATACCAAATCAAGTAATCTGAAATGAGATGTATTATCATTGCTCCATCCTAGATCATATAGTTAAGAGTATGGAAGAAGATTGATCACCAGAAGTAATAGGACATTGGTTAGTCTCTAGTGGTAGGTGTCTACTGATGAAGATTTGGCCAAGGCCAAAGAGTGATTTTCAGCTTCTCATTCTTGGACACAACATCTTCAGTGAGGTATTGCTTAAACTGGGACATTTACTTTTATTTTAATTAGCATATAATGTAATAGCATTTTCAGAATTATTGTGTTTTGATTGATTCTCCTGTTTCCCTCATTTCCTTTATTTTTGAATCATTTTCTTTACTCTCTACTTCTGTTCTTGTTCATTGTCTTGGGCATTTTTAATTACATGCCGTCTTAAGAACATTCTTGAAGGTATATAATCGTTCCCAAAGTAAAAATTTAAGACTAATCAAATCAATGGTGATTTGATAATTTAACTAAATTTCAAGAAACAAACAAACAAACAAAACCAACAACCAACAACAGCAACAACAACATAAAACCAAAAGAAAAAAGAAAAAAGAGAGAGTAAGAAGTCTATACTTATAAGGAGTAAGATTCTCTGTGACATGTAACTCCTCACTTGGTTTAAGAAAGCAGCCCATTCTCACACGTGTAAAGTGCTTGGAATAACTAAAAGTGGGCAACTGTTTTAGAAAGTTGTTTGGTACAGAAGTCAAGAAGGGCAGTTTTCTTTCTTAATTATAGTCTTCTTTATATTTCCTGCATTGTAACCCACTTTAAGAATTTATGACAGGCATAACTAATCTAAACTCTGGTTAAGTGTTAATATTTAACTGGTCAAAAATTTCTGACTGTTGTGTCCTTCAGTCTCTAACAAACATAAAGAATAATTTTTTGATGGTCTTGGTGCCTCACACTCTGGCATGTGGGTGATTTTGCCCAGGTAGTTAATGCTTAAACCTTCCTAGCAGAGGTTGTTGTGAATTAAGAGTTCCAAGTGGTGGCCTAGTAATCTTTCAACAGAACCTTACCAGCCTAGTCTCCCCTCTCCCAAGCATAATGAAATGGACTATCAGGAGCTCATTGTTTACAATGGATTTATCAAAATTTAAGTAGAAATCAGATGTTAGCTCAAATCAAAGTCAGAATTGTCAATGCATATAAAAGGTGTCCTAGTCTATGGTTGAAATGGTTGTAATTATATTGTACAGATAACCTGAAAATTAGGGTTTCCAAAGTGTAGTGACACAGGTCATTGTTCCATCCAGACAGCAAGTATTCAAAGACTATTGCTTAGAATAAATTTCAAGAGAACCATCCTTCAAGTTTTTGCAGTATGTGTAAACAACTTTGAAACTTTAGGTTACATTGGGTACTATGCATGTTTCAATGGCATTGTCTGTTAATCTACCTCACAAACACAGGATGTCTTAATTTTTGTGTGTGTCCTTTTAAGTTGTAAGCTTTGGTTTTGTAGTTTTCACTAAGTCTCCCATCCCCTTGATAAGTTTTTTTGACACTTCTATAAATGGAGTTATTCAATTAATTTTATTATCATGTTTTTCATTATGTTAAAAAGCATTACATTGCATTATAGGCTGATATTGCACCTTTCAAGTTTACTGAAAAATATTGGTGGAGTCTTTAGAACTGTCAGCATATATGACATTATTATCAGCCAAACAGATAATTTTACTTCTTCCTTCCAATTTGAATCCTATTTTTTTCCTCTGACTTATTTGTTAGGATGTTACCTGCTAGTACTCTCCCAAATAGAAGTGATGAGAACATGCTTCTTTGTCTTCTTTGTGGTTTTAGAGAAAAATCTTTCCATTTTCAGACTTATATACCATTTTAGCCATGCATAGTTCATGTATGTTTTTTAACTGTACCTAAATACTGCTGCTAAAAATAAGATGAAGAGTAATAGGAACTTGAGAAACACAAACTTTTAAGTTTGAATGGAGGTTTGGGAAAATGGAAAGCCATAGTAGAGATGTGAGACCTTCTTTCTTCATATTCCTCCAGGAAGCCATTGTGACATTCTGTCACAGGCTCAGGAGGGTTTGCAGTATTCATTTCAGTTACCAGTTGTCACTATTCACCCACCAAGCCAGGGCAAAACACAAAATCCATGTGCTCTTGAAGACTTCACATAGTGCAACTTGGAATTCCATTTTTAAAGCTTAATAACTTTAAAAAACTTTCAACATTATTTTTAAAAATTTTATCCCATGAACTAGTTTCTATGTGGATGACTACTTTCAGAGGTTTTCTTTTAATCGATACAGACTAAGTGCACATACTTGAAGAATCTGGTCTGGTCAATATGTGTATGTTGTATAGTGGTCAATGTAGGGTGATTAGTATGTGCACAGAATTTCTGATCATATAAAAATATGGTCAATATTTTTTCTTGTGTTTTTATGCTTGGTCTTTTGCTATGCATTGTAATGCTATATACAAGGAGTGATTGTCCCCAGGAACAAGAGAATCTCCATGTAGACACAAGTGATGCTATATAACCTTGCCCCACCCCACCATGTTGCCCCTGATTGGTTAATAAAGATGCCTACAATCTATACAGCTGGTCAGAATTAAGATTGGCAAGGTTTGGGTTCCTGGGCTTGAGGTCTAGGGAGATACCACAAGGGGAGAGGGAAGAAGGTAGAGAGAGAAGTTGCCATGGGGTAGGTACGACTTGAAAACATGGCCATGATGGCTACACAATTGGAGTTGAGAGCAGCTAAGATGGAACATAACAAGTTATAACTTAGGGTTATTGATGGGGAAATATTTTCTAATAACTTAGAGGGTAGGTATCTGCCCAGTTCTAGTGCATTAAAGGCTTATTATAAATATAAAGGTTTTATATCTTTTATCAGGGAACTGAATGATCAAACCCCAATTTGAGGTTAAATATCTACTACAACACTTGTGAGACTACAGAGAATCTTTGCTTTTAGGTATTTTGAAACATTCACCTATTAGTACTAATAGTAGACATCCATGTTCTGTAGAACATTTAAACCCATTCCTATGTAATATAACTTTAATTCACTATGTTAAAAAATATTTTATAGACATAGACATAGAATAATATTTTCCAGAGGCCTGGAAGATAGAAAGGAGGATTTAAACCATCACAATTCCTTTTTTCCTATTTATTTATTTATTTATTTATTTATTTATTATTTATTTTGAACTCCAGATTTTCTTCCCCTCCTGCTCCACCCTCCAACTCTTTCATGTCTTATACCTCTTCCCTAGACCCCTGTCTCTACGAGGATGTTCCTAAACCCAACCTTCACCCCACCAGATCTCTAAACTCCCCGGGCCTCCAGTATCTTGAGGGTTAGGTGCATCTTATCTGACTAGACCTAGACCCAGCAGTCCTCTGTTGTATATGTGTTGGGGGCCTCATATCAGCTGGTGTACGCTGCCTGGTTGATGGCCCATTGTCAGCTTCTCTCCACTGGTTGGGTACAAATATCTGCATCTGACTCTTTCAGTTGCTTGTTGCAGTCATGACAGGTTCCTTTTTGTGAGCTTTCCATAACCTCAGTAATAGTGTCAGGTCTTGGGGCCTTCCTTTCATCTAGATACTACTTTGGTCCTGTCGCTGGACCTGCTTTTCCTCAGGCTCCTCTCCATTTCTATCCCTGCAGTTCTTTCAGACAGAAATAATTATGGTCAGAGTTTTGAATGTGGGATGGCAACTCCATCCCTCACTTGATGCCCTATCTTTCTGCTGGAAGTGAGCTCTACAAGTTCCCTCTCCTCAATGTAGGGCATTTCATCTAAGGTCCTTCTCTTTGAGTCCTGAGAGTCTTTCATCTCCCGGGTCTCTGGTACATGCTGGAGGGTCTCCTCAGCCTCTTACCTCAGAGGTTTCATGTTTCCATTCTTTTTGCTGGCCCTCAGAGATTTCAATCCTTTTCCCTCACCCAATACTGGATCATGTTCCTTTTTCTGCTCCCCCTGCCCCCAGTTCCCATTCCTTCCCAGGTCCTTCCCTTCCCCCATGCTAGCTAGAACAATAAGACAACAAAAAAGAAGACAAGGGGATACAAATTGGCAAAGAAGAAATAAAGGTATCACTATTCGCAGATGATATGATAGTATACATAAGCGACCCCAAAAACTACCAAAGAACTTCTCCAGCAGATAAAAAATGCAGCAAAGTAGCTGGATATAAAACTAACTCAAATAAATCTGTAGCCTTTCTTTATATAAATAATAAACAAGCTGATAGAGAAATTAGGGAACCAACTCCCTTCACAACAGCCACAAATAGTATAAAATATCTTGAGGTAATTCTAACCAAACAAATGAAAGATCTGTACTAAAACAACTTCAAGTCTCTCAAGAAAGAAATTGAAGAAGATATCAGAAAATGGAGAGATCTCCCATGTTCATGCATTGGCAGAATTAACATAGTAAAAATGGCCATCCTACCAAAGGCAATCTACAGATTTGATGCAATCCCCATCAAAATCCTAACACAATTCTTCAAATACATGGAAAGAGCAATTCTCAAATTCATCTGGAAAGGCAAAAAACCCAGAATAGCAAAAACATACTTAACAATAAAAGAATGGCTGGGGAATCACCATCCCTGACCTCAAGCTTTACTACAGAGCAATAATGATAAAAACTGCATGGTATTGGTACAGAGTCAGACACGTTGATCAATGGAATAGATTTGAAGATCCAGAAATAAAACCACACACTTCTGGGCACTTGATCTTTGACAAACATGCCAAACATATATAGTGGAAAAAAGAAAGCATCTTCAACAAATGGTGCTGATCTAACTGGCTGTCGATATGTAGAAAAATGAAAATAGACCCATATTTGTCACTTTGCACAAAGCTCAGGTCCAAGTGGATCAAGGACCTCAACATAAAACCAGACACACTGAATCTAATAGAAGAGAAAGTGGGAAAGAACCTTGAACTCGTTGGTACAGGGGGAAATTTCCTAAACAGAACTCCAATGGCTCATGCTCTAAGATCAAGAACTGATAAATGGGACCTCATGAAGCTAGAAAGATTCTGTAAGGCAAAGGACATAGCCAATAAGACAAATCAGCAACCTACAGATTGGGAAAAAAACTTCACTAACTCCATATCTGGTAGATGGCTAATATTCAAAACATATAAAGAACTCAAGAAGCTAACCACCAAAAAAACCAAACAACCCAATCAAAAACATGGGGTATAGAACTAAACAGAGAATTCACAACAGAGGAATTTTGAATGGCTGAGAAACACCTAAAGAAATGTTTACAATCCATAGTGATCAGAGAAATACAAATCAAAATGATTCCACCTTATGCCAATCAGAGTGGCTAAGATCAAAACCTCAGGAAAAAAAAACCCTCAGGCAACAGCACATGTTGGTGAGGAGATGTGGAGAAAGAGAAACACTTCTCCACTGCTATGGGATTGCAAACTGGTACAACCTCTCAATCTGAAAGTTCCTCAGAAAATTGGAAATAAACCATCACAATTCTTAACCAAGGATATCAGAGCTGAAGAACTTATAAATAGGCACTAGTTTTATTTATTTATTTTTTCTAAGATTGCACTGTTTGGAGTACATGAGGTGATAGTAAATGGCAGTTACATGAAGATGTACTGTGATAAAACAGCAAGAATTCACTACGATTACAGATTACTAAATAGCTTAAAGAGATAGCTTAAACATTCTTGAGTCTGTACTTTTGGTTTTTTGAGACAGGGTTTCTCTGTGTAGCCCTGGCTGTCCTGGAACTCACTCCGTAGACCAGGCTGGCCTCGAACTCAGAAATCCGCCTGCCTCTGCCTCCAAGTGCCGGATTAAAGGCATGCACCACTACTGCCCGTCTGAGTCTGTACTTTCTTTTTTTTTTTTTTCTTTTTTCTTTTTTAATTTTATTTTTTTGCTTATTCACTTTATAACCCGTCCCAGTCACCCCCTCCCACAATCCTTCCCCATCTCTTGTTTTCTGAGTACCCCCTCCTCCTGTTTCCTTTTCATCTGTATAATGGAGTAATTAGATATATCTTCAGAGTGTGCTGTAAAGATGTAGCAAGGTGATACACTGCATATCCAGTGCAGAGCCTCACATCTGGGGATGCCCTTTGCCAGACCCCATTGTTGGTTAATTCCTCTTGCTTATATGTATTTTTCATATGGTCAGGACCACTCAGAAATAATTACTACTGAACAAGCCTATCCCTTTGGGACTAGTCCTCTGAGCACATATTGGAAGGAAAGAATTGACTTTCCAAGTCAAATAGTCGTACTTTCACTGACAAATGTGGGCTGTGGCATTCCTATGGGCACACAAGTGGACACATACATATACACACATGTGTCATATGCACACTGGATACAATATAAGTAATTAAAATGTAAAATAATGACATTTCTTTTTAAAATATGTATCTGCTTACTCAACTTCCATTTCTATCATTGGATCATGGACATACCACTTTCATACTTGTCACTATGCAATAGAGCTGATATTTCATCTTAAGTGCCCATAAAGAGCCCTTATGTCAATAAAATATAACTAATATTTGACCATGTCTGAGAATTAATAGTGAAGCCCTCTTTACTTTGTATTTCTCGTGATGACAGGTACTTAATAAATACAAAGGAGTATTACATTCTATAACAGAGATGAATACCAGTTGGTGGTATAAATGAATATCTTCTATATTGCATTTCTACAATTTGAGAATAGCAACATAATGCATTGTAGAAAAATCAATCAGTTTGTCATTATGGTCTTCTTTGGCTACAGGCCAGTTTATTGGATTTTTTTTTAGTTTCAAGTAACAATAAAATAAATTGCCTCTTATATTGAAAGTGAAAATATCATGTTTGAGACAGAATTGGAATTTTAAGGGTGAAGTAAAAATGAACCTATTGAAAACGATCATTTCTACCCAAAAGTCCAGTGAATTATATTTGGATAATAGTTATTCTTTTTCTTTATATTGTGGTTGTAATACTGTCAATTAGCTTGTGAACTTTGATGATAAAATTATGATGTATTTTGATATTTTACAAAAATTCAGATATTTTACAGAATGACAAAATTAAAATTATCTATTGTAATACCCTTGAATAAGACATAAAGAGACCATTGTCCATGTTCAACCATTAAAATAGCATTGACATGGAGGTCATTTGTCCAGAAATTTTCTTTTTTATTTCCTTTTAATATCTATAGAGCCAATAATAACAGGGTCATGTATTATGGGGCGGAGGTGTTGTGTGCCTGTACACATGCATATATATGAATGTGTGCACAATTTGAGGGATCGAAGTCAACCTCAGATGTCATTTCTTTTCTGGAGACAATATCTGGAAATCACAAAGGTGTCTGGGCATTGGTCCCCAGTCATCAGCTGTCTATATAACCTCAATGCAAAAGTGTGTCCTCCCACACCCAGATTTTACTTTTTTGATATTTAATTTTATTTATGTTTATGTGTGTGCATGTTTGTGCAGTGCCAGCAGTGGAAAAGAAGAAGCTATTAGATCCCCTAGAGGTGAGCTTAGAGACTGTTGTGAGTCTCTGTGGATCCTGATATCCCAACAGGATGTGCTATAATCACCTAAACAGCTCTCCATCCCTTCTGGGTTTTTGAAAATATATGTTCCAGATACGGAATTCAGATCCTCCTGCTTGGAAGGGAAGTGTTTTGGTGGCTAAGTTATTTTTCCTGCCTGGCTCATGAAGTTTTAATTGAGTTTTTAGATCAATTATTATCTGGGTCATACCTATGTTACAGTTGAAGAAACTGTGAGATAAATGGTTGTTTCCAAGGTCATACCAAGACTTTTCTGGAGATTTTGTGGGCACACTATCTGCAGCTATAAGATTTTTCTAGATTATCTATTCTTTTAAGAAATTTTTTATCTTATGGAAATTTTACATATGAACATAATATGATCACACATCCCCCTTGCTGACTCTCCTGCTCCACAACATATCTACTTCCTAACTTCATGTTTGCTGAGTCTAATTACTGCTGCTTGTACATGCATGAGGATGAGCCCATTCCATAGGACATAGGAAACTTACCAAGTGGCCATCCCTTCCCCTCAAATATGGCTATCCTTCCCATAGTGACTATCAGTGGCCAGTAAGGCCCTCAGCTATGGATGGAATCTCAAGAGCTCCTCACCATCCAGGTTCGGACATTAACTCCTCTCTGTCTCTCTGTCCTCTCTCTCTGTGCTCTCTCTCTCTGTTCTCTCTCTCTGTCTCTCTCTCTGTCTCTCTCTCTCTCTCTCTCTCTCTCTCTGTCTCTCTCTCTCTCTCTTTTTCTCTCACACACACACACATCACTCACCTATCCAACCATCCATCCGTCTATTCATCTATTTATCCACCCAATTATAAGTGTTGAAAGAACTAGCTGAGCTAAGTGCACATTTGTAGATGAGTTAGCACAGAAAGAAAACATTCTGAAAAATTTGCAGCTTTAGAGACAAATATCTTAGGAAACATCTGAAGTAAACCTGATAGGTCACAAAATGGTAACAGGTCATAAAAAATAGTGGGAGGTTATAAGGATTTAATCCATTTTTTCCCCAGGAGCTTCAAATTATCAGCTTTTAATAAAGCAACTTTGATCCATTTCACATAGAGTTTTAGAATAGTTTTCTCTGCACCAAAAGAGGATGTCCTTGTTTTCAATATTTGCTTTTGTTACACTTGTTATCAATTAGGTGGGTGTGATTTTATTTCTGGGCCTTCTGGTCTATGGCATTGATCTGCAAACTCAGTTTTGTGCCAATATCATGCTGGTCTTGTTTCTATAGGACTGTAGTATAATTTAAAATCAGCTTTGATCATATCTCTAGCTTTCTTCTTTTTCATTAGGAATGCTTTGCATGTTATGGTATTTTGTGCGTCTTTATGAATTTTGGGATGCTTTCACAGTTCTGTGAAGATTTGTTGGAATTTTGACTGGGATTGCACTGACTTTATAGATTTTTCTATAATATAGACATTAAAATTATTAATTGTATCAATCTCCATGTATTGGATGATGCTGCAGCTTGAAAGAGAAATGCCCCTCATTGGCTCATGTGTTTAGAGGTTTCATCTCCACAGGTGGTGCTACTTAGGTAGGTTGTAAAAGTTTTGAGGTGTATAGCCTTGCTGGAGGAAGTGGGTCACTAGGAGTAGACCTTGATTGAAGTGTTGTTTATGGGACCTATATCTTGTTCCTTCTGTTTCCTGACTGTGGATGCAATGTTATCAGCCAGCATTTCATTTCTGTTGCCATGCATTCCCTGCCAAGATGGAATGTATCCCTTAAAACTACAAGCCAAACTAAATTCTTCCTTCCTAAAATGGCTTCTTTTCAGATACTTTGTTGCACCTGTAGGAAAATAATAACTAATAGAAAAAAACTGGTACCAAGAAATGGGGCTACTGTTCTTATAAACACAACAAAGGAATTCCTAGATCTTCAGAAGTGGTTTGCTGGAGGAATTTGCAACCATGTGGAACTTTGTGCTAGAAAAACCCTTGTTACTGTAATTGAAGCTTAGTGAATCATTTTGGTGAGAGTTGGGAAGACAAGAATACATAGAGGAAGGCAGACAGAAGCCCAAGTCCCTAGTTTTCAAGAGAAAATAACTATGTTAGGACAGTGATGCCTGTTTCATGACATATGAGTGAAGCTAAATATGGGAGTAATGGATTAACTTGGTAGAGGAAATTTTCAAGACAGGTTATGATTTAGCCTGATCATAGATATAGCTTTCTTCTCTCACTCAGATATAATATGAGAAAGATAAAAACAAGAAATGGAAATATAGAAGAACTGTAGAGTACAAGCAAATTTAGAGCCCCAGACAAGGGAAATGAAGATATCAAAACATCTTTAATTTTTAACTATACTAGTGATACCAAAGAGAAACCTGGTGTTCTACACTGGTAAAAACAAACAAGGTGCCCTGTGCCTAAGGCTTTAGTACCTTCTGAAGCTTCCAGCTTTTGAAAATGCAAATTTATTTGAAAGGAGGAACTTAAATAATGCTACTGAATGAGACCTTGGCTCAAAAGTAACTGTCTAAAGATGTGTCCCTAGAATCACACAGAAGCTGATGGATCAAAGGGGCTGGCATCTTCCTAAGCTGCCAGCAGAACTTGGCAGTAGCATTTACATAGTCATGGTTTGGTCAACATGAAAGATACATGATTAAGGGAGTCACAGATTCTTGCACTGTGGTTGCAGAGCTATGTTTTATTGATCCCAGGCAATGTGTTTCAGGGACAGAGTCCCTTAAAGAAGTCACCAAGAGGCAGTCCTACCATGAGAAGCTGTGAGAGTGAAGTACAAATTTTAGTGAAGACCTCATAATGTTGAAGATGACAGGACCATGATCTGTCCTTCTGAAAAAAGCTTAAGGTAGCAATGGTCTTTGCCCAAAGAGAAAGGCTCTGTGAGCTGCACCAGAAGATCTACAGAAGTTGGATGACTCCATTCTTTGGTGCTCTTTGAATGGTTCAGGTGCCCACAGAGGCTAGAAGAGGTCTCGAGGTTCATTGGAACTGGAGTTAGTGAGGACTGTGAACCAACCATTGTAGGTGCTGGAAACTGGACTTGGGTTCTTTGCTAGAGCAGCAAGCACTCATAAACCCTCAGCCATCTCTCCTGGCCCATGTGTTCTTGATTTTTATTCTCACGCGTTTTACTGATAAGGTTTGCATCTATATTTATTGAGGAAACCAATTTGCAGTTTTCTTTTGTTCTCTGATGTCCTTACTTGGTTTTAGTATGGCAGTAAAACTGGCATCACAGAGTCATTTTGGTAGTGTATATTCCCTTTCTGCTTTTTGGGACTCTGAGGACTGCTGGTATTAAGTATTGTTCAGGGCTGGGATAGAACTGCACAATGAAATCTTTGTGGGTAGATGTTTACTACCAACTCAGCTCCATTGTGAAATAGTTTATAATATTTTATTTTTATTGAATTTTGATATATCCCACCTACCTACAAATTTATTCATTTTCTTCATTTTCCCCAAGTATTACTTAAAAAAAACTCTAATAACTCTGTGATCACCGTTATATTATTTACTAACCATTAATTTATCATATCTAATTTTATGAGTTTGGATATTCTTTATTTTTAGATAAGCTCAGCTAGGAGTTTGCCAAACTTGTTTATTCTAATAACCGTTTATTTGATTGAGGCTGTGTATTGTTCTTACTGTCCCTTTACATCTCTGTCCTGAGTTTTATTAGCTCTTGACACTTTGTGACTTTGAGTTTAGCTTATTCTTTTATTTAAGTCTTTGAAGTGCATCATTGGCTAATTGATTTGAGATCTCTTCACTTTTTTAAAAAATATAGGCATTTGTAGCTATAACCTTCCTCATCGAGAACTGTTTTAACTTTATCCCAAAGGTTTTAGTAAGTTGTGCTTGCCTTTTTATATGATTCCAGGAAGTTTTCAATTTCCTCTCTAATTTCTTCAGTGACTCACTGGTAACTTCATTTCCTGAGCAGAGCCTACATATCCCTACTTGTTACTGCCTGTCCTCCAGAGCTACATGCTTGCTTCCTAGGGCTGTCTCTCCTACTGGACAGAGGCAGATAAAATTTTGGTTCCCTGTCTTGAGTTTGCTTCCTGTTCTCTAACACTGCATTGTAACTTCCCTTTCAAGATAGCACTTCAAAGACACTGCCCTCTTGAGTCACACAGAGCAAGAAAATAGGATTCCTCTTTACTGCTGTCCCATGTACCAGATAGATCATTGTCTCATCAAAACTGGTAAATTGATTTGAACTTTGTGAAGAAAGCGTGTTCATTATGAGGGTAGGACTGAGAGCATTTTTTTTCAAACCAGAGTCATCTGATTTACCTTTTGGATAACGTTTCTTCTTCAAATCTCCTCTTGCCAGGGAGCCATGCAACTGAAGATAAGTTTGGCTTGGATTGCCTCTTTTGGGTATATTGCCTACATATTTTGGCACTTTTCCCAGTTGGTTTATCATTGCTGTGTGACTTTCTAAAGCATGTCTTCCTCTTTCTCTGGAATGAAGTTTACTCTTTCTTAAACTGTCTCTCCTAAGACAAGGTTGTTTATTGAGCCAGAAGCTTGCTGATTTGGCTATGCTACCTGATCTATGATCTCTCACAATTTCTCTGTTTTTACATATGGATTCTGGAGTTCCAATGTTGTAAGTTCAAACTCAGATTTTTGTGTTTGCAAAGAGAATTAGCACAATTCGTCTTTTAAAAATCTTTATTTAATATATATGAGTATATTGTCACAGTCTTCAGACACACCAGAAGAGGGCATCGGTTCCCATTACAGACAGTTGCGAGCCACAATGTGGTTGCTGAGAATTGAACACAGGACTTCTGGAAGAGCAGTCAGTACTCTTAACTGCTGAGTCATCTCTCCAGCCCTACAAATTAATTAACTCAATTCTTTATTCAGCCACAGGAAGACAGATACTATTGTGCCACTTTCCCCCTCAAAGTCTCAATATTGATCCAGAGAAATAAACAGTTTAACCTGGTAATATTATCAGTAGCCAAGACAGCAAGAGCAGAAACATCCGAAACAAGCTACAAAATTGGGGTGTCAGGAGGTCGAAACCTATAGTCAGGGCTATAGTTGGAAACCAATATAACTCACCCAAAATGGTTTTCTTTCAGACTCTTCAATCTAGTAGAAAAAGACAAAGACATGTGGAGAGGGGCAGGGCCAGGTGTTGTACTGCAGCTGCTGAAGGTGGGTCGTTCAGCTGCAATGGAGTTTAGGACTCTTGTGGTTATCACCTCTAAGATTCCAGCAGTCTTGTGGTTTTGTTCCTGCTGTGTCCAGCTTATTCTCAGTGACTGTAGAACTTGCTGTGTAAAGTGGGACACTCTTGAGAGTGAAATGAATGCTATTAATAACTGCATGTGGACAATAGACCTAAGCTTGAATGGTCCTGAACATAATGAAGGAGCATTGCTCCAGACATGTGTTCTCAAAGATTAATCACTTTGAGCCAGTTCTCTGAGCTCAAGGCAAAGCAGGAAACAGTCACTGATCTAGCCAGAGGTTGACAGCTGAGAACATTTTGTCTTTTCATTTTATATGAGCCAGGACACTTTATCATTATGCATATCTGGGCTGTGACTGTGTCAAAACTCAAAGAGACATGAGTTTGTGTGAGTCTAGACTTCCCCCTGACTCCCAGAGAATGACAGCTCTATCTTGGGAGGAGCGTGATTAAAAGGTCTGATGATCAAGATATGTTTTAGTGACCTTCAGGTTTCTGAGTTATATGGACTGAGCTCATCTCAGAATTTCTTCAGGGAATAAAAGCCAAAAAGAAGCCAGACAAGGAACATGAGAGGAAGTGGCTATCCCTACTACCATTACTGACTGGTTTAAGTAAAACAGGAGAAAAAACTTGTTTTTCTTTGTGCCAGTCTTTTTCTTTTCTTTTTCTTTCTTTCTTTTTTTTTTTTTTTTTTTTTGCACAACTTCAGAACATTCCAAGACAACCCAGCATGGCACTCTGTGTTGTCAGAGAAGTCCTGACAAGAAAGGTCAGGCAAGAAGAATTGAGCCAGAATGCTACCTGGGAATATTTCCCAGAATTTTGTACTCTCAAAGTGAAAAAGGAGATAAGAAGATTCTTCTACCAAGAGTAACTGTCTTTCATATACTACCTCTTTTCTCTGGTGGCAAAAAGGAAAGGGATGGATATTTATATTTTGTAGGATTCTTCCCATGTCAAAGAACTTAGTCAGGAAAATAAAAAACATATTCTGAGACTCTAGCTCATGATGAAACTGTCTGAGTGTGAAACGGAGTCACCTGCTCTCAGACGAGCAAAGTTACTCTTCCTATCCTTTTTTTTTTTTATTTTTTACTTTTTGTTTGATACCATGTCTCTGATCCGTTTTGACCAGCAGGGATGAGTCCATAGTTATTATGTGTAACATTACAATGGTCTTTCTGAAACCTCAGTGATTACAACAGCAACTGAGATAGATGTTCAAGAACCTTGAAAGGCCACAGATTCATTGCTAGCATGCTGGGTGTATGTTTGGGAGGTGTAGTAAAAGCCTTTTCAGTCCTTTTAAGGAGCTTCAGCTTGTCTGTCTCAGGCTGGGAATCCAGCTCAGTACAGAGGATTGCAGACTCTGCTCTCAAAGGCTTTAACTGCAGGGAGTGGAGGCTTCTGCTTCTTGTTCTCATGACCTTCCACTTGGTTGAATCCTCTTCTCATCTGGATGGTTAAATACTTGATCATGTACAAATACTAGAATAAATCCTTCTCTTTCCCTTTGTCCATCCTCTCTCTGGGACCATGGTGTGCACAGTTTTTGGTTCCTAGGCAACTCCACTGCGTGAATATTTGTGTGCTGTGTGTAAATTTCATGGACTTGTGTACATGTATGTACTGTTATGTATGTGTGGCTATGTAATTTGCACATACATATGTTATACATGCAGTCTACATGTAGTCTATAGTTGTGCATAAGTATGGTATGAATGTTATTTTGGATGTGTATTTTATAACTGTTTCATATGTGTTCATGTTGTATGGTATATAAGATGTGCATGTTATGTGAGTTGTATATGTAAATTTTATATCAACATATTCCATAGGCAATATTGAATAACTTCCTATTTTAATTTTCCTTTCTGGGTTTGCTCTATGTTACATGGTTTGCCTAGGGTTGGGAGGTGAGATGAGATCCTACTTCTCCAGGTATCTCTGAGTGTTGGATAGTATGGTCCTGGACTGAATGACTTATTATTTCTCCACAAATGACTGCCTGCTTTCTGGTAGCTTATCAGCCATTTTTCTTACCTAAGCTTCTCCTGGGTGCCCTCCAACCTTTCTTCTGATGCATCAGTCTTCATTTTCATTATGAGTTGTAAACTCTCCATGCATGATCTTTATTTTACAGCTATTGCTTCAACTACAGAGATATATCAGGCAACAAAATCAGAAAAATTTTCCCTCACCATTAACAGATACCTAAACATCAAATTTACTGGACATGTTTTAACTATGTATTACAGAAATTATGCAATTGTAAGCAATTTTGAATATCACTTTCTGTTTGACATTCATTTCTCTAATTCAATGCTTCAAAGCTGCATGGCATTCTCCATTTTTCTTTTCCTTTCCAGCTCATTATAAAGAATAAGTTGCCAGCATCCCTCTATGTTCTGTACTTATTGTCACTGGACAACCAATATCTGTACATTCAGCCTCAAGTTCTTCCTCTTGAATGATCCACACATGTTCTAGAACAGCCCAGGCTCCCCTGGCTGCAAGTCAGCCTGCCTTGGCTTCACATGTACAGCTCAGCAAATCCTCTCCCATCACCTGTTCTATGTTGTTTTTTCCTTATCCAACACTGAACTACATGTGCCACCACTCATCCAGAAGATCAAGAGGAGTATTTGCCCTTTGATAAGAAATTATTCCTTTTAGAAGGTTGAACTGAGAATAAAACAAAGAACAAAACAATATAGATTTTAGGAAGAATTCAGATGATATTTCTTCTGACAATGCAAACAAAAAATACCACCCCCCATGCCCAAACCAAAACATCACTAAAGTTCAAGTCATAGGATACTTTACGATGGGAGATTTCAGACAGAATTTCTGTGAAAACAAACAAACAAAGAATCGAGAAAGCAAAAAAATCACAAAATTGTAATATTTAGGTAATATATCAAGAATAAAACTTGTATATTTAGCAACTCTTGGATGATTAAATATTTAAAAATTTCTCTTGGACTGATGTTTAAATATCTGTGGGATTGGATTACAACAAATATTTTCTCAGTTTTTCAGATATAGAAACCATTTCTGAGAGATTCATGACTTCACCAAAGTAACCCAGGCAGCTGGTCTGTGGTGGAGCTGGGATTTCAACATAGAATCCCAAGGCTGGGTTGTTTTATTTTTCTGTGACTTATGAGTGGCTAAAACAAGTAAGTTGTGTTATATCATGCAGTTGAACCTATAGATAGGTGACCATCTGCTGACTTCAGAGCACGGGGTCACTGAATTAGAGGGTGTCTCATAAGCAGGGTCCTTGGTGGTATTAAAATTTTGACATCTTGTAAAATAGGGACAGATTTAGGAGGAAATTATGGAGACACACTAAGCAATAAGTATGACATGCAGAATTGAATAAAGAGAGGGGATTCATAGAAATATAGTGTAGACTACTTGCCCGTTTCCAAGGGGATGTTCTCAGAAGAGGAGGTAGAATACAGAACTGAGCAATGGAGCTTTCTGACTGCAATAATCTTAGCATTTTGTATCATGTGAAGTAAAATCGGAATCTGATCTGACCATAAAATATTCTGACATTGGAATCATCATCACCACCATCATCATCTTCACTGTCATCTCCATTAAAATAAAATAAATAAAAAGACTAGAAGCATATAACTCTCAGAGTAGAGAATCTACTATCACATTCCAAGGATAATTAGCAGAGATACAATAAGCATAAATTGAGGGCTGTAGATTTGAAGGGTTTTCAGTTTATTTACCACAGTACATTTAGCTTTAGGTTTTGTTCATTGCTCTCGGAAGAGGTATTGATGGTGGGGTACAGATTAATGCTGTAGGTGGAGATGCTATATAAGGTGTAATTTACAGACCTAGAGGGTGGTAATGATGTTGAGTTTTCACCCCTGTTTCCTGCCTGTCCCATTATTTTCAGCTTGATCTGACAGAGGTACCATTTTTCTCTGCACTGATGCAAAGCTGGTCAGACCTCTGAGTTGAGCGTGTATCAGCCAATAGTCCTCTCTTCTTTCATGGAAGACTCAGGCTGTTTGTAGAGCTGCTCTCATCTCATAAATGTCCGTGTAAGGAGTCAGATCTCATGGGTTAAACTTTTCTTTTTTTCATAGGAGGGCATGAGGGGTTTGCAGTGGTGAAGCGTGGTTTACCCAAAGTCACACAGTTAATAGAAAAGCCATTTCTAATAAACTACCTGTGATTTTCTCTTGGAGACCTTTAACCTCCCACTAGACTTTTCCTGTCCAATCAAGTATATCCAAACAAAGGAAAAGAGAAGATCTTCTCAGCCTCCGTGCTTGAAATTCTGTTTTATATTGTGATCTGGGGCCAGATCCAGGCAGCAGGTGGAGGGAGGAACCAGCACTGGTCAGATTCAAGATAAGACTGAAGATATCATCTGGATCATCCCCCTTATAGGGAGACCATATTAATCAAGATGCTTTTTGCTCTATTGGTATCTTCACTTTGGCAATTGGCATTGAGAATGGATGCTTTTAGGAAAAAAGAAACTAAAGAAAGAAATCAAAAAGGAAAAACAGACAAAAGGGAAAAAACACTGTGTGTGTATATATATATATATATATATATATATATATATATATATATATGTGTGTGTGTGTGTGTGTGTGTGTGTGTGTGTGTGTGTGCGGGTGCGGGTGCGTGTGTGCGGGTGCGGGTGCGTGTGTGTGTTTGTCTTTGGATAATTTGCATGTGCCAAGGTATAAGCTTTACAACATTCTCATTAATCCTTGTGAAAACAGGATGGGGCAATCAATAATGTGATTATTACACAAAAGGCCTGAGCCTAAGTGGGGTTAAGTAACTTAGACAGCATTACAAAACAAAGGCATCTGAACTAAAATTGTTTAGTAACTGCTTTCCAGTCAACAGGCTATAGCATGCTCAGGGTAACAAAGGGAGAAGCATTTCTTTGGGTACTAGAATTTTTAGGTGACCAAAACATACATGATATAAATACCTGTTGAGGATGGAGACACATTAAAGGAGGTGACCCAGAAGCCATGTGTTTCATCCTTCAGGTTTTCTTCCATTTGACAGGGAATATCACATAGACTAGATATTCCAAGTGAAATATAATTCATATTTACAGTTAGAATTTGTTTTCTTTTGGCTCTTTCTTAGGTGACCCCAATAGCCCATCACTCTTATTGAATGTCCCCTATGAAATGAGTGTGAAAGTTAGAACTATGGAGAATAAAGAGACTCATAAAGGCTACTCTTAAGATTCTTAGTTATACAAAGTTGGGATGAATAGAAGTGATGGCCGAGAGTGGAGAATGTCAAATGTATGTTAAGGGTATTTATGAAGATACAAAAGAGAAAAGGAATTTGAAATAGACTTCCATGGAGGTGAGAGATGAGACAAATAACATGTCGACAAAGGAGGAAGATGCTCTACCAACAGGAGTCCACATGCTTTATCTGCACCCTTTCCACCAAGGATGGCTGAAAAAAACCAATGAACACTTTCATTTGCCCAGAGCATAGCACAAGGCAAGCTACTTAGCCCAATTATGAAACCTGAATTGGGAATGTTGATATAATATTCATGTACTTTCTGATCATTCACTCCAAAAATACCTTTAACCTCAGTTTCTGCTCTAGTAAACATCCAAATCCCTGAAAATTCACTTTTGTTCACTTCTGAACATGTTATAGACTTGCTATTCTTTCTTTTCTAGGAGTTAACCATGGCCATGTGACAAATGAGAAGGCAGGCTGCCACTTTCTGGAAACCACCTTTGAATCCATTCACAATTGCTGTGTTGCTTTTATGCCACCATAATTTGCAATAATTTAGAATGGGAAGCTCAATCTATCTGGGACCCAGATTGGGACCAACAGAGCGAGGTTTCCCTGTGATACATAATGATCATTTAGTGAGAAGTAGAAATGCACTTTTCTTGTTTTAACCTTTTGGGATTTGGCATTATTTGTTACTTCAGTGTGATCTAGATCATACTGAAGGTAAAAAATAAAATGTACATTTGGAGCCTCATTACTGAGATATTCACAGGCTGGAAGGCTGACACCACATAAGGCACAGAGTAGCATTAAAGGAACAGCAACAAAAATGAAAATTTAGCAACAAAATCAGCAGCAACAAACACAATGATAGCTCCAACCCAGCCGGGCCCTCTGGCATCTGTCACAATTACAGTAAACAAAGGCGCCGTGGTGGTTTCTCCATGAATTCACTTCTGCCTAAAAGCTAAAACTGTCTAACCCGTATCATTTCTCTACAGCTTGTCCTTAGGGTGAAAGAACAAGGGCTTCTAAAACACATACTATTGGCTGAGTTTCTGATGCTCTGCCTAACTCTCTCTGCCCTGAAGTGAAGCTGAATTATAAAATAGAGCTAGTCTTATCTTGGGCAGCCATGCAACAACAGTCTGGAGGTGAGTGCTAAAATATGTCTTGGGGCTTTGGGAAAATGTTTTCAATTCAACATTCTATGATCATTGTCCAAAGTTTTTAATAGTGTCCATTATGAGTCACTGGACGAGAAGAAGAAACAGAACAAATTACTTAAATTCAGATATTTTAAACTAAACAAGAAGATAAGCAAACATATGGACAATATTCCATAAAATATTAGCCATAATGTTTATTCTCTCTCTCTCTCTCTCTCTCTCTCTCTCTCTCTCTCTCTCTCACACACACACACACACACACACACACACACACGTATACACACACATACATACATACATACACATACATACACACACACATACACAAATAATTAGCATAGTGTGATGGTTTGGATATGCTTGGCCCAGGGAGGCATGTTATTAGGAGGTATGTTCTTCTTGGAAAAAGTGTGTCAATGTTAGGGTGGGCTTTGAGAGAACTTCCTCCTACCTACCTGTAAGTCAGTCTTCTAGAGGCCTTCAGATGAAGATGTAGAACTCTCAACTCCTCTCATACCCATGCTTGCTGGGATGCTGTCATGTTCCCACCTTGATGATAATGGATTGAACCTCTGAGCCTGTAAGCCAGCTCCAATTAAATGTTGTCCTTAATAGAGTTTCCTTGGTCATTGTGTCTCTTCACAGCAATGGAAACCCTAAATAAGACACAGTCATACTCCTTCCTAGTTACATTTCCATGTCTCGGTTTTCAGAGAATATTCTCAAAATAATTGGGCTTGCTTCAGCTCATCATTAACCAACCAGAATATCTCAAACGAATGGTTTGGCTTTTTTCCATATTTACAAAATTAAGATTTTGAACCTGTGATTCCTACTTGCAGAATCAAGACTTTAAACTTGTGAACTGCTTACCCTCTCCGGGGTTTTATAAGCCTGGTACTTTAGGATTTATTTATAGTCACCCTTGAACATCACCGGATCCTAATATTAACAGCAGGATTTCAACTTTTAACATCCATGGTGAATTTTTTCTCAATTAAAGCCTATTCCCAACTGGTAGAGTCTAGGCCAGGCTTGTTATGTACTTCAACCAATAAAACATGGCAGCAGCTCTGTGTCAATTAGAAGCCTACATCTCTTATTCTCTTGGAGCTCTGATGCCATCTTCCAAGCAAGATCAAATGAGCTTGCCCAAGACCAGAGATTTCTGAAACACACAGCACCCAATTAGAAGAAATAAAGAGGCATAGTGCTTTACAACTAAAGCACAGAAATTGATTCTACCATTTTTGTTGTATTCAATTCTTTAGAGGATAAATCCTTAACACTTGTATATATGTAAAGATAGAGAATTACACAAGCATGTAATTACAGGAGGTACGAAACACTAAGGATCCACTGTGCTTTGCAAGTCACAGGTCATTGTTATATTATAGTTTATCTTTCAACTTTATGCAGCTTAAACTATATTTACGCTTATGTTAATAGAATAATGTTTCAAATTATCTATTACATAAAAAAGCTTTCCTAGGTAGAAGAATCTTGTTTATATATTACTTTCAGTGGGTGGGAATAAACTATGGATAGAAGAACATAACAAATAATTTCTTTTCAAAAATATTAATTTATGTATATGAATATTTTATCTACATGCATATCTGTGTACTACTTATGTGTAATGCCCAAGGAGGCCAAAAAGGGGTATCATGTCCTCTCAAACTGGAGTTACAGACAGTAGAAAGCCACAATATGGATGCAGGGAATTAAACCCCAATCTTCTTAAAGAGCAATGAGTATTCTTAAATGCTGAGCCATTTCTCTAGTCCTCATGGGTTACTTCCTTATAGCTTTAATTATTATTATTTACTGAGGAAGAAGCAAATCAGGAAGTGATAGTAGCTTGTCTAATGTCATTTGCTTTGAAGCAATGATAGAATTGGATTTAGATCCAAGATAGTTGTGTGGATATTTGTTTGATTTAGGTCAGCATCCCTCCTTGTTCTGACATCTCAATGGCCATACCTTACTAGCAACCCAAAATGAGGTGTTAAACACATTTTCAGCCAAAAATCTTCATTTTGCTTCACACCACTTATCAACTAAATCTACATATTACATACTTTATAAATGAAATAAGTGTCTTTAGTGTTTGTCTAAAGACTATCTGATAAATTGTGTTTTCCCTTGTACAGCATCCTATGTGATTAACCAATTATTTGTGTAAGCTATTGAAAAATCCCAACCTCACCCTCATACTCTAGTTATCAATGTCAAGACTCCATTTTTTATATTTCTTCCTTAGTGGGAGGAGATATCTTCCTTTTTCTAAGGTTGGTATTTTGGATTCCTTTCTTCTAGACTTGAAATTCTTATTCTATTAATCAACCACTTCAGCACCTCTCCCACAAGCTCTCCATCTTTACCTTGCCCTCTTGACTGTGGACACACACTTGAGTTTCTTCTGTTCATAGTGTAAAATCTTAAAGGTGCTCCTCTTCAGCAATTCAACTACAAAACTCAAGGTGCATCTTTGAAGCCAGCTTTCCTGAGCCCAGAAAGGGTTGATAATTTTGAAAAAATATGTAGTTGTTGTGCAAAGCCCTAGTGAAGCTCTGCAATGGGATTTGAGGTAGACAGCATTAGCCTCTTTCTCCTGTTAGGAAACAGTGTAACAGATTAATAAATGGTGGGCAGAAAGAAATAGTTCTATTGTCTTGAGACAGTCCATTTACAAAAGGCATTAAAAATACTGTAAGAAGCAAATGCGTGTGTGTGTGTGTGTGTGTATATGTATGTATGTATGTATTCATGTATTCTTTTTCAAATCTGAAACATTTTTGATTTTACCAAAAACAAGAAAGAGTGCCAAAAGGCAGGTATCACTTCTGCATTTTACCAGTAAGGAGAGATAAATCACTTTTTGAAAGAGACATGATAGAACATGAGTTAAAACTATTGCTTTAAGTGAGTGGGCCATGTCTGTTGTTAATCCTCACTTCTCTGCATCTCAGTTAAGCTTTCGGAACAGTTGACAAGACATTTGTTTCTATTTGTTAATGTCTGTTTTCAAATACGCTTCAGTATATTCACATTACACAAAGCTAAGGACAACTGCTCTGGGTCAAAGAAATCACTCCCTAATAGTCAAACTCAGCAGACCTACGCTGTTTCTTCTTGTAACAAATTTATCTACTCTACATGACATTATCAAGTCACCTTCAACAACCTGTTTCCTTTTTTCTTCTAACTTCCTCCTTGTCCATGGCTCAGCTCTCCTTCTGCCCATTCCCCTTCTTTCATGGCTGCTTCTCTCTCTTGTCCTCAATGTTTGTATTTCACTGACCTTTCCACTTATCTTTTATTATTATGGATGAACTACATGGCAAGCTCGCTCACTCTCTGGCTCCCACTCACATGATGAAGCTGTCACTTGGTCCTTCACATTCTCTAAGGCTGCAGTTATGTGGCATGTTTGGAATTTGCAGGGGATGTTTTGAGTTATGATGGATGATAAAAGGAGTCTGTTTAAACCCAGAAGCCATTGCCTAGACACACTGGGAATCTTTCAATGCAATGAATAGGTCCTTGCACACAATACAGAATTCTACCATGCCCACATAGTTTTGACATTTATGTATATAAATATGAATGAGCAAAAGCTAGTGTTGCCTTGTAGCTCAGTTGGTAGAGTGTGTGTACAAGCACTGCTTCCACTCCCAAATCTACATAAAATCAAACATGTTGGCACACATCTGTAATCCTAGCAATTAGAATGTGGAGGCAGAATAATCTGAAGTCCTACCTAGGTCATTCTCTGCTACATCAGGAGTTTGGGGCCACCTTGAGTTATGTAAAAAAAAAAAGTCAAACAAGCATATAATTGGGTTCAACTAGTTGTCTAAGTTTGTAAAGGCATTGGTCATGTAAGCCTATCAGCCTGTGTTCAGTACCTGAAACTGGTATAAGAAGAGCTACTCCCCAATGGTTCCATAGGCATTCCTTTGTATGCATATGCCAGGGTACTCTTCCCACATACACATGAAATTAAAGGAAACAAGAAGGAAAAAAACTATTGTAACTGCACAAGTCTAGGATATATATTGGTTATTCATGAAATAGACTGCTCGTTGTTACCACACAATATATTTCAGGAATTATAATGACTGAACAGACTGAGAAAGAATTACTCTTCATTGTATTTTCAGAACTGTTTGGAGTAGTTGCCCTTCATGTTAGAAAAATCATCCTAACAATGGTAACTTTGCTTATACCATTTGGCTGAAAAGTTTACATACCAATAACATTCTGTATTTAGAAATATTTCTATTTATTTGTAGCAAGGAGTCTCACTGTCTTTACTCAAAAATCATGCAACTGAGAAGTGAATAATGTTTTAATTTTTTGAAGAAAAGCCATAACCTGCTATTTTGCTTTTCCATAAGATAATTCTGCCTGACAGATGAGGGGAGATTCATAATAAGAAGAAATAGTAAATATTAGAAATACAGAAAGATATTCACTAATTACCAGGCATAATTTTAAGGGTGTGGCGTATTTAAGTATCTTCGCATCAGGAAGATAGTTACTATTATTTTTGCACTGTAGTTACAGCTATGAAAACCACTAAATCAGTTTCCTAAATATAGACAAGTAGTCGGACTCAGTGACTGTGGCCTTAAATCATCATGTCACCTAAACTAAGAAGGTACCATTGTTAAGTAAGACCTTTGCATATGCAAAAGAAGTAAAAATATGATAGAAGGCATATAGCTGCATTACAGAATGTTCTGGAGACATAGTGCCTCACATCAAAGTAGGCCATTTTAACCTCAAGTTAATTTCCATTGTCAGTGAGCATGGATCCTGTCAGCCAGAGAATCCAAAGCAATGATTGTAAAAAGTTACGTTCTAGCTGACAGAACTACTTGCAGACAATCACAGTCACGGTCTGATATGAAATGCACATTCATTCCATTTAATTGGTTTCATAAAGCTCTTCTGGTCCTTCCAGTTTGCCGTACTGTCCCCAGAATTGCCCATGATTCAGATTCTTTCTCTGCACTCTGAAGGCTTACTAACTTTCATTACCTGTTTATTTAAAACTAGCTTTGGCTTTCTCTTTGGGTGGTTCTACCCAAAAGGTGTGTTCTACCTGCTATGTTCCATTGGTCTTACCCTTCCACACGAAATATACAGTTCTTTGGAGAAGTGCCAGGGCTTCCTTTAGTTAACAGAAAACAAAGGCTGCCACTAGATTTTATTCTACATCTGACAGCATGAAAACTGCTGAAGTGGGCATCTCTTAAAGATTGTTTCTTGCTCTAATGATGAACAATTTAATTTTTCAGTATGCAAATCGTCCATAATTTAATTTAATAGTGTTTATGACAATATGCAATAAATAGCATAAAAAGTATACTCATTTTGAATATATAAGCTCATTAAAGCAGCCTTCTTGCTCCATTCTGTAGTGAGCTTGAGAAACATGGTGCTAACTCATGCAAATTACTATGACAAATTTGCTTTAAGACCAATAAAGTGTGTTCTGATTCATTAATAGTCAATCCAGTATCTCCCTGTGGTTCCTTAGAAAAGTTAAGAGCAGACTGGTAGAAGAAATTGCTGCTCAAATTCTGCCAACCTTCAGGCTTTCTGATTAGCATGTGTGATTTGGTAGCTGTCTTCCGTGACACTGTGCACCTGCGATAGGAGCCTCGTGTTTTTGATCCTGCAAGTCTGGAAAGGCCTCTGAGCCCAGTACATTCTTCCTGCCAATGCCTTATGTGGAGGCTTTGGATTTGTGTGCAATCCTCAGGCTCCTTCTGGCTCAAAGAAACATTTTGCTGGGCTCAGAAGGGTAAGGCTAAGCCTAGCACAGGTGAATGCCAGTGGAGCCAGGGCAGTGGTAAACAAGCATATTTCCTGTTTCAGAAGCTACCATGAGTGACAGGCATAAATATGCAACAGAACTGCACCAGGAGAGGCAAGCTCAAGCTTCATAGTGTATTTGTGTCTTACAGAGCATCCCAGACTGCAGGCATTCTCCAGATAGTGGTTGCTGAGACTTTGCTCGGAAGAAATCATCTCTTTGATTACTTGGTGAAAAATGCAATTTGGAGTTGCCTGAATGACTCTGGAAGTGCATAGGTGTATTGAAATTTACCTCTGTTCTCCATCCTGCTCCTAAGCTTCGCTGTTTCATTTTATTCTTATCAAAACAGAAGATTAGGGGATTTGCTCGAGACATATGGTTCTGAGATGTCATAAGTCTCTCTACCTCAGTTGTCTGTGGAATGTCTCTCACCTTTTATACTTTCACAGTTTGCAAAATTGGCTTTCTTTATTGCATCTAAAATGGATGTTTCATGTCTGTGGAGTTCTTACGTTTTAATGAACAAGTTTATGAGTATAGTTCCAATGCCTTCTCATGACAAATTTTGAAAGCATAACACAAATTTTTCAGATAAGAAAAATGAGACTCAGGATAGTGACGGAAAATGCTCAGCATGTTAGCATAGGCAGGTGAGATGGATACCAGGCTCATGCCTTTTGATCTTCATGCCTCTCTCATTTACTAAATTGGCATAGGTATGGAGTGAAGTCCTCTCTCCAATGGTACTTACATGCCTCTTGTATTTTCACCTTTCGTTGGAAGCACTTTGATCAACAGAGTATGTTCACATTTGTATTCGTTCTGAGCGCTATGTCTTTGCAGGAGATAAGGAGACAAATACAAGATGACAATCAATATTATCCAATTTTGAGGATGCCTTTGGTAATATTTATCATGTTGCTTGAAAGATGAAGAGAGCTATAATACTGAGTTAAACAACCAACTTATTTTGGTGAGTATTCATTATGGGCCAGGTATCTAGTATCAGTCATTTGAGTGATATAAGCATTTTATGTATTTATCCATCTACATGTTTCTCATCTATATTCATTAGTTTTATGTCAACGTAACAAAATACTAGAGGCAGGTACTTGTGAAATCAAGTTAGGTTTACTTTTATTCATGGTTATAAAGGCTCAAGTTGGGCATCATAAGTTATTTTTGTTTGGGAGGCACATCACGGTCAAGACATTTAAACAAAGGCTCATACATTGAAAGAAGAAGCTGAGAGAAAGGAACTGAGACACTACCTCTTTCTCGAATACCCCTCAATGACCTAAACACAATTAACCTTGTCTTTGAGAAGTCAAGGGATCAACAAATTTTACAACTTTGAAGACTAAACATTAATATGTAGGCATTTAAAAAACTACCCATATTCAAACCATAATGCATTCCTGTATCAGTCCATTTGAATCCGATAAGTACTAAATGTATGGATAGTAGTCCCTTCTAAGAAAGAAGATAGAGAGAAAAAAAACCTCTCTGGGCTTAATATATTAAAATTAAGAGAATTTTTCTCCTTGGAAGCTTTTCAGCACATTTATATTTTCTCCTTCCTAATAGGAGTCAACTACTCAACAATTGTGTGATTGGTAAATACAATCAATATGTACTGTGTGAAAATTTTAAAGAATTATATGAAGTTGTCCACAACCTCTGGCTCTATGATTTCTACCTGTCTCTTTCACATAGATCCCTGAGTGTTTAGGAGAGGCCTGTAATGATTATATCACATTTAGGGCTGCTTAAAGTCTCTCACTCTCTGCACATTGTCCATTTGTGAATTTCTGTGTTAACTACCATCTACAGCAGGAAGAATCTTCTCTGATGAGGGTTGAGTAATGCACTGACCTGTGATATAAGTGTTCATTAAAATTCCTTTAATGCTATTTTAATTTAGCAGAATAATAGTAGTAGGTTTTCCTCTAGGCCCCATGACCTACATAGTCTTATGTTCTTGACCTCACTACAGTTTCAGATACTGTTTCTATTTCATGGAATGAGTTTTGAATCCAATCAAAGGGTGGTTGATTACTCCCATAACATTTGTGCTACTATTGCGTTTTGCATTAGTGGATATATATATATATATATATATATATATATATATATATATATGAACACTGTTTCACAGGGTTGGTAGCTGGTTAAGAATGATGATTCCTCTCTCCAATGGCAGTGTGAATAGCATCTTCAAGCATGATGAATGCTCATCTGTAGGGCTGAAGGTACCACTTGTGCTTCAGTTCAAATTCTCCATGTTTGGTAACATAAGCATGTGATATTTTCAGCAACTATATCTTACCTTCAGGTTGTGGATAGTAACTAACAGTGTGAGCAATTGCCTGGGGTATTTGAGAGGTGTGTATAAGACCTTTCTGGCCCAAAATTCAAAAAGATGTTAGCCATTTCTTGTTCTGGGGTTTTATTCCATACCACAGATGCTTAACTGGACTATTGTCTCCTTCAGTATATGATCACGCCATTTAAAAGCCTTTTATGTATGTATATTTTAGGAGACTTCTCTATTAGTAGCTTTTTATACTAAATGTTAAAGGTCTTTTAGTATTAGCTATTTCTCTTCCTATCTACTCCTCTACTACCCCTTATTACTCCTCTTCTATTTTTCTCTGTATACCTTTTAACACTATATTATATTTTCTTCGCCTTGAAAAAATACCCTGGGAGATCGTTGGGAGTAAAAGGGAGTTGGATATTTGGATGTAAATAAATTAATAAAAAAGAAAAATTTCCTCCTTCCACATAGTTCTCTTATCAGCTGCCTAAGCATTGTGGATATTCTAAGCTAAACATGTGTGTGTGTGTGTGTGTGTTGTGTGTGTGTGTATTTATTTATTAATATAAATATTAATTATATATATTAAACATATGTATATATATTATATATATATTGCTCTACCTACCAAGAATCCATTAGTGATAGTTTATGGGAAAGGATAGTCAGTTTCCTTCAACGGAGTGACACTGGGTGTGAGCCACACTCTAGTGTGTTGACATGGTCAGAAATATCAGTCAACACAAGTCTGACTTCCATGCTTTTTTTAAAATTTGCATTTTGCTTTGTTTGATTATGTTAGGAAAGAAACTGAGCATGAAATTGGGGGTACATATATGAGATCTGGGAGGAGCTGGAGGAGGGGAAAGAATGTGATCAAAATACATAGTATGAAATCCTCAAGAAAATAAATGAAAATATAAAAAGAAGTTCTCAATTACTAATTAAAGTTCTATTGTTTTTTGTTTGTGTGTGGACACAACATGGTTGCAATTCCATAATGACCAGAGAAGGTAGTGCCTTGTGGTATGCATGTGCACTTGCTTCAGTTATGGCCCCAGGTTCCTGGTGCCAGGTCTGGTCTGCATATTGGGGAACAGCTGTGGTTCCACATCCTCTGTTTCCTCCAGAGGGTGTTCAAGAATCTCTACACATCAGGCTGGAAGAATGGAATGGAGTCTGGAATGAGTAGGGTCTGTAGGATCCTTGTCCAGCTGGGAGTGAGTACCAGGGAGAGAAGGACTTTTCAGAGGACTCTAGTCTCACAGTTCTTTTAGAAGATGCTCAATGGTTTCTACAGGTTTTCACTCCCCTTTGTTGAGTATTTCAGCCACTGTCATCCCTGTTGGGAAAATACAGGGACAAAGAGTGGAGCAGAGACTGAAGGAAAGGCCATCTAGAGACTGCTTCACCTGGGGATCCATCTCATATGCAGGCATCAAACCCAGACACTATTACTGATGCCAAGAAATGCTTGCTGCCAAGAGCCTGATAATGGTTGTCTCCTGAGAGGCTCCTCCCGAGCCTTACCAATACAGATGCTGATGCCTGCAGCCAACCATTGGACTGAGTACAGGGACCACAATGTAGGTATTATGGGAAGGACTGAAGGAGCTGAAGGGTTTTGGAACCCCATAGGAAGAACAACAATATCAACCAATCAGAACCCCCAGAGCTCCCAGGGACTAAACCACCAACCAAAGAATACACATGGAGGGACCCATGGCTCCAGCTTAATATGTAGTAGCGGGTGGTCTTGTCTGGCATCAATGGGAAGGGAGGCCCTTGGTCCTGCAAAGGCCTGATGCCTCAGCATAGGGGAATGCTAGGGTGGTGGGGCAGGAGTGGGTGGGTGGGTGGGAGACCACCCTCCTGAAGGCAGAGGGAGTCAGGGTGAAATGGGTTTTCCGAGGAGAAACCAGGAAGGGGATAACATTTGAATTATAAATAAACAAAATAACCAATAAAAATTAAAAATAAAGAAGATGCTCAATGAAACAGCTCTCTTAGATGATCTTCAGTGAAGCAGCTGGTGATCACATACTTTATTCAGAGTGACCAAGGACTATATATGAACCTTGGAGAGTGAAAAGACGTTTTCAGGGTAAATGAAAAATCATTGGCTGAAGCACTATGTACTGTGAATGCCTCATTTGTATAGAGACGCATTTCAGGTGTCCCAGGTTCTTGCTGGATAGGTTTTTATTAGGAAAGAGGAAGGTGAACTTACAGGTTTGCCAAGGACTATGTGACATTCTTCAGGTAGAATATTAAGGGTCAGGGACCTCAGATCAGTCAGAGAAGAGGAAGCCCTTCTGGAAAAGAGAGTACCTCCATTTTGTACTAAGCTCAGAGGAGCCATCTGAACATGGTAGACTACAACCTTAATAGTGAAGTGCAACGGTGCTGGCATATGGGACTGCTTTCCTATGGCTTTAGTGCAAGGCATATAGGACTGCTTTCCTGGGACTGTTAGTGCACAGCATATGGCACTGCTTTCCTAGGACTTAGAGTAAGGTATAAAAGACTGTTTTTCTAAGGCTGTTATTGCCTGTATTTTGTGCTAATGTGTAGCCTGTGTTAGACTTCTAAAAGTTACTTTTTTTATCCCTGTAATGCATTACCTCAGACAAAAGAAAAGCTTTGACAGTCACCCTGGAAGCCTTTAAAAATATAGAATAACTGTTGCTTCCAGAAAAGGGTGGTAACAGCTCTTGCTGGTATTTCTATTTTGTGTTACTGAATACTTAAAAAATGAGGGATGCTTCATAAAATGCAGGTATAAAACCAATCGCTGCAAACCAGGTTAAAAAAAACTTGTCTCATCTGGATTTACTAGCATTGATTTTCTTTTATATATTTTCCTTTTCATTAGATTTCTACATTAATTTATCTATTTAAATTCCATATTAAGAGATTGCATAAAAGTCTTTATGCAAATATTTTGGCTGAACAAGAAAATGAACCACCACAAATGCATTACTGTGAAAATGAAATATTTACCAAATATCTAAGAGACAAATAGAAAGAGCTAATGTTTACTGGGATCTCACTAAATGCCAAGCGTGCAATGCACATTCATTATTAATTCATTTGCCTTCAAATCTATTGTTTAAGGGGAGGAGCAATGACATTCTGTACTGTGGTAATTGGAGCTCGTGGAAATTATATAATCTATGCAAGAATTGTGTAGACGAGCTTGCAAAGCAGGAATCTGGAGATGGAAATCTGGGTTGTCTGATCTCTACTGTTACAGTTTGCAAGGTTTTGTACTTCTAATCATGTTCCCTGTTCAACCAGCATGCATAAAGATGCATCTGCTCTTTCCTTTTCTTTGTTTTCAATAAGAGGCATACAGTGGCTGTTTAACGCACAGTAAATCCCAAATGAAACAACCAACTTGTTTCCATCAAGAAAATTCTTACAACTCTAAGTCAACTCACCAGACTGTATTTATATATCAATTTATATATGTAGTATTAATCAAATATAAAGATGATGTGAATTTGAGAGGGAGTGAGGGGGGACAGGAAGATTTGGAGTGAAAGGACACAGAATGGATTGAGTAGAGGAAAGTGAAGAGATGAAATTCTGTCTTAATTAAACATTTTAAAGTCATTAAGAAATATCCAGGACCTTCGAGGAGAGTCTTATATAACACTTGTGAGAACACTGGGCACCACACATTTGATGGACCAATAGAAACAAATTAATTTGGGGACACAGGTGCAGCAGACCTGTCTCCATGTAAAAATAATAAGAGACAGAAAGTTGATGGAGTTTGGACTGAGGATACAGGTGGGCTGAAGAATAACAGGAATAGTTAAGACACCCTAAAAAGGAAAGGGAAGTTAGTTGATGCTTTTGTATGCTTCAGAGAAACTGGGCACTGACTAAATCAGTTTGACTCCACATAGGTTCATAGTTTTTTGAAAACCCTGACTCTTCCCTTGCTTGCTTTATGATCGAAGGAAAGTGACATTAACCTCTCAGTTTCTCTATGTCTAAGATAAAGGTAACCCCTGAGGGTTAATTGCCAAATCTATGAAAAATGACAGATATTTTTACCTGGCACAAAATAGTCATTCTTCATTATAACTGTCACTTCAAATGCTGTTTCACATTCAGTGATCACAATACTTTATAAGGTTGGTTCTGCATTTATCTCCATTTACAAATGGGAAAATGACACTTAAGGGTGTTAGGATCTAGGTCAAGTTCTCATGAGTCCAAACAAAGATGATAGGAAAGAGAAAGGAAGGGGGAAAGGGAAAGGAAGGAAAGGAAGAGAAGGGAAGGGGAAGAGAAGGGAAGGAGAGGGGAGGGGAGGGAAGGGAAGGAGAAAGCTTGGCCTAGATCTATCTTATTCTAAAGCCTTGGTTTTCCCTCCTCACCCAGTTTAGTATATTACACTATTGGAAAGAACAGAAGTTAATAGGTTTAGCTAAAATACTCAGAAAAATCTGAATCAAACTTCAGAGTGTTTGTTAGATATGACCCCCTCAGATACTTACCAAAATAAAAGAAAATGAGTAAATAAAGAAGTCTTATTTATGTTACTATGAAATGAACATAACTAGAAATCTGTCTCTATCAAATACTCACTCTATCGTACCATTGTGATGACTCTATGGTGCCTACTGGGTGAATAAATGGGCCTATAGGCAACTACACATACCAAGAAACACCAAGGTCCTAGTGAGAGTAGTGGGCTGTTTAGATCACAAAAAGATTCTGGGAAGTTGTCAAAGGGGACATGATGTATAAGGTGAGTAAAACAAGTGGAGGAACAGACTCAAGTGATGAGTGAGTCAGCCAATATGGTCATGCATGCATGCGCATGAACACACACACACATGCACTCACACATGTGTGTATGCACACACACACACACACATGTGCTCATGCATGCACATGCACATATATACTTACACAAGCACACATACATACACTCACACATGCACACACACATATGCATTCATGCATGCAAGACACACGCATGCACACAAATGGAGAAAATAAAAACCTCAACTTGGAAACTGTTAACAATTAATAGAAGCTTTTGAAACCAAGAAGATCCCTCAGAGAAAGAAAACAATTTGCTATGTTGTTTCATCTAGGAATTTGGGGTTTCTTCCACAAATCATGAAGTAGCAAGCCTTTGAGATTCATATTATGTACCAGCAACTCTGGCCATTGCTATGTTGTAAACAGCACCCAATTTAATAAGAGGTGAGGTGTGGGACTTGATGGGCAGTTAGATATTGCAGATGTGGGACCCTTGTATGATGATGCTATCATCACAGAAAGGACTCACAGCAGTGAATTTGGTTATGATTTCTGACTTTTGAGAAGATCCTATTTCTCATCTCTCTGAACTACATTCTGCTCCATGAGGCTGCAGCAGCAGGTTTCTTACAAACCATGCACTGACATTTTGACTTTAAATTTCTCAATCTTCAGAACTATGAAAACAAACAAATCTCTGTTCCTAATAATCTAAACTACCATATCCCAGACATTTTGTTGTAGCATCAAAAATGAACTAAGATGCTAGTTCTTCCTTACTTGTTCATCTGGAGAACCTGTTGGTACAGTCCCTGGTGGGAAATGTGTTTACCTTTGAAGATGCTCTAGGCCTGCCTATTTCCTGCTGAGCTAAACTAACTGAACTTACTTTTCCCATGTGAAGTCAGACAGTTGTTCTGAACAACAAGCTTAGCTCACTTGTAATTGGAGAAAATACAATGAAACAAAATGTGATTTATGACTCACAGGAATATGTCATAAACACAGTTTTTATTCTTTCAAACATTATGAGATTTATAGCTCTGGTTTTCTAAGCATTAGTTCATTGCAGATACTAATGAAGAAAGTGATTACCACTGAATTTCCTAAAATGCTTCGGTCCATGAAGAAAGAATTGTAGCACAATTTTGCTTATTTAATATATGTGGAAGACTAAGTCCAGAGAAAAGTTCAAAACAGTCCCTTATCCACTTTTTCAGATTAAAGAGATTAAAGAACCATATGATTGGTGCAAATCTTTAAACCTTCAAATAAATTTTTACCAGCTGTGATAGAGACGTGGATCTACAATGAAGAACACATAGTTCAACATGGCTGGTTTACTGAAGGAAGTACCAGCATTCAGAAAGAAGCTGGGTTTGTATACTGAACAGGAGGTAAGTTGAGACACTACCCAATTTTCATTGCTTACTACCTCAAAGCCAATGAAGTTCCATGCCAATGATTTTTCTCTCAGTTCAGTAGATATTAAAACCTACTTTCAGAAACAATTCATGGAGCTGATAGATATGAATCATACCCTATGTTTTTGTGTCTGCCTTAGATGCCACATTTATGCATGTGTTTTAGTCATTTAGCATCTGCCCATCCTGAATTAGAGCATCCCCAAGACCTGACTGAAACAAATTCACAATGTAATAGCCAAAAAGAAAAGTTGCAAAGATGTCTATCAATCTGTGACTCTGAACAAATTCTAGACTGTTGTTGGGTCCCTTGGACTCTTTGAGTTGAATTCCTTCCCACAAAATGACTGAAATGAAATGAAATGAAATACAACAACTACTTTCCATGTTACATATTTGGGGCTAAAATGGAGCTATTTCTTCAGAGAATCTATGAGTCTGTGACTACTATTCAGTTTTACCATCATGCTCTTTTAAGAATAAAGTTGATTAGATTTATCTAGAGTGATTTTGTATTATTGCCACCCAAAATATTTATTCAAGTGGAACTGGTTGAAACAGAAACCTCACATCTTAAGGGCCCATAGTCCCTGGACATTTTAGAACAAAAGATCTGACAGTGAGGATATAGTGATTATCTGTGGCAAAGCCCTATGATTTACTCACTTTTGAAGGCTTCTGACCATCGCTCCTTATGCACACTAGCAAAACTGCTCTCTCCAGAGCATTCTCACTGACAACTTTTGGAAACATTTGAGGGCCCTCATGATATATGGAGTTGTGTTCATTCGTTACATCACAATCCCTTCTGAGCTCTGCACTAAGACAAGGCAGAGAAAAAAAGATTAGAAAAGCACCATACTGGCTAGTCAACAGAAAATAGGCAATATTCTAAACAATTATTGACTAGAATAAGCTATACTGCATGGAAACTAAGCCATGTAGCAAGTGGGAATTCTTCTCTTATCACTATACAGAAAGAAATAGAGAAAGGGGGAAAAAGAAAAGGAAAGAAAAGAAAAACCCTAGGAACCAAGCAAGAGTGAAAGGCAAACCAGAGATCGACCTGTCTACTCATTTGACACAGCTCTCAGGAATGCCAGGCACTTATCCTGCTCTATCTCACCAGCCGCTTTGTTATCTGTCTGGTTAGTTTTATTTTCCTGTCCTTCTTCTCTTCCTCAAACCAGTGACATTTAAAACTTCTAACAAAACCCAACAAGATAATAAAGTCTATCATTTCTAGTTCTAGGATACATTATCTCAATATAGCTATAACTATTTGGTAGCTCCAATGTCATCAGGCAGAAAGGAAGTCTGTGACCATCATTTGGAATCAATCCCATGTGTATGACAATTACTAAAATTGTTTTACCTTTTCAGACATTTAATATTAAATGAATCAGTAAGAACAGAATTACTTTAAAGAAATCACCAGATATTCTTTTGACCTCAAAAAGAATAAAATAAAGTTCAATTATTGCATGTATTTTTAATATATATTCAAGAGTACAAGATAAGAGCACAAATGTCAGGACTGTCAGATAAGTTATCTAAGCAATGTACAAAGACACAGGAAGAAACTGAA
Organism: Mastomys natalensis; assembly: GCA_021653895.1. Classification (NCBI taxonomy): domain Eukaryota; kingdom Metazoa; phylum Chordata; class Mammalia; order Rodentia; family Muridae; genus Mastomys; species Mastomys natalensis. The sequence continues at coordinate 94,410 of JAJTUV010000033.1, forward strand.
AAATAATTCCTGTTACAAAAATTTTTGCCTTATGCAAGATATATTTAAATTAGCCTACTGTAATTTATGGAGTACTAAAAGGGCATTGAAGATGAATCAGATCAGATGGTATCAGAGATACAATCCTGGATGGGGATGTTGCCCTGGTTTGTTTTCTGTTGCTGTGATAAACATCATTACAAAAAGAAAAAGAAAACAAAAGAAATTTGCTGAAAATGTTAAGAAATAGTTGACACAAATCGTTCTTCCACAAAATTCAATATCTGTGAAAATATTTTCCTCAAATTGTTAGAGGGGGAAACTAAAGTTTTTAATCAAACAAGAAATAAAATTAACTGTAGGTTGGTAATAAATGAAGCAAATGCTAGTTGAACAGCACTTCAGATTTCGCGTCCAATTTTGTACTGAAAATGTAAATGGCATTCATATATAAATTAATTAACATTCCATAATGCTAATGAAAGTGGGTTTTCCTTTTTTAAAGCTGAGATTCAGCAGTTTACTGCTGGAATTAGTTATGGCTTAAGTCCTACTGGTTTCCTAGAAAAATGCCTATTAAATAACCTTAAGAGACCTCTAGAGGGCGCTCTTCAAAATAGATCTAGGTCAAGTAGGGAGAAAGCAGCCAGCAGGAGGCAATTTTTTTTTTTTTTTTTTACAGATGTGTAGAGATAGTTTAGAGACACTTAAAACCCAGCTTGCTTTTCCAAATGGCAAATTAATCTTAACAAATAATAAGACATGGTTCGGAATATTCTAAATCTCTTAGAGGTTCCCGAACCATCTCTGTCATCCCAAATGCCACCTTGTAAGTCCATTTAGCTAGGGTCCAGTATGAGACATGACGCTGAATCTAGAAGTGGCTGCACAAGAATTGCACATTAGTTTGAGTCTCTCCAAATCACTTCTAGGTGTGTTTAGAAAATGTCAGCACGGAATGAAGCTGAAAACTAATAAAAGCATATTTGACATTTTATAGCTCATAACAGTTAGCACACATTTCCACGCACATTACCTTAATGAAACCTTAAAACATGAGCAAGTCTCGTTTTATTGTCATTTACATTGACGGGATGACTGAGTCTAAGGACGAGAGGTAATGAAGCACAATCCGATTTAGTTCTCCGATTTCAGTCTCAAATGACCTTTCCATCATAGCTTCCCTGATTCTGATTACCCACGCAATCAAGTGAAAATCAGTAACCTTCCAATAGATATTTCTCAGTGGATGAAGTCTTGGGATCTGAACTAGGAAGAAGAAGCAACATGATCTTAGCTAATAAGTCTTGGTCTTGGAAAGCTAACCAGCAAATGGAAGAAGGGAGCTAGGTGGGAGTTGACATAATCATTTCCCAAAGAGCTCCCCTACAGCACACATACTACACAGATGCCAGGACACACAGGTCACATTGTACGTATGGATTTTCATGGTTCATAAATCAAAACAAGACAAAACAATCCAAAAGCTGTGAAACCATTTAATTCTAATGTAGCTACTACATGTAATGGATAAGAGGTGAGTCTCAAGATCAAAGTAAAAAATCACAATGGAGGAACAGACGAGGTAATGTGGGAGATGAGGTCTGCTGGATAATGGACTCGGCCCCAGTTGACCTGCTCTAACTTTTTTTTTAAATTCGCTTACCCTAAAAGTCCATTATTGGGCACACTCCATAATGCCACAGTGTTCTAGTTTATCCTACACTCCTTATTGGATCTTACTGATTCCCTGCTCAGAACTAACACTATCTACCACTAAAATAAAAAAAGAAGAGATAGAAAATTTCATCAAAACTTTAAATGTTGTTTTCTCTACTGATTGAATGACAGCTAACTTAAGATTCATTACCTGGGAAAATAGAAATATTAACCAAGGCATGCTTCCCTATTTGGAAATAAGTGTGGGTCAATTGGCTTGCTTATTCGTTTTGTTTTGTTTTTTTAAGAAACAAAGCCACTAAGGTGTATGTGTGTGTAGAGGGTTGTACATGAAGAAATTATTAAAAGGCATTAATGTGCACGTATGCAAGCTGACTCAGAAGAGCTGCTGATGTGGTCATGTTTAGCCCAAAGACAGAAGAGAACTGATTACATCCATACAAAGACAGTCAGACACAGGGAAGGGACTTTTCTTTCTCTTCCTTCTATTCCATTCAGTGCTGCAAATCGATGATGTCCTCCAGCACTAAGGATGATAACCTACATTAATTTATGTATTGAAACATTGATCTTCCTCTGAAATAGTACCACAGATACTTAACCAAATATCCAGGTGCTTTGTGTCCACTCAAATTGACACATGCAATTAACCCTTGTGTATTGTTTCTGTTTCTGCAAAATTTCTGTAGATAGTAGAGCAATAAGCAATAATATGGACAGAAAGCCAGGGGAGGCAGGAGCAATCCCTGAAGATGGATGTTGTCACCTTGGAGATCTTGAGATGAACTTGGCTTTCACATACTTCAGAGAACAACCAATCACAAGGCTTATGGGAAAGACTGCCTGAGGCATTTGTTTCTATCTCTTTCTGACTACATGTTTTGAAATTTTGTGCCTCAGTTTTTGTTAATGAAATTTAGATAACATAGTACCTGTTTGTTAGTTGCTATGAACTTGAAAAGAGTTAGATCCTATATGATATATTAAGAATTAGAATCCTCAACATATTTAATTGTTTTTATGAGAGAAAGTCTTTGAGGGTGAGGCATTCTGTGAAGCATAAGAAACTGTATCAATATGAACCTGCACAGAGTCTTGTGTTTTTAAGACAAGAGTACCTATTCAGGGAAAAAAAACCTGAGCTTTTAGGCATATTTTAGTGTAACAAAATGCAAGTGAAAATCCTACCCATATTCTTTATTTATCTCTGTAAGTCTCCATTTCTAAAAGAGAAGGGACTTTTCTTTTTTTAATTCACTTACCCTAAAAGTCCATTATTGGGCACACTCCATAATGCCACAGTGTTCTAGACACTAAGATACAAACAAGAGTACTTGTCCGAGTGATAGTGCTTGAGTTGCAGGCAGTGGTTATCACATTTCCTGGTTTTATACTGCTTTGACCTGACCAAGGAATGGGAAGTAGAAAGCCAGACAAAAAGCCGTCAGGAATGGCTGTCAACTAGAGAATGGATTTCCTTGGCCATGTAACTGTGTGTGAAACCAGAGGGTTTTTACATATGTCTTTCTTTTGGATGGGGTGATGTGAAAGTGGTGTATTATTATGTTCCCCCATGTAATGAGCCACTTAACAGAAGGAATTTGGGGGAAGAAAATTCAGATCACTATGCTTTGCTAATCAGCTGAGCAAAGTTCCCCACCTTCTCCCATATACCAGCTGTTAACAGTAGGGCTGACTCCTGATTCCTGATCCTCATGTATTGGTTTGAGAGTCCCTAGTAGTCAGTGCACATACTGTTATGGCCCTTCAAGCTGTATTCCTGGATCCTACTATGTGACTGTCCCTAGGAGCTCTGTGTGGGATGGGGCACACTCTTCTGTTTATTGTTGTCTTTTCCTTTTTCAAGGCTTGCTCCAAGCATGGCACATGGGTTAACTCTTAGCAAATGTTTGTAAATGAACCTGGGAGGTATTCATTATCAACTTAGGAGTATGTGGATTGGAAATTTCTATTTCAATAAGTTAATATTTACTTCAATGCTCTGAGAAAGTTATAATTAGAATGAATAAATGACTGATTTTTAATAATTTAAAGACCACTGGAAATGTAGACTACAAATTACCACTTAGTTGTCCATTGATAATAATCATAGACTATTATGTTCTAGCTAATGCTTTATACACCCTTTATAAAAGCAAATTTAAGCAATTTAAGATCTTACACTAATATGTAAAGAATCCACATGATCATACACACCTGTAAGCTCAGTGATTAAAGAAGTAAAGGCAGAAAGACTAGAAGTTCAAGGTTTTCTTCAGGTATCTAGTGAGGTCAAAGCTAACCTGGAATACATGAGATTCAGTCTCAAAAAAGACATCAATTAATGCCATGATAGTTAATATCTTTTAAATATGGTATTTCAACTACTCTAATAAAAATAAGATAAAATAAGTAAAGCTTCTAGTTGTGATTCAGTGGTTGAAAACTAATATCACTTTATTGGATACACACAAGTTATGTAGCTTATTAGGTTGTTTTAATACTGACTCTACATAAACCACCAGAGTTACCTTGACAAAGAATTGTGAACCATCAACTTTCCTTTTCCCCCATTTTTAAAAAAAGGTGCCTATGATAATATCTATCCCATAGGCCTTTTTGTGATGAGAACATGAACTCTGCCATCCATAAGAAATACTGGCCCTTGCTGCAGATATATGTGACTGCTCAGTAAATTGCAACGACTATTAATTACTACCTCAATAACAAAACTACCCTTGTTACCTCCTGCTCAATGTCTGAAATGTTGCAGACAGAAAAACATTAGAAAGCTGATATTTATCTCCAGGACTTGCATAAGTATCAGTGTAGGCGTGTAATGGTTTGAATAAAATGGCCCAATAGACTCTTAGGGAGTGATGCCACTATAGATGTGGCCTTGTTGGAGTAGGTGTGGCCTTATTGGAGGAAGTGTATTGCAGAGTATGGTGTCTGAGATTTCAGATGCTCAAGCTAAGCCCTGGGTCATACTCTTTCCCTGATGCCTGTGGATCTAGAAATAGAACTTTCAGCTCCTCTTCAGCACCATGTCTTCCAGTATACTGCCATACTTGTCACCAGGATAATAATGGACACTAAATCTCTGAACTCCAATCCTATCCCAGTTAAATACTTTCCTTTATAAGAGTTGATGAGGTCATTGTATCTGTTCACAGGAATAAAATCATAACAAAGACAAGGCTTGATCTGCAAGCAAATTTATCTATATACTTGTATATCTATACATCTATATATTTATGTCTTTGTGTATATCTATGTCTATATCTATATCTGTATCTGTGTCTATATCATCTATCTATCTATCTATCTATCTATCTATCTATCTATCTATCTATCTATCTATCTATCTATCTATCTATTTTTGCTAAGGGGAACATAAGGCATAGATATAGTATATCATACTGGACCAGGAAACTGAGGCTTGGGCAAAAGCCATGTAGCTTAGCTATTGAGTACATCCCATGGCAGGCTAACATCTCTCCTGAGGACTCTGTCTCAAATATTTGGTTTATCAATTTACTTTAGTTGACATAGTAGACTTTTTAAAAATGATCTGAATCTATTGAGGCTGATAACACAGTCCATATTTAATGCTAAGAAGCAGACATGCTCCAGCATAATAAAGAAAACATGTACATAAATAAGATGGAGTTTTGTTTACCCATAAAACCTGCAGTTGGTTAGTCATTACATTGTAATTGAACCTGATCTAAACAAGGCAGAGTACATATGCCATATAAGCTTTTGCTCTCCTAAAAATATCTTATTACCACCCACTGGAACAGTTACAGATAAACATTTTGCTTTTATAGCTTTAGTTCTGAAACATAAAAGGTTTTATATTTTTAATTCCTAGACAAATTTTGCAGTATTTCTGTTTATCTGCATTCTACTTGCAAGCACTATTTGAGAGGGGAAACTGCAAGATTTCAGAGAAGCTTGAAGTATTTTTCAATGATCAAGAATAGGAGACTCAGCAGTCATTTAGTCCTCTGATCTAGACAATTGCTTTGCTTGACAGGATTGAATTTGCTAGAGATTTTAATCTCCTTGGTTGCGTTAAAAAAAAATTCTCTCTGGATGCTTTGGCTTCTGTTTCTGTGTATCACAGTGCCTTTCACAATGCAGTTTACCTAGATAGATTTTGGTAATGATAAGATGTGATTTGGCTGGAGGTTTTTCAGCCTCAGAATTTTGTTATGCTGCACAGTAAAACCTGCAGACACATTTCTGATGACCTTCACATGTGTCTGGACAGAGGACTCTGACAGAAGAAAGCTACAGTGATCCACTTTCTGCACACCCTCTGTGGGGAGGGAGATACACAGCTGTGCAGCTGGCGCTGGTACATAGGTTCTAACACATATAGGGACTCTTGCTTGATTTCAGGGTCTATTCTCACTATCTTTAACTTCTCATTAATTGTAGGAATCCTTTATGAAACCAATAGCTGCCCTAAGTCCCAGACTGGTGTGATGAAGTGCTCTGTATGATCACAAGTATGCCACCATCTGTTTCTTCATCTTACTCCTCTTGGTCAACTTCTGTAAACTTTCTTTTTGTTCTTTTCTCGTTTGTTTGTTTGTTTGTTTGTTTGTTTGTTTCTTCTTTCTTTCTTTCTTTCTTTCTTTCTTTCTTTCTTTTGTTTTATTTGAGGTTGCCTTAGCAGCTCGCCATCACTTTGTTGCCATGGTAATCCATTCACCTTTCTAATATTGCACTGTTTGTTCTGCATTTCGTGTGCACATGTGAATGTCATCTGTCTATGGCATGAACTCCAGGGCAGGAATCAGCTCTGAGTTTATCTATTTTTTTTTTTCTTATGGAACAATGCCAGATTCTCAAATGTGTGGTCTAAGAGGAGTTTCAGCAAGTATTAATCCTCTTTACCAATAACTAGAAGCAGTTTCTTGCTCCCAGTTCATTGTTCCTCTGCTCAAGATACCATTGCTTCCTCTTGCAGTACACAGAAACAATTACAGAGACACACAATTGGACAATGTGCAGAGATTCAAAAACTTTGGAACACTTAATCCTAACGGAGATGTCTACAACAAATATCTCCTCTCAAGGTTCATGGAACTTTGAGGCAGAGGAGGCAGAAAGATTGTAAGAGCCAGAGAGGATAATGGAAATCAAAGAAACAAGATCTTCTAGATATATCAGGACTGATGCACATGTGAACTGACAGAGACTGTGGCAGCATGCACAGGGCTGTACTGGTGTAAGCCAGATGGAGTCATAGTGTTAAGTAGACACATGCCCCATCTCCAATTGGCAACTTCTCCCAGAAGAAAAGTTAGTTTTCTTTAAGGGGAAGCCTGATATCCAGCAATAGATGGTTAACACAGTGGAAGTCCTAGAATTTTGGAATATTTTGCCTCATAATGCTTTGTCTGAGCAGTTTTATTTAACCTTTTAGGTCCTTTGCTTGTGTATTATGTCTCCCAATACTATCATTATTTTGAAATTTTCTGTGTACAAATGTGTCTCTCTCTGCTTCTATATGTGTTTCTTGTGCTTTCTCTTGCTTCTTTTGTTTTATTTTGTTGTTGTTGGTGGTGGTGGTGGTGGTGGTGGTGTGTCTGCGTTTTCTAAGGAGAAAAAGAGAAAGAGTGTGTATTTAAGTAGATATGGATATTGTGAGCATCTGAGAGTTCCAGGCTGTCTGAAAACTATCTATGTTTGATAAAGAAGAAGATACCATTGTCCATTCTGTGTACATGCTCCATTATCTGTCACCTAACACCTAGCTAAAAGGGATTCTTCTGGAAGCCTTTCTTAAGTGAGAGACACAGATACAGTTCCTCGACCTTCCCATCTAGATCGCAGCACTTACCCACCACATTGCTTGTGAAAATGTCCATGCTGTAACCTCCATCCCCAGACTGAGAACTCCAACCCCCACCCCATCCCCAGACTCAGAATTCCTTGAACTTCATATATTACTCATTCTTCTTCCTAAGCCTTTGCAGATTACCTGAACACACACAGAAAGAATGAACAGGAAAGGGAAAGGAAGGAAAGAGGAGAACAAAGGATGCAATTACACAGTTGCATTCTCTCAAAAATGAGCTGTAATGGATGGAAACCCAAGTGAATAATTGAGTCTCACAATACAACATGCCATTAATTGCCAAAGTGCTTTTTCTTTATACCCCAGGAAAAGAAATATAAAACAAGGGTCTTCTAAGCTAGTTAATAATTACCACATACTTGAGCCACCTGATTGTATCAGTTTTATAAGCCCAACTAAATCAGAATCCACATTATTTTCTAAGTATGAACGAGAAGTTTTAGACAGAAAGAGAAACATATAAGTTTTATTTTAACTCCAAAGGCTTTATATGCTAATATATGCCAAACAAGGAAAACAAACAAATAAACAAACAAGAAGACCCCTTCTCACCAAAGAACAGTCCCTCAGGATCCTAGGTCTGTTTCTCAATCTCAGATGTTCACACATTTTCTTTTGATCCATTCTTTGTCTTTGGTCCGTCACAGTAGGTAGTTGTGTGTGCCAGTAAGTGCTCCTTATTATTTTATCTAATGATTTATATAAGATAAAGAAATACTTTCTTGATTATTATTATTTTTTATTTTATATGCATAGGTGTTTGCCTGCAAGTATGTCTTGTGAATGCTGTCCATCCTGGAGTTACAGACAGTTGTGAGCTGCCAGTATATACTGGGCATTCAAACTAAACAGTCTTCTGGAAGATCAGTCAGTGCTCTAGCCACTGAGCTTCTTTACAACCCTACCACTTTTTGATGCTGAAATAATGAGAAAAAAATCCTTTCTTTTTAAAATTTTGTGATGTTTTATTCTTTTTCTGTTTGAATTCATTATTTCTCCATATAGATTCACCTTTGTGGAGTTGTTTTAATTTACGTTTCCCTAATTGTTAATCTTTGATATATTTCTTAGTCATTTTTGTTTCTTTTTCTTTTGTTTGTTTGTTTGTTTTTTGTTGTTTCGTGTTTTTCGAAACAGGATTTCTCTGTATAGCCCTGGCTGTCCTGGAACTCACTCTATAGACCAGGCTGGCCTCGAACTCAGAAATCCATCTGCTTCTGCCTCCCAAGTGCTGGGATTAAAGGCGTGTGCCACCCCCGCCCGGCTGTCATTTTTGTTTCTTATATTGAGAATTCTCTATTCATATCCATAGCCCATTTTTTTATTTGGGTTATTTGTTTCTTTGACTTTCTGATGTTTTGAGTCCTTCTTATATTCTGGATAATAAGCCTCTCTCAGATTTATAACTAGCAAAGATTTTCTCTCATTCTGTGGCTTTTTTACTCAATTAATTCTTTCCTTAGCTGTATGGAAATTTTTAGTTTGGTGAGGTTCAAATTGTCAATTATTGGCCTTAATTCCTGAATAGCTAGAGCCCTCATTCAGAAAAATCTTTCCCAGCACTTCTATCATGTATCTTGTGGATGCTGTTTTTGTTTGTTTGTTTGTTTGTTTGTTTGTTTTTTTCCCCCCTTGCAGGTTTAGCATTTCAGGTTTCAAATTGAGGTCTTTAATTAGCTTGGCTCTATCCTTTGTTTGGGATCGTAGATATGGTCTAATTTTATTTTTCTGCATGTAGATCTCCAGTTTTCCCAAAATAATTTGTTGAAAAGGTTGTCTTTCCTCAAGTGTATATTTCTAGCCTCATTTTTGTACTTATGTGTACCCATGTTTGAATCTTCTGTTATACTCAGTTGTTCTACATATCTGTTTTTGTGCCAGTATCATCTCATTTCTTTTTACTTAGCTATGTAATATATCAAAAAGTCTGAAATAGCAATCTCTTCTTTGTGTCTATGATTGCATTGGTTATCTGGGGTTTTTTTTCTGGTTCCATAGGAATTTTAGGATTTACATTTTTAAATAAACCTGTGGAAAATGCTGTGGATATAATAATCGGTGTTACATGAAGTCTGTAATATGCTTTTGATAGGATGAGCATTTTCACAGTATTAGTTCTATGAACAAAGGATGCCTTTCCACTTTTCTAGTCTTTTTCTCACTATCTTTCTTCAAAGATTTGAAGTTTTCTTTGTAGAGGTCTTTCACCCCCTTGGTTAGGTTTATTCTAAGATGATTCATTGTCTTTGATGTAATACTGAGTGGGAGTGTGCTATGCCCATGAGATTTATCAGTACATTTGTTGGTGGTTTATAGAAAGGTTCTGTGCCTTATTTTGTAAGTTGACTTTGTTCTTTGCCACTTTGCTGAAATTGTTGATTGTTTCTAGAAGGTTCTTTTTTTGGAGAAATTTTTGAGTCTCAGGGTCTCTCTCTCTGTCTCTCTCTCATATATATGTATATCAGACATATATATATATATATGTCTGATTTTGATATGATTATGGTTTATTGAAATCAAAATGTAAATGCCTAACGACAACAAAACAATTGAATGCTGGTCAAGTTTGGAGGAAAAGGGGAACATTTATTCACTCTTGGGTGGAGTACAAATTGATACAGCCACTTTAGAAGTCGTTATGAAGAATTCTTCAATAACCCAAATTAAATCTACCATATGACCCAGATATCCCACTCACTCCTTATGGCCCAAGGACACAACATCTTTCTGCACAGATATCTGCTTGATTATGTTCATTGCTGACTCTAGTAAAAAATATTTTTAAATTCCTAGTGGTGGTTCCTTCCCTCCACTGACCATTTATGTTCTCAGATGGAAGACACACATACAGCCTTTATATTTTAATATGCCTTAAGCAGTACAGTAGTTGGGCCTACCCTCCATGCTGATATAATGTTCCTCATACCCATAATCCAAGTTATTACAATCTTTCATCTAGGTTACTCTTAGCTCCAGTTAGGCAGCCCTCTGTACCCTATCCTTTCTGCTCTCTTGAATCTTTTTACCTTTCATGGTGACTCCCTTTTTCCTCCTCCTTCCTCTCCTCCTGGTCTCAATGTGCCCTAACCAAAACCTTACCTATGTCTCTTGACTACTGGCATCTTTATTTACCAATGAAAATTAACTTGGGCAGTGTCCCTCAGGCTACTGACAGAATTCAAGTCTTGGGGGCCAGCACTTAACATTACAATAAATAGTAAAATACAAAACCTCAATATCTGACTTATTCACAATAGCTAGGAAATGTAAACAAACTATATGTTCTTCAATAGATGAATGGATATAATAAAAATTGATACATATACACAATGAAATACTCTTCAGCTGTAAAGAAAAATTAAATGGTGAAATTTCCAATTAGTGTTTGGACCTAGAAAATTATGTTGAATGAAGTAACCCAGACCCAGAAAGATAAATGCCACATTTTCTTTCTCATCTTCAATCCCCAGCTCCAAATCTTCAGACATGAATATATGCTGAAAGCAGAAAAGAATGCATGGAACACAGACATAGGGATGTAGTGGGGACGAGCAAGATACAAGTAAAATGAAGTGTGATATGGAAAAATGAAGGGGTGGGGCACACTAATTAGGAGGGAGGTCAATGTAGATAGAGAAGGAGGGGCAAGGAATAAAGAACACTAAGGTTGTTTGGTGAAGTTTAAGGGAATTCTATTATTTTTATATTTATATAAAATTATGTGTATATATATAAATGAATATATATACATATATACCTACACACATGTACCATATATGTGTAATATATGTATTTTATATGTATATATTACACACATACACACACACACACACGCACATATATATATGAGAAGTTATGGCACATGACAATGCTCCCCACAAGAACAAAGGAATAGCAACAACCTCAGTTACAGGTACAAAATCCTTCCTTCAAGTGGTCTGTAATGGTAGATTAAATAATTTCCAAAATAATATAGACTACAAATGTAGTCTTCTGTTGCTTCTTAAGAATTGAGGGGCCTCTCTGAAGATTTGGTTAGGATAGAAATGGATATAATCTGAAAGCCTTTTTTCTGCAGTCTAGTTTAGCAGACAATCCTAGGTGTGGGCAGGTTGAGTGGGGAGCTGGAGCACAGTGGCATAAGTGGGATCCAGGAGGATCATGTGTCTCTGGCTGGGCAGGAGTTCCTACATCTTCTGGGTTACTGGGCGTCCCAGTTAGACCAGGTACTGCGGTAGGGGTTGAGGCTTCACCTGTACTTCTAGGTCAGAATTCCTGGGGGTCAAGCTGTCTCTGGGTATGAGTAAGTTGGGCGGAGAGCCTGAGCACAGGCTCTGCTCCTGGTCGCAGGTGCAAACCAGAAGAAACAAGCGTTTCTGGCTGGGTGGAAGTTCCTGTGTCCCCTGGGTGGGTGGGAGGATCCAGTTCTGTCAGGTATTGGAGCAGGGTTGGAGCCTCACCTGTGAGCCTGGATGTGTCAGAACTCCCAGGGGTCAGGCTGTCTCACAGTCTCACAATGTAAAAGTTAAATTAACTGCTGTATATATCAGGCCCTGTAGCGGTCAATTTGCACACAGGGACACAAGAAATTAGACCTAACGTACTGCTGCATCACAAACTATGTCATATTGATCAATCTTTATAAGCTGTAAAAGTATATATCTGATTTAAAAGAAATACATAATTAAAAAGTACCTGATTTCACAGAACAAGGATTTAGTTTGGCTTAAAATTTCAGGACAGTCACACTATTGTTGACTGTTTCTATTGTTACTGTGCTGTGGCTAAGCAGAATGTCATGTCAGAAATCTGTGATTGAATAAAGTTGCTAATTTCATGAGACCAGAAAGCAGGGAAACACCAAGTGAGGCAGGAACAAGATACTTCCGTCAAAGATAGGCCCCAGTGACCCCCTTCCTCCAACTGAAATCAAACTTACACAGTCTCAGCCCCTATAAATAGTTTATTGAAATGTTTCATCCATCATTGGCTTAATCACTCATCTTTATGATTTTATCATGATTGAAACTATGGGGGCTCCTCATGACTAATCAGTTTTGAAAATGCCCTCATAGATATTCTCAAAGTTATGCTTTACTAATCTCTTAGTGATTCCATGGGCCAATCAAGCTGATGGTTAAGATTAACCACTAACAGTAACCCTTGTCAACAATGCATAAAATAGGCTGAGTCTTGGTATTTTCTTCCTGAAAAGAGACACTATAAATATGGCATTTCTTATAAAAAGAAATCATGTAATTGAGGCTTGCAAGTTCAGAGGTTTAGTCCATTATCCTTATGGTGGGGAGCATGGTAGCACACAAGTCAGACATAGTAGCTGAGATATCTACAACTGGATCCAATGCAGGGAGACACTGGGCCTAACATGAGATTTTAAAACTTCAAAGCCCATGCCCAATATGCATTTCCTCCAATAAGGCTATACCTACTGGAACAAGGGCATACTTCCTAATCCCTGTCAAGTAGTGCCCCATCCTAATGACTGAATATTCAAATACATTTAGCCTATGCAGGGCATTCCTATTGAAACCACCAAACTCAGGTGTAACTCAAACAAAATAGTATCTCTGCAAGTACAGTTCCTAAGAAATTTTATTTTCTGTAGGTTACATGATGATTCTAATATTTCTGCAGTGGAAGGAAATTCTAGATACTTACTGGTGTTCCTGGTCACTGATTCAACATGACCTTGTCATCTAATAAAGACACAGATTAAGCTGAACAAATATGGGACTACTGCCCTTAGTCCATGATGTATTGTTTTACTTTTTTTTTTTTTAAACACATAAAAACTTTATTGTAAGTATCACACACCTAAATTTGCATCAATTTGACACATTGCTGCTCATTTCGCAGAACACACCTGCAGAACACACCTGGTGCAGTTTGCTTATGGGACAGTTGTCAACTCCTAGAACTGTTCTTGCTCACAGGGGCTGCCTCCTGCCTACACCTCCCTGACTGTCTGCACGGTGGGCACTGCCTCACTCACCCACTACAAGGGGCCAGGATGGGGCCAGGGAGGATGGGCTTCCAGAAGAGCTGGTGTATGTGTAAGGGCCTGTAGGTTGGCCCAGGTTGGGCAGGCCCGGGCTGAGCCATGCTGGCCAGCGCTTGCTCTCTGCACAGCCCCACAGCTTCCTTAGGCTGGAGGGGGCTAATCTCCAGCTTTCTCTGTCACTGAAATCCAAGATGGTTGCCGTGTAGTCTCAAATAAGTTTGCCATTAAATTAGCATTTCTATCCTTATTTTTTTACTGGGCATTTCTCAGTTTGGAAAACCGTCATTCTTCCGTGTTTAAATGCATGACGGTTACAGGTGTCGGCAGCAATTTTTATAGCACTGCAGAGAGAGACAACTGTCCTGAAGTTCGTGTGCAGTCTGCTTGTCCTCACCTCAGTGAAGGGGGGCAGGTCATATGACCTCAGAAAGGATGTGCCACACTACTCTTTATGGACTATTGTTTTTTTTTTCTCTTAAATGTGTATTCACATCTCAGTGGTTATTCTGCACACACTGCCCAGACACTGGGCAGTGTCCTTGAGACCTCAGTATTGTTTTACTTAAACATTTTCCTATTAGTGGGAAACATCTGTAAAATATGTGTAGAATAGTAAAAATAAATATATAGTAACATATTCTTATAGTATGAATACCAAATTAAATATTACATATGTAATGATATATGGTATAATTATCTGAAACTGGCAGAACAGTAGTTTTTTTTTTTTTTAATATAACTTCACTAACAACACTTATGTAACAAAAACATTACCTTAGGACAGCTATGACAGTACTGGCAATGTTTTGGCTCCATTCCAATCATAAGGGCCACCAGTGTAGATGCAGCTCCTGATTGACCAAAATATTGTAATATGATACATGACTATGTACTATAATTAATCCAGGGAAACAAGAGGTCAAATATTTAGATTGACAATGTAACCTGTATGCAATTTTAATTTAATCTTATCTGTATGAGTTTCATAGACAGTCATTTAATCAAATCTCAAAGGAAGGCAGAGGTATCTCCCTGTAGAAAAGTTGGTGTGGGTCTATATAACACCAAGACTTAGTAGTGAATACATCCAATTTTTATGAATGTAGAAACATTTCTTTATTCATTTCTCCAACTGTTCTGTTAGGTTGTTTTCACTGTGTTCTTTGTTCAGCCAGGTATGAGACTTTGACTTTAGAAAACTGGACATCTTCCATGAAGTGATTATTATGTCAAAAACACTTAACATAAATGTTCCTTTTTCCCACCACACATTTTGTTTGTTTGTTTTTGCAGGGATTGCAAACTGGCATGTTATGTTATTTATATTAATGAGCTATACTTATTTCCTTTAAAAGATTCAGAAGGCAAAACCTCATTGTAAGTTAAGGGGTGCCAACTAATTCCTGTAAGGATCCTTTACAAGTCTCTGCTAGCTAGAGTGTTAACAGTTTAGTAGCAGTCATTTTTAACAAGCCCATAACATTGCCATTACATGAATTATACATGGCTTATAAAATGATTATTTAGTCAGTGGAAAATTAAATCCGTCAGTGTTTTCCAAATCCAAGCTAGGACATTCATCAGAAAAACTGTTAAATTTTTAATCAACTGTACTGCGGTTGATGTAGCTATCAACTGAAATTGCTCTTTCTCTGCCATTCTCCTTGTTACAAAATATAGTGTAGAATTACCAGCTCTATGGTGCTAATTGAATTTTTTTCTTCCAAAGATTTAAGACAATGACATGCTATCCAGTACTGGAATAAAGATCTTGTATGAGCTTCAAAGGCATTTTATATACAACTGAGGGGTAATTGAGTGTTTGAAAGATATTTTTTTTTCTTTCTTATTCTCTTCCTTCTAACCTATTGCATCAGAGACCCTTCAGTTTGAGATTTTACTCACAACTTACAGACTCAAGTATTAAAATTAAGAGCTGACACGGTGTGCTAAAAGTTATCTCATGTTATGAAAAAAGTATAGTGACTGTGGTGATTAGTTTTAATTGTCAACTCGACATAATCTAGAATCAGCTGGTAGAAGACTTAACGAGGAACTGTCTAGATTAAGTTTACATGCCTAGATGAGGTCATGCCTGTGAGGAATTTCATTAATTTTTAAGCTGCGATGGGCTGATTCACCTTGAATGTAGACATCACCATTTTTTGAGGTAGATTGTGGGCTAAATGGAAAAGAGAAAGTAAGCACAACCCTAGTATGCATGTATCAAGTCAATGCTCCCTGCTCTTTACTATTAATCTGATGGAACCATTTGCTTCAAGTTTCTGCTGCCTTAGCTTTGCTTAAACCATAGCATGACATCTAGAATTCTGAGCCAAAGAATGCTTTTGCCTCTTAAATTGTTTTTATCAAAGTATTTTATTACAGCAACAAGAAGTAAAACAAAGCCTCCAGAGACATTTGAGATAATCTAGACATCCTATTTTGAATTTATTTTTCTCTATTCATTTCTTGGAGTGTACTTTAAATTCTTCTGATGTATATTAGAATATAATCTTACATTATCTTCTTTTTAACTTATTCTTTGAGAATTTCATACATGGTATGAAATTAATATGGTATTTATTTTATGGTTATCCTCCCTCTCATCGTCCAATACCTTCCATGCTCCCACTAACTCCCTCTGAAATTCATGACTTCCACTTTAGTTTTAAGTGTTACACCACACAAAAATACATACACTCATAAAATAAACAAACAGACAAACAACAAAAAACTACTAACTCTATTTGGTGTTACTGGTATGTAGATGTATTTAGAGCTGACTGCTTGGGGTTGCTTGAGATTAGATAGCCTATCAGGTAGTTTATTTCTGAAGAAAACTGATTTACCCCTCTCTCAGTAGCCACCAAATATCAATAACTTTTCATCTACATTGACATTTTCTCCATCAATAATGGCATGTCAACTGGCATTATGCAGGTCATATTTAGGCAATCATGTTGTTGAAATTTTATGCCTGTAATTTTTCTGTCACATCTAGAAGACATAATCTCTCAGGAGACATCCTGATCCTCACTCTTACAATCTCTATTGCCTCTCTTCCAAAATGTTCCCTGTGTCTTAGATAGATGGGTTTCATTGTATAGTGTGAAACAGAGTTAGATACATCACATCAGTGGGCCTCTGCATTTTAACCAATTGTGGATCTCAGTAGTAGTCTCTATTTGCTGTAAAACAAAGCTTTGAAGAGAGGTACAAGCTATACATACCTATGGTATAAGGATAAATATTTGGAAAACAGTAAGAAATAATATTGTTAATTTTATATTAGAAATGTGGCAATAATAAGTTCTTCTGTAGTGTCCATGGACTCTCTATGTATGAAGAGTTGACTAGATTTTCAATACCAGTCATAAATTCACTTGACCAAGACTTAAGTCCAACTAGACATAAATTCTTTACTCTAATTTAAAAGTCGCTATTGCTATATTAGGGCTATCTTGCTGGGATGGTCATTGTTATGTTTTGTACAATTTATAACTAGGTAGGAAAATTGATTGCTTTTCTCCCTTGATAGGTTACATAGCACCATGGATAAGAACTAGGTCTCAGGGAGGAAGCTTCCAGGTCAGTCCCAGCTTAATTCCTCCAAGTCGTGTGTCCAGACTGTGTAGCATCTTCATCAATAGGGTCTTACCTTCATGTTCTGGGAGGCAACCAAGGACAATGGCAATAATTTATATTGTTTGAGACTATCTTGAACTCCCCTGACCAGTAATTCCAAGGAAAGTTTCCTTTACCTGGTACTGGGGTTAGATAGTCTATGACTATTGAGAGATCTTTATTACCCTACAGGGCAAAATTCTGTATTAAATATCTAGATCCAATCTCTTTAGGTAAACTTATAAAATAATGTTTCCACATTTTTTTCAAACACTGTTGGTGTTATTTTTTTCTCTTTCCCCTATCTCCATTACTCTCTATTATTTATTAAGCCTATGAGCTTCTTACTTTTCCCATTTCCTGCTTTATAGCACCCATGTTCTGTTATCCCCTCTCTAGCACTTCTATTTCACCTATGGTCCCTTCTTATTTTGTTTGTTGCTTCGGTTTCTCTCCAGATTATGTATTTACATAAGGTTTTGAAGCTAGGATCCACACATAAGAGAAAAGAAACAGGATTTGTCTTTCTGAGTCTGTTATATGTGGGAATTAAGTATCTGTACATGTTCTTGTTTTCGTCATTCTGTGGTGCTCAACATTGTTCCAGATCTGTTCCTGGTTGACCAGTACCAGAACAACTTTGTCTGCTTCAAACAATGTTGTATTACTTAGCATTACTTCGACTCTCATATATATATATATATATATATATATATATATATATATATATATGAGTGATATATATATATATCACTCATGGTCGTGTTAAAATGCAGTTGTCATTTTATTGTTCTTGAGTAGAAATTGAGATGGTGAATTTTACCCTCAAGTGAAGTGGGCACTCTTCTTCACTGAGACCACCCTTGAGAGGCAAGGCACAATCAAATGCTTGCCATGAAACCTTCCAATATGAAATTCTTGTCAGCACTCTTGAGTTCTAGCCTGGGTATTGGATTCTCTTGATAAACATGGGTTGAATAAGGCATGTATCAGTATGGGGCCCAGTGGACTGAGAATGTGGCCACAGTAGAGCCTGAGGTGTGGAAGCAAATGATGGTAAACAAAGGCAGAAATTTCTACAAGTGTTTTAACACATCTCAGACTGATATTAAATGTCAATGCAAAAACAAATTTTTCAATTTTTTCCTGTGAATTTTGGTTTGCAATCTAACAAAGGATGGGCACTTTTATTGTTCCACAAAGCTGACTTTGCTTGAAGCCCTTCTCTTTGTTGATAAATAGACAACTATTTATCTAATGACAACTTGAGAAAAAAAAAATCATGGTATCCCAAAAGTTTTCTGTACTTAGCGATTTCTGTGTATTTGCTAAGATAATTCCTCCTAATTGGGATATCCATCATTTCTTTCCTGCTTAACTACTGTCATTATTCTAAGTAGATCTCAAACGAGAAGCATGCCCTGCCTCATAACCAGACATTCTCCATACAGGCAGCTATAGTCCTCTTTTCCCTGTTTGATAGATACTATAGGGTTAATGTCAATTATCCTGTTCTTCCAGCTTTTACTAACTCCACCCTCCATGGATGATGTTCTAAATTCTGAAATGTATTAATAAGATTATGAAGCCACCAAATATATCCAAACACTTCTTATATCATCAATGGTCACTTCAGAATCTTAATAAACAGAAGACTCATTTCCCTTATCACCCAGTGTCTGGATATCAGGGGTCTGCCTACCTTGGGGTTTCTCTCCATAGTAGCCTCTCCTAGATTAACTTATTGATGTTATCACCAGCCTTAGGTGTGAGCCTGGAAGGGCATGAGCTCCTTCTTACCCACTATACCCAGAATATACTTCACAATCATCTATCAGGCATCTATCTTCTCATTCTGCTCTTAGTTCACTTCTCTGAAGTGACACAAGCGCTGTCTCTATATAGCATCCTGTAATGCAACTATTACTATTACATGCTGTTACCACGCTTCTTTATTGTGGGTCTCCTATCGGAATTACTAGTTCCATTGGAGTGACTACTCCATCTTCATATGGAATTTTACATCCTCTCAATATACAGAAATGTGTGAAAGTAATTCAGCCATAAATACTGCCTACATTATTGAAGGTTAAAAGAGTTGAACAACTCAACAAGGTGATCTCCCATTGAGGGAGAGGGAAAGAGGGAACTGAGTGACAGAAGCCACTGTGGGATTTCCTAGCAGTTTACTTTTAGAAGCCTCCATTTTCTGATTTGTGAGTAGGAGTACTGATCAGGAGCCATGCAGGGATGTGCTGTGAGAAATGTAATGGAAGCATGTTCAGCACAGCTTGGCATAAAGGGTAAACTCTGTAAAGGTAGCTGACGTCCCCACTATCGGCAGCAATCCATTATTTACATGAAGGGCAACAGGGCTGGAAGAGAGGCCTTGTGACCTACATGGGAAACATGTAGGTTTCTACAGTTTTCTCTTCAGGATACAGAAGAGAGAACAAGCAAGGGATTTACTTGCTTGCTTGCTTGCTTGCTTGCTTGCTTGTTTGCTTGTTTTCTTAGAGATCTCTCTTGGAAATTAGTAATTACCTGATTAATTGCCATTCCGCCAAGGGATTCTGTTCTAGAATGATGAGTTTACATGTATCTGAACTCAAAGGGAAGATTTTAACCTGCTGAGAACTGCATAGTGAACACTTCAGGAGTGGATGTATAGAGTGCAGAGGTAATTATGTGTATGGGAAACATATGGCAGAAGCTGTATTTCTCCCACTGAAAGAAACAAGTCCAAATATGTAACATATACACATTCTCCCTCCTATAAATACACAGATTGGAGGATGCTGCAACATTGTTTTGTCAAGTACCCATATCCCAGAGAAATAGCTGGAAACCTTTATCAGAGGAACAGATGGCTGGGTCCCTCCTGGTCTGAAAGTATTTCTGGCTGTCATGTGGTTATTCTATAAATAAACCATACTGAAAGGAAGGTAAGCAATCAATTGCCCATTTTGACTTTGAAAAAAAGTCGTGTGTGTGTGTGTGTGTGTGTGTGTGTGTGTGTGTGAGAGAGAGAGAGAGAGAGAGAGAGAGAGAGAGAGAGAGAACTAGCAAGCTTAAATATGATTATATGATTCTCTGATTAATGCTAAGGGCTAAAAGGGTCTTGAAAAAATAAAGATCAAGATCATCTGACCCTTCTTGAAAAAAACTCATTTGATTAGGTTTAGTATGACATTAAGAGACCTTTAGAGAATGTCATTAAAGCTCCATCAGGCCATGCACATCATTATCCAAATACTCTGGCTATATGATTCTCCCTACCTGGATCCATCTCAGCTTAGGATTTGCTCACATTCTGAGCTAGATGTTCAAAAATGTCAGTTTTCTTAATAGTTCTCTTATAACCTCAGTTAATATGTATGCAAGGAGATAACAATAACTCAATGCCAATCATTCCCCAAACTATTTTTACTTAGTAAACTGGGATTTCTAATCCTTGGAACTCTATCATGGGGATTATTTCATTATTCCAATTTTACAAACAATATTTGAGGCCAATATACTGGCCATATCACCATAATTACACAGGTCAGCATAATAAATAAGATAGTGACTCAGTCCTGAGCTTTTTCTCTTTTTGTTACTACATTGGATAGGAACAATTATATATCCACACCCCTTTCTAATTCTGAGACTATATACCTACATAAAGGTATCTTCTAGAACCCAAAAGATATTCATTTACTTTCTAAGTCAAGACACAAATCTTGCCCATATACCAGCAATGATTACCTGTCCAACCCGTGTTGGACAACCATCCAACAACATAAAAATCAACCAACCAAACAACAACAACAAATGCAATGAAGGATGCATCGTACCTCACTCAAGCCAACAACTACTTATCATTTACAATTATAACATTTTGTTTCTGAAGCTTTCTAAATAATAATGTCAACTTGTAAACCAGGGTAGCTTCCTACATGAGAGGATGCTTAGAATGATGATAAAGTACTTGCTGGGGAATGTGGGGATGTGCCTGGATCTGTAGCCAAGCATCCCTGATGTGGATGGTTGGTAGACTGTGCCTATGAAAGACAGGAAATAGGACGTGGATCTGTAGCTTAGCATCTCTTCCACTTAGTGAAGAACAAAATAGAGTGAAGGCATTTTTCCTTATAGCTCTTCCTTCAGTGTCAGATGAACACATGTCTGCATCTAAGAATACTAGGATAGCTTTCTTAGAGTTTTAGCTGAGGGTATCCCATGTATTGATGGTTACCTACAACCTGAAAGGCAAAAAAAGTCAGTGTCAAAGTGCTGCTTAATATGTCATTAATCAAGTGCAGTTACTAATGAAGAGATAGAGAAAGCAACATAGTCACAAACCTTTACACATTTTATTTAAAACATTTTACACATGTGTTTATAACCTCTGTGTAAATAAGTAAGTTACAATGTGATTTAAATAACGAAATAAATAAAATTAAAAAAAAAACCTCAAAAATAATTATTAAAAAAAAAACTATTTTTAAGTTGACAGTTTAAATAGTGAATTTTTGTCTTGTAATATAACCCCAAAATGTCTCATGTAAACAGTCTCCACAGGTTCTGAATAATACTGCAGTGTTAAAAGTACTGGAGAAATTATTCAAAACCAAATTCTTAGCTTCAGCTTTAAGAAATAAACAAGATCTTTCATTTGAACAATATTCCTGAAAGAATATCATGGAATTTTCTAATTCATTTTAGAACTAGATTTAAAAGTTGTTTTAGTAATGAGATCTTAGTAGAAGAATAAAAAAAAAAAAAAATCCACAAGATTTAGGAAAAAATAGAGTTGAAATGATCCCTTTCTCATATATATCCACATATGCATGTGGGTAAACGGGGCTGCAGCAGGGGGAGGCTACCTGGAGGCTTCCACGCAGTGGGTCCCACATCCAGGAGAAAGTCTAAGGTTCCAGACGCTTTAGGCTTCAGCGACTGCAGGCCCAGCAGGCCCCAATGACACGAGGAAGTCTTTGGTTCCAAAATGGTTTATTGTCATGGCGGATGGTGCATGGATTTGGATGTACCCCCCCAAACTCAGGGCAGGCCTGAGTTAAGTTGCGAGGGAGAAAGGGGAGGTTCTGGGGAAGAATGCTTAATTGGCTCCACCCTCTGACCTTCATTAGTATGTAAATCTCTAGGGCCTGAGCCTGTAGTCACACCCTCTACCTGTGCACTTTGGGAGGGGCTGTAATGGCGTATGTGACTGAACAATATAGGCCTATGGAGACTGGACTGCTTGTTAGGAGCCTGAGTTCTGGGGGCGTGGCTGAACTCCTGCTGTTTCTCCCTTGGAGTCTCAGGGTTCTAGGCCCATGCCCAGCCAAGAACCAGGATACCCTTACCCAGTCCCACATATGCATACAGTGTGTTTTCTTAATTAGTGATTGATGTGGCACTTAGCCCATTGTGAGTGATGCCACGTCTGGGCCCATGTTCCTGGATGTTAGAGGAAAACAGGGCAGGGCAAGCAAAACAGACAGTAAGCAGCACCTCTCCATGGCCTTCACATCAGTTCCTGCCTCCAACTTCCTGTAAAATAAATTAAATCCTTTTCTCCTCAAGTTGATTTTTATCACAATGTTTTATTACAGTAGTATAAACTCTAAATAAGATGACCATTATGTACAATACACATTGCACTACCTAAACTTTTCGGCTCTGTTTTCTTAAAAAAATTAGAATGTAACTCTTGCCATTCCCAACCACTGACAATCATGTATCTTTATAATGTCTTCACAAATTTGCCTATTGTAGGCTATATACTTATGTGGTAACAATGACTTCAATTAGCTTGTTTTACCTAGTGATATGCCTTCAAATTTCTTCTAAGCCTTTTCATTACTTGGTAGGTCATTTCTCTTCAGCATTTAATGGTCTTTATTTCCTGGATTTACCACAGTACGTTTATCTCTTACTCTCCAAAAGACATTTTTATTGCTTCTAAATTTTAGCAATTAAAAATAATCACATTTCCTTGTACAAGTTTTATATAGTTATAAGCAGTTATGTCTTAAACTAGGGAGGTTAGTTGCTAAATAGAATGGTAAAGGTATGCTTTAGCTGTATGAGAAACTGAAATTTCGAGTGTATCTTCAGTGTTGAAGGTATCATTTTGCAAGCCCAGCACAATGAAGAAGTTCCTCTTCTTACACTTCCTCATCTGCATTTGATGATGTTAGTTTTTTGGTCATTTCTGTAGGTATCCTTCTCCATCTTATTTAAGTTGTCAGTTTCCTTAATGGAATATAATGTGGCATATATTTTCATGTGCTTTTGATATCTAAGTATCTTTGGTGAAATGTGTTAAATTCAATTTTCTATTTTTTAGTCAGGATAATTTTTTTTCTAATTATTGAGCTTAAGGGTATTTTGGATAGCCATCCTTTCTAGCTTGTGTCTTAAACAAGTACTTCTGTTAGTCTGTGAATTGTCATTTTCTCTTGATAGGAATTTTGGGGAAATACAGTTTATCAGTTAGGACAGTATCTTTGTGAATTTACATAAAAGACATAGCCACAGCTGAAGCCATGCAGATCATCTCCTGTGTTTTCATCTAGGAGTTTATAGTTTTTCATTGTATTTTTGGGTCAGTTATTGATTTCTGCATTAAGATTTCATGAAGGTTTTAAATCTGTATCTGTATTGAATACTCTTCATTTGAATGCTATTTCAGCATCATTTTCTGGATCTTCTTAAAAAATTTACCAATCTGAGAAGTGAGGACTTGCCTACTGCAGTCTCATGAAACCTATGATTTTTAATTATGAGTTACATTGATTTTGCATGTATTTGGGAACATTTGCATGTTATTAATGAATTCTTTTTAGTCTTTTGTCCCTTAAATTTCAATAATAGTTTTCACAATTCCTATTATCATTTTTCATTTATTCTTAATTATCTATGAATTTTGAGTAATAGTTACAAAGTATTTTTTCACTCATAGTGGGACTGCAATTCCATGCATTCATCTTCTAATCCACCTTAAGCTTATTCTTGTGTTAGTGTGGGATATAAACTTATTTTTACAATTTTTTCCCAAATAGCTACTCAACTCTTCTAGTACCATTTAATTTGAACTGGACTGGAGTTTATCTTGATTATGGAGTCTGATTTCTACTGTATGGTGTTTATTTTTAAGAGAAGCAAGGTCTTATTTAGTTTTGTTTTTAGAATACAGTTTACATCTCCAACAAAAAGCTTCTTTCCTATTGGATTTGTCAAAGGAAACTGCTCGAAACTAATGCATGTTTCAATGTGCAACATATTATGATGAGGCTTGTGTTCTTTTAAACTGTAATGGAAATTCCTTTCCATTTACAATGAAGGTGAAAGTCACTACTCAATCTTAGGAGGCCAAGCTTCCCATATACTGATATCACTAATTTTATTCTTCCTTCCTGCTCTATACTAGCATATATATACAATTACATACACACACACACACACACATATTCCCTCCAGAGATGAGCAATGACTTTCATGTTACTGGCAATAATTTAAGTATTTATTAACTATTATAATAGGAAAATAATAGAAAATTAATGGTATATTACTGTGAAATTATATCAAGTTGGGATTTGAAGTAGCTGTGTGTACTAGGCATTAAACACCCATTTATCAATCATATTTTGATAACAAGGCTCATATATATGAAAATATGTTCTCAGTATGGATCAAATCACTGTTGTTGGTTGTCTGTATCATAGATAAGACATCGTGCTAGATTATTTTATTTTTTATGAGCCTATTTGCCTATTTTTGTAATTTGGTGAAGATGATATTAACTCCCTAAAACAATGTTTCAGTAGCTTGTGCAAGACGGCATAGTTAGCAAAATACAGCCTGGCCTTGGGACTTTGAGTTCACTAATTGGGGTTGTTGAGTGACATTTCCTCCATATTCTCAGGCATTTGAAGACTTGGTTTTCAGTTGGTGACACTATTTAGGAGGTATATCTGTAATGGAGGAACGATAGCACAATGATGTGGGCTCTGAGGTTTCAAAATCCCTATGCTATTTTCAGTGTGCTTTCTCTGCTTCCTTTGTGAGTTTTGTGATGTGCGCTCTCAGGATGCTGACACAGCTGCTTCCACTTGCTACCTCTGCTATCATAGACTATTGCTCTTGAACTGTAACCTAGATCAACCTTTTCTTATATAAGGTGCATTGGTTATGGTGTTTTACCACAACAGGAAAAAATTAACTAATACATTAACGTCTATCAATAACTCATTAAGAATAAAAAAGATTTACCTTATCCTAAATGCAGGACACATAATCATATAAGGATGGTCACAGCTGTTAGTAACTCAACTGTCTCTTTCTGTCAGAACTTTGCTGGTCTTTATATTATTAGACTCTTTCAATTTATAGCATAATAATTTAGAACAAATTTGGCATGATCAATTTTTGTCCTTTCCTATTCTGTTATTTTGAAGAAGAAATTATTTTCCACTTTGTTTACTAAAGAAAAAAGGATTTACTCTCCAAGCCAGCTGTGTAGTTTACCCTATTTCTCCCATCAATTTGATAAATAAATTGTGCAAAATCTAGTTTCTCTGGTCATAGAGATACTGCTAAAAACCATTCAGTTAGACTCATACAGTTAAGCCCACCAATCCAACATCTGGGTCAGATTTAAGAAATCATTTTTGCCTGCCTCTAAAACAGTCATTTTATTCTGGAAGACAAACCATTATGACATAACTTAGAAAATGAAAATCCTTATTTAGAATCATTCTGAGTTTTCTGATGGGTCAATAACTGTATTTAATATATGTAAAGATAGATCAAAGACAGTTTCAATAAATAACATTTTCTAAGTCAGACACTATTGAATCTCTCCTGATAACAGGCTGAAAACATCTGTGTATTTGTCTAGGGCTTTTTATTGTCAGCAAGTGTGGCTCTAAATCGGAAAGGGTAACCAAAACTATTTGGGTTTGGGATCAGACATTCCAAGATAAATTTCCAACTGAATGATTTGCTGAATATTTTATTCAAACCAGTAAATTGCTTGCCCATTATGTGAATCTTTACATGAGAACATCTCTATGGTACTTACATCTGAGAATTTTATATTTGATATAAAATTCTATACAAGTAAAATAGTTTTCCTTCTGTCTGGTTACTTGTCTTCCAAGCAAAGAAGCAAACCTACCTCTGTACAGTGATTTATTTAAATGTGTGCAAAGTGAATTAACTCATGGCTGCCTCTTTCTCACGTAATAATTGCATTTGAATGTGAGGGAAACTGGGCATCTCTAATCAATCCTTCTGCAATGTCTAATGAATGCAACTTTGGTACATCCTGTCCTGGGTGGTACAAAGAAGTTGAATGGCTAGCCATAACTGAGATACTGTATGAAATGCAGGAACTGTATTACAAAAAAGCTTCTCTAAATAAAGGCACTTTTTAAAAGAAAATATACCCTGGATATCTAAGATTTAATACATAAAGAAGAATATTGGTGGTGTTTGCTATAGTATTTATATTCTGATACGGTAGGTTACATAAATGGAATAACTAAAACAATTTACCCTCTATGATTTAAAAATGTTGACTAATAAAATCTCATATATGATGTTTGCTATTATTTTTGCCAATAGTTTAATCTTTGCCCTTTCAGATTGCTTGCCCATGCTACTTCCTTTCTCAGTGTTAATCCCCTCCTCCTCAAAAGTCATTGGGGTTCTCTACTGCCTGAAACCCTTTGTCATGGTTATACTAATTCATCAGATAAAGTCTCCATTGTTGGTCACTGATGAAATAAATGGTAGACTCTAGGGTCATTTTCTCTCAGCAGCTTCCTTGCCAGTGTACATATTTGCTGATAGAAGTGCACATTGGCAGGAGGGGGGACTGAAAATGACTAGATAGCAGAGATATAATTACTACCATTTAGTTTTACCTTCTATCCTATATTTAATAAACCGGAACTCTGAAATATTTTTATTTCAGAAAAAAGTATTTCACAATAATGAGAGGTGGGGGAAAGGAGGAGGAAGAGGAAGAGGAGGAGGAGGAGGAGGAGGAGGAGGAGGAGGAGGAGGAGGAGAGGAGAGAGGAGGAGGAGGAGGAGAGGAGACAAGAGGAGACTAGAGGAGACAAGAGGAGAAGAAAAAGAAAGAAAAGAAGAAGAAAACCTAGAAGGTAAATGTAGTTGGGATAAAATAATAATAATATCCAAATCTATCCAGGAAAAAATAAATGTTAAGAATGTTTAGGTGAGTCTGTAATTCACTTACATGAGAGAAAAAAAAAAAAAAAAAAAAAAGAAGCAACTCTTGGAGCTCAGTCAGGTAGAGATAAGTCAGCATCAGAAACATAAGGCATAACTTTTACATGCAGAGCTGACGAAGAACTTTCTGCCTCATGGTCCAAAACAACTGATCCAGGAATCCTACCTCTGATGGCCATCCTCCAATAAAGCTTTCTGACCAACAGAAAATTCTAAGGCCTCTAAAGTTCCTGAGTGTGAATTGTTAAAAATACCTGTTTATCTTTCTCCGTATGCATTCTAAAGTATTGATAGAACAAATTTTACATACAAATTCATGATTTTACATACAGCCGAATTCATGCATTTCTTCCTGAAGTAGAGAAGGCACAAGGAGGGAGACAGAATGCTCCTCGAATGTATATGAGTAAGTCTGGATATTTTTTATTCTATCTGAAAACTTGTGAAGACAAATTTATAGAATTCAGGGCCATTGTCCCAAATTCACACTGTCTCTGAGTTTCTGAAGTTGTGGTTCTTAAAGTCATGTTCTTTTTCAATCTAATAAGTGACATTTCCATTATGACATTTGAAACAAAGTTTTGAGATGCCAAATGGAAATCTAATTATTTAAAATGGAATGGGAAGATGACAGAGTTCTTGACTTTATTAGATATATCTTTAGCTTGCAATGATTTGGTTATGATATTTTATCTTTGGGATGTGTCAAAAGTGATACATATTAATTACAAACTATATACCTTTTCAGTGCATTCCATAACACATGTGAAATAATCAGCGGGTTCTGATAAATAGCATTTATGTTACATAGTTGTGCCTCATGCTCTGATTAAGTAAGAGAGTGTTTAAAGAAGGATTACTAAATGGGGTTATCACTTACAATAATTTAAAATTACAATTGATATGAGTCACTTAAACCTCTTCTAAAGAGAATCATGAGAGGTTGAGTCTATCACTAATAATACTAAAAACACACTGGTAACATCTTTTTGCATAGTGTCCAAAAACAACTTAAATGCTCAAGAGGGTGTAGACACAGAATATAGCATACTCATTCTATAGAATAGTACTAGCAATAAAAAACAACATATTCTGCAGAAACATAACTTGGAAAAGTTCCCCAAAGCCTTGTATTAGGGCAAAAGGATCCTTAAGGAAAAGTTATCTACTATATACCCATTTATATGGTGTTCTAGAACAGTATAGAGATAGAGAAAGGCAGAGAGAGAGAGAAAGGGAGAGAGAGAGAGAGAGAGAGAGAGAGAGAGAGAGAGAGAGAGAGAGAGACAGAGACAGAGACAGAGACAGAGAGACAGAGAGGAAGGAGGAGGAAGAGGAGGAGGACGAGGAGGAGGAGGAAAAACTGGCCATGAGCATGTGGAGAGAGAGGGGGAGGGAAATAGGGAGGGAAATGAGGAGGGAAATGGGGAGAGAAGGGATGGATAGGAAGGGAGTAAGAAGAGCAAGAGCAAAAGGAGCAAGAGAAGAGAGAGAAGACAGGGCTAGCTGCTCCTTTTATAGTGAGTTAGGCACACCTGGCTGTTGTCAGGTAACTCTGGATCAATTATCAGGTATGAAGGCAGGGCTGGTCTTAGGAGGCAAATCACTGGCTGGAAAGTAGTTTGGGTCTCTGTTTCCATGAAGCTGAGTAGGTTGCATATCATTACAAGGGTAGGAAGAGGGCACGGCTGTTTACACTTGTTAAACTTTCTTCACATGCTGAAAATCTGTATCTTATTACATGTAACACGTAGGTCTATTTTTTTTAAGTAGGTGAAAAATAAAAGGCATTGGAGTGTTTTCCAAATTTAAATATAAACTCCTCTAACACAGCTTTTAAGAATCTTTGGGTATAATCAGACTTCAAAGGCCAGTGAATCACATAGCCTCTCTTCCACATGGTTTTCTTTTGAAATTCGTTCTCTATATTTCTGTAAAATAAAAAGAAGAGGAAAAATTGCCTGAAACCAACAGATTTTGTAAGTAGAGAAACAATGTCTCTAAGTAGATACCTTAAAAATAAAGAAGAAATGAAGCTATTTTCTATTAGACATTTAATTTCAAAGGCAATTTTAATGATAATTTGCTGATAATGGTTCCTTAGCAACAAACAATATCCAAGACAGAATTGAAAGGGTGTTTTGTTTGTTTTTTGTTTTGTTTGTTTGTTTGTTTTAAACTGATTATTATACCACTTTTCTTTTTTTTTCTTTTTTAATTTAATTTAATTTTATTTTTTGCTTATTCACTTTATAACCCGTCCCAGTCACCCCCTCCCACAATCCTTCCCCATCTCTTTTTTTCTGAGTACCCCCTCCTCCTGTATCCCCCACCCTGCCACTTTAAGTCTCTGAGAGGCTAGGTGCTTCCTCTCCCATTGAGGCCAGATGAGGCACCCAGCTAGAAGACCATACTCCATATACAGGCTGCATGTTTTGGGATAGCCCCCACTCCAGATGTTTGAGACCTGCATGAAAACCAAGCTGCACATTTACAACATATGTGCAGGGAGGCCTAGGTCCAGCCCATGGAGCTAGATCTGTGTAGACTAGGTATGCTCCACGGTTGGTGATTCAGTCTCTGAGAGCTCCAAGGGTTCAGGTTGGTTTACTCTGTTGATCTTCCTGTGCAAAAGGGACTGGAATCTGAAAATAGAATTTTTCATTTAAAAGATTTAAATGAAAGATAATAGGTTCAAGAAAGAGAGAAACTGGTCAGTTCACATACTTTCCCACTACCTTGCAGATAATTAGTCAGCAAAGTTTAATTTACCCTCTGCATCGTTTATGCTAATTCATCATTTTCAAACAAGGCATTTGATGAGAAGTAAGTCTGAGAAAAGCATATTTAAACTCTGACTCTGTCACACACTTCTTGGAGTCC
Source organism: Mastomys natalensis (assembly GCA_021653895.1). Lineage (NCBI taxonomy): Eukaryota > Metazoa > Chordata > Mammalia > Rodentia > Muridae > Mastomys > Mastomys natalensis. Next base: position 124,732 of record JAJTUV010000033.1, read on the forward strand.
TGAGAAAACAAGCAGTTATAACTGGTTTGGAAAGTGGTTTTAAATAGATAACAGCACATGTGAGGATCCTGACAGTAGTAACTGACAATAATATAGATGTTCCAGGTCACTGAGTTACTGATGAATAGCTCTTTTCTCTTTAGTTGATCTCATCAGTTGCTGAGATGCTGATGGTGAAGGTGGTAGTCCAGTAGCTTATGACAATACTGCCCACCAAGAAGACTGTAGGTAGTGAATAGATTATATACCACAATTTCAGACTGAATATGAAATGTACAGATTATGGCTCAAGTTCTCTCCATTTTTCTGCTCATACTATCTTATGACACCAAGATTGTCTTTGCTGGCTATCCTTTAATCTCTCATTTTCCAGAGCTCCTTGACATATACCCTTCCTACCAGAGAAAGGATTCTCATCACCATAATATGACCAAAAATAATCACTCTGATTATAAAATAACTATTATGTTTTGGAAAGTGACACATTAGTTATCAGAAAACCTTTATTAATGTGCATTTCATTAAGTGTCTAGCTTACATAGGTTTTATATTTTGTACATGTAAGACCATAGACCCTTAAATAATTACTAATAAATTAGACAATCTTTAGTGTATATAGAGAGATAGATGTACATATAGACATGGATGCTCAAGTTATGAACAAACTAAAATCATTAACCGCCATGTTTGCTAAAGTGACTCTCTTTTTGAGCACTGGTTTACAATGGCTACAAAGACTGCAGTGAAAGTTCTTATTTTAGGAGCATCATTGAAAGAATCAACTGACCTTGCTCTTCTGTGTCATAAGTCAGAAAATAAATAGTGAAAGTGTATCTTAGTGGTTTGCAAGTGATTCGGGGCAGGATGCACAGCTATTAGAAAGCCATCGATTGGGCTGGAGGAAATGAGTTGGCTGTAGCATGAGCTGTAAGCCGGGGCTCAGGATTGTGAGGTCAGGGCAGGATGCCAAGGTGTACTGCATTTTCTGGCAGAAATTCAACCTCCTATCTAACAGTCTGAACTCCATTTCCAAGTTTTGTAAAACTATTACTTGATATTCAGTTTGTTTCATCCAACTTTCCAATCTTCCAAAATTCATGATATTGCTATGATATGCTTTGATATTATTTGACTATAGTCTAAACACACTTTAAGTTTAAATTTATTCAATTATTTTAGTTAGGCTGTTTTATTGTTGCTGTTTGTTTTATGATTGAGAATCAATACTATTTATGGATACTATTTGCAAAAAAAATATTTCTCACCCTTGAAAACAAGCAATTTTGCCAAGAGTATTACTCAGAAAGAAGTATTAATGATTCAAGAATATCAAAGCCATTAGCCACTGCCAACCAGACTGCTTTAAATAAGGTGTATTGGTAAAGGTCACAGCTGAACGGGAAACCAACAGACATTAGTTCTATTTTCGGCTTGGCGTCCATGTGTCCTTGAGTACTTCACTCAATTTTTCTGTTCTTTGGTTTGCTCAGGTTTCAAAAAATTGGAATGATAACACCAGGATGCTCTGCAGAGTCATTAGAGTGGCAAGATACTTGGACTCCTGAGTCTCAGCTAATGGAGATTTCCTCACAGCAATAGCTCCTGTGTCCTGTGTTCTGTATTTACTTTTAACCCTGTTTCTTCATTGCTTTAATGCTTCTTGAATCAATTTATAAACACTGCATTGTTCCATTTGATTGACTGTTGCTGTTAAAGAGAATGGATTAAATGTATACTTGACTTAAATCAGTCCATTTCAACTGAATACCTGAAACTTTGATAGAATATGTAGCGAGAATCTTGGTCTCTTTAAATACAAAATGCTATAGGAATATGTTTTTGTTTTAATCCTGGCTGTGGGATATGGGGTTGCTTTAGATTGTCCACAGAAGCAGATTATGATTTGCCTCATGTCCTGGCAGGGGCATGATTTTTCCAGCTGCAGACAGTTTCTGCAAATGTATGATGTTGTGGAATTCTGGTAACTCTTGAGAGGCTATAAAAATGCTATCATCCTGACAGAGGTGCTGCTGCTGCTGCCCCAATGTCTCTGCTCTCCCTGATGCCTCTGCTCTTGCTGGCTGCTGGTTGGAGATATCCTGATAACAAAGATCAAACTTCCCCTAAGGAGCTCAATGCCCCTAATCAGCCAGAAGTGGTCTAAGGAGATCAATATTCCCTATCCCTTTTAACCTTCTTTCTCTCCTATTTAGTGTTGGGGTATTGGAAAGAATAAGGGTAGAGAAGGGTGATAGGAAAAAGGAACCTGCAAAATAGCCAAAAGTCCAGAAACAAGTATACACACAGGAAGTAGGTTATTAGTTTGGCAATATTTCCTGTCTCTCATATACAAAGAATATTCTTGCTTCCTGTTTTCTTACCAATGCTGAAGACCCAGATATTGGTTTACTATTGCTGCCTCAGATCTGCCAAATGATCACTAGCTGCTAGGTATTTTGCTAAATATTTTACTTGCCCAGCTTACTGAGTGTTCAGATTACTATGGACTCTGCCATTTTAGAGTTCTCATTTTGTAGATCAGAAGTGTTGCAAAGACTCAGAAGCATTTTGAGAAACAGAAGCCTAGGTACTTGCATGTAAGAAAGCTGTATAACACTATAGAGTAACTGGGGTAGTGGACAGTGAGACAATTATAATTTGTATTCCTACCTCTGTATCAGGTACCCCTCTAAGAACCACAAAGTCACAACCAACTTTTATTCTCATTGACCAGTGAGCTTCTATGAGAGATAGACACAAGACAATCAACTGTCTAAAACTGATGCTTCCCAATTCAGCATATTATTATTTCAGTCAGATATTTTATTTCAATTGAATCTCTTGGTACTGGCTGCTTTTGTGTCAGTTTGACAGAAGCTAGAGTCATCAGAGAGGAAGAAGCCTCAGTTGAACAAATGCCTCCATGAGATCCACCTGGAATGTATTTTCTCATTTAGTGATCAGTGTGGGAGGGCTTAGCCTATTGTGGGTGGTGCCTTTCCTGGGCTGGTGGTCTTGGGTTCTATAAGAAAACAAACTGAGCAAGTCAGGTGGAGCAAGCCAGTAAGCAGCACCCTTCCATGGGATCTGTATTAACTCATGCCTCCAGTATCCTGCCCTGTTTGAGTTCCTGTCCTGACTTCCCTTGGTGATGAACAGCAGTGTGGATTTACAAGCTGATTAAACCCTTTCTTCCTTAACTTGCTTTTTGATCATGATGTTTTGTAAATCTAAGATATGGAGTTTTGTATACATTCTAGGACATTTAGCAATAGCTATGACCTACAACTACTAGAGACAGTACCCCTCTAAATATAAAAATCAAAAATATCGTCAGACTGCATCAGGTGTTCCCTGGGAAACAACTAGGAAGGTCATTCTTCCTACATAGCACCTCCTATGTAGACAGGTCTATAAGGAATCCTGAGTTCAAGATGGCTTATTCCTTTCATCTGGGCTCTACTGAAGGAGATACCACATTGTCAAAGAAAAGTATCAGTTATAATAAAAAGGGTTTTCAAAGTCAGTGGCAGGTAGCCATTCCAGATTCCTTGAGAAACTATATTTAGGAACTCTGAGTAGAAAAACAATCCAACCAAACAATGAGATCAATCAGAACTTCTGGCTGCTAACCACAGTTGTGAACAGCCATGGTGGCTAAGGAAAGAATTTTAGAGATATGACTTCTGAACAAGAAAGTAACAGTAACTGAAGATCCAGAGTCCTAGGGAGAGGCAGCTTTGATTACTAGAAGTAGAATCTGCTGAACCCACTGGACTATGGGTAAGGGAAGCTTGGAAGTAAAGTGAGGAAGAAAACACCTTGGGAAAGCTTTATTTGGAAGGGAAAGAAGATAGGAAAGGAGGGAAAGTGGAAGAAACGTGTTCAAAGCATCCATATCAGGTCCTCATCAAGAGCGTTGTCAGCTTTCTCCTGTTCTCACCCTTAGCTACTCATCCTAGTTACACATAATGTCATAATCCTTTAATCCAAGTAAATAATATTGCCAACTTATTTATTATATTTTTGAATTATATCCTTTTAGAAGAGTGATCCTGGAATTACATTGGCTAACCCACAGTACTGGCATGTGTGGGAAAGATTAGAAAAACAAGTAGCATTATGGGGACAGGGGAAGGAGAGGAGCCCTGTACCCTAGAGTCCATTTGAGTCCTATAAACAGATGAAACTCAAGAATCTCAATGTAATTTGCATAGGTCCTTTCTCTTTTCTCAGTTATAAACCTACCATTTTCTAGGAATCTATGGAAACCATATTTACTGTAAAACAGCATGTCCTAACTACCTAGGCAAACTTGGTGGTATCTGTTTGTACTTTATCATATTATAATTACCTTAATGGAACCATGCTAAAAAATCTCACTTTGTGTGTGTGTGTGTGTGTGTGTGTTTATATATGGGGGAGGAGAGGGAGGAGGGGAGAGAAAGATTGAGAGAGAAGAGAGAGAGAGAAGGAGGAGGAGGAGGGAAGAGAGAGAGAGAGAGAGAGAGAGAGGAGAGAGAGAGAGAGAGAGAGAGAGAGAGAGAGAGAGAGAGAGAGAGAGAGAGAGAGAGCCTCAGAGTTGAGGGCAAACAAAATGGTATCATGACTATGGCTGAATTTTAACTGCAAATCTCCTTTAACAAGTTCATATCCATATTTGATATGACTTATTCTTTTCTTTGGGATTATTTAATACCAGTTCATATTAATATGTCTATTAGTAAACTGAGAGTCTTCCTGAAGAAATCCACACTCCTGCTCTCTGAAATGCTTTATTCTTTCCAGGAGTGCTTTTTGCCCATTTTAATGAAATCCATGAGCTGGCAAGAAGGCTCAGTGGTTAAACATATACACTGCTCTTGAATAAAAACTGAGATTTTTGTTCGAATAACAGTAAGATGGCTCACAACTATTACTGCTAACTCCATACTGATTAGGTGCTGGCCTACAAAGGCAGCAGCATTCACAAGTACATATGCACACACAGACACATACATATAATTAAAATCAAAACAACTTTAAAAAATACTTTCTACTCTGCTTCATACTGGATTGTCCTGAATAAAATGTTTTACTTTAACCAAGACAAGAATCAGGCTCCATTTCAGCTAAGGTCTTACAAGATTAAGGAAACCTTCTGATTGGCAGTTATGCCTTTGTCTCTGCAACCACTGCTTCAGGAGGCTGTGAAACCACTTTAAAGATAACACTCTTATAGGAAACAGAACAGAAGGTTGCTGGCCAGAACCCTGAGTAAGAACGTTTTAATAAACTGAAAGAACCATGGCTTCAGGAAGCATCTCACTGTATAATGACACTTCCTTAGAATTCTCAGAAACAAGAAAACTTTTATTTAAGTGCTTAAACCAGGAAGAACAATAAAACATTAACTTTCCTTAGACTTTCAAGCATTAATGTCAGCAACAGTTTAACAAGGACTCTCAAACAGGGACAACCCAAACACTGTGATTTATAGTAGCAGCCAATTCTCACAAATGTAAACACTTTTACATGACCAATTCCAAGCTACTATCAAAGTGTGGCTGGATAAGAGAAGAGCATTTGCCTGCCAGCCTGTGTTGCTTTGAGTTTATTTCAGCACACAGGCCTGGCCTGGTCTTGTTTTCCTACTGTTTGTGTCTTTGATTAAGTATTTGGAAAGAGTTGAAATCTTCCAATTTAAAGCTGATCTGGATACTTATCTGAAGCAGCTATTTCTGTCCTTCCATTTTTCTTTGGAATGTTCAGGATTATCATGTTCCAGCCACAGCAAGGCATCTTGGAATGTGGACGACAATAGTGGACACCGAAGACACTGAGAACACTAAATCAGAGAGGGAAAGAAATAGTAACATATGGGTGGAAAGAAAATAGGGAAGAATTTTGGGTTCATTATTCATAGGGGACTTTGGTTTTTATGAATTTGAAAAAAAAATAAGAGGATATGGTAATTGTGGACAGGACACTAGATGTCACAATTTGTAAGCAGAAACACTTCCAGCCCTGTGACACTGCAGTCATGAGAAGGGAACAAAGGAGAAGAGAGGGCAGAAGCTGTCGCTGAGAAATCTAGAAGCTCTCATGGTTCACTCAACTGACACTTTTTCATAAGACTTGGTACTTTACGAACTACCTTACCTTTTTATTGGTCCTGCATATTATATATTAAGAACTACCTTACTTAAGGGAATGTGTGATGGGACTTCCTAGGCTCCTGACATTGGTTCTTATTTACTACAGAGTTGTCAGCAAACATATCAGTTTTATCACACTAGAAACCTATTGACTATATACATGCTGTGTATTTGTCCACTTCTGAATTTTGTAAAACAAAAAACCATGTTTATCTAAGATTATTTCATATTCAATATTTTGATGACATTCTTTTCTTCTACAACTCCTTCCAGATCCCTGAGTTTTTTTTAGAGGATTTTAAAAAATATTTTTATTGTATGTACATTGGTGTTCTGCCTGCCAGCATGTCTGTGTGAGGGTATCAGATTGTCTGGAACTGGAAATACAGACAGTTGTAAGCTCTCATGAGGTGCTTGGGATTAAACCTGGGTCCTCTGGAAGAACAGCCAGTGGTCTTAACCATTGAGCCTTCTCTCCAGCTCCAAGAGGATATTTTTAAATAACACATTTCCCTGCCAGGAAACTGTATTTGAAAAGTGAGTAGTGGGGTTGGGTATTTGACATAGGCCTTTATGCCAGTACTCAGGAGACAGAGGCAGGTGAATTTCTATGAATTTGAGGGGAACCTAGCCCATGCAGTAAGATCTAGGACAGCCAGAGCTTCATAGTGAGGCCTTGTTTCAAAAAGTGTGGTAAATAATTAAGGAAAAATAGCCAACAGGCACTTATATAATTTTGCCTTTTCTTAATAATTTGTTTCTCTCTCTATATTTTTTCTACTATATCTTACTACTAAGGGTTGAGAATAGTGTAATCTGTTTCTATTTTATATGCTCTTTATCAAAACAGTACTACTGAGTAGTTGATGATGAGAAAAATAAATAATTAGCATACCCCTTCTTGCTTCCTCTGTCCTCAACTCTGTCAATTAAGAATTTGAATACACTGTGGTACAAGATGTCAGAATATTTAATTCCTTAATTTGAGCTCATGAGAAGGTATGTGAGTTGGAGAGCTCTCTGGGAAATGAGAACAGACCTTTTTGTTTGTTTAATAACTGGATGATGTGGAGTTACCTCATTAGGCCCATGCAGGTTTAATGATGCTTCACAGAGGCTGCATTTGAAGGTCCCGCAGAGGCCAAAAATTATTTTCCTTGACGATTTCTATGACACTTGAAACTTTTCCATAATTGTCTCAGTTGCTTTTGACTTTGTCTAAATGTAGAAGAATTTCCTTCCACTGTTGCAATGTTTTTATCCTTTCCATCAATCTTCAGTGAATTTTTACTCAAGGGCCATGATGGCCAGCTCTTCCTGGCTTGCACTCACTGAAGGAGTCATGAGAATATTATGATTTTGCCCTTTAAAGCATCTATTACAGAGGCAGATACAGCAATAGTATTTAGCATACTAAGCATACTAAGGACTGAGTGGCCTGTCTGGTTTGCTCTAAAGTATTAGCATGGTACATTGTCTCACCAATGGGAAGGAAGTAGGAGGATATTCTATTCAGTGGAAACAACAAGGTGAATCCTGAGTCCTCCAACACTGCTGAGTAATAAGATCATTTGATCATTATGCCATTCTTTTATATCTCATTTTAAATTAAATCTTAATGATTTTTATAAAATGTGTTTTGATCAGATTCACTGACCTCCTTTAACTCCTCCTGGAGCAGACCCCAATTCCCTGTGCCCCCAATTCCCTGTGCCCCAACTTTATGACCTATTTTTATTTTTTCTAAACCTACCAAGTAAAGTGTTTACTGCCCACTTACCTTGTATGTGTAAACTATTCTTAATTTCTGCAATAAACTGTGGTTAGTTGTACTGCATTGTCTCATGGTCCCCTGCTCAATGCAGTATTACAAATAGGGTCTGCTCAGCTCTACCCAGTTTTTTTTTTTTTTTTTTTTTTTTTTCTTACTAGGTATCACATTATGTGTCTATGGTTAGAAAACAAAGAGAGATGGATACTGGTGCTCAATTCACCTTAAAATTTTTCTTTTGCTCCAAGATTTCAATGCATTGGATAATACCATCTATAGTGACTATTCCTGGTTGTCAACTTGACTATATCTAGAATGAACTACAATCCAGTATTGGAAGGCTCACCTGTGATCCTGATCTTGAGGCTAGGAGATAAGAATTTCTGACCTGGATCTTGGCATGGAGATCTTGAGGCATAGTTGTTACGAAAAGCTTAGGCCCAGGCAAGGTAATACACACCTTTAATCCAGATCCAGGTGTGTTAGTACACACCTTTAATCTGGGCCACACCTTCTGCTGGAGACCTACATAAGGACATTGGAAGGAGGAAGACTTGCTCTTCTTGCCTGCTTGCCTTGTGGGACTGAGCAACTGCTAGATCCTTGGACTTCCATTCACAGCTGCTGCTGACCATTGTTGGGGAGGTGGACTACAGACTGTAAGTCATCAACAAATTCCCTTGCTTTATAGAGACTACCCATAGGTTCTGTGACTCTAGAGAACCCTGATTAATACACCATCTATATCAGGGTGAGGCTTCTTTCCACCAGTTAGACTTTTTTGAACTACTCTCAGAGGGATAATTCCATGATGACTCTAAACCTAGTTAAATCAACAATCCAAATTAACCATCACAACCACCATTCCTGTCTCCAGTTAACACTTTTCTTAATCCTTTCCTGGCAGGCTTTGCTTTCTTCTTTCACTTTGTTTATCCTAGAGAATCCATTAGCTCACTGTCTTTTCTTGGAATGCAATCCAACACAGGGAATTCTACACACTCATTTCTCAGAGTGTTCTATATGACTGTGTCGATTGCTGTTTTATTGAGGAAAAGAGACACTATGATCTAGACAATTCCTAAAAGAAAGCATTTAATTTGGGGCTTGAATACAGTTTTAGAGAGTTAGTCTTTTAGCATAGTGGTAGGTGGAAGGGAGCTTGATTGCCCTCCATCAGGCATGGTGTTGGAGAAGTAGCTGAGAGCTTTGCATATTAATCTACAGGCAGCAGGCAGAGAGAGAGAGAGAGAGAGACAGAGAGAGAGACAGAGAGAGAGAGACAGAGAGACAGCAGAGACAGAGAGACAGAAGAGACAGACAGAGACAGAGAGACTGACAGTGACAGAGACAGAAAGATGGATATAGCCTAGTGTGGGCTTTTGAAATCTAAAGACCTACACCCGGTGCCACATCTACTCCAAATTCCTCCAACAAGGGCACAGTTCCTAATCCTTTCCAAATAATTCATCAACTGAGAACTAAACAGAGAAACTATGAGCATATGAGGGAGAAAGTTTTCATTCAAAGCACCACAGTGATATTCCTAGTTTTGATTTAAAAAAACAAACAAACAAACAAAACCTGGAATTCTGTTCCCACTGTCTTTTATATAGGCTTCGTTCTCTTCCCATATACTGATATTGGACAGTACATTAGATATTGGTCTGTTAACGTATCATTTTTGTAGCCTACATGTCTCCAGTGGCCTAACCTAGGAAAAGTGGTACTTCCAATCACATTTCTATTCAAATGCACAAACAAAAAAATTATTTTTCAATGATCAAGTGAGATCTTGAGGGTTTCTCCTCCAGTTCCCTATGTTGATAGCAACCAAGCATGGGATTAACATACCAAGGCTGGAATAAGTCAAGATAGAAAATGACTGTGATGCTGTCTTCATGTACAACTGAGCCTACATGTTTGCAGATAATAGAACAGCAGATTCCCTTTGAATTGAGATAGGCATACTCTATTTAGAAGGATGCCTTCCCCATCCCTTAATATTCTACTTTTTTTATCCTAGAAAATTACAAAAATTCTTTAGTGCAAATTGTGTGTCAGGGAGCATAAAGGGAATAGAGGGTTAGTGTTGATAATTTGATGTGTTACTATTTCTTTTCATCTGAGCCTCAGAATGACTTTCCTGACACTCAGAGTTAGTCAAGAGTAAACGTGGAATTTAAATACAGTTCTGCTGTTATGCCTTCTACTCAGGACTTCAATGTCCTATATAGCACTACCATTGCCTGTAGATAGAGTTTGAGGAACCCTTTGCTGAACTGAGTTGAATGAAAAGTTTCAATGCAAAAGGAGATTTGAACCTTCATTTTTAAAATAAAGATAATTTCCAAATGCTCATATTCTCAACATTCTGTGTCTGTTTGAGTTCATTTGTTAGGAGACTTGATTTGGGCTTGTTTTAGCAGATCAGCTGAGTTAATATTTATTTTGAGAAAGGAGGATTAGTGAATATAGGGTCAGAATAAATTTTACATCCTGTGAGCAATTGCAGGTAGTTAAGAAAACATGAAAAAGCCAGAGATTTCTAAATGAGTTTTACATTGTGAGACCTAAGGGCAATTTCCAAGTGTTATGCTTTCTGCATCCTGGAATCACTTTAGAACAGGTAAAATGGGACAATTAAGCTACCAATACAAACAAGAGGGAGAGGGGTTAGGAAGTAGGGAAAAGAAAGGGATGGAGAAAGGGAGAGAGGGAGCGAGGGAGAAAAAGATCTCTAAGTATGGACAAGGCAGTTCATAAGGTTGGCAGACAGTGAATGTAGGCAATGCAGAAAAGAGAATTACAAGATTTGAGTATTTTGTTGTGTGAGTGTGAGTATGTGATACAGCAATGCAGCACAGTGTGTCCTCTATTTTGTATTCTTACTGAGGCCATTTTAGGTTTAACTAGAATTTGACCACCTTGATAGAAAGCTGAGGTGCCCCAGCTCACTTATTTTAGCTTCTGTTAAACTGCTGTTTCCTGTCACAAGAGATACCAGGACGCAGCTTTGTTTTAAAAACCACTTACTATATAAACACTCTATGCTATACTTGAACTCCTGTGGTGACTTGAGTGAATATGGTCCCCATAGGAGCATAGGGATTGGCATGTTGTGGTAGATGTGGCCTTGGTGGAAGTGTGTCACTGGGGAGGGTGTAAAATTTTAGAATCACAAGACAGGCCCAGTAACAAGCATGCTCACTCTCTGTCTCTCTCTGTCTCTGTGTCTCTGTCTCTGTCTCTGTCTCTCTCCCTCTCTCTCTCTGTCTCTGTCTCTCTTTTTCCCTTCCTCACACCCTCCCTGCTGCATGTGGTTCCAGATGTAAAACTCTCAGCCACCTATCCAGCAGCATGCCTCCATGTCTGCCTGTCTGTGACCATGCTTCCTGTCAAGATGACAATGGACTAAACCAATGAACTATAAGTCAGCCCCAATCAAATGCTTTTCTTTATAAGAGTTGCTGTGGTCATGGTTTCTCTTCATAGCAATAGAAACCCCAAGACAGTCCTGAATGCCAGACTGTAGCCCTATATGGCTGAAATAAAGATTTCAATTTGCTATATACTGCATCTGAATGGTCACCTCTGCTGGACTCCTTGTAACAAAAAAGAAGCCAGAGAAAAGGTGATAAACCAGCCTGCTTCAATTTTAGGTGATAATACTGTCTTATAGTAAAGAAAACGTAGATTCAGTCCTGTTTATGAAGAAATGTTTCCCAAGGATTTTTGGACTATGCCCCACCTGTAACCTTAACTGAAACGATTCTGTACTGCCTTTCCTAAGTAACAGCAAGTGTACCTTTGTTTCAAAAGGTATCATCTGTTATGACTGCCTTTTTATGACCAACTTGCAATCATGTCTTTGTTTCAGAAAGTTATTTTGACCAACTTGTGTTTTGCTTCTATTACCTTGCCTATTTGCCTGCCAAATCTACCATTTGGAAACTCCGTATTCCTGACCTATAAACAGCCTATTTCACCCATGTTCAATGCTGATATCTTGAAACCCTACCTTTAAAGAGAGACATCCCTTCACATAAATAAATAAATAAATAAATAAATAAATAAATAATAATAAATTTTCTTTAATTACTTGCTTACTTTAATTGATTTGAGCATGATTTTGATTCATGGTTTTTCTCCTTGCATCTGTTGGAGCAGGAACAAAACAAGTCAACTAGACAAACAGAGCAGGCATAGTAGATGTTTGAACGTAGAGTTCAAAAGTATATGCAAGTTTTATATCATTTAGAATAGTGTAGAACCCTGAAAATTTCTTTCTAGAGAAGCCAATCTGCTCTTATAGAGTAAAATGGAAATGGGGGCTGAGCAAGGAAAATAGCTCTGAGATCTCCACTGCTCATTCTCATGCCCTGCTTTGCAAGCACTATACAAAGTACTTTGCATAAGTTAGCATATTAAAATTTCACAGCAGCTCCATGTGTTAGATAAAATCATGCACAATTTACAGATGGGAGAATATCCTAAATGCTTGATTGTTTTGCTGAAGTTTATGCACATAGTGTAGAGGGCTAAAATACTAGCTCAGGCCTCTCTGCTGTCAACAGCTCAGGTGGTTATCATGTCTGAGGATACTTCACAGCATGTGCTGGGTGGCATGTGGCTTTATATCACAGAGCCAGAGGGTCTCCATGAGTGCTCTTTGGAGTCTCACACAGGAGAGATAGACATGAAACACTAAAATTAGGTTGGGGGATGGATCATGGGATTCTATAGTCTTTTTTTATAGCTTAGATAAAATATCGTCTTCTAGAGAAAAAAATCCATCTCTCGTCAGAGAAAATTTTTATCATTAAGAATCTGCTAGTTAGGATAGACAGACTCAGAAATTGATCAAAAGTAGAGGAAGATGGCCTCATTATTCCAGTATGAGAAAGGTTGAAAAGAAAGGCAAGAGAATGAGGGTCCATTGAGACAGACCAGGAAGTAAAGACAGTTGCTATCAAGCCTCACAACCTGAGTTTGATCCCTGGGACTAACATGGTGGAAAGAAATGCCTCCCATGAGTTGTTCTCTGACCTCCAAAAATGTACTATGGTGTGCGTGTGCCTGATACCTGCCACCAAACAGATTAATGAAATACATTTTTAGAGACAGGAAAAATGAGTATTTTGGCTGGCAAGCATTACCAATTCAAGTGTTTCTGAGTGCCTACTGGTTGCCAGGCAATGTCCTAGACAATAAAGCACAGATAGGTAACCAGCAAATAGGGCAAATAAAGAAAATCAGGAACTGGAGCATCCTGATAGGCTTTTTCTATTCTTTAAACTAACTACCTTCATGACCTAGGCCACACTGCTTAACACCTCTGAGTCTCAGCTTCTATAGCTAATATGAATGTAATCAGCCTCAGTTCTAAGGATCCTTGTAAGGAGTAAGTAGGGGAATGCTTAGAAGATGTCTGATTCATAGGAAACACCCACTTATGTAGCAATGTGATTTGTATTCAACATTACAAATTGAATTCCTCTTAGATAGCCCATGCCCAGTTTTCTTCATAGCATAATAAGACACTGCCATCCTTAAAGGTTAGTAATAGAACTGGATTTCCAGGGTATTAAATTTACATTTCTTGCATCTACTCATCCTATTCCTTTCACATGGTATGGTTTATTAATTCTGTGTCCACTTGACTGGGTTACAGAATACCCAGACGTTTGTTTGAATATTACTTTGTGTGTTTTTGTGGGGATGCTTCATGTGGAATTTCACATTTGTATGAGTAGGCTGAATAACCCAGATGGTTCTCAACTCAATGTGTATTGGTCTCATCCAGTCAGTAGAACGTCTCCATGGAAGAAGCAGCTTGATACTCCTGAAACTAAGAGAGGGTGCTTGTTGCCTGGCTACTTTGATCTGGGACAGTGACCTTTTCTTCCTATTACATTTGATGGGAAGCAACTATGCTTCCTGAGTCTCGAGACTGACATTCAGGATCAGACATATACAACTGGCTCTTTTGAGTCTACCACATACCCAATGCTATCACGGGACACACCAGCCTTTATAAATAGATGAGCCAATTCCTTGGTGTGCTCTCTCTCCCCTTTTCTCTCCCTCTCCCTTCTGTCTTCCTCTACCTCAATTCTTTCCCTCTAGAGAAAAAAAAAGACTAACCTTTAAATCAAGAGATGAGATGTTCCAGTACTTAGCTAGAGAACAGGAAAGTCCTGAACTCTCTTGATGTCTTGTCCAATACTCTTCCTATGTAATTCCTCTCTTCTTGCTTTTACTATAATGCTTTCCTCATAGATTGAAGCATTCCATCCTCCAAGAAGCTCCTTAAATTGTAAGGTAAAAAACTCAAAGGAGCTTCAGGAAGTCCCTAAAACTGACAAGATTCACTAGATCTCTCCCAGTCAGAGTAAACAATAAAAGCCTTAAGTCTCTCTCACACCAAAGAAAACTAAGAAGCAAAAAAGACTCTCAGTCAAGCCAATCTGCAAAGAAGATTCTGAGACCAGACCAGTTGCTTAGAAGATTCAGAAACCAGCCAAGCTACCTGGAAGAGATTTAGAACAGATACTTGGAAAAGAAACTCTCCTATGTGTTGAACTGCTTGAAAGCTATGCAGTGTGTTCCAGGTTTCCCAGCTTTTGTGAGCTATCACACACACACACACACACACACACACACACACACACACACACAACACACACTGGGATGGTCTTTGGGTTTTGTAAGTTATTTCTGCTCCTGTAAGTAACCCTTCAGCCATATTCCCATAAGTAACTACAATATAACTCATTAGTTCACAAAGTTAGACTTTGATGTGTACTATGGTCTGTCATAGGATCCCTATCTGGGGTGAGTAGATATATGTTGTGTCTACTCAGGAAATGTTTTGTTACATAACACTGCTATATCACAGCAATTTCATGATTACAGGGAAAAGAAACACAGGTCAGGTAACCTTTTCACAGAGTGGGAAGAAATCTAATTGTGAAACCATGACCCTACCTAGATAGAGAAACAAAGGCTCTACCTAATACCCAAGACAAGAGGGGACTGGCCATCTACTCAGCATACATTGTGACCAAATTTTCTCTCATAATAACATATGTTACCATTGAATTCTAACCCGTTTAGAGAAGAATAAGGACACTCAAGAAAAGAAGTCAAAGATCTATAAGCAATGGGTCTAACTGACAGGACTCCACTTCTCATTATGATGATAAACAGTCCATGATGATTACCCTATCCCTTAAAACTGTCCATGGGAAGCAAATATTGCACTATAAAGTTGCTTTCTGACATCCTAGTGAGAAAGAGCCTGATGGCCCTGAGGTTGAAGGAGACAACTAAGCGTCCTTGGATCCTAATTCTCACTACCCACCTCTCCAGTGGTCTGTCTCTCTTTATCAGAATTTCCATATGCCTGGGTGGTACACATGAATCTGGAAAGATGCCAGGCCTGGCAGGTAATGCTTGTTTTACAGCCAAGCACACCTGCTTCCTGTAGCCTGCCAACTCCTTTAGCTGCTGACTGTTGGCAGGATCACCATCTGGCTTCAGACCCCTTGTTTGAATCCTACATTCCCTTTTCATTAAAAAGCATTCTCTTGTTATTCTCTTACCCCTATCTTTATCTCCCTTTCTCTTCTGCTGAAGAAAACTTCTCTATTTCTTTCTCACACCTTTCCTTTTAGTGTAGATGTAGTGCTTATTTTACAAAGAGTAACAAAGCAAAAGTAAAACCTGTTTAAAATGCTTCTTGTGGAAGCCTACATACAAGGCTCCTGTTAGTCAGCTATTTCCCTCTGCTCCTATTTCTTTTGGCAGAATCTTCACCAAGTCCTTTATATCAATGTTTGTTCTAATGTTCTGATGTTTGCCATGCAAATAGGATTTCCCTCAAACATGATTATAATTTGAAGAAGGTGCTAGGATTTTGTCATGCAAGCAAGTTCCCTCTCCTGTAACACCTTTTAGTCAACTTTACTAACTTCTCATATTTCTGTAGTTACCTTAACCAACTAGTCATGTTGTCTCTGGATTTGGGAGATATTTAAACACCTTTGGTTATAGTAATTTAGTTAGTATTCTATAACACCATTATAAGTGAAATTTTAAAATAATTTTTGAGAATATAGCACAATTACCCTGTTTTCTTCTTCCCTCCTTCTCTCCAAACGCTTTCATGCAAATGTAACCCTCCTTGCTCTCTTTCAAATTCATGGATTATTTTTTTGCTGTTGTTGGGTTTTTATTTAGGTGTTGAATTAACTTTTTAACACTAGAATAAATCTCATGTTTCACTTATGGTAAATATTGCTGTGATAAAACACACTCAAAAACAAAACAAATCAAAACAAAACAAAAAACAGCTGGAGAAGAAAGGGGTTATTTCAGCTTACAATGCCCAGGTCACACTCGGTTACTGAAGGAAGTCAGGGCAGGAACTCAAGGAAGGAATCTGGAGGCAGAAATTGAAGTGGAGGCCATGAAGGAGTGCTGCTTACTAGTTTGCTCCTCTTGGGAGTCTCAGTCTTCATTCTTAATTGTTATTACACACACACACTCACCCCCCACACACAGCCACACACACACACACATACACACACACATACACACACACATACACACACACACATTTTTTCAAAATATATAAATACAACCATGCTCAATAGGTATTAATTGTATGTATATGTTTTGAAAGCAAATGATTTGGTATTGTATAACTGATTTGTGTGCTCTTCCTTGAGGAAGATGATTTCTCTTGATCTCAATATTCTTCAATTACCTATAGATTTTTGTCTAGGATTGCAGTCCAGTGCGTTTCCCCCATCCATGTTAGCTTGCCTACAGGTGATGTTTTCATTCAGGTCATATTTAGGAAGCTGTGTTGCTAAGATATTATGGGTGTAACTTCTGACATTCATAAGAAACACAATCATATAACAAATTCTCTGTTCCTTTGGTATCTTCCACTCTCCTTCTTAAATAAAGGAGTTGTCTGATGATGCCTCTCCCACAGAGACCATCTAATAAAAACCCCAACAGCAAACATTAGAAGCCCTCTCTTGAGTTATTGGTCAATTTGTGTGTGTGTGTGTGTGTGTGTGTGTGTGTGTGTGTGTATCCATAAAGTGGTCTAGTTTCTGATACCGTTTCCTAAGTTGATAGGCACATCAACAGAAATGACAGGCTTTGCTAAAATGCTGTGTGCCTGGGTAGACAGATGATTGGGCACAGAGGTGAAGACCATGAACAAATGCAATGTTGAGTCAGAGATGCAGGAAAAATAGAGGTATGCATTGAAGTTATGATTAATTCCTAAAATTAATTCCTAGATTCTGGATAGAAGCCTCAGAAACTCAGATAATTAATACTGAATCAAGGCCAATTAAAATGAGACCATAAAAATGAGAAGGTAATTTGGGATCAGAGATTTTGAGAAAATGTATGATAAATAAAAGTTATGATCATAAAAATCCCTTGCCTTCTACTTAATTGTAGTTATATTTGTACTCAGGACCTGATTCATAGAATGCACAAACCTGGACTGAGTAGACACCACTGTTTTAGAGATGGAAAAATATATTTTGTTATTAATGTATGAAATATAGATAAAATATTCTTCTTTTCTAAATTAATTTTTTCAGGATATTAAAGAAAGTATTATTCTCAGAAGTATTTAGTGATTTGCTGAGTTTGTCAATATTGCTACACTTCTGACTTAGCTCCTTCTCTCTCCTAGATCACCAGTATCAATTTATAAAAATATTTGGTTGAAAAAGTATCTTCTCCTCTACAATTGCTTTGTATGATACTTTCTAAAGTGGGACTATATTTGAGAGGTACATTTTTAATGCCTAAACTTCATTGTGCATTTAAACAACAAGATTCTAATATGGCCAGAGTAGAGAGTATTGCCACAAAATTGTCCATTTGGCAAGTGACTTACTTAATGTTCGATTTTTTGTTAGTAATCTTTTATATTATATATACTTTTAAAAGAAACTGTCTAGCAAAATGTATATAATGAGGTAGAACATGCCTCATTTAATTTAAAGTTATTACAGAGATTGCTTTCATTATGTATTTGAAGCAAGAGAAATATGAGTATTTGAAATTAGAGATAAAAGGAAAAAATCAGAAACCAGATAGTCAGAAAAAATGGAGTATTTCTTGGGGCTAACCTGAGGTCAACCTTTGTGGACATAATTCCTGCTGGGATTAATGCAGAGGAGAATGCTACTGAGATGATGATCATATGTAGGTTGAGAACCTTTGCTCCAAATCCCTAATCTAAAAGGTCCCAAATTGGAAGCATTTGATCAGGGATACAACACAAGAGAAAAATAGCAAATCTGATCCCACATTAAAACTGGGTCTTAGTTACAACACAGACACACTACAAATATTGTCAAAATTACTTCAGACTCTGTGTATAATATGTGCTTAAAAAATATCTAAGTCAATATATATATATATATATATATATATATATATATATATATATATAGAGAGAGAGAGAGAGAGAGAGAGAGAGATAGTTTAGGATAGTTATTTATATAATGGATAGTTTTGGATAGTTATTTATATTGTGAGATAGTTTAGGATCTAAGTTTAAGCATATATG
The DNA here is from genome assembly GCA_021653895.1 of Mastomys natalensis. Lineage (NCBI taxonomy): Eukaryota > Metazoa > Chordata > Mammalia > Rodentia > Muridae > Mastomys > Mastomys natalensis. Next base: position 143,255 of record JAJTUV010000033.1, read on the forward strand.
TAAAATATAAACAAACTTAGATCCTAAACTATCTCACTATATTAAAAATATTTCAAAATCAAAAAAGAAACCTTAAATACAAATATTTCTTCTCAAAAGCACTTCAGATAAGGTGTGCCTAAACTACCATAGATTAGATCATCCAAAGGAACAAACATTTAGTTCAAAATTACCGAACTCACCAGAATCCTTCCATTCATTGGTCCTCAGGTATAGACCATCCCAGGAAGCATGTGTGTTGTCAGTTTAAGCAGTTTCCGCTTCTTAACTGAGGTACTTCCTAGAGATAAGGCTTTTTGGGATACCCAAAAACCTTGGTAGGAAATGAAAATATAAGTATTATGAATCTCATCAGGGGTTCCACTGTAGAATGAATTCCTACATGATGCAGTTTTGAGACAGAACTCCTAGGTGCTGTAATAAATATCAGCCTCTACAGTTTAAAGCTACTGTAACATCATACACATCTACGCCAATGTTATTGTCATTTGTTAACAATGTCATGGAAAAGTAAAGCTATAATGGATGCAGATTCAGGAATGTTAGGACAGCAACGATAGAATAAAGAAGAAATATAAAATCATATAGGTATTCTTTCTATGCATGAAATATATTTTTAAATGGGTTGGTTTTCCACAGAAAGAAAGAAAAACAAATAAAGTAAGCCATATTTGCCCAGATTCTATATCTAGGGGCAACAGAGCCAGGAAATTGAAAACATTTTAACTCTCAATCCTGGATTATCCCGATACATGAAATGGCCAGCCCCAGAGAATGACACTCATCAGAAGAGGAGATTATTTCTGGGGCTCAGGGAGTATTGCAGTGTCAGCACTTATGAATAAAGACGAAGGTTCTTCTTTCCTACTAAATATGTGCCATTGTGTGTACTGGTGAAAGGCAACAGTGAAAAGTCAAGGGATTGGCTTGGTATAATTATGAAAGCTTTGGTCTAGTTCTTTTTTGGCTCTGCTAATTTCATTGATAATTGGATCAGCCTCCAGTTAGAAGAGAAAATAAAGACAATTGTCCTAGCAGAGCTGTCTTATGTTCTCATGCTAAATATAAATGTGAACAAAGGAAAACCATTTCCTTTCATCTGGGGAATCAGGGCTTGCACACAAAAAGCTTTCATACAAATCAAAGAGAATTATATTTATACATAAAATAGAATGTTCACAAAGGAAAGCATGATAATTGTGTTAGTGTTGAATTTCGTTTTCTGGAAATTTCTGACCCTTTTCTTTTGTCCACAGAATAGAACTTCTGATGTCTTGAGATGGAGGTGAAAATGTGTAACTGAGTATCTTAGATAATTATTATAGGGATTCAAGCTCACACTTTTAAAAAATCCTCCAAATTTTATTGGCATCTTGCTTCATATATTATTTAGTGTTCCTAAAGGAATATTATATTCTCTCTCTCTCTCTCTCTCTCTCTCTCTCTCTCTCTCTCTCTCTCTCTCTCTTTCTCTGTGTGTGTATAAAATGAAGGGCAAGTACTAAGTTGGCTTATAGAGTGTAATCAAGATAGTTCAATAATACCTGTCTAACACTGGAGATGCAGAGAACCAAGTACTTTCTCAGTCCCTAGGGCTAGATGACTTAATTGATCCAATCAGCCTGACATTGATGGCTGAAAGGGTTCCCAAGGATCTGCTGGTCTTTGGTCTATCTGGAAGTTGTTTTTTATCACCAGAGAAGAACTATCAGAGTAATAGAGTGATGAAATGTGCAGATACAAAGCAATATTTCTTTATTCCATATTCTCTTATCTTGTCTGCCACCCAGAAGTTTCCATTTAGGGTGGATCTTCCTGCTTCAAATAATATGATTGAGGACATCACTTACAGGAGTGCCTAGAAGCTAGGGTTTTAGTTGATTCCAGGAGCAACAAAGTTGACACCAAAAATTAGTCATGATAACCCATAAAAATGTGAAACCAGGTAATTTTAAACCCTTTTAGAACTACCTCTCTCCCTCTTTTTAAACTTCTAATATAATTTCCCCAAATTATGTGTGTTGCTTATCAGAAATCAGTCATGCAAACATTGTAATTTATCAATCACTCAGATACATCCTTAATTTATTTATTAGTCTTGACAATAACCTTTAAAGGTCTTTGTATCTGTGATATATTCAATGATTCTAGCCTTTCCCTTAATGTAGAAGAAAGGAATAAATATCACAACAGATACATTGTACCATATTTATTATTTTGGTTATATCCATATATGTTTATATAATGTGCTCATGTCTCTATTTGTGCTTATATATTCCATATTAATTAATTAATAAGTGACCTGCCCTTTATTTTATATGTGGGATCTCATATCTAGCTCATGTCATTATGAAAAATTCAGCATATTCATGAGTACAGGTCCTGAGAAGGGTTTCTGCTAGTGTGAGTTAATTCACACAGGCTATTCTGACAAGTGAATAAAAACTTCTGATACTCAAAATAAATGGACCCAGAAAATTGCAGACTGTACAAGATTATGCCCATACTAAAAGGATTTCTGCTTGCATTGATAATCTCTGCCTTTTATTAAGAACCAAAGAAACTCATTTGTTGTACTCTGAAAAGTATCTAAAAATATAACTGAAAAAAAGTTTCCCATAATATGTAGAAATCATTCACTCTATCTTACTTTCTATTTTGCATTATCTCTTTGGCTGCAGTTGTCTACAGGGCATTGTAAAATATTTCATGCTCCACTGTGCACTGATTATATTACAATATCCAGTTCACCATGATCCATCCACAACTCCTCCAAAGGAGGCTCACAAAAGACACACAGCTTCATGACAATGGAGCATATCGTGATGGAAAGTCCAAGAATTGGGAACACCAGGACACATAGCCATAAAGCTTATTCAATGTTATATAAGGAAATAATATGTGTCTAAAGGCATACACTGCTCAGAATGTTGGAGAATGAATCCTACCAATGAGTCTTCAAATCCCCAAAGAAGAAATATCAATTCCATTTTGGTGACCAGTGAGTCCTTTTACATCTTAAGCAAAAAGAAAGAAAAGAAAAGAAAAGAAAGAAAAGAAAAGAAAAGAAAAGAAAAGAAAAGAAAAGAAAAGAAAAGAAAAAAAGAAAAGAAAGACCATATAAAAATCATTATCAATATCTATAATCTATATTTAATTTTAAATGACCCACTTTATTTGTGCTCATTTAATTCAAAGCTCTGTTAAATTCCCCCAGTATATGTTAATTTCTCTTACCACAGGAAAGATAACACAAACTTCAGTAGTTAAAGAAAACATAGAAACAAAGAAACAGTTCTTTTCCTACCCTCAAGGACACAGTGGAATAGGTCTAAGAAATACAATCAAAGCTCATTTTACATGCTAACTTTTATGTTATTGGATGTGGGAAACACATCAAAGTATTTTATTCTCTTACTTAGCTCTCTCTCTAGACACATTTATCCCAAGCATCCCACCAGTTTATGGATCTTTGTTTTCACTTGTGTCATTGGCCACCTTGACTACAGATGTCATTGTTTACTTCAGTATGAACAACAAACATATTTTAATGTGGAGTTATTATCTGAGTAGTAAAATATTTTTAAAGCATGTGGGAGATGAGGACAGTTATTTTTAAAACACATTATTATAAATTAAACCATCTAATGCACAAAAAGAAGTGGAATTTGACTATTTTATGCCATAGGCAATGTATTGTATTTTTATTTATGCCATCATCTCTAATCCTTTTCCTCTCCAACTTCTATTAACCCCTTCATCTCCCATTCATCTCTGTTGTAATTTCATTAAGCTGAAGGTTAGTATAATATATCGAAGTTATTATTTATAAATATTTGATTTCATATTTTAGACAGCATAAAATTTTTGTTACAAGCCAGGCATAAGGATGCATGCCTATTTTTCAGCATTTTGGGTAGAGGGAAGTGGGAATTACAATTCAAATCCAGTCTGATCTACATAATGAGATCCAGTCCAATCAGGGCTACTCAGCAATAACTCATCTGAAAGAAACAATCAATGTACTACTATTTATGAAAATGTGTCATTCAAAAGTAACACGTTTAAAACATGATCAAATATAATAATTGAAAATTATATTCTGATACATTAAAATATGTTCAAAGCTTACATGACATGAAAAAGACAAACTGTTATATGAAGTACAAGAAAATCTTGTATTTATTATTTAATTGTCATATTTTGTTGTATTATTATGACAGAATATATTTTAAAGAATATTATAGAAAACTCAGAAGGAATTAATGATATAACTTCACATGCAGTAGCCTGAAATTTTCTTGCCAACACTAACTAGAATAGATTTGATTTCTTTTATGTCTATGGCTTACATAATAATTTTTAATTACTTTAAAAATTTAACACTGATAAGCAATTTTTATAATGTTCAAATAATTATCAATTTTAAAATATTTTCTTGATATATGCACATATACAAACACACACACACAAACACACATATAAATATGTAACAGCCTCTACCCATATTTATTTATTACTTTCTTAAATTTCTTAGTTCTTCAATCATTTGGTTACCAAATTCCAATAGAAACTTAACGGGCATTTCTATCCAGTGTCTGACACTGCAAACCATACCACGACTTCCATCTATGGTAGAGTGGATCAATTCACCTCTCTTGTCTCATTTTCCCTTTGCCTCTGCTCACTCCTCTTTATCTTCTCATGGGAACTTTGAGTAAATACTTCTTGCATACTTCACTTAGACTGAAACTATGGAGTACACAGGAATTCTGCCTCCTGTCTAATGTTTTGATTGATTTTATTGTGTCTCCTTTGTAATGCAGATGTTTAAATTTTTGACTTGCAGAATTCCTAAAAAAATGACCATTAAAATGGTAATGAACCCAGAAAGTGGATAGAACTTTTACCTTAAGTTCTAAGGATACTAAAGACACACACACACACACACACACACACACACAACACAACACTACACACACACACACACACACAAAGAGAGAGAGAGAGAGAGAGAGACAGAGACAGAGAGAGACAGAGACAGAGAGACAGAGAGAGACACAGAGAGAGACAGAGACAGAGACAGAGAGAGACACAGAGAGAGACACAAATGGACAGATGGAAAAAGAGAGTTGACAGTGAGAGAAAGAGAGAAAAAGAGAATATTTTTCAAAAGTAGTAATTTTTATTGTAAGAAACATATCGGCATTCAGAGAACAATTATTATTCTATTGGTAGTTGATGGTTATATTATTTTAGAAAATCAATGTAATTGCTAAACATGGATATTTATAATTTGATATTATAAAGTTTTATAGATTATTTCCATGTAGATTTGAATTTTTTTTTAAACTTTCACAGCAGGCCTAGCTGAGAATCTATTGGAATTTAATACTTGCTCTGGTAAGAAGAAGATTCTCTTTTGACGACATTCTCACTGGTTGGTTTTCCATGCTCTAGTGGAAAGCACAGATCTTGTGGATCATCTGCCATCTAATTACATGTAAGGAACATAATCAGAATTCATGTGATTCCCTGACCCCTCCACCCCCTAAAAAAAGAAAGAAAAAAATACATAAAATTGGAAGGGATCATGCTGAGAGATATGTCAAGGAAGAAGGGGTAGATATTATCATATTTCATTATGTGTATAAAATTCTCAATAAAATTATAATAAGGAAAAAATTGAACCTGGGTTTCTAGTATCCGAATTTGCTGCATAATAAAATAAAAAATTGTTTGCTGCCTTTCAGGACCATGGACAGCATCACGCATGCCTCCTTGCTGGGCTTTTAGTGGAGTAAGAAATGAGCTAATTTGTCTCTCTTGTAACATTCACATCGTTTAGAGCTCAAATTAGTAGAAGTGGACAAGAATTATCTTCAAGGAAGTAATTATAGAGTGTATATCAAAAATGACACAACAGCAACTATAGTTTAGAAAATATGGCAACTTATACCAGTACAAACTTAGTAGGAGTGTTTTTTAAATTTTCAATTCGGGCACTTTAACAAGCCTCACCCTAGTGCCAACTCTCATGGCATTATTCTATATTGGCACAATGCTACAAGTTAGCAGTTGTATTAACAATAATAAAAAAAGCATGAAGAAAAGTAGAATACACAATCTGGGAACATTTTATTTACAGAAAAACTTGAGGATTGTTACAACTTTCCGTTTGTGGAATTTAGTTATCTCTCCTTTTCTGTCATTGTCATAGAATATTTTCTTATGAGTGACTCATATATCCATTGTTGAGTTTTCCATTTTTCTCCTTTGACTAAGATACCTGGTAAGAGAGCGTTAACTTACACTAACAACTTAACTAGATTCCAGTCAGATGCTTCCTTTTCCCCACCTGATTAAATCCACTATATTTTCTTATAAAAACTCTAGTCCTTTATATTTATTTTTTTCTCTGTGTATGCTAGTTATGTAAGGAGCTAGAATAATCAGAGAACTTTTTAAAAATTGTTAATAGAAATAAAGTACACTTGTTAAAGAAATTTTCCTTTTTAAAGGAATACCATCATTATGTTAAAATGTTCTTTAAAATCACTAAGCAACAAAAACACTGAAAGCAGGATGTGTGCTAGTTTTGAAGAGGAGAAGAACTCAGCAGGAGTGGGAGGAAAATAAGAGAGGGTATTGTAGTAAATATCATTACTGTGCATTTTATAGATGTATAGAATTATCAAAAATAAAAGTGATAAATTCCCTAAGTGTCTATAGGACATTATAGTGAGACTCATATTCTGTTTATATTATTTATACCCATGGAATATAATCTTGAGGAAAACAACACTATTGATGATTAGTGATTTATATCATCTATATCATATAATATAACATTTATACTTGTGGGTGATTTTTCCTAGCTAATGCAATAAGATTTAAATAGTAACCTTGGCTTCAGGAAAGAAAACTATGCATGAACTGTATAATCCAATTAGGCCAAATGTTTATGGATGAAGAATTAGATTGACAAGATAAGCAAATTGCATGAATAAAAGCCTCATTTTACTTAATTTGCTACATAATGAGTTCCTTGTTTTAAAAAGTGATGCTACATGGGATAGTGCTTTGGGGCCTGGAAAAGTAATCAGATGTAGATGAGGTCATGATCATGAGGATGTTGTGATGTAATCAAAGCTCTCATAAGTTAGGAGAGGGCTTGCTTCCTATGCCCTGTGAGAATCTGAGAAGATAGCCATCTGTGAACCAATAAGCAAGCTTTCATGAGATACCTTGATCTAATGACACCTGACATGCTATTCTTTGAATTCTGTCCTCTAAAACTATGGGATAGTCCCACTTGCTATAGTTACCAGGTGACTTTCTAGTAATGTCAGGAGATAGTGTTGTATCCAATGTTGGTTATAGAATCTGGTGTTGCCTAAATGCACATTTAGCTATTCTATTTCAGCAACTGAGTGAGGCTTGATAATGATAAACTTATTTTTGTGGCCATGAGTAGTCTTTGGTCATGTAGTCAAAGCTACACAATACATTTTGAAAATGGGGCTGGCATCCACAGCATGGATCATCTCATCTTGCTGAATTTTTCTCCAAAGAGAGTGTCTTCTGTGACCAATTCCAAAGATCACACAGCTAGTACAAAAGTGTGTGTGGGTGAAAGGCCAGGTTAGTTGGTTATCATTTTACTATCTAAGATAGATTTTATTCATAATTTACATCATGCTTACATGAACTTAGTGATTCATATTCTGCTGTTCCTATCAGAGTCTTTACCATCCAACACCTTACTGAAAGCTTATGACAAATGATTTACAAAGGGATAGCCCAAACAATCCCATTATGACTATTCACACATTTTCTGCTGATGCTGGAAGGTTAGCTCAGTGCCTATATAACAGGGTAGGGCAGGGCAATGAAAATACGGTGAGTATATGAATGAATAGAAGACAGTGGAGGATCATGGAGGCTGACACCAACCAAAGCAATGACAGATCATTGGTGCTTATCCAGTTTAAAAACTGAGGTTGTCCACAGACACATAGTCAATTAATTGAAAGATAATAGCATGATAAATCTATTGCAAACATCCTTCTGATTATTTCCTGAGAGTACTTTTAATGGCCAGAAATTCTATTGAGGGAATAATTAGATTTTTTAATAATATTGAACCCAAAGTTTACACAGTACTTGTGTTAACAAAACCCAGATGTTTTCTTATGGTTCTGTAGTTAGATTTGTAGTGTAGGAAAGCCTGGTAAAAATGTGCTTAAGCCTAAACCCACTTTCTATTGTGTGTAATGGTCCTGAACAATGGAATATAGTTTGTAGTTGTATGGCTGTTTCCTGAGGTGATGAGCAGCACTTCTGTTTGACTAATGACTGGATCCTTGCAACAGTTCTATGTTGGGAATGATCATTCTAAGGTGTAGATACAAGTCTTAACATTAGTTCAGCTGATGGAAAATGTATAGATGGTATATGACTTTTGATTAGAAACAAAGAGTTTTAGAGAGAGGATATATGAATATACAATAATATCTCAATTTCATAGTAGCATTTACTTGAGAGAAACTATTATGGGAGAGATTCTGAGCAAGATGAAACAATAGTTTGTTCATTTGTAATTTTAAGAAAAATTTAAAAATTTAATTATGTTCTAGATCACATTCACTGAAATCTCTTAAGATTTTAAAAGAAATTCGTGTTGTATGGAGCTGATTGTGTCTTAGCTGGTCTGTAGCTGACTTTTTTTTTTTTTTTTTAGCACATTTTTGTTTATTTAAGCATAATATTTAATTTGTTTTGACAATGTTATGATATGTCTAATATCATCATTCCTTTATGTCTATGGTTATTATTCTAACCAATTCTTATAGTCTGTTCTATTGTATTCTGCTGGATTATTTGTTTCACTATATACTTGAATTATTTTTTGCTTCCTTGTGGTACCTAGTCTTCGCTGATATTGAGATGCATAAGCCAGTTTGGTATCTTAAGTCTAGTGAACTTCATTGCATCTCTGATATTTTCTTCTATGTCTTCCTACGTTTTTGTTGTTGTTCTTGTTGTATTTTGTTTTTGTGTTGTTTTGTTATTGGTTGTTTGGATGATTATCAGAGTTGACTTGGAACAAAAAGTCTATTGTTACATTCCAATATATTTAATAATAGAAATATGATACTGGCTAATGTGTTTTCAGTTTATACTTCATATTTGAAGGCTCACATGGTTGCAGCACTTCATGTAAAATGGGTGGATTAAACCCAGAGAATCCAAACCAAGTAAAGTTTTTCATTCATAGTGGGTTGGACAGAAACTTTGAACTTGTGCTTATGTTCTTAGTGATTTCTCTTGAGCCATGTTGGCTGAGAACACAGTCAAGAATCTACAGTTGGCTGAGGTTTTTCGCGGTACCCTGCAGAGTTCTAAGAAACTTGAATCAATACCAATAACCAACTGTTCACAGTAATCAAATTCCACCCAGAAGGAGTGTAAAGTAAAACTCAATGTGAATTCTTAGAGCAAGGGACCATTTTCAGATTTTTATCTTAGTTTTACCTGTTGAAGTGGGAGTGTACACATGTTTACACACACATTCATCCAGAAATTAACAATTTTTCAGTCAAGAGACTTCATTTTCAATGACAAACACAGTGTGGCAGATTTCGTCCCTCAAGTATCAAGGTGAATTTTTCTTTACCTGTGATTTTTTTTTAAATAAGGAAGAAAGTGATCATATCGATGTGACCAACAAAAACCAACCCACGTTTGTAATTGAATAGGGAGCTTGGCCTCAAGAATTCCTGAGCTAATCTAAGCCTTCAACTGTTACAACCAGTGAGCTGATTCTAAATTCAATACAACACTCACATTAAAATGTGGTTATGTGGAGTCTCATAGGTCATGAAAGATCAGTTATTTCCAAATGTGAATTTATATATAAGAAGAGTAAGCTCTGAATGAAAACTTTATAATGAGAAAGAAGACTGTGTATTCCTGTCAAAAACTGAACCAGAATTCTTCTGTCATCTTGCCTAAAGATATTAATTAAAACAATATCTTATCAATTTGGGGACACTTTTCAGAGTCCTACCGTCAGTGTATGGCAGAATCAGTTCTTTGCACCAGAATCACAGCACCTCCTTCATATCATTAAAGGGATTGCAGACTATGGGAAGTCTATTTCTTCTGGCCCTTGGGTTTATATAGCCTATGCTTGCTCTTTACTTCCCAACAAATGTTCTGTCGGGTAATGGATCGTGCCTCCAGAGAGAAAACCTGGTAAGGTCTAGCAGATTCAGGAACCCTGGCAATTCTTATAATTAGAACAGTAGGCATTTAAATCTACTCCTGACCAGGTTCCTGTCTTGAAATACGTGACCACAATATCCCATTGAGAGGACTGTGACAATCAGTTACATAAGAACAACATATGAAGTCCTTCCACATGCAGATGAGGCATCCCTAACATCTTAGACCAAGCCAATAGAAAGCACCTGGGTTTAGATCCTAACCCGCCCCAAAATGTTTATAAATTCCTATCCGCAAGGAATAAAGTGTGTGCGTAATCTCACTAAAGACATTCTGAGAGTGCCTGTCTTATTGAACTGTAACATTCCACGGAAGAGTATTCTCTCCCAAAGCTTTCTTCTCTGGATTTCAACCTGGCCCAACCTGGGTGCTGGAGCCTACCACAGTTACTTCCTGATCTGCTCAGCGGCCCCACCTTTGTTCAGAGCCACCTGCTGTGTCCTTCACAGAAGAGGCTTCCTTGCTCCAGCTTCCCCTTCTGAGAACTGCAAATCTTTGGCTGCTCAGAGCCCTGTGTGAATTCCTACAGATAGCTCCTGTTATGCAGACCTGCAATGTTCCACATACTAACTCATCTGAAAATCCAGTAAGCAGGTTCTTGTTTCCTGACTCCTCATAGTCTGTTTGTGCCTCTTAAATCCTCTTTACCGAGTCCCTGTTCTTAGCCCACGTTTCTGTTGTTCTTATTTTCTTCTAGTCCACCATCAAATACCGAACATGGCACTGTGAGCCTCTCCTGTTTTCATTTTCTTTACATAGAACGTTACATAAGCTCTATTTTCAGCCTATGTAGTCAGCAAATCTACGTCGTTTGACTTTCATATTACAGAACTTCTTACTTAGTTATTACCCAACTACCTTACACAGCCTTTTAACTTCGAGTTTGTATAATCTGCTTTTGTTTTGATCATTTGGCTCCTAGTTTCCTCTTCGGATTTGAGTGACATCATAGGAGATTCCTTCCTTCTCTGGAGCTTTCATGGCAAGCTCTCCCTGAGCATATTCCTCTCCCTAGGCTAAGGTAGAAACTGTTTTGTCATTCATCACTGTTTCCCATCCTGTAAACGTGCTGAAGGTTCACATTGTGTGCGTGCCCGTGCATTCGCGCACATGCGCACCCCCCCACACACACACATACACACAAACACACACATACTAATATAGTGCATGTACCTTTAAAGCAGATTATTTTAAGTGCTGGTTTCTTTACTATTGTGTTCCCTGTAAAGTTTGTGCATGTTCTCTGAATTAATTGGCTACTTTTTCTATACAGGTGCTAGATGGGAAAATTCTGTGTTTTATGTCAGCATGTCTTCCTCAATTTTTTTTCTACCTTATAATTTTTTTTTTTTTTTGATGATAGTTCTCTCACTGCTCCTGGAGACCTCCATTGTAGCTAATCTGACTGGCAAACAATCCCTTAGCTCTTTCTCTCCCTCAACCAGGTTACTTGGTGACAGGAATATGTCACCACATCCAGTTTTTCAAAAGAATTCTGGAGATCTGGACTCAGGTCCTCATGTTTTCACAACAAGCATTTTACATCATCTACTGGCCATTTCCTAGTCCAGGAGCTCTCATATATTTGCTGTTGCTGTGCCATTTATGTCTGAGCGTTCAACCTGGACAAGGAATTACAGAATGGGTATATCCAGTTATACCTGGAATGAAGTGTCCTGAACCCTGTTTTCAAGGTGGAAGTAGATATCAGTGTCAGCAGGTATCCTCAAGGTGTCCTCAAGGGTGTCCTCAAGGGTGTCATCCTAGGGACATGCTGACTCAGAAGTCAAACAGGCCTACTTAAAAATTCATTAGATCATATGAAATACTAGAAGACTAAACAAAACACAATGACTCAGATAGTAGCAATGTGAACAATTGCCCAATGGGAACAAATTCCTGATAAATTTATGGACGATGGATTTACATGTTATATTTCAGAGATCCTGAGATCCTAAGTTGTTGTGAGAAATCTCCCAAAACTCAGGCGAGTTTACATGCTAATTTTGCTATCTGTATTGTCATAAGTCTGTAGTCACCCTTGCTCTTGGCTAATGTTTAATTTCATATTTTGTATTTTTTTAAATTTTTCATTGGTTACTTTCCAGTTGGGAAAAGAAACGGGAAGAATAAAGAAGAAAATAAGCATGTCACAATGTTTTTGTTCTCCTTGCCTATATATGACTTTTTAAATTCTTCTTCATCTTCTCATAGAAAGATTTAGTGGCAATACATTTGCCATTCTCTAATCTAGAGACAAGCCAGTGCTATTTCTTGGTGAATCTTCAGTATCTCACAGGGTTCTTTCATTGAGATAATGAATTTAAGTAACTATCGCTAGCTTCATTATGGAAAAGACTGAAGTCTATATACTTAATATAGATTTCCTATCTCTCTGTTTCTTACCTCTTTCTTCTAAAACAATCCTTTATATTAACAATTACCAAAAAAAAAAAAAAATGACTGTTTACAATTATTTTGTAGTTACTGTCTCATCATGAGTTAATATTACCAGGTCTCAATGACCCTTTACCTATTTATCCCAGGCTCTGTTGCTCTGTTCCTTTTAGACAACGATTATATTCAGCCTTCAACAGTTCCCTGAACACTTATTCTGTTATTAATTATCTCACCTATTCATTCATGAGAAGTAGTAAAGCATCTAGGCTAAAAGTACAGACTACCCTTCAAACCATTGGTTTTCCTTCGAGCCATGCTACTTACCACGGTGTGAACTTGAGAAAGTTCCTTTACCCATCTTTGTTTCCATTGTTCTTCTAGTGTCTGTGATTCAGTAAGTATTTAGTAAATACTAACTAGCAATGGATTCATTGCCTCATTATATATTCAGTGTAGATGAGGAAGTTTATTCCACCAATATAGTTACTCATTCAAGAGGTTTTACCTCTAATTTTATATCAACTAACTGATAAAGAACTAGAATGTATGATGGATGTTTTAGAGATGAGGACTGTTCTTGGGCTTATAGTTCAATGAAAGTGATAAATTGGTCATTTAAAACTTGTGAGCGGAACCTATAGCTCAATGGTAAAGTGCTTAACATATGTACAACTCTGTGTTGGATCCTACTGCCACAAAAATAAGTTTAACGTATAACTAAATACTTTATTAAAATTGTTAGAATATATTATTTTCTTTGAAAAATGTTAGTGTTATTGAGGGAGGGACTACTTTAGGCTATACACAGATAGATTAGGATCCCTGATGGATATGGCATTTAAGTCAAATGCAAAGCATGGGAAAGCACTCCTGTGAAAACAATGACCAGAACAGCCTGAATAAAGGCACCAGATTGTGTTAAGAATAAAGACTGTAAAGGATGGTGGAAAATTAGAAAAAGAAGGAAGAATATTACATAAGACATGGAGAAGGAAGTGTGTTTTTGTAAATGACCTTCATTTTTTCCAATGGTGAACCCTCCTCTTTACCATTTTCTCTCACTCCCATGCACATCCTGTCCCAAACAGGTAAAGATATCAAAATATATCACCTCAAAATAAGTAATGCAATGCTCTTTATGTAAATGAGCATAATCCCATATTAACTTGTTTCACACATACCATAGCATCTTTCCAATTCTAGTTATTGGTGGTTTCAATATTCTTTTTTTACTTGCTATTGGACTTTTCAGAATCCCATTGAGTCTTTTGCATCTACTGACTCTGAGTATGGAGGTGTTCTATGAGAGATGGGGTACCTTCTTGAACAACACATAGAGATACCTAAACCTTTAAGACAAGAATTGTCATCTTCCATCCCTGTTCCATCATTGTGTGGTTGAAGAACTTATTAATTTACTTATTTAGGTTTCAGGGTCCTCTTTTAGTTGAATAAATGGTGAAAAAATGTTCTCTGTTTTCTTTATCACTGTCTGATTTTATGGAAATTTAACTTTGCTATTAATAGGCAAAGTATGCTCCTACATCACAAAGAGACAGCTGCTATTCTCATCTACAATCACCAATTTAGACAAATGAATCTTCAGCATCTGGGTCCTCACATCTATTGGACAAAATGGAGACAATTGGACATACTCTATTGTCTATATTTTTCACAGTCTAGTGCTACCTTCTCACTAGATTCATGGTTCAGTGACATTTAGAAATGTCAGGTTAGATTCTTGAAGTATTTTCAATTCATTTTTAATCACTCAACACTTTCAGGGCTCTAGATTTCTATGTTAGCATATTAATTTCTTTTACATTTAGTGCCCTTCAATCTTGGGAAGCTGTTCAGGGTGCATTAAAACAGAAGAGAAGCAAAGTCTTCATCTATCTACTTGCAAGAAGCTTCATATCCTGACGTTGTGAAGACTGATAATAAACTATTCATAACATAGAATTGATAATGCCCTTTAAGTCTTATTCTGTGAAGTGCTGAAGGAAAGGTTATGAAGGTAAGATGGAAGCATTTCCTAAATCTGGAATACACAAAGACTTTGTAATAACTGGGCCAGGTAAAATGGGGGGTGCATTGATAGCAAGAATGCTTTATAGTTAGCACTCGCTGTGTGACTTGGCCAAAATGAGTCATCAAGCCTAAAGAGAGCTCTAAGAAATCGAATTTATTCATCTACTTCCCTCTTCAGAGAACAGAACCAATTGAGACACATGAATAGGAGTCAAATGGAATCAGAATACTGGCATTGTTGCTGATTAGGACACATTAGAGAAAGTGGCTGGGGCCTGAAGTTATTGTCTGAAGTCTTGTGTTATGTTCCTTTTGTCTAAGACTCAGATTCTCAGGGCACATGCAGAGAGAGTGGAGTATGAAAATCAGACGTTTTCCTAGCTTGACCTACAGAGCTTTTGGTCTGGCCATATCTGTGAGCTCAGTCAGGCTGAAGAAGGGTATAGGAAATAGCATTCTGCTCTTCCTGGAAGTCTAATTGTCCCTAACATCCCACCAACTGGAGGGTTAAGTTCTGTCAGTACCTCTGTTCATGAATTCATTTTAATTTTCTAATTGCCAAAAGAACTATTTAAATTATGAAATACTGTAATGATTAGCTTTTTAAATAATTTCTTTTATTTTTAAGATATACTGTATTAAACAATTTCCATTTTCTTCCTCAAACTCTCCCATGTATCTCCTTAACCTTTTAATTGTATGTTATGATATGCACATAATTATAACCTGCTTACTATGTATAATGTTGCTTATATTTATAGTCTCAAGGTGACCGCTTGGTATTGGTTTGCTTTTCTTCTGTAAAGATTAGTTATAATTATCAACTTTATACAATCTAGACTCTATTGGTAAAAGATTCTCGATAAGAGACTAACTAGATCAAGTTGGTCTGTGAGTGTGCCTATGGAGGACTGTCTTGGCTACAAAAATTGAAATGTGAAGATCCAGCCCACTGAGGGCAGCACCATTCCCTGGGCTTTATTTTGAGTTATATGAGAGTAGAGAAACCAAGCTGAGCAGTAAGTATGCATGCATTAATTTTCTATCATTGACTGTGGCTTGATATTAATAGTTGCTTCACATTAGTGCCTTGACTCCTCTACACATTAGTATAACTGGGAATAGTGACATCAGAGTATACCTTTCAACTCCTAGTTATTTTTTTTTTTCCAGTCTTTTTTTCCTCACAGCACTAGAAATCTGCCCCCTCTCTTCCGAATTGGATTAAAGGCGTGCCAAGCTATATATTTAACAAACCACATACCTCTTATCGACATAGTTTAAGATGATAAGAGAGGTCTGTGTCAAGATAATATGGTTAAAGACCAGATGTAGATAGTTTATCAATTTGAAGACTTGAAGAGGGTCCTCTAGTTCTTCATGTATATATGTAAAGGTTTTTATGTGGACATGACTCTGCTAATATAAATAGCATAATCATTTGGGATTGAAAGCAGTCAACTTAACTGTCATTCAACTTAGGGTATGTTTTTCTTTCAAATGCATAAAAAAACAATAAAAAGCCTAGGTTTCCTGTGATAGCATGTAAACATGATTCATACAGTGAGTTGATTTTTTCTTAATACCCAAGGAGGCTCAGATCATTTACTTTTAGTCCACATAGAAAACAGACTTTCCAGTTCTTACTTGCTGCTATGATCTGTATTCTTGAATCATGTGTCAAAGATAGGTTAAGATTGCATTTCAGGTTAGTAATGTAGGTGAGGGCTGAGAAGTAGCAATTTTTTGCAGTGATACTTGAGGAAGGTTGACAGTCAAGATCCACACCAGAGGCATAAATGAAGGCTGATGATCTCTGACTTCAATCAGTAACTGTATCTTCTTAGGTAGGATAAACATGCACTGACTTTAGGTGACAGGGTGAGACACGTGATTTAGTAAGAATTTTGATTTTAGATTTTGCTGTTTTGATTAATAATCTAGTCTTCTTTACCTTAAGAGTTTTCAGTCTCCTGTCAGCATGTACATCCTGACATCCACATCAACCTCTACCTTTGGTGACTGCACATAGGATGGATTTCCAGGTGGAATGGTCTGTAGACGGTCCCTCCTTCAGTTTCTGTCCTGCACTGTGTCTCCATATTTGCACCCTTGAGTATTTTGTTACTCCTTCTAAGAAGGACTGAAAGCTCCCCTATTTGGTCATCATTCTTCATGAGCTTTATGTGGTCTGTGAGTTGAATCTTGGGTATTTTCAGGCTTCTGGGCTAAAATCCAATAATTAGTGAGTGAATACCATGTATGTTCTTTTGTGATTGGGTTACTTCACTCAGGATGATATTTTCTAGTTCCATCCATTTATATAAGAATTTATCAATTCATTGTTTTTAATAGCTGAGTAATATTCCATTGTATAAATGTACCACATTTTTTGTATCCATTCCTCTGTTGAAGGGCATCTGGGTTCTTTCCAGTTTCTGGCTATTATAAATAAGCTGCTATGAACATAGTGGAGCATATGTCCTTGTTATGTGTTAGAGCATCTTCTGATATATACCCAGGAGTGGTATAGCTGGGTCCTCAGTAGTGATATGTCCAATTTTCTGAGGAACCGCCAGACTGATTTCCATAGTGGTTGCACCATCTTGCAATCCCACCAACAATGGAGGAGTGTTCCTCTTTCTCCACATCCTCGCCAGCATCTGCTATCACCTGAGTTTTTTATTTAGCCATTCTGACTGTGTGAACTGGAATCTCAGGGTTGTTTTGATTTGCATTTCCTGATGACCAAGGATGCTGAACATTTCTTTAGGTGCTTCTCGGCCATTCGCATTTCCTCAGTTGAGAATTCTTTGTTTAGCTCCTTACTCCATTTTTTAATAGGGTTATTTGGTTGCCTAGAGTCTAATTTCTTGAGTTCCTTGTATATATTGGATAGTAGTCCTCTATCGGATGTGGGATTGGTAAAGATCTTTCCCAATCTGTTGGTTGCCGTTTTGTCCTATTGACAGTGTCCTTTGCCTTACAGAAACTTTGCAATTTTATGAGGTCCCATTTGTCAATTCTTGATCTTAGAGCATGGCCATGGTGTTCTTTCAGGAACTTTCCCCTGTGCCTAGTATTCGAGGTCTTCCCCACTTTCTCTTCTATTAGTTTCAGTGTGTCTGGTTTTATGTGAAGGTCCTTTATCCACCTGGACTTGAGCTTTGTACAAGGAGATAGGAATGGATCAATTTGCATTCTTCTGCATGCTGTCTTCCAGTTGAACCAGCTGACAGGAGCCTGATATAGCTGTCTCCTTAGAGTCTGCAAGAGTCTGACATACTCAAGGCAGATGCTCACAGCTAACCATTAAACTGAGCATGGGTTCCCAATGGAGAAGATAGAGTGAGGCTGAAGGGTTGAGGGATCGTGACACATGAGGAAAGCAAATCCAACCAACCAACCAGGCTAAACCACGCCTGAAGCTTGGGGACCAGGCTAGATATCAAGGACTTGGAAGAATCAGTAACTGACTCTTCTTAGGTAGAATGAACATGCATTGACTTTAGGTGATGTGGTGAGACAGGTGAATTTAGTGAGAATTTTTGATTTAGATTTTTGCTGTTTTGATTAATAATCTAGTTTTCTTTACCTTAAGAGTTTTTCAGTAAATAGTCTATAGTTTCATGTTAATTCTGGCAAATAATGTGAGTAGACATTATTTGCAGAAATAACATGAAATTATATATATCTACCTTGGAAAAATATCTATCTTGGAAAGTTTTGTTTCTGTTCTTTATAGTGTGGTTTTTCAGAATGCTCAATTTCTCCTTTCTAATTCTATTATATTCTCAAATTATAATCACTCTAAATGATTTTAAAGATTAAAGCATAAAACATAACTTAATTTGCTTTATAAGGCTTTAATATATATTCATATAAATGTAAATTGGAGCAGTTATAATAATTAATAAAGTTTTTTGTTTAAAACATTTAATTCTGAAATACTCAAATATGTTGAGATTAAAATAGAATTTCAATTATATTTGTTTTAATCATATCAAGATATTAACAACTAAATTGAAATTTCTTATATATAAATGAACTATTTTTTATTTCTTTGCAGACTTATGAAACTTAACTCATGTTTCCAACTTTTTAATAAGCAGTAACATTTCCTATTCTGCCATGTAATGTCTAATGTAAAACATGACCATGCTTCATGTCTGCCCATATATGAAATAAATCATATGATTAGTTTGGTATAGAAAAATGTTTCTTAGCCATTCAATGCAACCAATGTAAATACCTCACAAACTTTGCAATTGTGAGAAGAAAGATGAAAATACAAAAGTAAAGACATGGAGCACAAGTCTTGAGGTTCTCCTGCAGAGAAGACAGAGAGGAAAGGTCACACACATAAATTTGTCTTTTTTCCTGCTGCAGGCTCTACTGTTACAATCTTTAGCATTTGTCTCTAACATTGGCAGTGACACACCTGCAAGCCTTCATGACATTCAGATGCACTGACCTTTTCATTGCGGGAGCACAGAGCAAAACATGTACAGAAGTATTTCCCTGAGGCTTGAACACACAGGAATGCAATCTCAACTCACAGTACATCAAAGCTGAGTTCTGGATGTCAAATAGTAGAGGTGGTTGCATAGTCTTTTAATCAATGCATTTTTATAATGCACATGAGCCAAGATGTTCACTCTTGTTACCTAGTCCTAAAGATAGGTGCACAGGGATAGGTTGGGGATTAATGCAAGCTCAGTATAAAATTAGTAAGAAGCCCTTGTAATGAGGAGGTGGGGAATGAAACCTGTGGGAATTTAACCTGTACTAATATTTGACAAAAATGTTGAAAATTCAAAGTGTCTGGTTAAAATAATGTCATAACACACACACGCACGCCCACACACACACACACACACACACACACACACACAGAGCCAGTGAGAGAGCACATAAACAAGAGAGTCACTACCCTGACTTGCCTATGAGTGAATTATACTCTGCCACATAAAAACGGAAAAATATATATCTTTTTGCACCCTGACCTAAGTGGAGCATAAAAGTTCCTGCAAAATACCATCTTTAGCTAATCAGTAATAACATCCCTGCAGAGGCTGCTGGAGTCAGCGCTTTCTCAGAATCACCATATTACAGAGGCATTCAAAATTTCACCATGATATACTGGGTCATTATGGTAAAACTTAAATTGCTAAACAATGCAGATTACTTGCCCTCTGCCTCTGTGAATGACCCTGATAGATTTTCCAGCATGGTTTTAGAGAAGACACAAGTCTGGCAGACAAGAGTTCTGAACACATGAGTACTTCACTGAGGATTGAAAGCATTATGAAGTCCCACTACAGGGGTCCACTTTACTCACATGGTGTCAGTTCCTTAGAAGCAATATATCAGTCAAAACAATATTCATTGCTCATGGAACAAGTGTTTACCAGATTTCTATTATGTGACTAACATAATTCTTGCCTAAGACAGTGACAACATAATCAATGTTTTACCCTCATGGAGCATATATTTATCAAAGTGGTAGACAGTGGACAATGTTCAGCTTAAGTACCCAACACTTGAGATGATAAGACAAACAAATAAGAAAGGCTGCAGAGATGGCTCAATGGGTTAGAGCACTTACAGCTCCTGTAGGGTTCAATTCCCAGCATACACATGATATCTCACAAATGCTTGTCATTTAATTCCAGAGGATCCAGTGCCCTTTTCTGTGCTCCATAGGCTCCTGCACACATGTGGTAGACATATATATACTCAGGCACACACATATGCATATAATTTAAATAAATAAAAAACAAAAAGGAAAAGAAAAATCAAGAAGAGCCAAGGTGATATGACAAACTTGGATGGTATTCAGTATTTAGGTTAGTTGGCAAGAGTTGGTCTCAGTGCTAATGTAGAGAATTAAACAGAATGAGTGTTTAGGTCATGAATGTACCTGAGTATAAATAAGGACAGACCTAATACAAGAAATATTTGAAAATACATTGATCAAACACACGTGAGAACAGAGAGCAGGTCAGGGTATGCGGGCAGACAGGTAAGGCTAGGATAATGGTGAAGGAGGTCCGAGAAGTGAGGATACCCAGGGCAATGTGCCCTCACTCTGAATGAGATGCCGGTCCATTTCAGGGTTTCTGGCAAGAAATGAAGTCATTTTATGTATTTACTAAAGCTATAACTTTAGAGTCCTTGGGAAGAGATTAGGGAGGAAGAATAGATATAGAGGAGGAGACTCAAGGCTGCTTCAAAGACCATAAGTAGGAATGGTAAAAATAGGTGTTGGTCTACACTTAACAATTCATTAGGGTCTAATCTCCCTTTAAAGTACATTGCATGTTCAATTTTACAAGTACTTATAGTGTCTTCATGAAACATGCATTTAATGTTTCTGGCTATTATGAAGATGAGAAAACTTAGGCAGAGGATTTAAATGAATGAGTGACTCAGGATCATACAAGGAATTCGAAGTTTACATCAGGCCAGTGATCTTGGAGGTGGTTGGCTGACAGCATATAGGCACCATCGAAAATGCTGACGAAATATTTCTAATTCCTTATTAACCATAGCCACTTATTATTTGATTTTACAACCTCAGTCTACATAAATTATTCTATGCAAATTTCAGGACTACTCTATAAATGAGCTACGTGTATTTTTCCTATTTTACAGTTGGGTTAAAAAAAATTCAGACAATGTGGATGATTTGTCCATAACTGCAGCTGGTTAATGATCAACTTCTTCCTGAAACTATAGCCCATGAGCCCACTCACTATACTTTGGTGCCTTTATGTTTATTTCTTTATTCATGTCTATATCATATTGGATTTTTTGGCATCATTAACCAAGTTTCTGATTCTATGTTTTTCCTTGGAAGTAGAAAGCCCACTTGATTTTAGTTAGTTCCTACAAGAACCCTTATCTGTTTTTTTTTTATTTTTTCTCTTTTCATTCTTGGTACTTTTTTTCTTTTTAAAAAATTTGCACCGTATGCATTCATTGGGCATAATATATTTTTGCATTGTTTATATTCACTGTACATGATGTTATGTAATATGAGGACAGTTTCGCACAAGTATACACTATATTTTGACCATATTATTTCTTACCATATACAACTGCATGTGTTAATGGGGAATTCTGTATCTCCCAACTCACGCTGAATGTCTAATGCCTGAGTGTCACTCAGTGTGGTTGTGTTTGAATATTATATCTTTAGAAGAGAAATAATCTTCTAAATGATCATAAGTAACTCAGAGAATTTGAACTTGTAAATACTCCCCTCTCCTTTTCTCCTGTTTTCCCATTCTTTCTCTACTCCTCCAAGATCTCTTTCATTAATTAGACCACCGAACATATAGCTGGCCCTGTGGTTGATGTTAGGTGTCTAGCCTCCAAATAAACCCCTGTTATTTAACCAAGTTGCCTGTATGGTATTATAGAAGCCTGAGTAAACTAAATTAATACTTTTCATATGCTACATTATGAATTTATATGATATTGTATTTCATCATTGGCATTGTACTTGTATTATACCTTGCTTTATTATCTATTCTCCCAGTCTGTTTTCTTGATTTATGTCTGCCCCACTCATCAAATATTTGAAGATACATATTATTCAGCACACAGTAGGCACATAATGATACTTAGGATGCATGCACAAATGAATAAATAATTCCAGCAACTCTGAAAACCTATAATTGTCAATTTATGGAGTCCCTAACCTAGCTCAGACTGCTTGATTAATATCTATTGTGAGCCTCTTCACAGCTCCAGGGGGAGAGCTGACCCATTAGCTCTATAGTCTAACTGCTTTCCTGAAGTGACCTTGGTTTTGGACAAAAGCTCTTGGGAAACCTTGGGCAGGTCACCTTTCTTCTTTGTACTCTGGTTGCCTCATCAATATGGAAATCATTTTGGGCTCTAGTGGCTCTGACAGAAGAAACTTCCAAAGATCATCAGCTATCATGAAGATTAAAAGAGAAAGATTCATCAGGAATCTTTCTAGGTCAATAATTCATCTAAGAATAAAGGAGCAATTCTCAGCGTCTCTCAGCTATGACTATGGAGACAGAGAAAGCACCAATTGTCTTCACATACCTGTCTCTAGATCTGGTAAATTTCTCCAGGCAGGGGCTGTGTTTTTAAACCACTTTCAACTGGCTGTACATGTGTAGAAGCACTGCAGATTACATTCTAGTGCTAACATGCTTATAGCCTTTACAGAAAGACAATGACTGAACTAGTTGACTTGTACCAGCCACTGCCAGAAGAATAAAACTGAAAAAATAGGTTGGACAATTTTTTATACTGTTTGCGCCATTTTCCCCCTATTTATTTGCTGTTTTAAATCTGTGGTCTGTGCATCCACAGGCTTCCTGTGCAGATAATACAAAACACTCCCCATAAGTAGATAACTTGACAGGTTCTCATTTGCACCTGGGCTGCCAGGAACTATAACTCCTGTTTTTGCATGTTTATAGTTGTAAATATGTGATTCATTAGTTCATTTATTCTCTCAATTCAGCCAGCTGTAACTGAGTTTCTCTTACGTACTTTTTCTGCAAGAAAGATGAGTAAACATATTTCTGTGCTGAAGATGCTCTCAGTATAAGAGAGCAGACAAGTACAAGATGCAGTGGTGACACAGTGGACAGCATGTTTCCATGAAGGAAACGCATAATCCTCTGCATGGAACTATAGCCCTCCTTGCTTGGACTGTGTGTCCAACTTATCACAAAAGATCTGCCTCTCAGATTTCACTTTTACTTTATTGTCTTTAAACACTCAATGTTCAAAAAGGCTCGTTATTGAATATCTTGATAATTCTATTGTTCAAAGTGGTTTGGTTGGAGTAGGCCTTAAATGATTTCTTGGAATCCCTACAATACTCATCCTGGAGTGTAGGTTGTACCTGTTTGGGAAGTAGTATGTCAGAATCTCTAGAAAGCTTTGAAGTTAGAGAGAGATTAGACTAAAGGTTTCCACTTCACTTCTTATTTTTCTACTTTCCTGGGAAACAACATTTAAAAATCCATAACCCTAAATTTCCTATCTCAGAAATAGTATTTATCATGGCAGTTTATTCTTAGACTGCCTGGTAAATGACATTTAATTTAAAAACTTGAGTAAATGACTGTAAGTGAACATTAGAAAGTGTAGTAAATGTGGACATTTGTTAAGAGGCTATTGGTTAACGTATATTAACTAGCAGATGGAAATATGTCAGTGCTTTGCAGCCATGGTTGATTTTGCATTACAGGGGCCATGGGTAAAAAAATCAAGAGGTATTTTTAGCTTTTGCAATTTGAGGAGGAGAAGGAGGGCACTGGTGATCTATAAGAACAATGGGTACTGATTGGACTCTTCTAACACACAGGCAAGCAGTCAGAACAAAACCCGTCAACCAAAAATGCCTTTAGAGTTGAGGTTGAGGAGCTCTGGTTTGGCTAAAGGCATCAGTTTATGGTGACAGGAAGTATAGTTGGTAGATACATATTCATTGACTCAAAACTTTGTCAACCTTCTCAGTCTTCTTCCTCCTTCTCCTTCTCCTCCTCCTCCTCCTTCTCTTCTCCTTCTTCATCTTCTTCTTCTACTGGAAACTGAGTATATCTTCCAGATCCCCACCCCCTTTAACTAAGGAACAGATCTTCTGGTTGTCTCTGAAGTGATGTCTTGTTAACCAGGCATGAAGAGGAAGGCTAAATATGACAATTTTGCATTATTTCAAGGAAATATAATTCAGACCTAGTACATAGGAAAAAGAGATTTTCAGAAGAATGGGGAAGTCATGATTGTATACAGAAAGTAGAGATATTGTGTCATATAATACTGTTGTCACCGTTATACAGAAATGAGGGGTTTTATGACAAACATGGCTAATATGGTAAACCTCCATGCAACTTCTCTGTTTACACAATGCTAAGTGTGTGTGTGCTTTCACCATGATGATTCAGTACTGAAAAACCAATTGGTGTGTTCTTCCCTAAGGAGAACCAACCACCTCTTCCACTTCCAAATTTCCTCAGATGTCTGTAGTTCTTTAGATAGAGTTGAAGCCTCATGGGCTTTTCACCATGCACTTTGGAATGTCTGTTGGTGTCATCCATTTTTGGCTCACATTTGGACAGCCATGCTGGTCATATGGCTTCTGAAATTACCAGGATACACAGTCTCTCGATAATATCCTTGATATTTTAGCTTTGCCAATATTTTCTCTTCTTTTCCACAACATTCTCTTAGGTTCTTAAGTGTTCTGAATATATATCCACTGGGACTGAGATCCACAAATTCTAATTTTAATTGGTTGTGGTTTTCTGTAATGGTCTTTATTGTTATAAAGAGTTTTCTTAATGACAGTTGAGGGTTACATTTAGCTGTGGATATAATGACAAATGTTTATAGGTTGTTGTTAGAGATTATACTAGTTTAGTAAAGTGAAGCAATTTTAAGATGTCAGTTCTATACCATTTTTCCTAGTCCCAGTGAAGAATATTTCTTTACTTTATCTCTGTTCCATTAGGCTCTGGATATACACCCTGCATACTTGTACAGTAAACAACCTGGCCTACTTCTCCTTTTTTATGTTGTCTGCCACTTGATATCAAGGTACTTGTTCGTAGGCATCTTTTGTGCATCTAATGAGATAAGCACTTGGTTTCTGTGTATTCATATAGTGGATTATTGTTCTTGATTTGTGCATATTGAACAATTCTTCCATCTTTGGGTTGAATATTAATAGGAATAAGGTAGAGAGGAACATTAGGAGAAAGCTGAATCTATGAAGGACATGTAAGGAGATGGAAAGAGTGAGAATTGGAGCTTCGACATGAGCTTAGATATAATAATCCACACAGAAACAAATATTATGGAGATTTATACTTATATATTTGTTTTGAAAAATCTATGTAAGAATATTAGAACAATAAATTATCATATAGAGCTTTGAACTCATGACCTTGTCAATCTGGACAACAGCACTGTGCCTTTGGAATAGGACTCATTGCTATGCAATTAAGCCATTGCTCTTTGCCTTCCTTTAAGAAATTTAGTACTATGAAAAAAAAAAACCCAGAAAAGTATCATATCCATGTTAGAATCAGTGTTGAAGCATGAGCCCAGTTGCCAATACTATATAGCAACACAAACATTCTCTTCAGCTCTAGACAAGCTGGGTTCGGTTGTGGTACTTATTTTGTTCACTTGGGCTAGAGAAGTTTGAAAGAAATTGGTGTGGGCTTCAGTTCATCCAGATACAAATGAAAAAGACAGAAAATAGCACTTGTACATAGCACACTTTAACCTTAAGTTTGTAAGAGGACTACAAATAAATACTTTCCTGCCATAAAAGTAGTATAACTCCACTGAAAACTATATACAGTGTGCTATATGCTCTGAAGACTTTATACAGAAATATTGGTGATGATTGCAAAAAAAGTTATCTCATAATACTTGGTAAAATAATCAAGGTATGCATTCCATTGCAGACAACAAATATGGAAAGTGCTTGGGAGAATAAAAATGAATTGTGATTAAGCCACCACAATAAAAGTCTGTCATCTTAGTTGTCTTTCCGCATAAACCTCAAGTTTTAAATAAATATTAGTTTCCTCTTCTGGATCAGTGAGTTACAGAGTAATCTTCAAAGAGCAGAGGAGGTAGATCCATCAACCTTAGATTCACACTTATTATTTCTAGCTCCAGTTCAGTACTGAAAAGGGAAAATTGTAAAGTTTTCCTCTTTTTTATTTGTCATGTTTTAACGAAAACAAGGAAAAGTGGGAACTAAAAAAAAAAAAAAAAAGAAAGAAAGATAACACTTAGAAAAGGACTCATTTCTTTGACATTTAGCTACAGTAGAGACACTGAAATTTAAATTTGGGGTGTTTTGAACTTATTTTCATTGTTTTTAATTAAGTGCCTCTTCTGTGTGTTGGTATGTATGCATGAAGACAGATGCTGATGGAGTTCAGAGCCTGTGCTGTTAACTTATATGCAACTGCAGTGCTTACCTCTGGATGCAAACGAGCACATTGACCATTAGTGAATTTTGAATACAATTAGTTATGGAGATTTCATTGCTAATATGACTGAGACATCAACAACTTCCATTTCTGATAATATGAACAGATGAGTATCACCACCAAACCTGAATTCTCCCTCTCATCCTATGCTTCACACACTCAGTCTTGCCAGTCGCTTTAGCAAGATGATTTGACATCAATCAGAGGCTGAGTCTGGTTTTCTATAGAACAGATACATGTTTGGTGCTGGGGTTTCTAAACTTTCTTTTAATATTCTGTCTGGTACTTGACTACTTGTCAAGAAATACTACTGGACTTAAGCCACACCATAATCAAGATGAGAAGCTAGAAGTGCAAATCGTAACTCTCCAGAGCTTCTAAGCACTGTGCTTCTGAGGATTTTCTACAGTTCACAGAAAGCTAGTGATGGGATTTCTCTGTGGCAGCAGCCTCTTTCATTATTAGGGGATTTGCATTAATGACAAGACTGCCCAGCTGTTGAGGAATAGTACACTCTCCCATGTTCCTTTTCAGTGCCCTTAGGCCAACTCTAGAACTAAGCCCCTCATTCCCAAGGTGCCACATTGCACACGCTCTATCACTCTCAACACCACACTGTTGCTTGGCAACAGCAATCACGGTTTCCCTTGTAAGATGGGAAAGAGACAAATGGATAACCAGAAAAACCTCCAGCCTTGTAATTCCTCATACCATTTGTAGAAAGGCAAAATGTGAGTCTCACCCTCAATGCTATCTCACAGTTGCAGCCTGGAGATATTTTGGTTACAGGAAGGACTTTTAGTGTCAGTCACAGTTAACATCAGGGGCCACATTAGTTCCCAGGCTTCAATGGTTCAGATAGTAAATCTGTATTTAGTAACCTGGTTACATTGCTAAAAACTAGGAATATTAAAAGTGAATACTCTGAGGTAAGGTGCAGTAATGTTGATGTAGATAAATCAGTCTATCACTTGTTCAATATTCATTGAGGACTTTTTAGGAGTAGTAATAACTACCATTTAGTAAATACTTTCTACATGTGAAACTTCATTCTTAATGCTCTTATATATCACTGTGTTTAATAGTCATGAGACTCTTGTGAGACAGGATCCTTATTTGTGCCTTAGAGGTAAGAAAATTATTGCTCAAACACATTGACTAAATGGTTCATTTTTATACAGTGTCAGATTTGAACCTAGGGCTGTTTGACTCTCAGTCTCTTAACCTGTTAAATCATCTTTCTTCTCTACCTGAAGTTCACTTATTTCTTGTTGGGCTCTTAGTCACCTCACAAATCCCAGTTACTCTTCAGATTCTCGTGATTTAGTAGAATAGCACAAGTCTGACAAGTTAGGGGTGCCTGCTTGGTTAGTTCTAATCATATCCTTTAACTTCTTTGTATATTGTATTAAATCATAGATTCAAACAATGGCTCCAGTACTAACAAGTTTGTGGTAACACTGTTGAATCAGTTGTATTGTTCATAATTATTAATCTGTAATGATAATGCCAGTTGCATCTGTCAAGAAGAATGAAGGTTACCAAAGGGTTTTTTTTTTTTTTTCCTTTTGCAAGGCAGCATGTTAGCATGTCACAAGAATATGTCTGCAAGATATATAAGAATCCTGGCTCAGAGGCATAGACTTTATCAATGTCAACCCTGCAGGTAATAGGAGCTTCACACTCACATGAGTTTTCCTTAACCCACCACTGTTCAGGAAGTGTCTGTGTTTTCACTGGGGCTATATTGCATCTAAGGATATGAAGATTTCCCAATATTTGAATCAAGAGTAAATGTTTATTACATTATTCAGGGAAAAATGCTTTCTCTGCTTAGAAGGGAGCCACTAACTCTACCTTCTTAGGCAAATTAAAAAACAATAAATTTGAAAAATAAATCAGAAGAGTGGTTGCTTCACAATGTGTAGGAATACATGCAAGGTACACAGAAATTATTTCTCAAGAGTATTTAAAAAATGCTTTATGAAAAAATATTCCCTGTGCACTATCTGCCATAGAGGTAAAAACTGATTCATGGTTCATGAGTGAGTTGGTAAAATAATGCATATATGCATGGATGAAGACTGATACTAGGATGCTAAGAGTGGACTTAAAGACATAAAAATAGGAATAGGATTTATTTGAGAGCAAAAATAAACTTGATTCATATTTAGCTGCACAGTAATTAGCAGTGGGGTTTTATAGATGGAATATAGTCCTTATGACTCTTATTTTTATCTGTAAAATGGAAGCATAATATATTTATTCAGAGGTACTGTGTTATTGAATAAGATGTTCTGTGGATTATATGTATACATGCATATAATTAATGTTACATGTACATATATCTATATAATGTTATAGTATGATAGAATACAATAGACATGAATACACAATAACTTATGCAAACAAAATAGTGAATGCATGCATATTTTATAGAGCTTAGGTTAGAAAACAGCTTTTAGATGCTACAAACAATGGAAAAGAGGGACTCCAAGGCCCAGGGGATATTTGTTCCTTATTACTATTATTGTTATAAACATTTTACTAGTGTACCTAATTCCTACTTTTCTTTCCTTCTCTAGACCCGTGGTTCTCAACTTTTCTAATGCTGAGACCCTTTAATACAGTTCCCCACATTGTTACCTCTAACCATAAGATGATTTTGTTGCTACTTCACAATGGTAATTTTGATAAAGTTATGAGTTATAATGTGTTATGCAGGATATCTTAATGCACCCTCTGTGAAAGACTCACTATTTCTATTGGGTTCTAGCTCCAGGGAAGGGTGGCACTTGGTTCCTCGAGGAAGAATATTTTCATCATCGATGACTCTACTGTGGGCAGGGAATGCCAATGGCAGGGAGTGACTTACTAATAGGAAGTTGTTCTAATAGAATGCTCCATGAGATAGGGAAGCTTTAAGAACCCTGGAAAACACACAGAAGGCAGTAGCCCTAGTATATTATCAGTATTATGTACATTTAGTATTTATAATAAAAGACTTGAGTAGCACATATTATTAAGAAAATGAAGATTGGCATATACATGATTTGTCAGAAAGATGCCAGCAAGAGAGTAGTTTCTTTCCTAATACAAAAGGAACTATAAAGTAAATACAAGTCTACAGCCATGAATAGGTTCTTCCTTACTGTTAGCAGATATTTCCTTACTGTTAGCTCTATTTCTGAGTCAGTGTGAAGAGCAGAAAGTGAATGACAAGTGAGTGTCAGGTGGGTAGGGGAATGGAAGCTATGGGAACCAAGGTGGGAGATGCAAACCGGATGGCCAGGGAACATATCCCATCCTGACACAGAAGCAAGAAGAAAGCATTGAGTGGCATAGGAAGAAAAAATCCATAATCACAAAAAGACTGCAGCATTATAGTGGAGGCTAGACAAGGGTAAATAGGAGACAGGAGAGGCAATTAGGAGTCACTGTAGGAGAGAAGAATTGATATGCTGTGATAACATGGAAATCAGTCCTGCATAGAAATAGTTTCAGTGTAACAGCCTGGAATGGTGGTCTAACAGGTTATTGCATGAGATGAAAGGAGGTCATCTGTGAGAAAAGCATGATATGTCACCATGCTCACTTCACAGCCAAGACATCCCCGGAACATATCTTGATCATGGTCACCATACTCCTCCTAGTTCCTCTCCCCATTCTCCTATCACTCTCAACTTTATACCCAGTTTTTCTTTCCATTATCTTTATAGTCCACTGAATTCAGTTTGTGTTTTCCATATGTTCATGGGCATGGGGCCATCAGTGGGCTGTCACCAGCCTACCAGAGACTTTCCCTTCCACCAGAAAATGGATTTCTCTGTTGGGATAACTTGATTTTTATGAAAATACACTGGGGTGAAGAATGAGACAGAAGCTATAAGCACAGCTATGCCATTTAATAGCTTTTCCACTTTTATCTCTGAGTTTGGTATTTATTCATATTTTTTCAAGAAAAAGAAAAGGAAAACAAATAACTAGGCTGTAGATTCATATGTTTGTAGAGATAAGTTTTGGAATCGAGTTGTTATTTTTTATCTGTATAGACTGAGGCGAGCCATCCCAAGAGCTTATTTTTATTTGCCTTTTAACCAAGGTGTTAATTAACAACTCCATAAATGTTACATTCATTTGAATATTATCACCTATTCATTGTAAATGGATAAATGGAACTTTAGAGCATTGATAACATACTTCATGCAAAGAGGAAAGTTAATATTTAATTCCAGAAGAAAGTAAACAGTTAATTACATACCAGTTAGAATCCAGATTAGGAACATAGATAGTCTCTTCCAAGAATTAAACCATAATAGCATAGGAAAAGTTCACAGTAAGTAATGGATATTCAGGGGCTTTTCATATTAGTTCCTGTGCCTATTGGATTTCCTGGAACTTCTATCTTATAGTCCCCAACTAAAAGAACAATATAGTTTTAACTAATAGCTGTTACAAAATCAGTTCAGAGACACTGTGGTGGTAAGAATTTCTAATGGGAGATATAAAATTAAAGAAGCTTGAATGCTAGCATAGTCTTCCACACTTGAAGGACACAGAGGAAACTGATGATTACCTGATGCAAAGTTCCTTTGGCAATCACATTTGAACAGTTGTTTTCATCAAGTGGAATAGTTGAAGCTGGACATCTGATCTGAAGGTGATGAGCACCCATGATTTGCTTTTAAAGGGCAATCTTTGAGCTAAATTGAGGCCTGTTCAGGGCAATGGGCAAAACATCCCATTTCATTGAGATAACCATTTATAGAGTTTTAACTGAAGGAATAAAATGGGATTTTTTTCCTTAAAATATTATCCATCTAGCTTTGATATAAGAGAAGTCACACAGTTGAACTTTATCTTTCCTTACTGATTCCTAAACATTTAACCCCAGCTTTCTCCCCCTCTTATTATCTTTATTAAAATTCCATCTCTAGATATATTAGTTGATACAATTTTCTATTGTAGCCTTCCAATTTATGTGAAAACTCTTAAAAGAGATTGTCATGCTTGCTCTTTTATTTGCATCTTTTTCATTATTGTGGCACCATACTTGGTAGAGAGCTGACAATATAACTACTTATTGGACCAATAATAACAAAACATGGGAAGTATTTTGGTATAACCACTATTAGTTTAAAAGTTTGTAAGGAAATAGAAATGCCATGGAACCAATAAGTCCTAAGTTCCATTCAACCTCACAAATTTAAAGCCAGTCTTTATTGTTGACATGATTCACCTCTTGGACCAGTTGGTTCATTAGAGCTAATCTGAGCATTGTTGGGTATTGAACAATACCTCTGGCTTCAATGTTAGCACTCCTATCCTATTGTGAAAATCAAGCAGACTTAGACAAAATTGTACCATGTTGGTAACCACTAATCAAAGATGATAAATCAAGCCAAAAGAAAAGTACAATCTTAGCCTATGACAAGGTAAATTGCTTTTGTATGTGGAGACCATTTCCCTTCATCTATTTTATGAAGAGAACTCCTTAATAGTTTTTATAATAATTGTCTTAATAATATTTCTTATACCATGACCATGAAGGAGTTTGTTAGCCCAGAATTTTAATTGAAATACAGAAACTTGCTTTGACTGAAAAAAAGAGGAGGACTTTGTTATAAAAGCTATCTAGGGAAGAGAAAATTGCTATGTATGTTAGAGGGCCAGGGACAGAACAAAACAGAATAAAACAAAGCAAAAACAATAGTAACAACAACACCAACAAACAAAAAGCAACAAGAACAAGACAAAAGAATTCTAGGGTGTCAGTCAGGACACCAGCAAAAATCACTCTTAATGTGACTTTGGTAGGCATTGCTGTTATTATGCATTATGTTGAGCCATGTGTGCTTTCTTTGATTATCTTCAGCCCTACTATCCAAGAATTTTGACAATGTGCCTCCACTGCCACTAAACTTAGTAACACGTTCTCAAAACCCCTGCTCTTTTGCATCATTCTTTGTTGTGAGCATTTGATTATCTGACAACTAGGGATATGCTGAGTCTCAAAAGTCAAGATAGACTAACCAAGTGTACACATGACCTTTTGGCTTCTAAGATGGAGGCAGGTTCTACCTTTCACTAGGGCCATGTCCTGGAGAATTTGCTAAACACTAGATAAGAGTATAAATTCCAGAAGATTGCAAAGTAATATGCTCTAACCAAGACACAAACTACAGCAATAACCAATGGTACTTAAAGTAGAAAGGAGCTATCTGCAGATACCGTTTGCTTGTTGAATGAGTAAACATTGGATGGGTTGAGTTATATTTAACCCTTATTCTTAAGGGAACTTTGGCAATTTGGTCTTTTGTTGAAGTAGATACTCACAAAATAATCTTCAGCATCCTGCTTCCTCTGAAACCTTTGGCTGCATCAGCAGCAGATACAGTGAGAGAGAAGAGCTCTGCCATTCTCTGAAGGCCGATTTCCCCTGGCTCTATTCCTCATGTGCCTTGAATGGCTCTCAAACAAGGACAGACACAAGACGCTTTGACCATCAAGTTGCAATTGCATTTGCTGCGTTTCCAGAATTCATTGCATTTCATTATGACAACCCTCTCCTCTGTGAGCTAGTCTGCATAACAAACAGTCAGCGCCTTCATGGATAATTCAAGCTCCAGCAATTTCTCAGCTCAGATGGAACAGTACCAGCTTTGCTAGAGTGGAAAACAGATTATAAACTGCAAACTCATTAATTCTACAAATGTTTGCTATACTTAGGAAAAGCCGTTTCCCATCATTTTCTTCATCTCCTTCTAGAATGAAGTTGGCTCGGTTTGAACACTTCCTAGTAAAATCACTCCAGTGACTATGCAAACTGGAGAGCACAAAAGAATTGTGCTTAGAGTGTGTGAGCAGGGAGGAGAACTAACTTTTCTAAGCCCCATTCTTCCTTTTTAAATACACTCACTGTAGTTTTTTCTAGAGTCACCAAGTTGTGCCAGTGTAGCAAACTGCCCTTAAATCCTATTGACAACACAGAGTTGCATTTCCTGAACTGATCAAGTCAACATCTTTTCTCAGTGGAGTTTGTTCTATATAATTTACTGTCACAGGTATGTATAGGGTATCATATAAGCACAGTGGTACTTAATCCACATTGAATAAGGACAAAGAGTCATTCTGAACCATGTAAGGTCTGAGATAAGACCACATGGATGTGGAGAAGTTAGCTATAATTACTGAACTTTAACTAAGCACAACTGTCAATATGAAAAAAGACAGGTATATGCAGAATATTAACATTGCTCATTATGAAGTCAAGGATACCAAAAGACAATAAAGAAAAACAAAACTAAAAAGGATCAACTTACTAGAAAGGCTAGACATTTGGAGGTGTGGGCTTTAAGTTGTGTAGGAAGTGAGTTTAAAAGAGCCTATCTCAGAGCATAAAATAGACAAATTTATTTCTGGAAGCCAACTTGGCTTTTGTATAGGTAATACATTTATTGAGATGGTACATGAGGACAAAGAGACTAGCAAGGACTGAATATTCAGAGTTCAAGATAGAGAATGAGAAAAATGAGAAGAATGAAGAGGAAAAGAACAAACAGAATATTCGGAACTGTGAGTGACAGAGCAAGTTTGTGATTGAGAGGATGAAGGAGGCAAGAAAGTTAGGTTAGAAAGCCTTGTTTCTTCAGATTGATAACAATCTGACTTTCAGGTAAAGAGAATGTTAACCGTAACACCTTAAAGAATATGTGATTCATATTCTATCCAATCAAACTTAAGACATCAATAAGATTGAGCAGGTAATTTGGTTTAAAAAATGTTATAATTCAAAAGAAAAGTCTAGAAATGATATATATTCTCAGGAGAATCATTATGTAAGTGACAGACCAAATCCTTAAAGTAAATAACATCATCATTCATAGTAATTTAAAGACTGATGTTTGCAGCCCAAACAAGAAGCTCCAATGTCCTTTCTTAAGTGCAAAAGAGAAGATGGAGGAAGGCAGTACATAGGCTGAGAAGAAGCCATCATGAATAACAAGAGTTTTAATGGGCAAGGATTATCAAATCATTAGAAAACTTAAACAAAATTATCCACTTGAGGGTAGAAGGTACAGAGCAGTCCAGGAAATTAAAAATGGAAACATATCCGCTAGATTTAATCATGAACTTGTCTCTTAGAACCTCAGTTTCTGTCAATCACAATGGACCTATTTGTTGAATATTCAATGGATATTTACTCACTATCCTGCACTGAGCTGAACACTAAAAATCAGGGTGAATAAAACAGGTGTAGACAGTGGGGAACCTGGACTCTTGTGGATGACAAGGACGTAGTAAACAACCCCTTGTGGAATAAAAGCAATTACTTTTGTAATTGTGTTATGTGTTGTGAAGATAAGTTTTAAAAAATAAATTAAATGAGTCAATAGAATATACTTTTTTATTGGATATTTTATTTATTTCCATTTCAGATGTTATCCCCTTTCCCCACTTCCTACCCCATTCCACCCCTCCTCATCCTGCTTCTGTGAGGGTGTGCTGCCACTCACCCACACCCACCTCCCTGTCCTCGAATTCCCCCACACTGGGGCATCCAACCTTCGCTTGACCAAGGAACTCCTCTCTCACCTGTGCCGAACAAGGTCATCCTCCCCTATATAAACAGCTGGAGCCATGGGTCCTTCCCTATGTGCTCCCAGGCTGGTGGTTTAGACCCTCGGAGCTCTGGTTGGTTGGTATTGTTGCTCTCCCCATGGGGCCACAAACCCTTTCAGCTTCTTCAGTCTTCTCTCTAACTCCTCCTTTGGGAACCCCTTGATCAGTTCAATGGTTAGCTGCGATCTGCCCCACCTGGGTGTCCATTCCATGTGCAGTCACCAAAGGCAGACAGTGTTGGGGATGCCAGGAAGTGCATGATGACAGGAGCCTGATATAGCTGTCTCCTTAGAGGCTTTGTCAGAGCCTGACATATAGAGAGGTGGATGCTCGAAGAATATACTTTTGAGATTTTATGGTCAAAAACTCTTTTGAAACCGACATAAACTAATACACAGAATACAACCTTAATTCAAGGAAACTTTTGTAGTGAGATGTATGAAAAAAAATTGTGAAGGTTTACATAGGTAATTATGTAAGAAAAACAAGGGATAATTGATAAGGCAATGCCTAGGAGACACAAAGGAGCCCAGAGATTCCTATCAAGAATTGGATTTGCTTCAGGAAAAAAAACTTCTCTGGAAGAAAGTCTAAAAGGCTGAAAAGAACAGGGAGAAACTTGATGAGGTTGATATTCTTACTCTAGTAGGAACTAGGTCTCTTTGCTAAGGACAAGGAAGGTGACATTTAATTAGAAAGCTTGTAGAAGGAAAATAATTTGTTTTCTTAATTAATAGCTTCCAAATACTTATAAACTAATGTAATCTCTTCAGAGGCAAGGTCACATATGCCTGACACTTGGAACTTTGACAGTGCACTCTATTGATACTACATTATGTAATTCAGCATTGGACCATGTGATTGGACATTGGTGAAAGCAAGCTAACTAAGCAGATGTTGTACTTATGTTTAGCACTCCCATCTTATGTGAATTTATAGTTCCTGAAAAGGGTAAGTACTACATGACAAAGCTCCTAGACATCTGGAGGGAAATTATCAAAGAGAGCAAAAATGAATTAGTTTTATTTAGCTGTGCTGTGACATGAGTGAGACATAAGAATTTTTTTTTTAACTTAAAACACTAAGATTTGGGGGTGTATTTTTAATGAATATATGTTATGCTTAGTTTTAATTCCCAACTTGTTACAATATAGAATTATCTGGGAATGGGGTATCAACGACGAATTGTATAGATCAGGTTAGCCTGTGGGCATATCTGTGGGGGATTCTCTTGATTGTTTGAATTGAGGTGGGAAGATCTTCCTACATGGGCAGCAAGCTTTGGATTTGGGCTCTGGACTGTGCAAGTGCACAGAATGGGCCAAACAAACAGGCATATGTGCGTTGATTCCCGCTCTGCTCTTAACTGTGGATGTAATGTGAGCAATTGCTTCAAGTTCTTGTCAACTCTCCATAATTATTGACTGTCACCCAGAGTTGTCAACCTAACAAGCCCCTCCCCAATTAAAGTTGCATTTGTCAGGATATTTTATCATAGTAACGGGAATGATAATAGGACACTCTCATTCTTGATAAATACAACTGGTATAAAGTATCATGACATTCATTTTATCATATTTTCATATTCATGTGCTTCATTTGTTATTTGCTGTTTTATAATCAAGCATGGCTTTAACAAGACACAGTTATGCTTATTTTGAATATTCTGGTTTATTTATTTTGGAACTAATGTAGAAAGGTCTGGAGCCTACATAAGAACCTGGACAAAGACCTCACTTCTTAAGAGCACAATTTGTCCTATGATAAGATCCCACACTCAACTACTTGGTCACATTTCCCAACCCATTTCTGTGCTTTCAGCATCAAATTGCTCCTCTCCACATGTAACTCAGAACTTAGGTCTCCACAAAGAGGCAGGTATTGATCAGCCAAGATAAAAAGAGAAAGTATTTCTTTTCTTGCAATAATAACCATACCTTCCAATTATCTCTGAAGGGACAGAACATGTAATATAAGACCTTTCAGAAATGTGCCATCCAAGATTATAGACCTCAGAGGTTCCCTACTTTACTTTCATTTATTTATAAATAAGTGCCCTTCTTACTTCATTCTTGTCCTTTTGTCACAAAACCTTTAAAAATTTCAACCTCCACTTCAACCACATTTTTTTTGTTAGAGTCGAAGGATATTAATAAAAGCTACTGCAAAACAGATAGCAGCACAAGATTTTGCTAATTTAATGAGAATTGAAAGAAAAGAAAACCTTTTTGATTAACTTTTCCTCTGTAATTTAGTAGTCATTACAAGAATTTATGATAGGCACAATCTTGACCATCTAGTTAATTAAAAGAATCTTTTATATTCTCTTTCAGAGAATAAGAATAATCTCATTTGTAGTCACAATCAGAGTAAAAAGTATACCAGATATAAGTAACACACTTAGTATAGAATTTAGCACATATTCTTAAAAATTAATTAGAACTAATCAAAACTGTAATTATTTATAGAACTATAGTATATACTAGATATTATTAATAAATTATTTCTAACTCTAATTGTAATGCTGGCAAGTGGAAATTTCTGTAATGATAAGAACCATTTTTTGTGTTTATTATTTTTCATAGATATAACAAAATTCCAGGGATAAATAACTTAGAAAGAAATTAAGGTTGTTATTGCTGGATTTTGCTTGTTTGTTTTGAGCTTTGTTTTTCACGTCATGGTTTCAGAAATTTCATTCCATGAGATCTTGACCCCATCATTTTGTATCTGTAAGGCAGCAGAGGATGCTGGTATGTGACAGAGTCAAACAGCTCATCCCAGATGATCAGTAAAATAGAAATGAATCTGAAGGCAGAGGTTTCCAATATACCCTTCGTGATGGTTACTCTTTCTTGTCAATTTGACAATATCTGTAATTATTTGAAGAAGTCTTCAGGCACAGTTGTGAAAAATAATTTACAAAAGGTTGTAAATTATCTTTTGTGGTAGTGCCTGTGAGGGATTTTTTTGATTAGATTAACTGAGGTTGGAGGAATCACTCTAAAACTGGGCTTGGATCCTGGACAACATAAAAAGAAGAATGTTAGCATACACCAGCATACATTATTCTCTTCTTGACTGTGGACATCATATGACCAACCAGCTGTTTCAGGCTCCAACCTGTGTGACTTGTCTGTCATGGTAAATTATATCTTCAAGCTGTGAAGAAAATTAAATGCTTAAGTGACAGTGCTACTTAAGTTGCTTTTGTTAAAATGAAAGCAACAGAAAGGATTAAGACACTGTTTAGGATTGCTGCTGCTGTGATAAAACATAACTAAAAGTAACTTGAGGAAGAAAGGACTTACTTCCCCTCGCAGAAGCCATGGGGAATGCTGCTAACTGACTTGCTCTCATTGCTTTCTCATCCTTTCTTAAAGACCCCAACACCATCAGCACAGTAACTTGTGCCCTCCCTCATTAATTATTAACCAAGAGAATGCATCACAGGCTCATAAACAGGCCAATCCAGTTAGGCACACTTTCCCAATTGAGGTTCCAAATTCCAAATTCAAATTCAAAATTCAAAAAAAAAAAAAAACCCAACCTATTTAACAAGTTGACATATAACTAGCCAGTGTAGACACCCTTCAAGGGCCTGCTCCAAATGGCCTAATTTTTTTCAATTAAATACAATCTCCTGAAATTCTGATGGCAGAATCTTCAGACATTTAAGAGCCAAACCATAACAGTGTTACGTCTAACATGTGTCACGTCATAGGCATTAGCCGCGTGTTGCCACTGCACACTTCAAGAATGCCTAGCATGACAGGAATGCCACTTAATGTTATTTATCTTAAATATATAAATTGCAATGCTCACATATGCCTAGCAATTACTGTCTTGGTTAATACAGTATTAGAACAGATATCAGTGTAAACACCATCCTTTCTTTGTAGAGCACAGAGTAATGACAGAAATATTAGGCAACCTTTTCACAAATTTATATACAAATGTGTGAACTGGGATTTGGACCCAGATTTGACCCATTCCTTCATTATGGATGTTATTGTATTGAAAAATCTTAAACTTTATGGAGACCTCAGTTCTTTTCTGAATGTCACTTGAAATGTTTAAGTAGTTGCCTTAGGTTATAGTCATCAAACTGAAGAAGAACTCAACAAGTTAGCTTAATTCAACTTCCTTCTTCCTGTTCCAGAACATTCAACTGTACATTTTTCCAAAGGTAATGCTCTATGATGTGTTTTTCCACAGATGATGTTCCACTCTCCTGCCATGTACTGCCAGTGCCAGATGGTTTGAAACTTCACAGTGCAATGTTAGTTTCTATTACAAAGTCCTTCTTTTCCTTGTATTAATATACAACTTCATGTAATGCCTTGAGGTAAATGGTTACAATCTGATCAAGCTGTTAAAACAGTGTCTTCTCAGCTTGCTAGTCTTTTTCAAGCCTTTGCATATAAGCCCTAGTTTTGTCATTAATGTCAAGCTGCAACTTATTGAGACCAAATCACAATTTGTAACTTGTTCTTTATGCCACTGATGGCTACTTGAGGAGATTATATAAACATTCCAAAAGTTTAAGTTAGTATAGAATCCATGGAATTCTAATAATGAGGCAACATGGACACATTATTACACCAATAGACTGGGAAGGCTTTCACTTAGAACAGATCCCTGACCAATTACCAGGTGAAGAATTTTAAGATGTTGGCCTTGAATGACAGCTCTGAAAGAGAAAGAAAGGATGGTAACTAGTGCTGACTTTCAAGATAAGGACATAGGCTATATCTCCAGTTCTCTGGCCACTTGCCTCAGCCCCTATACCTAGACCATCTTCAGTGCTTTGTGAGCTGCTTCTGACCCTAAACCAACTTCCTACCAAGGAATCTGCAGGTAGCATATGTGGCAAGGATTGAAGAGCACACTACTCCTCCTTCTCAATTAAGGCATCCCTAGGGCTCCCATAAGACAGCCCCTGCCACCTGCCTCAGTCCCCTCCTCACAGCCTATTTTCATTTCTTTGGGGTAACTACCCTAATCCCACTTTCTACCAAAGGCCAACAGTCATCACATGAGATAAGACCTAGACAGGATACCTGAACTCTCTCTCTCTGTTTTTCCATTAAATTCACCCATGTCATAATCAACCTCCAGGCCAGGTCTTGCCTAGAACTCACATCCTGTGCCCAGTCCTGTGAATTCACTGAACCTTAGTCAAACCTGGTTCCAATTCGAATGCTTAGTCTAAGTTTCATACCCTCCTTGCAGGTCCAATTTAATCAGACTCCATTCCATTGCACTATTCCAACCCCTATGATTAGACAGTCCTGTACCCTGTGTGTTAACCCAGCCTGATTGGCCCTTCTGACCATAGCTTTCTCCACAACATTCATCCTGTAGGTTTAGCCACTGTTCAGTTCTAGTTTGATGATCTCTCTGACTCTATGAGCTCATATATACCCTCCTCAACTTCTAGTCCCCACCACACATTCTAGTTGACATATACCATATCACACATCTAGGCTTTCCCTATATTATACATTTCAAACTGGTGAATACCTGGAATCTCACCATCTACTATCTTGCTGCATAGCCTATATACTGGCCTAGCCTGGGACTGTCTAAAATAATACACTGGAAACACAGCCAAAGAATGAAGTCTACATGCCATGGTCTCATAAAGACACCAGTAATATTAAAGGTTAAGGCAGTATCCCACCTATCCCCACCATCCCCATATCCACCACTGTTACAAAAAAAAATGCAGTGAGAATTATGTAGATCCTAGATAAAGCACAGGACATAACTCAATTGGAAAACTAATGGAAAAGCCTTGCAATTAGAATAGATCAAGTGGAATATAGAATATCAGGACTTAGAGACAAAGTAGAGGAACTAGACTACACATACTAAAAATATAGAAAACAGTTAAAAGCACATGAAAGGAATATGCAGGGTATGTGGGACAGCATGAGAAGACAAAAATCTCTGAATTATAGACATAGATAAAGGAAAAAAATCCAGATCAATGATGTAGACCAGGTTTTAGACAAGATCATATTTAAAAAAAACACTTTCCATAGTAGCATTAGTCATAATAGCCAGAAACTGGAAACAACCTGGATATCCTTCATCTACAGCAGAGATAAAGAAAATTTGGTATGTTTACACAATAAAGTATTACTCAGCTGTTAGAGTAAATGACCTTCTGAAATTTGCAGGTAAATGGATAGAACTAGAAAACAAAACAAGGAAACAACAATAACAACAAAAGCATTGTAAGTGAGGTAATCCAGACACAGAAAGACAAACTTAATATGTGCTCACTTATAGGTTAATATTAGCTTTAAAGTAAAAGATAATCATGCTACTACCCATTGACTTAGAGAGTCTAAGTAACAAGGAGGCCTCAAGAAAGGCCACATGCATCTCCCTGGGAAGAGGAAATAGAATTGATTTTGAGGGTGGATTGGAGAAAATTGGAGATAGAAACAGAAAGGAACAGGGCTGGGGAGTAGGGAGGAGAGAGAGAGAGAAAGAGAGAGAGAGAGAGAGAGAGAGAGAGAGAGAGAGAGAGAGAGAGAGAGAGAGAGAGAACTGGGGAGATGGTTAGAATTGGGGGGCATTTCAGGGGTGATGTGGAAATCTAGTGAAGTGGAAACTCCCTGGAATCTACTAGGGATTCCACTAGTAGGTTAATAACACTCTTGAAGAGTGTTAGTAACGGGGAATATGGATCCTGAACAAGCTAACTTCTGTAAAATATATGCTGTT
The DNA here is from genome assembly GCA_021653895.1 of Mastomys natalensis. Taxonomy (NCBI): domain Eukaryota; kingdom Metazoa; phylum Chordata; class Mammalia; order Rodentia; family Muridae; genus Mastomys; species Mastomys natalensis. Next base: position 185,350 of record JAJTUV010000033.1, read on the forward strand.
TCCTTGCTTTAACCTCATAGGTGTGCTCTTTATGTATCTGGAAAGATGGTATTGTAGAGTGGTTGTGGATGATCTCTTTAGCCATCCTTCCCAAATTCAGAGTTAGTTGTCACCTGATGGATGTGAGATGTGGGCAAATGGATGGGCCTTTCGTATTCCTATTTCCTACAGATTGAAGGGGAAAATACATTATGGGGCACCAGCAGATTGGAATAAAATACTTCAAGCTTACAATATTGCACAGAGCTTAAAACAGTATTTTCTCAGTATGTGTTAGCAGCTAAAATGAAGAGTTATTGAGACTCCATGTGTAATAGGAATGAACGGTTACTGTTTGGACAAGCATGATGTCACACAGGATGAAAATATCCAGCCTCTGCTCATGGACATGAAGAAGCTCAACACCACTCCTTGCAGGGAGCACATATCAGTTAAGTCCCTGCATTGGGGCAGGTGTTTGTATCCTCACTGTGAACAAAGCCTACAGATGCACCAATTTCTCTGAACCATTTGTGGACCAGAAACATTGTAAGAAAAAGGAGTGCAAAAATCAATGTGTCCTCCTTCCACTGTCAATAAATAGGAAGGCACTTACTAAAAGTCAAAATAACATGGCTTATTACTAAGGGCATACTACCTATCCTGAGGAGTAAGATGTTACCCAACTGAGAGCTGAACATGTCACTCTATTTTATAGTTCTGCTTATGCCTACAGGATACCCAGAAGTGATCTCTAGGTTAAAATTGTATCATATTGTTGAATAAATTCCTTGGTAATTTAGCTTTGAAGTTCTCAATCTAAATTTTATCCCTTCTTTGAGTTTTCTTTGTAACACCCACATAATTACATAATTTATTACCGAGTCACAGAAAATATAATTCTCTACATATAGAAAGTATAATTATCAATGTATGTCTCACTATCCTACATCTCTTTTAAAATAGATTTGCATACACTGTTTTCTCATTGATGACTACACAATCACTTCTCAAATTATAGGCTTCACACACACACACATACACACACACACACACACACACACGCACGCACGCACAGAGCAAACTCCATAGAATTTTCTTCTTTCTGGTAACTTCCTTGGCCTAGCTCAGCTAGCTCAATCTCTCCCCTTTGTTCTCATCTATAACACCTGTGAATAGCCTAATGCACAGACTTATCTTCTCTCTATCAAATTATGTATGGCTGTATGCACTCTGTCTCAGGAAGTATGAATTTGCAATTTTTTTGACTTGAATGATATCACTTCCATTTTCTATGTGACTGTTTGCTTCTCAATTCTCAGGTGCCAGGACAATTGTTGCTTTTTAGAGATATATTTCATGATTGAAAATAAAGCCAGCCTGCCCATTTCAAATCACTGTCATTCACCCACTGCTACATTCTCTCCCATTACCCTATTTTATCTGCATACATAATATCATCTTATTTACTGTTATCAGTGTTTACTCCATTAGAAAAAAAAACAGGGCCTTGAGGGTGATGATTGTCCGTTTTATTTGTTGCTACAGCTCTACACCTTAACAATATCCACAGCAGAGTTACTTTCAGTAAACATTTGTTGACTGGCTAGTTGACTGACATTCTCACTAAACAATAAGCTGCCATATGATAGAGGATGTACCTTCTATATTCAGATTATGGGACAAGCACCAGTATGTGCTATGCACTTAAATATATGTTGATCAAATGTGTGATGGTGAGTTAGCCAACCAAGACTAGACATTCAATGAAAGATCAAGAAGGCAAATGAATTTATGGACTGCCATTACCTGGGAGGGTATCCAGTAAAGGCTGGCTGAAGAAGAGCAAAAGAGTTAAAAGAAAGTCAATTAGGATACTGAAGAAAGCTCTGTACTTAGCATGAGCTCAACATATGTTTATTACATTGATTTGACAAAGTGAGTTTTCTACTTCAACACAATTAACTTTTTAAAAAAGTACCTTTGAATTCTGCTTTAGGCTCACCTGCTGCTTCATTCAAGAATGTATGTAGGGGATAATTTCTGTGTGACAGGTGTCCAACAACATGCAAACAGCCAAATCTATTGAAACTCCAATGTTGACTCTCAGGAAAGCTTTTCTTTGAAGTCTTTCCCCACCCCCACACCACATAAAGAATGCTATTCTCTTGAGGCATCACAATGGTAGTCCACAAATGAACCCTCATCCTTTGAGAGAGACTAACTGTAGGGAAAAAGATAATTACTTAGTTCCTTTATCTCCAAATTATTTGTAATAAAATCTGAAATCACACCACAAGGTCTTTCATGAGGATGTCATAAATTAAGATGCATCAGTGTATCTGGTACATCTGTTCCATTCTCTGGCCCTTTGTCTTCTGCAAAGAGCACACCAACCTCAATACCCAGCAGACAGCATTTACGCAAATGATGTCGTGGTCTACAGCATTAATATTCAGCGATTGTCTGTCATAGACACCTTACTGTACATCTGTTATGCAAATGTATGTTAATTCTGACTCCCTGACAGCTGCCTAGCTTCCCTCCCTAAAATGATCTTTTCCATTTTGAAGTTTGCAATCTGTTCCCCAAAATGTTAATCCAACAATTAGCTGAAATTGCTAAACAGAAATTGTACATGTTCAGTCTAAAATAGAAGGTAGCATGTTAAAATAGATGATGAACTTTCTCCCCACATCATTTATTTTATATGTGCTTGCACACAATGTAAACATTGATCTCAGCACAGCTTGGATGGGCTAGTGGCAGTTTTCTTTACCAAGGCCCTTGAAGTGTGACAGGAGAGGAGACATCATTCCTATCATCCACAAGACTTTGTTGTGGTCAAGGATGGTTTTAGCGATACAGTGTTTATTTCCAAGTTCAAAATGTCTCTTTCCCCCCAAAATAGTTTTTATCAAGTACTTGTATACTAAAACAATAGCAACATGGAATTATAAAATTTTGAATGACCTAAGGGAATATCCCAGGACATACACACAGCATAGTAAATACTCTCTTGGTGACATGGTTGATGATTGGTAAATATAGCATAGTCCATATTTACTAACTGTTCATTCTAAGGCATAGGTGAAAGCCCTTGAGGAAGTCATATGCATAAGGGTTTCCAAGAGGATCATATAATTGAAAACAATAACTTACAATATAAATTATACCAAACTTGGAGAAAATTTACCAAGTCAGAGGAAATACTTGTATGTCTATTATGTGTTGGCCATATTGAGTTAGTGCTTAATGTTCTTTGGAGATTTGTGCCATTAGGAATCCTATTTAAATCATGACAATGAAGGTGTGAAGTCACTTTTGAAAATGCAGTTTCCATGAATTTCTTTCAGCTATCTGCTCTGAAGCAAGCACATCCAAGGGAACTATTTCAGGTTTAGAGTGCAGCAGGATACAAGCTTCTACTTTACTAGATCATTTAGTTTCTTCCAGATGAATGTCTGATAATTCATCTTCTGGAATAGCCATAGCATAATTAAAGGATATGAATTTGATCTATTCTTTATTCTAATTTTAGGAATTGGTACATTTTTATTTATTATCAGATCCACACTTTTGTTGCCCTAAGAATCTACTTCTACAATGTTGGTGCTGAACCTGACAATGTATTGGGTTCTACTGTATCCTAATCTGTGTCCTTTGTAATCTAGTTCTACATTAGTAATAAGATAAAACATGGATAAAATATCTTAAAGAAATAATAAGTACTGTAAACATTCACAATTTTCATGCTATAATGGTATCCAGTAAATAAACTATTTTGGCATGTGAATATTATTAAAGTTGCCAAAATTACAAATTAAAATCTAGTGCAACTCCATCAGCTTGAAAAAAGCTATGCACAATGGATGTTAAAGTTCCATTGAACATAGATTTTATATTAACAATGTCACATTGTCTACAATGTCTTATATACTCCTTATATTGAAATAGTAAATATGCAAATGTACACAAAAAAGACATAAGTCAGGAAAAGGAGAGGCATCATATTGATGTAATTCCATGAGGCATTAAATGTCTTGGAAAGCATTACTCTCCCTTACTTTACACAAGAAACTCTGTGGACACAACAGCATGAGAAATAGGAAGCATTTTTATAGGACCAGGGAAGGGGTTTGAAACTCATCATCAATTCAAGAAACTCTCGCTAGATTCTGCATTTTCTAGTAGACAGGCAGATTACACTGCAACAGACTCTCCTAGATTTCGATCATCTATAATTCTTATTTTTTTTTTTGGCTTCTGCTTTCCAGTTTTATTTTTTCCTCTTCCCCAGATGGTGTGTGTGGCTTTGGCTATCACTTTCAAGCTTCACTGACCTGGATGATGGACGGGGATTTGCTTTGGACCTCTGAGTCCAGGCTGGAGTGCAGGTGTCAGACTCAGTATGGGTTTCATCCACTCCTGCAATAGTTCCAAGTTGAGCTGTTCCTAGCAACTTTAGGAAACACTGGAATATGAGTTATTCCAGTCATGAAGAGTGCAACCTCGCCATTCCCTGAAACAGCTCTGGAGGAGAATTTCCCTCAGTACGCAGGTGATATTGTTCCTGTATCTTACCCACACTGCAGTATTAGGCACAAGAGACTAAATGGAACAGACTTTAGCAAATGGAAGGAGCCAGTACTACAAGTACAGCTCAAATGGAACAATATAGTTGTTCTCATTGAGGACATGAGCTCTCCCTTCTTAGGGCATCTATTTGAGAAGGCATTTTCATTATTTTGAATTTCAGTGAAAATTTCTTTACTTAATGTCATTGGAAATAGTTATTAGTTGGCTAACAAGAAAGACAGTTAAATTAGAAAATCATAAGAAATGATATATGCTTTTCTTAAATATTCCATATAATTTTCAACAGAATAGTGTATAGCAATTAAACAATGTTAGGATGTCAGGGCAAGCCATTTTCTTTAAATATCGGTCTCTTGAATATACCCCATTGTATCTTTTTTATAACCTTGACTCCTAATGAATTCCTCATGGTGACTGGTATCAGTTGTCTTAAAATGGAGTAAGACTTATGACAATTGTGAGGGTTTCTGAGTTTAACCTTTTTTGGAAAATTCCTAATTTTCTACTTTTCATCAGTCTCACTTTCACTTAGTCAAATATTTTTTAAGTGATGTTTTTTTCTCTACTCCATGTGAACCATTAAACTTCATTTTAGTAGGAAAAATATTCAGTAACTTTCTGTTGATACCTATGATGTCTCTGGTGAGTTAACATTTAATTTAAATTTGTAATTACAGAAAACAAGTACGACCAATGTAAGTACACATGTGAACAAAAGCAGTCTAGTATTGCTAAATCAATTTGGTTTTGTGGTAAAACTGCACAAAAATGTTGATGTATAGTCTACTACCTACAATTATATTGATAGTATTGATGGTATTGTCACCATCTGTCCATAGACTTGTGAAATTAAATAATATAGATTGATCTGGAAAATTTGTTTCCCACTGGCCAATCATGTTGTACTCTATTTTCTTAGGGTCTTATTAATGACTCACATTTATTAAATATGTTGCGTTATCCAGAAATCTGACGCTTAGGTCATGGAGTTTTTACAATTATCTTTCATTGTAATTTTTCAGCCCATATTCACTTTACAGTTGAAGAACATTTTCCTTTTGTTTTTCTTCCCCAATACTATATTCTTTCCCTCCCAATGCTATAAAAAAAAATATTGCACACATCTCCCTTTAGGACTTAACCATGGACACTTGTGGTCTCTTCTTTATTGGCTGTTTTCATTTTCCAAACTTGACTTTCTAAAGGACAACACACAAATCAGCACATAGACTGATAGGTCAGGCCAAGCTGATAGGCATGCCTCAATTCAGTTGTTGTTTTGTTAGTTTGTTTGTTTGACTTTACATCTAAACCTCTCTAATAGTCAACAATTGTAACAAAATATGAGAAGGAAGAAAGATAATAGAAGCTACACATGGAATATATAGGTAGAAGGACTCAGGTGTGAATGTGTGGTTTTGTGTGTGTATGCGTTGTGTGTGTGTGTGGTGTGTGTGTGTGTGTGTGCATGAGCATTCAAGCAGACATTTATCTTGCCAACAAATACAAGTTAATAATTATAGATGTAGAACTGACTAGATTGCCCCAGGAGGGTCCACATGCTGGATAACAATGCATGCTGTGAGGAGTCAGTCTTGAGACTTCAGCAAAATAGAAATTTGGACTAGTGGACACAGTGAGGTCACCATGCCCTACTAGGTGATATCTGCCTCACTTACGGGTCTTTAGGAAGAGGAATTGGTGTCATATATTAAAAAGATCAATGGATAGGGTCTTGGATCTGATCATAACATATAGGTATGTAGGCAGGGTTTGGAAGATTAATGAATTTCAGGAATAAAATCCAAAGTCAAGGAAACTTCACCTACACATCTCAGGGAAAACCATAAAGCATAGCAGTGACAGTTATTCTGAGCACCAAAGCCTTCTCTTTCCTCCTATACCCTCTGTAAAATGTCAGCTCTCAAAAAGATGTTAACAAGACAAATATGATTCAAAAGGATGACTATTTTTCTAGCACATGAGATTGTCTTGGATGATGAATTGAGCTCAGAGATGCTTACAGCACTAGCAGGTAATGTCATTAGCATCTTAGAAGCTTTGTTCAAATTAACAAGACCTCTGATTCCTCCTAGGTTCCTTTTCATAAAAGCATAGTTTGTTACACAGGAGTCAAAATTAATGTCTGAAAAGAATTAGACATTCTATCAGGATTAAATTTTGTCAACTTAACACAAACTAAGACATACCTGGAAAGATAGACTTTCAACCAAGGAATTGCTATCATCAGATTGGCCTGTAGGCATATTTGTTGGGCATTATCATCATTGCTAATTGTCGTAGGGGGACCCAGTGCACTGTGTGTGGTGACAACCTTAGACAGGTAGCCTGAGCTTTATAAGAAAGGTAGCCAAACAAAACAGGAGCTAACTGTTAAGCATCTGTACTGCATGGTTCCTGCCTCTGCTTCTTCTTGACTCTTTGCCTTGATTTCCCTCAATGATGGATTATGATCCCGACTTGTAAACCAAATAAAACCCTCTGTTCCCAACTTGTTTTTGATTATGGTGTTTATCATAGTAACAGAAAAGCAAAGTAGGACACATCCTCTCAATTTATCTAGTTGATGTGGTCTAGAAACAAGAGAAATAAATATCCTTAGATACCCCCATCAATCCTGTTTCTGCACTTTCTGATCCAGGGTGAAGGCTCTTGATAAATGAGCCACTATTCAAAGAGGCAGAGAATTCATTCAGCTATTGTTCCAAGCCCAAGGCACTGAGACACCTTTACTTGTTCCAAAATCACCAATGGTTTTAAGTAGGTCACTGAAGAAACTCATAGGCCTACCACAAATTATAAAACAAGAATAATTCATATGTGAACATATCAACCTTACTTTTCATCATCTCTTCTACTTTCATGTCACCTTCTCTTCACCTGAAAACCTTTTATAAACATTACACACTGTGACACATTACAGCTTCCATGATCAAGTTGTTTTTTCACTGGGGGCAGGGAGGTTTCAGGCAGAGGGCAGATATGAAGGGATGGGGAAATGAGTGAAATTGGTGTGCATGATGTGAAATTCACAAAGAATCAATAAAAAAAACATTACTCAGAGAGACCTCTATCTCTAGTAAGTTGTGAATCCAGATATTATGGCAGCTTAATGTGCTAAGAAAACATTTTGTGCTCGATAACTAAAGGTCAAGTTGCACAAACTAAAGTCACCTGAGAGGAGGGAACCTCAATTAAGAAAATACCCCATAAGGTAGGGTTATAGGCAGTCCTGTAAGGCTTCTACCGAATTAGTTATTGATGGGTGTGGGCACAGTCAATTGTGCATAGATCAAAATTGTGCATAGATAAAACCTGGGCTGGTGGCCCTTGGTTTTATAAGAAATAGGCTGAGCAAGCCAGTAAACAACCTCTCTATCAACTGCCTCCAGGTTTCCACCTTGTTTGAGTTCCTGTCCTGACTTCCTCTGATGATGAACAGAGAAATGAAAGTATAAGACAAATAAATCCTTCCCTGCCCAACATGATTTTTGATTATGGTATTTTATCACAGCAATAGAAACCCTAACTTAGACAGGTGTCTTATGAGTAGTGGGTAAATAAAAAGGAAATCTTAGGAGATATGTATCTCTGGACTCTAATGATCACACACAAGAGATATTAGTGCTAACTCACAGGAGATGTTTGTTAGGGGATACTGAAGTACCATCACTCTTCTTTCCTGCTCTTAGTGAGGCTGAGCTGCACATTCCTAAGGGTCTAATTTTCTCTCTTCTTTTCTAATTTTCTATTCTTTCATCTTGCATGTTTTGGGACTATCCTGGCTGCTTCAACTGGAAAGGAGAACAGGAAGTCAAAAACTTTCCTAAGCATTTAGACATTTTGAGTCAAAACAGTTTTTATTTAATATATGAATAAAATTACAAGATGGCCAAAGTTAAAGAGCTCTCTAACACAAAGGTCACCAACATCATTTAGCTACTGGTTATGTATCACACATTTCATGTCAAGTATACTAAGGATCAGCTATCAACTTTCCTAGTGCTGCAATTGGGGGTCCTCAGACCTAGAGGAGAAAGGACTGATCCAAACTCCTAAGCCAGCCTGTTTTTGAGAGTATGTGCAGGCCATCTAGTTGTCCATTTCAGTTCAGTGTAAAAATGAAAGTTGAGTCACAATATGCAAATTCTAGGGGTATTGCAGACATCATATAGACTAAAGAACTTATTTTACAGAAAAATAAATGCTGTATACAGAGAAGAAATGGGTTATGTCTGGGTCAGGTGGTATCCACTAGATAATGGAATCTGCCTTCTGATTTGGATCTAGAGGTAGCCTAAGCTGATGAGACCCTTAAAGTGGTACAGTTGAATTCTGAGACAGTGTCAAATATTAAGAGTGATTTCACAATGCCATTGAAAAGTATCAGGCTAGAAAGTCATTGCAAGGTTTGCTTCTGTCCTAGTTGGAAATTGGCTTTTATCCTGAGTCAATTGATATAATGCTTAAGACCTTTATTATGCTATGGATGAATATTATCTATTTTACAATGAAATGACTTTACCTTCTAAACATTTTTACCCATAAAACCAATTCTGGAAAATCCAGTTTGGCTGTACAAAGTCAGATTCATTGAGAATTAGGTTGTTGAGTAACAAAAGATGTTCTATTCTCTTTACAAGTAGAGGTGATACTGTAAGTTTTAGAATTAAGGTTTGCTCATTATACATGAAAAGTAAAATGTTGCCTTTGTTATTTTCTGTTTCATTTCTTGGTCTCACACCCCATTTTACAAATTTTGGATACATTTGTGTAGAATGTTTTGTAGGGATATTATTATTAATTACTATTTATGTATACATTAAAAATTGTAAATGAGTCAAAATTATATAACATGTATTTATCTACTTTTAAGATTAATAGTGAAAATTTCCATTTTTATTTATCCATTTTTCCATTCTTTCATCCATTTGAAAGCATTACACATCACTAGTCTTATATATTTCAGTTGTCTGTTACAAATTTCAATAGAAATCTGTAGTATCTGGATTGACCAATAATTATAAACATTAACATCTCTAGTGGCTTATTTTATGAATTTGACACAAGCTAGGATCATCTAGGAATAGGAAACCTCAACTGAGAAATAACGCCATCAAATTGGTCCATATGCAAGTTGTGGGGATATGTTCTTAACTAATGATTGGGTTGGGAGTTTACAGTCCACTGTGGGCTGTGCTACTGATAGGCATGTAGTTCTGGATTGTATAAGAAAGCAGGCTCTGCCATGTGATCCCTGTTCCAAGTTTTGCTGCCTTGACTTCCTCACCATGGTGGACTCTAAGCTTGTACCGTGACCCAGAATAAACTCTTTCTCCTCCAAGTTTCTTTTTCAAGAATATTTTGTCACAGCAAGCAGACAAAGAAGCTGTGGAACTGTGCTTTTTTCCATAGGTTCATATGCATGTATATATTGCATATATGTTAAAGCTAATCAATATACTAGACACTGTAAGAAATTAACAATAACTATTAATAAAATTAATAATTATGAGGCTGAAAAAAAAAAAAAAAGCAGGCTCTGGCAGAGCCTCTTAGAAGACCCATCAATACAGATGCAGATATTCGCAGCTCACCATCGGACTGAGCACAGGGACCCATTGGAGGAGTTAGAGGAAGGACTGAAGGAGCTGAAGGGGCTTATCTGGCATCAATGAGAGGGGAGGCCCTTGGTCCTGTGAAAGCTTGATGCCCCAGTGTAGAGGAATGCTAGGACGGTGAGGCAGGAGTGGATGCGTAGGTGTGGGAGCACCCTCACAGAAGCATGAGATGGGGATGAGGTGGGGGTTTGCAGTGAGGAAACTGGGAATGGGAATAACATTTGAAATGTAAATAAATAAAATAGCCAATAAAAAATAAAAGAAAGTAGGATAAGCAAGCCACTGGGAACAAGAAATAAATAGCATCTCTCCATGGTTTCTGCTTCATTTCCTAACCCTAGGTTTTTCTTTCAGTTCTGAGTTCTTCCTGACTTGCTCCACAGACTGTTAGTTGTAGGATGGAATGAACCCTTTTCTCCCCAGAGTGCTTCTGATCAACATTCTATCATGGCCAATGGAAATAAACTAAGACAATACCCTCACCTGTCTTTTGATTTTCTTGAAAATGCATCCTGATTATATTTTTATTTATTTAATTCAAAACTCCTTAATTACTTATGATAGCTTAGTATTTACATTTAATATTAAAATGTTACTGGTGAACATTTGATTAAATTTTAACCCTTGCTATAAAGTGATGTTTCAATACACAATCTTATAATCTATCATTTTTGAAGTGTATGAACAACATTCCTATTATTACAGTTGATAGACTAAACAAAGGAAGAGCGTTTATAGTGTTGATTATAGTATGTAAATATTCCTTTAGTGGAGTAGACCAGCAATGCATCAATTTTTTTCATAGCTTTGTTAATATATTTTGTTATCAAAAGTTAGATATTCTTATGAGCACAATGCATGAAAACAATGCCTTGGGTTTGAGATCCAAGAATGAGATGTGTCACACTGGTTAATGCCATTTTCTTTAGACACATGGAGAACTATGGAAGTAAGTCAATAAAAGATTTCACAGAACAAAGAGTATATCAGAGGTGGGTTCACCAATGGTGGTATTTTCTTTCCTGCATAATTTTCTTATTAATTGCAGTTGGAGAATCATGAAAAATATCCACTGAGGAACAAAATCATGAAGGAACTCTGTTGATGAAAGAGGAGCATTTGGAATGTCTAACACTCATACCACTTATACAGAGGTTATACAATGGGTTTAAAGCAGAAAAAAAACTGCAGTTTCTTGGCCATAGTCTCTTTAAGACACTTTTTACTTTTTTATTTTGAATATCAAGAAGCTTGAATCTAAAGTTCCAAAAGGGGCAACCATTCCATAGTAGAGTGATTGCCCCAAGGTTGTAATAGGATGCTTAACATAAGTGTGGAAAACTTGTCTTCCTTGTATAGCTATTGAAAAGTGGGAAAGGCAGTGAGTTAACACTTCCTCCAAGATTCAGAAAACATCTTGGAAGAAGGTAACAGAAAAGAGGATCAGAGTGGAAGATGGACAGATACACAGCAAACATGTTTTCTGGACATGAAATGGCCATTAGACCCATGCACTACCTGCAACTGTAGTTATATGCACATGACTGGGTAGATTAGAAGGTACATAGGGAAGACTGTTGAGATGGTGTCAGTGGGAGAGGGAGCAGAAGATGGGATTGAGGGGAGATGGCCAAAATTCATAATGTGATAAATGTATGAGACTGTTAAACATCATGTGTCTCTGGGTTAAATTCCCCATCATCATTTAGGTCTGAAGAAACAGAAGTCTACAATTGTCTGTCAATATCCCTCAGAAGCCAAATGTGAGGACAAGGATGACTCATACTTAGAAAGCAAACTGCTTGGTTTGAGATTATTGATGCTTCATTCCCTCTATTTAGTGGAAGAAAATTAGACCCTCTTTTCCTTTTATCATGCATGACCCATCACATTTTTGTGATCTTTCTTTCTAGAGGAAGTAAGAAAAACTATTGGACATGATGAACAAAGATGCAGAACAAAGTTGTATGAACAAAGATGAAGGAAAATGTAAATGAAAAGAAGACCTAATTAGAGATTAGAAAGAAGTCTACCTAAGGCACAGCATAATGCAACTTAATGAGAAAGCCTTAAAAAATAACTATGTTGATTATAATAAATAAAGGAAAATATAGACAAAATGGGTAATTATTTTAAAGAGATAAGTAATATGTATATATAATGAAATTGGATGATCAAGAATAGGAAAGAAAAATAAGTAAACATGTATAGAGCTAGAATTATGAAGACATTGGATGATTTATCAGAAGCCAGGCCAGGGGAGATGATAACATCAAGAACAGAGAACAGAGGATGTCCTTGGTCTGTGACACAGAAGAAAGGGATGAGAAAAACTACCCAATGTGCCGAGGTTCATGAATGCTTCCAAATGCTTTCTCATGTGTCAGGGGTAGATAGGAGAGAATAGATCAGAATCCATACCTAAGGAAATAATGACCTAAAAAGTAAAATGGAAGCAGAGTTTTAACACAATTTTGTATTTATAAAAAGCATAAACATGTGGCCATATAAAAAGTATAATTTAAGAAATAAAATTAAATGCTTCACAATATATTCAGTGGGAAAGGGAAAGGTAAATGTTAGAAGCATGTATGTGAATCTTTGCTTGCTCTGATTTGGCTCTTTTGGGTAGAAAGTCAGCATATAGCCAACGCTAAACTCGGATTCCCTGGAGTCCTGTTTCATTCTTCCTAGTGCTGTGATTAGCAACATGAGCCCTCATGGCCAGCTTTGCACATGCTTTATTAGTGAGCATTAGTTATATCATATAATATCAGTGAACTACAGATTCATGCAAACCTCCTTAAAACATCAATACTTCTTACAGATTTGGTAAGAAATCAATGCTAAATTTATTTGAAATCAAAGCAGAAAAATGCTAGAAGAATTTAAAGGATCAGATTTCAAGTTATGTAACAGAGTCACAGTAACAAAGCAGTACTAGCCATACTGGCATAAAGACAGACACTTAAACCAGCAGAGTAGGATGGAGAACAGCCTAATAAACCCACCAGCTACAATAATCTGACTCTTGACTATGTAACCATCAGCATGCCTTGATAAAACCATCTTTTTCAAATAGCACTGAGAAAACTCAATATCCACATGCTGCTTCTTGTAAACAATGTCAAGTGCACCTTTTAGTTTGCCTAATTAGTTTCTCCGAATTCTGATTTCAACATAGAACTATCGAAATGTTCAGTGTCTGTTATCTCCTGGTCTCCAAGACAACATTCTGTCACTCAGAGTCTAAAATCCACCGGCATGGATACTACTGAGAAGTAAAAGAATCATTAGGATCATCAGCAAACACACATGTGTGCCATCTGGATGGAGTCAAGACTTCTCTACAGACAGGCAGCTAGGTCATCTCTTCATTACGGATCCAGACCTGACAGATTTCTATAAAAACAGCCACCTGGAAGACTCTGCCAGACCCATCTGAACCTTTATTCTGAGGTTTTCATTTCTTATAGTTCAATGTCCAGTGGCATTTTTTATTCTGATATGTTTGTGGTTCCAAAACTCAGGCCAGCACCCCCACCTCTTTCTTGGAGAACTGCTAGTGATGCTTAAGACATCTGTAGAAATGACATCATTTAAGTTTATCCTGGTTGCTCACCCTTCTGTGCTTTTCCATATCTCTCCTGCAAAGAATATTCATTTCTAAGAATTTCTCCATATTTGTTCTGAAATCTTAGAATTTAGACTCTTGAGTGTATTTATATTTAAGTGGAGTTCTTGAGTCTTTGGTTATTTGGAAAAGCTTTTAAGATTTTTTAATGAACTTCTAAAAGTTCTTGAGTTGAAGCTATTCATAAGGTTAGGTCTGTTTTGAACAGCAAGAATCTTGATTAATTAGGAATTTCAGTGGTCATTAATGCAAAAAAAAAAAAAAAAAAAAAAAAACTGTGAGGCTTTAAATATCTGCATTGTTCGTGGGTCCTTACTTTCAATCTAAAACTTTCATTGATACCCATGGCCAAGATTCTCTGTCAGGCTAATCTTTCACAACATCTTCACCAGACTGTCCCTTCCTCATTATCTTGAGCTTGATGCTTGGTATGCTTCATCCTTTTCTCCCTCTAACCTGGAACATCCTTCTTCCATTCTTATCCTGTTAGTTCCTTTCAAATAGATGTCTGTGAACTCATAGAATGATTTTTACCTTAGCAATTGCAATTGTTTATAATCTGTGTTCTCTCTCTCTCTCTCTCTCTCTCTCTCTCTCTCTCTCTCTCTCTCCTTTCTCTCTCTCTCCTCCTCCCTCTCTTTCCCCCCTTCCCCCCCCCCTTTCTCTTTAGTTCTCTTTTGCCTAAAATAACCTAAGAACGTATGATGTGCTGTTTCAGTGCAGGTCACCATAACCTCAACCACCCTTTACAACTTTGTGATGAAATAGCCATCTTCTCTAATTATTTTGAAACATTGCTGTGATGTCAGACAATAAAACACAAGAATGTGTCTTTTTTCTCTCAGCTTTTTAATTTTAGTTTTTGAGAGGGAATATAGTCTCATACAGTTTAGGCTGGCATTGAAATCACTATGTAGCAGAAGATTACCTTGAACTCCTGATCTTCCTGCCTCTGTCTCTCAAGAGCTGAGATAACAAGTATGCATTGTGCTGAGCATAACCTTAAGACTATCTCCTTTTATCTAGGGCTAACTTTGTAACTCTTAACCTCTCATCCCCACGCTCCCTGGGCTCTTAACTCTGTATTTTTTTCTGTATGATGATTTAAGGGAAATTATATGAATATATCTCAGAATTCTTTGGGTTGAAGTTTCACATGAATCTTCAGATTCCATATGAACAATCACATATTTTTGGTAAGATGACCTGTGGTTGGTCTAATATGAGTTATGTGTAAATGTATGCCTGATTATGAAGTTCCTATTCTCAGAACAAAATCAATCAGTATGCTTCACTAGCTATGGAAATTAGGGTGAGTGACTTTCTGTCTCTGTGTCCTAGAATTCTCATTTGAGTTACAGATTTAATAAGAAGCTGTGTATGCAGAGGACATTGAGAGGATTAAGTGAAGAAATGCAAAAGCTGAGGACAATACCTGGCAGACATCAACAGCTCTAGGAAAGTTAATTATTTCCATCAACAAACATTTCCCTTCCTGCTCCATGCTAATCTGTGTTATTGAAAAAAAAAAAAAAAAAAAAAAAAAACAAAAAAAAACTAAACCAAACAAAAACAAAACAAACAGAATCGCATGTGCTCAGACACACACCCTTCTTCTTCCCTTCTTTCTTCACACTCCATAGGCATCATATGCTCAGAAGGCCCAAAGATATGCAAACTACAATAGCAGGTTTTAATATTTAAAATACATGAAACAATTGATTGAGTCAGAAAAGCAGTAAGCTCTGTCCTGTGTAAAGTCCCATATTACTTATCAAATAAACCTGCTATTGAGTAAGAAAGCAAGTTTGATTTCCAAGTGAAAATTGATTACATTCTCTTCCCAATCCACAACTTTTAGGAAATAAAACCAAGCAAGTTTATGTACATACGTGTGCTTATCCCTTTACTTTTGCCTGCTTTATATTTTTCATGCAAGACAACAATAGGGCATATGTTACAGACAGAGGACTTTTATTTTTCTAATTTACATAAAAGAACTATGATATCCCAGTATGATATTCCTAAGCTGTTCCAAGCTGAGAGTTTTGATCTTGAACTCAGACCTGCCAGGACACCATATCTCTGAGTGATGGATGGTTGTGCTGGCATCTTATTTTCATTGTGTTTGCGCTTCTTCTGTTGCATGTGCCAAACCACC
This sequence comes from Mastomys natalensis, assembly GCA_021653895.1. Lineage (NCBI taxonomy): Eukaryota > Metazoa > Chordata > Mammalia > Rodentia > Muridae > Mastomys > Mastomys natalensis. The sequence continues at coordinate 201,365 of JAJTUV010000033.1, forward strand.
ACTAAATCAAAGATAGGGAACACTGAATAAAGTAGAACATCCATGAATTAGAAATGAGTCTTTTCACATTTTTATTCGCTTATTTTATCCCATGCTACACTTTCCATTATTCATCTGATTTACCAAACCTTCATATATATCTTTCTCATTGACCTTTATTTAAATACTTCACATTTTACAAGAGGCCGCCTTTGGGGCGAAGGGCTGCGAGGTCATTGTTGACATACTTGATTATGGCCTCAGATCAGTTTTTAGTCCATTTTGTGACTCGAGGGATCATTTTTTTTTTTACTTACCAATAAATAAAATATACTACTCAGTATGTAAACCCCTTTGACTTTATCTCTGATTATTTTTGCTAGAATTTTAGCCTTTTCTATTTTAAAAATGAAAACCAATGAATCTTTTTATATTTTGCTACTTATAGCTATAATGCATTATCATGTTTCCCACCAACTTCGTTAACATTCATGAAATTATCTGCATTAAATATTAGAAAAAATCACTTTCTTCTTTCATTCTTTTTTTTTTATCTTTTTTATTCCTCTCCCATCTTGGTTTTAGTCTTCTATCTATACCAAATTCCTCTTTGGAGGCAGGAGATATTGTTCAGAGTTTAAGCAAGCTTGCCACTCTTGCAGAGAACCCGAGTCCCATGCTGAGCACCCACATAAGGTAGATGACAGCTGCTGTAACCCCAACTCAGAAGATCCAACAGTCCTTTCTGGCCTCTGCAGATAATGTCAAGCACCGCGCGCGCACACATGAACATGAACATAATAAAATAACTTCAAATCCATTTTGATTCTCTTATGATTTTTAAAACTTCAATTTAACTCATTAGTAAAGTCCTGTATAAACTTATTTCACAAATGTGTAGCTGCAACGAGTCAAAAGTTGGGATGTTTGGGGATTTTAAATTCCCCAATAAATAAAATTCCTACCCTGTCTGACTTGGAAACTAGTTGATAAATTTAACCAGGGATTTGATCGATAGAAAGAAAATGTCCTTATTTAATTGTTGAAAGATTCTTCTTGTAGTCTGATAGACAAGCTCAGAAATGGAGACATTTTCAAAATCCTACTCCATCTCGTTGCTCAGACAAGTCCTTCATTTACCTCTGAGTAATAGGAATATACATGCTATTTGAGTGAAACACCATAGTGTTACTAACAGATCTCTGTATGTATCCTTGAGCAGAATAATAGTAATGTTGACTGGAAATTTTGCAGCGTATAAAGAAGCTGTGGGCACCATGCTTACCTCTCTTGTCAAGTGCATCTTATAAAGGGATAGAGCTTGAGTGGTAATTAGAAACTGGGTAAGTATTCATGGAAGACAAAATTGGAATATACCATGGCAGCATATTAAAAAAGAAACATTCCTCTTGAAAATCAAAGTAAGTATTTTCTAGGAAAGTGATCTAAAGCAGAACAATCAGAAGAAACATGAAGAGAAATGATTGTCAGACAAGAGTTTCATGGTTGTAGAGAAACCTACCAAAGCTCAAACAACAAAAACAAGCAAACAAAGCACCCTCACAGACTATATCTCCAAGCCTCTGAAAGGACTTTGGGAAATTTAACTATTTGTTGCATATACATAATGCCAGTAATGTTTTGTCCACACTGAATGCAGACAGCTAAAGCAAATACAATGTAAAGAATTCTGTAGGCCCTTGAAAGGAGTTGACAAATGGATTATGCATGAATATCAGAAAGTAATTTAGTCTGTTCAGTAAGTACAAGAGGAGAGGTGAGAGGAGATGACTATCCATGATCCTATGAACTCGCATTTAAGGTTACTGTGTCAAAAACCAGAGTACTAGGGCCAGATTGAAAACCAAAATGAAAAAAACCAAAGTTTCGGTATGACTTTGTGGCTGAAAACATCAAGTGGAGTGAGACCAGAGAAAGAAAGAGTCAGACTTACTGCAAGTATAGAGCTTGTTTAAAATGATTTAGTGGAGTTGGTAACATGAAAGAGAGAAGACTGAAAAGGCTTTAATGATCTTTCAGGGCCAAATGTAATGTAAAGTATTTTAAGATTTATTAATAAATGAGAAAGAATAGTGTGGAAATAAGGTAAAAATTGGCTGTTTTTTTTTTCTTAATAGCTACAGAAAGAGTGAAAAAAATAGGCCCAAATTAAGGTAAGTTTATGAACTAACACAAAATTTGGAATTTTTAAGGTTTTGTTATTTAAATTTTTTATAGATGTTGAGAAAATAGAATCCACCAATACTGAGAAAAGGGGAGACTGGTCTGCCATTAAAAACTCTTGAAAAGTAGTGCAAATCAAAATAAAGGTTTAGGTATTTGTGGGCAATGTTTAATTTTGCGACTAGGGCAATGAGTTTGCAGAGGGATAGCTCATTATGGACTCCATAGATCACATGAAGTTGAAATACTGAGTTTATATATCTTCATAATATTTAATACAGTTATATAATAAAATGGCAAAGTGCCAAAAATATATTTGAAGTTTAGTGCAGGCATGGATACAGGATGATGGTCTTTAAGAACATCTTAAATAGAGCACAGTAGCATAGTAGTATTTTATAGGTTGTAAAATACTAGATATTATAACACAGCAAAACATTAAATGAAGAATAGTTGACTTCTGTGGATCTGCATGACTTGGGGATTGACATAACTGGGGTGACAAGGAATGAAGAAGTGACTCATAGACAGACAGAAAATCGGGGTACACTGGCTGTGGGCTCTGATGTGGCTGCAGGAGCAGCAGCTCAGAAACTCAGTTTACTTTAGACTTCTGAATCCAGCATATGTATGTACTGAATACAGCCAAACAAGGAGGCAGGTTTGGCTCATCTCAGTAGGCAAAGGAAAACGGAAGCAATCTCAGGCTGTAAACACAAGGAGGAGGAAGCTGCAATCTACACTTTCTATACACTCTATCGATATTAACACAGAGGCAGGGGCACTGGAATTCTTGTATGACCATGCTTGGGTTAAACAATACACTCTCTCTCAGGACTTCATCTGCTTTCCACTATAGGCATAGTGTGGGATTACAGGTTAAGGATAGAAAGTATAGAGTTATTCCCAAATTCAGAGACAAAGCACTCTCCAATTGTAGCATGTTAAAAGATAGTTATGGAAGTGACATGGCTTATAGATTAAAAAAGACTATGAGTTTAGATGGTAAGGGGATATTCATACAGATATCTTTCTATGCCCTTTGGTTTTATGACAGATCATAAGCTGAGATGAAATGCTACAATCCATTTACCTAAAGTTCTCAATTTATTTATTCATCCTCTTCTGCCTGTTTCTCTATATACAAAAAACAGACAGGAGGACAAAGGAGGTCCCATCTTATCAGATATATGTCTAACAGGAGACACAGCTTTAGTTACAGTCATTAGGATGGTGTAGTTTACCATCAACATTGCAGAAGATAAATAGGATGTCCAGTGGAAACTTCTGAGTATTTTTGTTTGTTTGGTTGGTTTGGTTTGGAAAGTCAGTAATGTCAAATTATGTTTTGCTGGGGTACACAGTTGAAGAATGTTTTGCTAAAGCAGACATATGAAAAAATTTTATCATGAGCAGATACAGGTGAAAGGCTGCTTTGCTATTGCAGACAGGTGAAAGGACGTGTGTTGAAGGAATATAATACAGACAGTGGGAGCTGGAGCACTGGTTTGCTTTGCTCTATCTTGCTATTCTTTGCTAATAACACATATGTATTGGTTCACCTTACATTGCATTGCTGAGCTCTGCTTGTGATGACACCACAGAGTAACTTGCCAAAGAACTTCTTGCGAGGTTCTGTGGCTTTTGCCACTTATGCAGCCTCAGACTGGTTGGCGAGCCTTGTGGTTTCTTCAGGATTGAATTTGTGCATGGTGTCAGCCTGCCAAGAGGACTGGACTGCAGCTGCTGGTTCATTCTTGGTGTTTATTATGGACTAAATTGCTGATATCCTGACAACAAAGATTGGGCTCACCCCAAAGGAACTATTTCTAAACACTTCTACTTCACCTGTGTCCTAATAACTTTTCTTTTCCACCACCTCTAGTGTGTGTTGGGCTAGAGGAGAGGTTGAACACATACTAAGTTAAGTTGAGGAAAATTTCTGGCTGTAGTGGCACAAACATGGGGCTCAGCAATGCAATGTAAGGCAAACTAATATGTGCTTGTCTTTAGGAAAGAATCGTGAGGTAGAGTAATGCAGACCAATGCTCCAGTTCCCACTGTCTGTGCAGTCACATTTATATTCCTTCATCACATGTCCTTTCACATATCTGCTTCAGCAAAATATTCTTTCACCTGTGTTTTCTTCAGGAAAACATTCTTTCCCCTATGTGTCCCAGAAAAATATCACTGGACATAAATGACTTTCTAAAGAAACCAGAAGTTTCTACTTCACTATTGTCCACTGTCTCTGTATACTATGCATTTACTTCACTATTGAGAATTTGAGAGAAAGTTTTCATGAGAGTTTTTGATTATAACTAAACTGATGACATACATTGGGTTAGTGACACATCTCAGACAAAGCAGAGACACTGTGGATCCTACCAAGTTGTGCAGTATGCAATTGATGCATGTAGTAAAGGATCAGCCTATTCTCATACAGGGCACACAGCAAAGGAAATTCATACTGAATTTCTATATAGATACATCAGCTAATTTAGCATTTGGCTCTGAGTGCGGATCATGGTAAATTTACACCGATTCATTCCATTAACAGAGCAATAAAACAAAAGCTGATGTTATTCAAGATATGATAATAGGAAACAAAGATATCAAGTTATCTGCAGATATAAAGATACTTGCACATGCTGCCCAAGATGGCAGAACTGAGTACACTATTCTTAGATGAGATGGACTGCATTTACTGAAATGCAATGCTGTCCACTTGGAAATTATCAGCCATGCCCTCATATCCATTTTCCTATCCAAACAGAGGCGCTATCACAGGTTGTTCCCCCTTAATCCACACCACCCCCACCCACCAATAAGAAGCCATCTGAGTGCCTACTAGTGAGATGTTGATTTATAAAATTTCTATAAAACCTTCAGATGATTATATTGTAGACATTAATATTATACCCATTATAGGCATTAATTTTGTCAAAATGACAATGCAGAATGTTATATGTGAATATGTCATTGTGTATTTAGAATACACACTAGGAAGAATAATGTATATAATAAATTGTCACTATTATACTCTTCATCTGACTACACTTTTGAATATTTAATTGTATATTTAGTAGTAATTAAATAACTAAAGACATGTTCACCCAGGGAAGTTGCCATCACAACCAACTTGATGTTCTATCTAGGTTTTCTTCTCTTCACTATCATTTTCTTCTTTCATTTCTTCCTTCTCATTTTCCCTGTTTTCTATTTTTCTACTTTTCCTTCTCTCGATTTGTCTTTCATCCTCTTTCCCTTTATAGTATCTTCTTGCATCTCCTTTTTATTTCTACATGTGCAGTTCACTGCTCATGAAGTGTTGTCAAGGACATCCTTAGGCTTCAGCCAATTGCCATGCTTTTAACAGATTTTTTTGAAGCTCTGCTGTGGTTTGGGACACTTAACTGTTGAAGCTTCACCTGGAATATTGCAGCTGCTCTGTCTTCTAGGCCAAGGCATCTCCCTGAAACTTCTTCTTTATCTTATCATTTTGTACATTGTGTTGTCTCTCCATTGGGGATAGGTGAAATATTATAATTTAAGCTGATATGATCAACTATCACATTGAGACAGGGTAGACTTACAATTATCAATCATGATTGTAACCCTGATGGGACATGGACACAAACTTTTAGGAATGCCTTTGAAGATGTTTCCATAGAAGTTTAACTGATAGGAAGCACTCACTCTAAATGTAAGTGGCAGCATGCTGTGGACTATTAATATGTTACTGTATATTTAGAATATACATTGGGAAGAATAATGTATGTAATAAATTGTCACTGTTAAATACCTTCATCTACGGCCTCTACTGAAACCAAGGGTAGAGCAAGCACAGCATCATATATAATTGATTTAGTTTCCCTGGAGACCACAATATACACGTGAGAGTAAAAATTTAGGATTGTACCCTTTACATTAAATAACTGGAGTCATTAAAGTTTTTGTTTTGTCTTCTATTTAAGAATTTTTAACTATATATTGAAAGTCAAAATATTAAACCATCTTCATTCATAATTTGGAAATCTCAGTTTCACAGTATTAAGAGAGGATGCATTTGGGGCACAGTTAGTGGCAGATAATAACTCACTTATACTCACTGGAGAGTCTAGCTAAGGGATAACTGTAGTACAGAAGACAGAAGAAACAAGTTATTGCTTTTCCATGTGTAATATCTGTTACAACCAAAGTTACCACTCTGGAGTATAGACAACCAGTAATCTTTGAAGAGGAAAAGGAAGGACAAAGGTTAAAATTATAACTAAAATGCATATAAATATAAAATAAATAAGTAAGGGAGAAATACACATTGCTCCTGGATTTAGAGCTAAGTTAACTCCCTAAATTCTATGATGCATCATACAGAGGACAGGTTATATGTAGCTTCCTTTATCTCTTGCATATATTGAAGAGATCAGGATAGAATGAGGGATCTAAGAATGAAATTCCTCAAACCTATCACTCTTGAGCCTTGTTATTTACCATGCTCAGATGTCTTGTATCTTCATTTCAGAAAATCTTCAGGCACCACAGGAGTGTCCATTTTCCTGCATATCTTTTAGAGGACTATTGAAATATTAACCAAGGACTTGAACAGTTTTAGATTGTAAGTTGAGTCACAAAACTAAAACCTATGCCTTACCTAGCCAGAGCATATTCTCCTTGATTTTTGCTTCTTTTTTATTAATCTAAAGTGTATGCAATATTATACATAATCTTTAATAAAACACAATTCATAAACGTAACCTCAATCTTACAATGCTACAGTTAAAGCACATAGAAGCTTTCATTCATTTGTTTAGTTTACCAATAAGGAAACCAAACAGCAGGTGCTCTAAGTGACTACTCTTTAAGGAGAACTGGGTTCCAGTAACTGTTGGTTACTTATTTACATGACCTTTGATAATTTATGGAACTTTTCATATTTCCATTGCTTTGTATCACACATATTTATGTGCCTAGTTACAATTTGTGATATGAATATAATCACAACATATGTCCCTAGAACAAGGTTTGAACTAAAACATAAATGGCTTAATTGACATTCCCACTTTTAAGAAGTCCTCAAGTATTCATGAAATATTTTCACAGGCTTACTTTTTTAAATTATGTGTATGTGCAATGAATGCTTGTACCCTTGGAGGCTAGAAAATGATGTCTGATTGCCTGGTGTTCCAGTTACAGATAGTTGTGAGCAGTGATGTGAGAGCTAGTAACTCAGTCCAGGTCTTCTGCAAGTGCAGCAAGTGCTTTTATCTCTCCAGCCCCCATTTGTAAAACTTTGAAAATCTAGAACATAAGATTTCTGTAAAATGCAAGATTTTATGCATTCATGAAATTATCTGTAGACTCATTCAGTATTTCAGACTCATGAGGAAGATTGTGTTTTAGTTACATAGTTTAAATAAACCTTGGTGTGATCAGCTTATGTCTCTGTGATAAAATACCTCAGAAAACCACCATAAAGGAGGTATGTTTTATGTTGGTTCATAGTTCAGAAGTTTTAGCTCATTTGCTCCCAGGCTTATACATGGCAAAGAAGAGCACTGTGGCAGAGAACATGCAGTGAACTTGTATGGCTTGCCTCATGGAGGGTAAGAAACCTACTGAGCTGAGAGTGAGGCTCCTCTTGTTTAGCTGCAGAACCCTGGCCTACCTCATAGTTCTGCTTCTTCCATCAAGGTAGATCTCTTTCTCCTCAGTTGCTATCTCACATACCATTTTTCTCTAGAAACACCTTTATAGACACACTCAAAAATTTGTCTTACCAGATTCCCAGGAATCCTTCAACGCCATTACAATGGTCCACCACAGAAATTGAAAATCAATATAGGATTTTCAAAATTTGAAATAAAAACTTAAGGTGCTTTATCTCATGGGTGTTACTTATGAGATAACTTGAGAAGGAGTCCAATATGAACATAGACTGGGTAATATCAAATGTGAATATCTGTCTACATAAAACCAAATATTGGGGCTCGTTTCAGAGTACTTGGAGGTAGCAATGTCCGTAAAGAATGACCCTGGCCCTGTGAGATTGACATCAGCACCATGTAGATTATGAGTCCTTGGCTCTTCCCCCCACTCCCAACACACCAAATGGGCAAGAACTCATGGGCTAATTCTTATGATCACTCAGATTCTAATTGAGTGGTTCCTGTTTCCCACTCAGTTATTTTTCCTGTGCTAGGAACTCTACCTCTGGCCCCTTAACATAACACTAGGAGGAAATCTCGCCCCCCAGCTTTACCAAAGGGCGATATGGTTTGTTTGTATAATCAAGAATCTTAGGTACCTAGAATACTGACTTCTGCTTCATCAAACTTGAAGGTGTAATGTGTGTGGGACAGTCTAGTTATAGAGTGTCGAGTGCATGCAGAGGCTTTGGCTGATGTATGCCTTTGACCTTCTCTTCTATTCCACACAGAGTATATTTAAAAAAATAAAAAAAAAACCCAAGCAGACAAATAGATTGATGAATCAGAACATTGAGTCAAAAATAAATTCAAACATGTAAAGTACACTAGCCTTCTATAAATGTATCAAGAACTCAGAGTGGGAAGGGTAGTTTATTCAACAAAAGATACTGAGAAAGAAAGCTGTATATACACTCACAAAAAGAATGACATTTAAACCTACCCGTACACCACAGACAAAATCAACTGAAAATATTACACTTTCAAGCATAGAAGCACAAAGTATAAAATCCCTGAACAGAAACGCATAGGAAAAACTATTCTAACATTGAGCTTGGCAATATATTAATGAATATCTCACCAAACCCACAAATAATAAAACAAAAATTATTGAGACAACATAAAATGTCAAATATATTGGTTACTTTTTCAGTACTATAATAAAATACATGAGGCAAGATAACATAATTTTTCCCTTTTCCCATTAATTAATTTATTTACTTTACATCCCTATCATTGCCCCATTCAGTCCTCACACCGTCATTGCCCCTCTCCTCAATTCCCTTCTCCTCAGTGAGAGTGGAGGCCCCTCCTTGGTATCTCCCAACCTTGGCACATCAAGTCTCTGTAGAACTAGGTGCATCCTCTCCCACTGAGGCTAGACAAGGCAGCTCATATGGGGAATGGGATCAATGAACAGGCAACCCTTTAGGGATAACCCTATTCCAGTTGGGCTGGAACTTACATGAAGTCCGAGCTGCACATCTTTTATAGTGCTGGGGGAGGTGTCTAGGTTCAACTTCTGTATGCTCTTTGGTTGGTGGTTCAATCTCTGAGAACATGCAATAGTCCAGGTGAGTTGACTCTATTGGTCTTTCTGTGGAGTTCCTATCCTCTTTGGGAATCTTAATCCTTCTCCCACTCTTTCATATGAGTCCCAGAGAAGGGAAAAATGGGGCAAGATTGTGTGTGAGGATGACTAGGTTGGGGTGCAGCTATTGGGATATAAAGTAAATAAATAAATGAAGTAATGGAAAAAAAGAAAATCGTGAAGAAGTGTAAGAGATAAAAGCATATAAATAACATATATTTGCTGAAATAAAATGTTTTAAAAAGAGAAAAATATATACCTTTATAAAGAAAAGAAGGCTGAGAGTCCCCGATTGGGAAGCCTCACTGACCTAGCATCTGGAGAGGATCCAAGAGCACAGTGGTCAAAGCATGTGTGCCACTGAGAGGTGACATTCACAAATCAGGCAGAGTGTAATTCATAACTTGGACTCAGGAGTCACATAAAACTTGTTTTAACCCTTTCTATGTTACTTAGGGACCCTCCACTAAATCCCAGCTCTTAAATCACTTACGTTCCTTACCTGACCACTCTGGGACTGAGGAACCCTCAGAGTACATACTCAAGCAGATCAGTAATCAGTAAGTTGGAGAAAGATGCTTGTTAGCCAGGTATTTGATAAAGGTCTAACCCAAAGGAGAACGTTCCTGTAAATCAGGAGTCTAGCATAAGACAGTTTTACCACTGGGCTGCCTAGACTGGGCATGCAGACCTGCAATCCTAACTTCTCAGGAGGAAAGGCAGTACGATTCAAGTTCAATGTCAACCTGAGCAATTAAAAAGATCTGGAAGAATTGAATAATCATTTCTGCAAAAAGGATAATAAAAGGCTTCAGGTATATATGAAAATGTTTCATCTTGTTTGTTTTGTTTATGAGACAGAATCTCTTACAGTGCAGACTAGACTTCAACTGGATGGGTAATAACCCTGGATTTGAACTCAAAATCCTCTTGCTTCTACCTCCGAGTGTTGAGATTACAGGGGTGTGTCACCACACTTGATATAAAAATGTTTCAGATTATAAATCTTGAGGGAAATGTAAATATAACCCATAGTGATTGGTTTGGCTATTGTCACAAAAAGATGGCAAATTATCAGAGATTTGGAGAACTTGCCACCTATGAATGGGAAGCCAACATGGTAGAACACATTCCTCAAAAATTAGAGTCAGTATATTTTACAGAAGCACCTCTTCTTAAATAAGTTTAAAATGATTGAAAACAGAACTCAGAAGTTGTTTGCACTGCATTGTTCATAGTCATGATATGATAATGTGGAAGTAACCCAAGCATCATCAGCAGATGGATGGATAATAAACACACACACACAAACACAACACACACACACACACATTTAGCTTTTCAAATAAACACAATTATGCCAGTCGTGACACACATGACATATGGATTAACTCTGAGGACAGGATGTATGTCAAATAAGGCAGTCTTTACTGCATGGTCTATTTACCTAAGGAATGAAAACATCCAAATTCAACAATTAACAATGCAGTGAGACTAGACAGTAAAAATTAGAGATTTTCAACCGATAGGCAGAGAGTAAAAGTTGAGCAAGATGAATAAGCTCTTCCAATCTGCTGTACAACAGCAAACCGATAGTCAATGACACAGATTTGATAAGGGCTGACCTCATGTTAAGTGTTTTTAAATGACTGTCTAAAGGGGTAGGTTTGACTCAGAAATTAAATTCAGAAATTCACAAGTGAAAAAACTCTATAAAACTATGTATTTATCTGTAGGTATGTGTGTGGGGGGTGGGGGAGGCCATAGTATAGACCCCAAAACTAATGCAAAGCCAGTAATTCTAATTCACTTCAGAATCTAGGTGCATGATTATAGAAATACTATAAAACGAAAGAGCAGGCAGTGGGGAAGATGATATAAAAGGAAGGAGGATATCTCAGCTTTGCTAGAGAAGAGAAAGGGGATACAGTGAGATTCAGTTAGGGTAGGAATATATGTTCTCTAGAAGCTATCCCCATCCTTGTCTAGCATGCCTCATAGCTTTTGTCTCCAAAACACAACTTATAGATGGCATTAATATACAGGAACATTTTATAAGAGACTTGGAAGCATGGGCAGATACATGGTACAAAAAATTACATCTCACCCTATAATTGAACATGTAATTCTAAATAGTCCTGCTGTGTAAGAGAGACTTCACTGCAGCTGAGGCAGGTAGTGTGCTATGTTTGCTTTAAATTTTTTTTCACTGAAACTTTCCTCTTCACCTATGTTTCAATCACTATTCTGCCTTCCTCCCTCATACCTCTTACCATCCAGGATTCTCTATAGAAATAACACAGAGTTATTTAACGATATATCTCTCCACACTCTGGTACATTTGACTAGTGTTCAAATATCTACTAATATAAATTCTTCTGTATAGGATTTTTTTTTTCCTTGAGGAGAGGACTTTTGCAACTAGGTTAAAATTTCATGATTTTGTTTCCTATTGTATATTTCTCACCAGTTTGCTGATTTCCTTTGTTTGCCATCTATTTTGCCTTGTGTCTCTATGTGTGTAGCTTCATGCTTGCATGTATGTGTGTGCATATGCATGTGGGTGTGTGCATGAGTGTGTGTTGTGTGTTTTTATGTGTGTGTGATATCTTTGTGTGTGCAGCATGCTTGCCCATGCACACAGATGTGGACAACACAAGTCAAAATGAGTGTCTTCTTCAGGCATTCTCCATTTTATTTTGTTTGATTCACAGCATCTGTCATTAAACCTTGACCTTTATGATCAAGTAGTTTGTCTGGACAATGAGTCCCAGGTATCCTCCTATCTCTGCTCTCCAGTACTGTGTTAACAGATGTTTGCCTTTACTCTGACTTTTACATGATTCCTAGGAGTCCTAACTCAGGTTGTCATGCCCTCGCCTCAAGCACTATACCCATTGAGTCACCTCCCCAGCCTCCACTGTCCTTTTTATTGTACACAAACTTTAAAAAAAAAGATGTGCTTCCCGGGAAAATGAAAGATACCCTTGACAATCAACTTTGAATTGTATTCATGGTTTTCTTACCTTTCTAATCACAAGGCCTAGATTTGAATCCTGTGACTGAAGCTAAGAACTAAATTGTTATCAAATTATTACAGCAACAGATTTATAAAAGTCAGACAACTTTTTTGTGAGCCGAAACACTGCCAAATCAATGGGAATCAGCTGTCAACTGTAGAAAGGTGAAAGGACAGTCTGGTTTCAGGTAGAGCACTGACCAGGTGATCCAAAGGGACAGCATACATTTCACCAAGCTCCCAGATCCCAGGCTCCTGACACAAGGCAGCAGACCTCCATAGAGTTGGGTCCTTCAGTCACATAGGACAACGCCCACAGGTAGAGGCCATGGAGCCTCAAGACAGATCTTCATATTAATGAGATAACCTAAAGGCCAGAGGGCATAGCCAATTAAACATTCCTTCCCAGACCCTCCTCCTTGCAAAAGGTATTTAACCTTAGACCCACCCTGAGGTAACTGAGGTATAGTTTTCATCTATTTTTTACCATTACAATAAACATCTTAAGACTATGGACTGTTTTTCTTCTTTGGGGTCTGCTGTGGGGAACAGTGGAGCAGGCCTCAATCCACAGAGCCTTCACTTAATCTCCCTGCTGACAACTTCTCTTTGTTCCCAGCCGCAGAAACCATCAACCACTCATGCCAAGCTAGCCACAGTGACCAAGCCAAGTACTGTCTTCTCTGCCGGATGTAGCCAGAGTTCATTCTTCCCCGTCTCCTCTCAGCTGTGGGCCAATCTAGCCCATATGCCCCCACTTCATTCTCTGCCCTTTCACGCCCCCCACAGCATCTTCTGGGGGCCCAGGAGCCTGAGAACCAGTCAGTCCCTGGCCACCTTTTGGCCTGGGGACCCCAATGCCAAGAGCTCAGGCTCCCCACATGACCTCAGACTGTGCTCCCCACCCCTGAGGTGCCAGCTGGGGAGAACACAGTCAACTTCCTGAACCTCTGACTCCAGGGGTCTTAGCCCTTGGGGGTGGGGGCAGGACCCACACATCAACCCATGTACACACTACAACCAACAATCAGCCATCAGCATTAATAGTCCACATTGAGACACTGATGTTTCTTGGATTTGTGTTGTTTTACATAAAATTGAAAATAAGTTCTCATTTATAGACTGTATAATTAATATACATATATGTCAGTCAGTACTCATCTGGCCACTGGTTAAATTCACTTCAGACATAACTATAATTTTCCCAAGCTAGAATTCAGAAAGCAAGTAAATATAGAACATAGAAAACTGGCATTTATTGGTACTTGACCTAAAGTCATCATGACTTTGGGAAAATTAATGGTGAGGGACCAGGTTTTGCATCCATATCTGTAAGATGTGTTTATTGTCTGATCACATGAAAGGCTATAGATGAGGATCTAATTTAGATGTATAGTAAAGAGATTGTGTAGGTTCATACTATGTATGGTAACTTAACTTGATTTCATGTAATGAAATTTAATCTTTCCCCAACTTGTTTAAAACCTAACTAGGTTCTTGTATTTTCATTGCTTACCCTCACAGACGAAGAAAATGCTTCATACAGAAGGAAGAGCCAGGTAGCTGTGATTCATAAGCTATATGTAAGACTGGGAAAGTAGCCAGCCCTAATAACTGTCTATGTCCATGTCAATAAAATCTCTCTACTTAGAAGCATACATACCATCCTGGTGATATTTCTTAAATTATAGTGGTGATAAGTTATAGAAACTGAGCGAAAAGCAAAAGTAAGCCTTATGTTTCTTGATAGCATTTCCGAGACCCTGGCAAAGCCTCAGATATATGAGCAAAGGGAAGTTCACTGTTGTTTCTCCGAGCTACTCTTATGCTCCATTTGCTGCAAATAGTCTCAGCATCTAAACTAAAAACATTCATGATGTTTTCCACTCTTTCTCTATTTTACATGCTGTCCGTCACTGAGCGCTGTTGATTTCACTGACTAAATCTTCCCACTCTCAGCTGCTACTCTCTCCCATTTAGAGTTTTGAATTTTGTTTTGTGCATGATTGCATCAGCTTCCTCCTGTGCTGTCCAAATTCATTTCCTTTTCACTGTGTTATTTCATTTATTACCTAGTTACCAGAATAAGTATTTTTGTTTTAAGTTTTGCTAAGCATATCTTCGCTACCAATGTTTCTGGTTTCTGCTGCTTATCATATATGTGAACTTGGTGGGTCAATCTGTAGCTCCTTAGTGTTTTCATGTGATGGCTGTGAGGTTCTATTCCACTCAGATTTCTGAAGGATTGGTGAGCTAATCCCAGTGGACTGTGAAGTGCCTTCACCATATTCATATATGTATCATAACAAATGGATGGGAAAGAGCAAGGAAATTAGTGCGGAGTCATTATGGGGGCATCAGTGAACTCAACTCAGCCATAGTTCTTGTCAGACCCTCATTGGCCTTATGCAATTTCAGCAGATTGCATTTCAGGGATAAAAATCTCTCACCTGTGGGTCTTCACTTTTTCTTATCAGCAAGGATAGGCTTTAACCACAGCCTGGAATGTCTCTGGAACTTTCCTGGATTCCTCTTTCCATTACATTGCAGGGGGTTTCTGTAATAAACTGAACACATCATCTTGTCTTAACTTTCCTACAGGAAAGATTTAATCAACCCACTTCATCTGTAAAATGCATACAGTAAAAGAGTTTTCTCTGTAGGGTCATTAGAGAGATCAAACAAAAGGCAGGTAGAAAAAGTAACAACTACTTTGCATCTTCTGATGCTATGAAAACATTTTCTGCTGTTATTATTGTTAGCTTACAGCATCACAATTAAGATACATAATTTTTAAATGCACATTATTCTTTTTGGAAAACATTCTTTCATTGAAGTGTGGGAAGTAATATTTGTACTTCATAGTCAAATTATGATTCCTCTAGTCAACTCCCTTCCTACTTGGCTTTGCACAGTCTCTATGCTATTTTTATTAACACTCATCTTTTATGAGTTTCCATCTTCAGAGGTTCAATCCTTTAAAGTCTTGTGCATTTGGCCTATTTCTCAAGTCTGTAGTGCTTTGGACACTATCCAGCACATTCTGGTATTAATTGAATATATTCATTTAGTGATAGATTGTGTGTGTGTACTCATCATCTGATTTGGTAGCAGTGCAGGGCAGTAGTATATGTTATTACTCATATTGTGAGTACTGAAATCCCTTTGGACATGATTAGAATTGGAACATTTAATACGTTTTCCTATCAACCTCCAACACATAGACTACAGTTTGTGAAAGTTAAGTTAAATAGCTGCCCTTGGTTTTAGTGGGAGAACATCACTAGAGGAAAATAGATGTTATTCTCCTGTAAATCACTTTGTCCTTACACTGGTTCCTTCAGCTTGAATAGCCTATAATTCTAAAGCTGACATCAAGCAAGAGCTACAAAAATAATCAACCTTCATATTTTTATCTTCTTCCTTCAATGAATAATTTAAGGGAGAAAGTCTTCCACAGACAAGATTGATGCATTAGAGTTTCTTTAAATCCATCCAAAGTTCTTATACCATATTTACGTATAGCTCCTTTTGTTTTTCTGTATATTCACCATATTATACAAGCACCAGTAAAGGATAATGATAAATTTAAAGTTTTCCAGTTTTGTCTAATCATTGAATAAATAGTTGCTAAGCTCTCAGTACCAAGGAGCTTTCAAATTACTGTGAGCATCACAACTGAGAAGAGAGCAGATGAATCCAAGATTTTCCGCCTTGGTTTTTTTTTTTTTTTTTTTTTTTTTTTTTCTGTCACTGTTTTGCCTGCTTTTGTAGGTGTGCAGAACTCTTTATTTGTATGAGGTCCTACTTGTTGATTGTTGGTCTTCCTTCCCAAGCAGACAACATCCTATTCAGAAAGTATTTCCCTGCACCTAAATCTTATAGGGTTCTACCCATGGTTTCTTCTAGCAGGTTTAGCATTTCAGATTTCACATTGAACTCTTTAACTTGCTTGAAACCGATTTCTGTGCTGGGTGATAGATAAAGAAAACAATCCAGCTAACGTAGAAAAAGCCCAGAGAATGGAGATACTCATTGCCACCTATATATCTGACAGGGGTTTAATATCAAGAATATACAAAGAAGTCAGAAAAAACAAACACTCAAGGAAATCAATGACTCAGTTTAGTAAAAGCAGTGGCAGTGATGGCTATCTTGAAAGCTAAAAAGTGTTCTCAATAGAAGAAATAAAAATGGCTAAAAATTCCCCCCAAAGATTTCAAAACCCTCAGCAAATAGAAAAATGCAAATTAAAACCACTTTGAGATTTCATCTTTCAGAACAACTAATATTAACACAACTGACAAATGCTGGCAAGATTGTGGGGGGAGGAAACCCACATTCACTGTTGGTGGGATTGCAAATTGTTAAGACTACTCTGAAAGTTAGCATGGAGAATCCTCAAAATTTAAAAATAAACCTACAATAGGGCCCAGCTATACTAACTCCTTGGCAAATTTCAAATGACTCAAGATTCTACCTCCACAACTCCTTAGCCACATTCATTGCTTTCCTCTTTACAAAAGCCAGGAATTGAAAACCACCACCGTTTCCCTCAATAGATGAATGGATTAAGACAAGAGTGATGCATATGTACTAAGGAATACTATTCAGCTGTAAAGAAAAATGAAGTCATGAAATTCGAAGCTAAATACTTGGAACTGGAAACGTTCATATTCAGTGAGTTAAACCAGATCCAGAAAGACACAATGGTGGATGTTCTCTCTCAACTGAAGTTCTTAGCCCCAGTTCCTTGGATGTGACTACATTTAGTGGAGCAATCACAGAAACCACAAAAAAAAAAAGAGACCAGGAAGTGGACAAGGGATTAAAAGAAGGATAGCTATAGCAGGATCCAGGTGATGGGCAGCAGGAAACAAACAAACAAGGAGACAGGTTTTAGTTAGGGTAGGGAGAGAGAAGTCAATACAGAAGAAAGAGGAAAGAAGGTCAAGATAGCACCAAGGTCATTTGATAAGGCTGCATAGAATCTTCTTATTTTATGTTTACCTAAAATCATATACAATGAATATAAGTCTGTATATATATTACACACACACACACACACACAACACACACACATACACACACACATACACACACACACACACACACACACACACCACACAACAGTCCAAGGTTGACAGTACTTCCCACAAGAATCAAAGAATAACAAAATTTCTCAGGACCAGGCATCAGAAATCTCTTTTAGAATGGTTGTTTATGGTAGCTCAAGTAACTCCCCTTAAATATAAGGGGAGGGACACGGAAGGATTGGAGGGAAAGGAGTTGGGAGAGGGATGTAGGGAGGAAAGAGAAGGGGGAAAGTGATAGAATTATACTTTAATTAAAATGTATTACATAAAATACATAAAAAGAATAATTTAAAAGATAAGAAATCAGACCAAAGTAAATAAGGAGTTGGAGACATATCTCAGTAATGTTCTTGGTGTACAAGCAAAATGACCTGAGTGCAGGTAAAAGTCTATGTAACCCAGGGATTGCAGGGTGTTTCTGCAATCCCAGCACAGAAAAGCACGTGCAAAAAGATCCCTGGAGCATGCTGGCCAGCAGTTGTAGCCAAAATAGCAAGTTCTGGGTTCAATGAGAGGTTCTATCTAAAAAATAAGATTGACAGACAGCGGAACACACCTAATACTGTCCTACCAAAACCATGCGTAGGTATGCATGCTGACAAACATGTATATATGTGTACACACATATAAAAAGTAAAATAATTACAATGTATATTTCTCCCATATGGCTTAACACATGGTGGAGGACAGGGATAGGGGATTTGAACTTTTGATTCTTTATGATCTAATCAGTTCCACAAAGCTCTAACACTTGATTGCAATGCCTTTTATATGCATTTAGTGGGTTTTTTTTTTTTTTTTTTTTTTTTTGCCCGAACAATACTTTACAAATGCTAAACCGATTCATTGTTATATAGAATCCTAAAATCTTAAGGCAGAGGTAGAACAAATCAGCTTCTTTTCTCCCACTTCTTAATCTATCATTCATTGTCGGATTTATGAAAACAGAGATACAGAAGACCACTTCATCTTTATATTTGCCATCGTGCTGAAGCTTTTATGTTTCAACATGAAAATCCTTAGTTGGGATCTTTTCAAAAAGTTACATCATTTGCCTTCACAGCTGAAGTTTTACAGAACTGGTGAATTCTGGATTAAATAAAATAGTATTTATGAAGGCAGTGCCTGTCTCTCCAAAGATATTAGCTCAAGGAGATATTATAACTCTCTTGTCAAAGTTTGTAGTAGAGGACACGAGAACATAATGAAGATGAAGACACACACACACACACACCACACACACCACACACACACCACCACGCACTGACAGTTTCTGGTCTACTGAATAGACTTGGAAAGACCTTGCAGTGAAAAAGGCCTACTTTGTACTTAGCTCCTATTGCAAAGCCATTTTCCTTTTGGCATGGAAAACATGCAGCTTAACCAGTACTTGCCCACAATATATGGTTTGTCAGCATTCCTCACCAGCTAACAAATTTCTCCCCGGAAGTTTCTATTCTTCTGTTAGACAGGTTTATATAAGAGCATCTCCACTCAGACACCTTCCGATGAATGGGTTTGTTCAACACTATACAGGAAAGATTTCTAGCAACTTTCACAGGGTATGTTTCTAGAGACAACCATTGGCATATCAGTACAGAGGTTGCTCTATTCTCTAGCGAGTCCCTGTCATTTCTTTTTCTAAGATCTGGTCTCAGCATTTAGAGGAACCCCTTCTTCAGATTCTGTTCTCAGACCTAAGGGTTGTACCTGCACATGATGTTCTTTAGCCTATACTTTTTGTAACCCTTCATTGATAAGTTCCTTTTATAGTTAGTGAGTATTTACAGTAAATGCTTTTTGTTAGCGTTTTGTGTGTTTTCTATGTCCTGACTTGACTAAAACCATATAGTAATAAACTCAGGGTTGATGGCTGAGAAATAACTATGAGGAGAGTCAACATCATTCCAAAAGCTTGCTGCATAAATTTAGATGTCTTTTGCATGATGCACAGCATTCAACAAGTCATCATCTAAAAGATAAAACACTCGTGTAACTTCTACACTATGATGATCGTACCCTTCCTATGTCTGAGGCCAACTCTAAAGATATACAAAACAAAACAGCAATCATAAATTTCACAACTGTTTATGCACATTGAGTAAAACAAAGTCATATTAGTTTACATTTGCTCTTAATTGTAAGATTTTTTTTCCAAAGCAAATATTTTAGGAATGTACAACTATGATTCTTTAAGACAGTGATTATCAACCTGTGGGAAATGCCTGTTTCTCAGAGGTCACCTAAGACCATCAGAAAGCACAGATATTTACATTACAATTAATAACAGTAGCAAAATTATAGCTATAAAGTAGCAGTAATAATAAATAAAATAATTTTATTGTTGGGGGACACCACAACCTGAGGAACTGTATTAATATTATTTTTTATGAGTAAGGAAACAGAATCTCAGAAAATTTCACAGTCCAGCAACGTGTAGGTCAGAAAGCAAATATACTGGCTTCCAGGGAGTTTGCTCAGTGATTTTCCTTTCTATGTCATCCTTCTAGCTGGGATTGCTTAGAGTTTATTGATGTCTGAATTTCTTATATTTAGACAGAAAATGGCTTTAAACATAGGGAATATGATTTTGCCATGGATATTACCATGAAAACCCATGTATATATGTATAAGTGTATATGTATACATAGGAAAGCACTCAGTTGATGGTAAGCACTTTGTCCCCAGGGAATACAGGCACCAGGGGACAGAAGAATCAAGTACGAAATGAGGTTTGAACCACAATAGCTGATCTTCAGGGTGCATTTTTGTGCGGATTTTTGTAATTTTATGAGTTTGTAATATGGCATTTTCTATTTCATCAAGCACTAAAGAGTTTTCCTGTGGGAAAAGAAGGATCCTGAATTGAGATGAAATTCTTCTGGGGTCCACACCCTCCTCCTGCTCCTCCTCCCTCCTCCACAAAAGCCTGTGCTCAAGCAGATGCTTCTCCGTTTCATTTTCCATTTGTGTGGCGTTTTCAAATATAGAAAACAATTTGATAAACTCCCTGCCGTTTCTGTTTTGCTTGGGCTCCATGGAGGCCCAAATAATTTATGGAAAAACAGCACCTGTGTTTTCCCCAGGAATGGCATTCACAACATTGATGAATTTCAAATGAAGGGCATTTACCTCATTCAAGATAAATGGAGAACGAGTTCCCTCTCCATTCCCAGAAATTGATTGCAAAATGTGCTGAAAACTATTTTCTTGTCCCATAAAAGCATTAGGCTGGATGTAAACATTTCATACCAGGCTATATATACCCTTGGAGGGAAAAGAAGATAGCAGACTTGAGCTATTTTATAAGAGAAAGAAATTCAAAGGTTGATGTTTTCTGAGAAAGTCCCCAACTACATAAATTCATTATTTCACTCATTCATCAACAAAAGTTTGTGGAATGTTCAGTCATTCATTAAGCAAATAATTCACAAAGGACCTGTGAATTGAAGACTTGTGTTAAGCAGTAGATAGATTTTATTGATATCAGAGGCAAAATAGACTTAGTTTAACAGTATTGATTGAGCATTTGAGTTGGTTTCTACTTTAATCTGTAATGGGAGTCAGCAAACTTCAGCTCTTGAAGTGAGTACCTTATTTTATAAACAAAGTTTTATTTGATCAAAGTTACAATATTTTATTTATATACTGTCTTATGATACTTCCTATCCCCTTCCCATCCTCCTGTCCCCATCAGGGTTTGTATTTTCTCTGGGTTCCATTTTCCATAGTTTCTACTTCTGTCTTAATGGTCAGTAACTCTATTCTGTTCTGCAATGTTAAGTATATCATTGGTCTCACTTGTTATTGTTGTTTCTAAATATTAGATTTGGTTATCTTTCTATCTGTCTATCTATCTATCTATCTATCTATCTATCTATCTATCTATCTATCTATCTATCATCTATCTATCTATACTAGCTAATGATTTTTGAGACAGTTTAGGTAAGTAGCCATACAGATCACTATCTTTATTTAGCACAAGGCACGATGATATTGAATTCACAATATTCTCTAGCCTCTTCCTCCAGTGGAATGAGATTATAGACATGCACTACCATGCCTGATCATTGATCTTGTGTGTTTTAGAACAACCACACTTACCTCTGTGTCATTTCTAAGTATGTTTATTAGTTTCGTTTGGTTTGGTTGCTCCTTTTTCCTCATTAGGAGTCATATAGTCTTGCTTCTTTGTGTGCCTAATAATTTCTAATTAGCTGTCAGATGCTATAAATTTTGTCTTATTGTCTTATCAATATAACTATAGTCTTAATAGTTTGTGTTCTCAAATATAGCCAAATTATGTGAGACTAGGGAACTTGCTACACAATAGGACTAGAGGAAATTACAGGTAGTACTCAATATATTAGGCCAGAAATTGTGTTTGTGCCTACTCCAGACCCATGCAGGCTCCATGACTGTTGCTTCAGTCTCTGGGAGCCTGTATGAACCATGCTTATTTGATTCTGTGGGCTGTGACGTTGTAGTGTCCTGACCCCTCTGGCTCCTACAATTATTTCTACCCCTTTGCCACATGGTCCCTTGCGTTCAAGAGGAGGGTTCTGATGAGATCTCCAATTTGGGCTCTCTCTCTACCGAATGTTGTTTGTGGGTCTCTGAATCTGCTCCCATCAGCTGCTAGAGGAAGCCTCTCTGATGAAGATTGGTCTAGGCACCAATCTATGAATATAGGAGAATATCATTAATAGTCATTTTATTGATTTTTTCTATTCCTTGGTCTCTGGACTACCAGCCTAATTCTTTCAAAGAAGAGTTCAAGGTATATTAGATTAGATACACTCCAGTGAGGGTCATCTCTAAGGATTGCTATTCACTTGATAACTTGGAGACTAGATTTCTTTTGCTGGGAAAGCCCTCAGCAGTTGTACAAAGATTTGGCAAGTTCATTAGCACCCTTAATAGCTTCTAATTAAACTGTTTCAGTAAAGCTGTGGAAAATTTTTAAAAATTCAATGCAAAGTAACACCTGTAAAACATTTTTATGCGTTATGCAAAATACAGAAACTCTGCATAACTGATGCATGGGCCCCTTGTCTCAACTTACTACAGCACCAGCCAGCCTCTGAGGGAGGAGCAGCTGAGACAAGATAGTTTAAGACATACTGAGTCACACATTATGTTGTGGTGCAAACAAGGTACCAGAAGTACCTGAGGCAAAATGGGAGTGTGTGGGAGTGGGAGAGGAGGGTGTTTCTTGGTAGCCCAACCAAATGCCAGGGACACCTCTGTCATTCATTTTATCTCCAGGTTTTAATATTTCTAGGGCTGTAGAGAATGTATTTAGACATACAACATCATTAAATTCTCTTAGTGCTTCACGGCTTAAAATACAAGCCAGTGTGTTGTGTGGTTCATTACCATCATCAATATGCATTGTGTGCCTATGCTTATGATTCACATTATGATGGGCATAAACAAAAACAAAGGAGCAGTTATTGACTTCAGCCCTTAGAAGCCAGTGAAGAAGGACTGGCTCCCAATAGATCTATGAACTGCACACAGTCAGGAACACAGAAGTCTTCTTCCTAGCCTTTTAGCAGGCAAAGGGATTTTTTTTCATGGTCTTTGTTGTATTTTACTCTACAATTTTACATCAGCCTTTGGCTGTTTACATTGTTCATAAGTAGTCGAATACAGGATCTTGGTATAACTTCACTTTCCATTCACTGATCTTTCTAGCAGACAACTTTAGCCATCTTGTGTTCATAAAGGGGCTTGGTTTCTCTTAGCAGAAAGTTCCAGAACACAATGGTTAGGCCAAGATTTATGAGGAAGCCAGCAGCAGGCATTTTCCATGGAGGGAGCTTAAATAGGTGTCTAATAATCCTTTGCCTTATTTATCTGCTTTGAAGCTACTGTACCAGTGCAGAGAGCAACAAACAGTCTCTATCCCCTAATGAAACTAGTCATTCATTATGATGAGAAGATAAGAGTGCCTGGGCCTTAATTACCAGCATCTTGGAAGACATAAAAGTGCTGGACACAGGCCTGATAGTCACCAGAGATGGCTGTAGCAAGACAGAAAAGGACAATGCTGGATACTTTGGGGAATTTAATTCTCTGTTTCATAACAGGGAGAGGAAAAACAAATGTCAAGGGATGCTATTTTTTGTGATATGAATTAGCCCTTGAGTATGACAAAGGTTTACTGCTTTCCCTGGCTGGTTTCTTCTTTGTTTTCTGGATGAAATTCAAGGGGAAAGGAAGCATAAATTCTTGGCCTTCTATGAATTGAACTCAGCTTGACTATTATCATAACCCAGATGAGGCTGAAAATAACATTTATCGAAGCCTTTCAGTACTCTAATTAGTGGAACTGTTTTCACATGGCTGTGTCCACACATATTGTTTGTATGTGTACATACCATTGTATTTTCCTGGATCTTTATAATTAAAAACACAAGTCAATGCACCACTGTGATTATTAGTCTTGAAAACAATGGTTGTGTTTTAATGAAGCTCCTGAGATAAGTCCTAGGATTGAAAGGTACATTCATGAAGGTCTGTAGTATAGTGTGTGTGTGTGTGTGTGTGTGTGTGTGTGTGTGTGTTAGTGTGTGTGATGTTGCATATGTGTCTACATAAACTATACTTACACACAGGTCATAAAATAGATGAAGAACAAGGGTAATTGCATAAATGTCTACATCAACATAACACACACACACAAATATATATATAATTATTTGTTGTAGTTCCTATTTATCTGTGGAAGAAACATTCTGAGATCCTTCAACTCTAGATAATTAAAACTCAATAGATATTATGTTTAATGCCACACATATGTAAATTAAAAAACTTAATTTAAAAATTGTGTACACCAAAATATAATTAATAATTAAATATTTATCAGTAATGACATAATTTAATTTATAATTAGTAAATAATTTTATAATTAAAAATTAAATAATATGAATAATTATAAGAATATATGTAAGTTATTTAAAACTAATGAATTACTCCTCTGGAATTTTGCACTTACTGTTTTGAACTGTAATTGGTTACAGGCAACTGAATGTGTGTGTGTGTGTGTGTGTGTGTGTGTGTGTGTGTATGTGTGTGTGTGTATGCATGTGTGAATGTATATAAAATGATAAAAGATGCCTACTGTAATTAAACTGACCTTGAAAGGTATGGATATAATAGAAACTATTTCAATGCCTCTCCAGGGGTTTGACTATAAAGCATAAAAATGTGATTTATAAGAGAGGAAAGCTATATATTTACACAATTATGATAAAGTATCTATTGTATGGAGTCTCATTAAAAACCTGATAGGAACAATCACAGAAATGAATGCTGATTTTATCATTAAAATCACCCCCAATTTCAAACGAATAAATACAAGGAGACATAGGCACAGTGCATGACTTTATAAGTAAGGAGCCCCTCATCTGAGGATTCAGCTCAAGAATCCCAGCTCCAGCTTGCATGTGGCTATCTCCTCTGCCACATCACTGAAGGCACCATCACCAAATGCACTGCTTTCTTTTACTGCTGTAACAAACCCAGTGGACTGCTTTGGGGGTCAGAAATCTGAAACGACTCTTCCAGGACCCAAACCATGGTGTCATTAGGACTGAATTAATTGCAGTGAAGGGGAGAGGATGTTGATCAGCTCCTTTTTATTTTCTAGATTTTAATATCTGCCCATATTCCTTTCCATTTTTAAAGCTAGTCATAGCTGGCAGAGTGTCTTTGACCAGATTGTGTTGCTCTGAGATTAAGTTTTGGACCTTTCTCTTTCACCTTGTGGTTATATTAGGTCCACCCAGCTAAACAGGCTATGCTGCACATGTAAGCTTTGCAGCTCAATTACTTCCAGAACGTTCCATTTGCAGGGGCACAGGCACATATTCTTCTGATCAAGACTTGGAAGTCACTGAGGGACCACTAGCATTCTGTTTATTACACCAAACAGTTGAATCCAGTAGTTTGTGAGAGAACGTGTTCATTTGGTAATAATCTACAAAATGTAAAATACATGCACTTAACCCAGTAGTTCTATTTATGAAGATTTATCTTGCAGAACTGTTTATACTGGCACATAATATATTTGCCAAAAACCAAGATAATTATTAGCTACACAGCACACATGGGTGTAGCCACAGGGCTCATCAGCAGTATGCACTGTGTAGGTGGGTAACAAGCTGTCTGAAAACTGCCTGAACTTATGTCCCTCCTCTTTCTTTGCTTGTCCCTTTATCCTGAAACCCCTGTCTCCATGAAATTCTTGCTTCTTTCAACAGTCAGACCTTGTTTTTCTTCTCTCTGTTCCGTTCTCAAACCCTGGCTCAAATTTCCCTTCCTTACTCCTACTCTCAAACTATTTGTTCATTCTCCTTTACTATGACTGTATTTCTTTGCTGCATCAATTTTTGCCGGAACTATTTAGGTTCACTTGTCTACAAGTTTATTATATATTTATTACTCTAGCCTGTGGGCTGCTTGAAGGCAATAATATTGATAAACAGATCCTTGATCTATAATATCTAGGATGCTCTCTGCATTCACCTGGAACACACAATTAGATGCAATAACAGAATGAATGCAGGCAAGCTGCCAAATGAAATACAAAGGCAACTAAGGAAACTTAAAAAGCCTAGTGCTGAGATTTCATGAGGAACACCTCACCTCAATGATGGGACTTTGTCTAGCTTGAGCTTATATGGGTTTTGAGCATTCTGTAGCACTTGCTGTGAGTTCATTAGTTTAGGAACTATTAGCATTTGATAGCCTCTAGGAGATGGAGAATCAGTTTTCTTTAATAGTGTAACCCCTGGTAGGTAAAACACACTTAACACCAGGCTCCATTCCCAAGAGTAGTTGGGCAAAACAAATCATTGTACACTGATATAAAACATTCAAAGTTAGGTGGGTAGGAAGTTGGGGGTGATACAGAGCTCTAGAAAAATGTTGGGAAAAGGGAGTTAAATACGATCAAAACATACGAAAATCTCAAGTAATAAATAAAATTAACATATTTAAAACAGAAAATAACCCTTAAAAATGTTACAAGGTTATGGAATGGGGCCATCGGGCTTTTGTTGCTTCTCTGGCTCTGGCACACTTCCATTATTGTATGTTCTTTCATCCTTTAAGAAAATAAATTATATATATAAAATCTTGTTACCCTGTTTAGTCTGTATAATGGTATTTGTATGTATGTTTTCAAAGACGACCTTTTGGGATTGGTCAATTGACTGTTGTGCTCTTTCCTAAGGAAGATCATTTTTCCTATGCTTAGCATTTCTTGGTTACTGGTCTTTCTTTGTGTAGGGTAGTTCTTTGTGTAGGGTTAAGGCCTTATGAACTTTTCCCTATTCATGTTGGCATCCAAATTGGTGTTATCTTTGTTTAGATCATGCATGGGCAGACATGTTGGTGAAATTTCATGAGTGTATATTCTGAAATTATTAGGAGACAAAAATCACACACCGGACCTCTTAATCTGATTCTTAAAACTGGTCTCCTCTTCTGCAATGTTTCCTGAGTCTTTGGTGCTGAGTGTTTTATAGATATATCCACTGATGCTGGGCTCCTCAACTCTGTGTTTGCATATAACGACAATTAATAAAAAAGAGGCGATAAATCTGAAAAAGAACAAGAGGTATATGGGAGGATTTGGATGGAGGAAAGGGAATGCAAAGGTATTATAATTGTATTATAATCTCAAAAGAAAATAAACTTTAAAAACCTGAATGATGGTTATTTAAAAGAAAACATTGCAAACACACTAAGGGAGGTTATTTGCAGTCTGAGGTACTTAGGAGCCTGTGTCAACAGGATTACTTGAACCTGTGAGTTGATAACTAGCCTGAGCAATGTATGAGTTATAAACAGAGTGAGAATAAGTTTGAAAATGTCATAAAAGATAGAAAAGATGTAGAAAGGCAATGTGAATTGCATTGTGCTCTTTGTTTTCTTAGGTCCTATATATATACTTATCACGTATACATATGATGTATCCAGAATGGGGACAAGAGGAACAGAGACAGAAGAGGAAGATGCAGGGAAGCTTAGCTAGAGGGAATAAGAGGAGTGAACTTCAATGAAGGTATGTATTATAGTGCAAAGAAATTGTATACAAGAAACCTAACCTTTGGTACAATGAATACACATCAGTAAAATGATGCATATTAAGAAAGATAAGGCAAGGTACACACTAAGTTCTTGAATATTAACTAACATTCTACATGCCTATAAATACTATGACAGTTTTGTAAAGGAAGATGTATTTAATGTTAGTCATGGTCTATTTGAAGTATTTGCTATCTTCCTTATTATTTCTGAACTAAAATAAATGATGAAAATGTATCATTTATGTGTCAGGAATATGCCAGAAAGCTGAATAGAAAAATATACCTGAATACATATCACATGAGCTAGCAAATATATCCATTTTGGTTATAACCAAAATAACTATAAATATAACAAGAAGGTGATTTGCTTAAAAGAAGTATTGAGATTGTGAAGTCCATAGAGCTAAGACTAGAAGTGATCTAAATACTCATTTATAAAAGAATAATCTCTGGTTCAAGTACCCATCCGAAAGAATACCCATAGTAAACAGTACAGACTACTAATAAAATAATCACAAACAAGTCACTTAAACAAGTAGCATGAAGAAAGCTAGATACAAAGGTTATTTGCTAAACATAGTATTTACATATAATTTAAGAGCTTAATCTTATATGGTGACTTTGAGTGTAACATCTGTGTCATATCCAGAAGACATCTTGTTACTGCACACTTCTTCATTTTTCTCTTCCTTAAACCTTGCAGGGGTATTACAGGTATTGAAACTGTCTAAAAATATACCTAAAATTCATTAAAATGATGTATGAAACTGTCAAAAATAAAAATGAAAAAAGATAAAAACACAGTTTTTCCAAAAACATGAAAAAAGAATAGTTGTTGCTTTTTTGTCAGAATCAAATGGAGAGGGGGAGGAGGGAATTTCCTGGAATGAGGTGTTCTACACACCTCAGTTAGGTAAAAGTTGTACTGATGTAAGGATTTGACATAAACTTAATATGACTATGATAGCACATGTAATTGCTAGTGTACTATGCACAATGGATTAATGTTGACATTAATACAATCCCTATGGTAAAACAATGTAGGCTTCTTGATTATCCCATTTCAGGTTATAATGAATGAAATGGGAATTTCCACTGCTCCTTCATCTCTCTACCAGCACTCCAGTTGTGTCCCTTTCTACTACAATTTATGAAAAGAAGAACCACTTGTTTGTAATGGCCAATGACCAAAGTTCATCAAAAGACAAAGCTTGCAGGATTCCTTAGAAGTGCACAAATTGGAAAATGAGAGATTTTGCCAAATGCATGCAATGAAGTACAACACAATACTTCATATCTAGGGAATATATTAGTGAAAATTACTTTTTATTACAAGATATGAGGCCTTTAACAAAATTTTATGACCCACTAAAATGGCAGCCAAATGAGGAATGCTTTGTTGTTCTTGTGTTTCCCAGAAACCACAAACCTTGTATCAAGTGAATCTATAATTGTTGAGCAATTTCTTTTTCCAACTGAACAGCACTTTTGAGACTATGTCTTTCTGAGAGGTCATGAAAAGGAAATTGGAAATATCTGCTGACATGACATAGAAAAGCACTTTCATTTCGCATTCTCTTTTTCTCTCTAAATGAAGGTAAAAAGACCCTTGAAAGATGAAAATACCTCTCTTGTGTGCTCTCTCCTAAACGAGAACCACTTATTCTATAATTTGAGGCATCATGTCTTACAGATAAGGACTTGTGTCACAGGTAGCTGTTTGGATATTTTTGAACATGTGAAGTCCTTGCATGCTCCTTGTATAAGTCAAACGTATATCGTGAAAATACTAAGTCATTTTACCTTTTGATACTCTTAATATACTATCATTTTACAGGGAACCACTTTCCCCATTCTCCCTTTCATCTCAAATAGCAGCATTTACTCTGAAAGCTTTTCTTGGTATGTGGTCTTTCAACTCCTTGGGTAGAACTGTATCATACAGTCACCATATTTGTGAGTTTAATGTTATGTTCATTGTCAAAACACCAACACATATTTTACAACCTGGCTCTTAAATCTCCCCTTTTAAAATTTTTACCTTTGGGAATCTGGGCTGACTTGTACATAGTAAACTAAGAAATGGTACAGTGAAGGTCAGAATCTAGACACAGAAACAAGTCCTCTATTCTAAATTAGTTCCCAAGATGCTTTTATTTATTTTGGGGAGAGTCTAGCTCACACTAATGTGAGCAGTGATTCCACAATGAGCTCCCAGGGAACTCTCTTCTTGGAAGAGCCAGTTAACTCGCTTAATTTTGGTACCTTTGTTTCCTCTTCTTCCTTTGCTACTCTTAAACCAAGATTTCTTTGTGCATTTTTATTTTCAATATTTATATTTTCAAAATAACTCTATGTGAAACTCATTGGTATTTATCTGTGAATTTCACATAATTCTGTAATGATTTTATGAACAAGAGACTTGATTGTTAGTGCAAGATTGAGAAAATAATAAATTTAAAATATATTAAGAAAGGAGTCACTAAATACTCCAGAAGAAGGTAAACAGTCACAGGTAGCTATTTGGTTATTTTTGAACATGTGAAATCCTTGCATGCTTCTTGTATAACTATATACTATCACTTTAAAGGGAATTACTTTCCCCTTTCCCATTCTCATCTCAAAAAGCACATATAAAATAATGCAAATACTCTTGCTCTCTTACTCTCTTACTCTACTCCCCTCTTCCCTCTCTGCTTCTTCTCTCCCCCTCCCCCTCCCCATCTCTTTCCATGTGTTCATGACATGCCTCTACTCCTCTGTTTACACTGTCTCTGTCTCTGTCTCTCTCTCTCTCTCTCTCTCTCTCTCTCTCTCTCTCTCTCTCTCTCTTTGTGCCTTTCTCTGTCTATATCACCTCAACTCCCCTCCATATGCCATAAATAAACTCTATTCCACACTAAAAATGCAAATAAAGTGCAAATAAAAATAACAATGAATTTTATAAATATTTGCATTATGAATAATTAAAATTTAAAATTAAGATTTATTTGCACGTGCAGACGTGCATATGTGTGTGTATGTGTGTATGTGTATGCATGTGTGTATATGCTATATGTGTGGTTACACATGAAGAGTAGAATGAGGTGCCAATGTCCTGGGGCTGGAATTACAGGTGATTATTAGCTCCAGATGTAAATTCTGGGAAGCACACTTTTGTCCTCTCAAAAAGCAATAAGCCTTCTTAACCTCTGAGCCATTTCTCTAACCCCTATACTTGAGGTTTGTTAAAAGCTGAATGTCCAAAATGGGGCAAGATAATTATGTGTGTAATTGCATAAGAGGTTAGATTTGCAGAGCAAGTTAATATTTTTAGCAAAATAAAAGTCACCAGGTTTTTAATTTTTTTTTTTTACAAATTTTATCTAAAAAGTAACTTTCAAATAAATAAAAATACCACACGACAAAATTACCCAGCTCCAAAGTATATACAATTCATTTTCATTTAGAAAGGGGATAAAATATAAACATCATAGGTGAAAGTATTCCCATTTAACAAAAATGTAAATTCCTTACTATTATGTATTCAATTTTTAAATAGAATATAATTCCAAATTTATTCAAATGTTCAAATTAGTTCAAACTTAGCTAAGGTAGCTTCTAACATTATTTTGGGAGTTAAGACATATACTTTATACCAACTTAATAATAAAATATTGATATTGTTGCTTTCCTCATGGTGTCACGAATCCTTTCAACTCCTTCAGTCTTCTCTCTAACTCCTCTATTGGGAACCCCATGATCAGTTTGATGATTAGCTGTGAGCATCTGCCTCTGAATATGTCAGGCTCTTGCAGACCTCTAAGGAGACAGCTATATCAGGCTCCTGTCAGCATGTACCTCCTGACATCCACATCAGCATCTACCTTTGGTGACTGCACATGGGATGGATACCCTAGTGGAATGGTCTGCAAGCGGCCACTCCTTCAGTTTCTGTCCTGCACTGTGTCTCCATATTTGCTCCCTTGAGTATTTTGTTACTCCTTCTAAGAAGGACTGAAGCCCCCGCACACACACACTTGGTCCTCATTCTTCATGAGCTTTATGTGGTCTGTGAGTTGAATCTTGGGTATTTCAAGCTTCTGGGCTAAAATCCAATAATCAGTGAGTGAATACCATGTATGTTCTTTTGTGATTGGGTTACTTCACTCAGGATGATATTTTCTAGTTCCATCCATTTACATAAGAATTTATCAAATTCATTGTTTTTAATAGCTGAGTAATATTCCATTGTGTAAATGTACCACATTTTTTGTATCCATTCCTCTGTTGAAGGGCATCTGGGTTCTTTCCAGTTTCTGGCTATTATAAATAAAGCTGCTATGAACATAGTGGAGCATATGTCCTTGTTATATGTTAGAGAATCTTCTGGGTATATGTCCAGGAGTGGTATAGCTGGGTCCTCAGGTAGTGATATGTCCAATTTTCTGAGGAACTGCCAGCCTGAGAGCACTTAGGGAGGGACACATGGCTCCAGCTATATATGCAAGGGAGCTATTTATAAGTGAGAGAAGAGATCCTTGGTCCTATGAAGGCTGGACGTCGGGGGGGGGGGCTATTCGAGGGTGGGGAGGTGAGGTACGGGGTATGGTGGGTGGGGGTACACCATCATAGAGGCAAGAGGAGGGGGGAAGGGATAGGGAGTTCCTGGGAGGGAGGGGGAAAAGGGAGTAAGGGAAAAACATCTGAAATGTAAATAAAACTTCCAATAAAAAAATAATAAAATATTGAAACATATTAATTCCACATGTAAAGATAGATGTCAAAATTATACCAAAGTAGGGTAATCCCTGAGCCTTAGGGGGAAAATGTGTAATGTACATGTTGAGTTGAGAGTTGAGTACTCCCTATGGTTCTCTATTATATGAACTCAGCCTCTGTGAGCTCAAGTAATAACTTATAATGATAATGTATATAATAATACATAAATAAATACTATATAATTATATTGCATAACAACTTTGCATGCACAAAACATGCAACAAATCAATTCATCCAAACTCCCATCATAGATGGAGTAGAGGCTGATGAAGACTCATTCAAACTTGAGAGCTTTTGGAAATTGTTGGCTACATGGAGCATGAGTCTCTTTCCATGCAAGGATGCAGTCCCATGAGAAATTATCCACACTTCAAAAGATGTTCCTCCATCCAAGCACACACAGGCAGTACCAAATGGATTCAGGATTTTAAAGAACAGGAGGGTAGAAAGTTGGGAGGGAAAATAGATGAGGAAACTTGATTGGTCGATAAGGGAATATGAGATCGATTTGACCAAAACACATAATATAGAAACTAAATTTTAAAAATATGTATTCCAACAGTATATTATTTTTGAATCCTCAGAATAAATCAGGGTTTGAAACTGCATGTTAGTAATCTAACTCTTTTTAAAAAGATAAAAGGACAAAAAATGATAGAGGTGTATCAAAAAGAAGCCACTATTCATGCTACAAACTCTGTGGGAAATATAAACAATTGAGAACAATAGAAAATTTCTTCCTAATTGCAACTATCAAATTACATGAAGATATAATTAATGTATAAGTTTAAAGATTTCTAAAATGTCTCTCAGGAAAGCATAAAAAGATAGGAGTGAAAAAAAGAAAGTAAAAATGTAGACAGATAAATTTATATACAAGAATTGATAAAGTAAGTGAATTTTGTACCTGCACATAGTACAAATATACAAAATCACTCTTCTTCTTAATGTTAATAATATACAATTAAAAGTTGAAGTTATAATAATAATAGATGGATACCATATACTCTAAAATATGATTTAAAAAGCTAGAAAGGAGGGTGTAAGAGAAAGAGAGACAAGAAGGAAATAGACACATGAATATATATATATATATATTTCATATATATATATGAAGCTGCCAAATTAAAAATCTTCTTACGATCACAGAGAAAGTAACCTTGGGACCTTTCCTCTTTTTAATGTGACAAGTTAGTACTTGTGAGAGCATAGGCAAGAGACATTCCCAACATGATAGGCAAGACTAAACTCTTATAAGCCACCTGTGAAAGAGAAGTCAGGCTTGATTTCAGTTGATCCTTCCATGCCAGATAAATATCCTGTTCTTTGAAGTGATACAGAAGCTATTATTAGTTTCCCAAACATTTGTGCATTTCTTATACTTTCAAGAAAAACCAAACAACAAATGGGTATGAGTTTCATATGCACTTTCCATTTTCTCCAAGGCCTAAGAACATCAGCAAAGCTCTTGTTGGCAGGCTCCAAATTACACCTTAAGACAGTTATTATCAAACTTCTTAATGCTGTGAACCTTTAATACAGTTCCTCATGATGTGGAATCATAAAATTATTTCTGTCGCTACTTCAAAACTGTAATTTGACACTGTTATGAATTGTAATGTAAATATCTGATATGTAGAGAATCTGATGTGCAGACCCTGTGAAAGGTGACCCCAAAGGGGCCATGACACACAAGGTGAGAACCACTGCCTTAAAAGAACATTTACAAGATGTGTACAAGACAGAGGTTAAAAATAACAGAGGCAAGTCAAACCCAGGAACAGATTTATGTTCCCAGGGATATTTCCCTGACATCTTCACACTTGGCTTGCATGGGCATGTGACGTCTTCTAGAATCAGAATTACTTGTTATGAGAGAGATGTGAATTGGAGATTTATGTTTGCCTTTTAAATTGGAAATCATGCTTTCTTCTTCACATGGTGCCTTAAATAACATGATGCTAACATGGGGAAAAACACATGGAATATGTTCCTTGGCATAAACAATGCTGTCAATAATGACACCTAACATCAAAGCTACCTGAGTTTGCAGCTCTCAAATCTGACTACACAGTAGACACTGAAGGAGCTCTCATACAACTATAATCAGATTCAATCTCTTCCATCCAGAAGATACCCAGAGATTCTAATTCAGGTCTCCTGAAGACCTCTAAGCTGATACAATTTAAAAATATCAGTGTGTAACCAGAGCAAGGAAACTGTCCTATTCAGAACATGACACCTTGAGTGATGCCCCACAGAAGAATTTCAGATGGCAGAAGGGATTGGAGGTAGAATAAAAAGAACATATGTAATCATGAAAATTAATATCTATCCTGTTACTGATGTGTGGGAGTTGCCTGCATGTCAGTAATGTGGACAATGCACAACTTATATTTGACTAGAGAGGATAAAATGATTGAAGTTGAGTTAGAATTCTACCTGAAATATAGACTGAGTGGATGTGAGAATGGGACAGGAATGTGGTGATAACTCCAGCTTGAGTTATGGAAAGAAAACTGAAGTCTAAGCTTACTCATCATTAAGACCTTAGCATGTGACTAATTCAGGTTCCCAAGTTGGTGCCCTGTCTCAGTAGTAGCATTGGCAACAATCACGCCAGTGCCATCACTCAGAACCAATTTTCAAGTCTTTTTTGCTCCTTGGTACTACTTACTTGAGTAAATTCCATTCCCATATTCCATAAGCTGTTTGAAAAAAATATGCTTATCTGGCTACTTGCACTGTTCTTTCTGTATTTCCATTCCAAAAGAACAGTTTCTCATATTGCAGTGGTGGTGCTGAAGTATCATGTGTTAAATTACAAATCTCCAGTTCTTGGTGAAGCTAATAATTATCATAAGACCACTGGGCTTTCCAGTATCAGAGCTAGAAGCAACATTGATATGATCAAACCTGGTATCAGAAAAGTTGCCCATTGTCCTGGATCCTATCTGTCTATTCAGGTCAAACACAATGACCCCAAAGTCGCCTCTGTTGTCTACATTCTACAATAGCAGGAACATTTCCAGGTAATGAGAGGGGCTCCTGCAAAGCACCCATTTTACAATGGACAGCCCTAGTTACCAATAGAGGTTATAGCAAACCAGATTCATTCTCTGTATCTGCGAATGATTTTGTAATACCTCAGAAAGCTTATATCATCCCTTGCTTTTTTCTGGGCTAGCTCTGATATTCCTGTTATCAGATCATCTCTTAGTTTAATGAGAGTCAAACTGAAAGCCTATTGGCCACATCAGTAACTGTTCACCCATGTTCTATTGGCAATCAATCTAATTGCGGTGATATCTGAACAGAAAATTGTACTTATCTTTTATAGACTCTCATTTCCTAGTTCCAAAGTCTATGTGAAGAAAGTAGAATCATGTGTGCTATTATTAATGAAGCAAAGTAGATATCTCTTCTCCTTTTTATTCTGTGAAGTCTTAAAACATTGTGTACTTCCACTAGTTTTACTGGCCCAAGTAGGCTCTCCTTTGCCAGTGCACACAGCCATTGCTTAAATTAAAGTGATTCAAAAGGCAGGGGAGAGCATAATGTAGAAAGCAGACTGCTTGGAAGCATCATTCTGCTTGGAGACATATGCAGCCACAGAAGGCTGCACAGACCACAGTAGCTTAAGGCACTGGAAGATAAAGTGGTCAGCCTTGCTGACCTGCACTCTAGAGACCAGCTTGCTGCCTACATATACCCTGCTATTTTCATTTCTTCATCCCTCCCTTTCTCCTTCCCTCATTGCCCACTCCTCTCTTCCTCTACTACCCTCCCCTTCCTCTCTTCTTCTCTGTCCACTAGCCTCCTCTTCCTTGTGTATGTGTGTGTTTTCTCATTAAAACTGGTAGTTTCAGGGCTGGTGTAGCCAATGTCCAATGGGAGAGAGTGGAATGCATTGCTTCAAACACTCTGGGGACATTTATAATTTTATTATATATGAGCATCATGAAGCTGACACAACCCCTTTATTGTAACATAAAATATAAATGAAACTAAATCCAGGAAGAAGGTTGGTGGAAATCAGTTGCCTGAATCCTCGACTGACCAAGGTTCAAAGATCGAATGTGGCCATCCTGAAGTATTGAAGCAGATTCACCATTTCCGTGAACAACAATCTATAACTTTTTATGTCATGGGAGAAGGAAATAACATTACATAGATTAAAGGTGAAATATAACTTTGTGAAAACACTTCTGCTGCAACAATAATAAAACACCCTTTGTCTAGTTCTTACCTAGACTTACATGATGTTAGATAGG
Source organism: Mastomys natalensis (assembly GCA_021653895.1). NCBI lineage: Eukaryota > Metazoa > Chordata > Mammalia > Rodentia > Muridae > Mastomys > Mastomys natalensis. The sequence continues at coordinate 238,080 of JAJTUV010000033.1, forward strand.
AGCTAACACAATGAGTCTTAGCTTTAAAATAGGACCAATCATGTCATGTAATAGGATGTAACTAGAATTAAATGCGGAATTTGTTGCTAATTTCTCTGTAAGTTTATACATTTGAAGCATACAGTTAAGACCTAGCATTAGCCTATCTGACATATACTAACAAGAAAAATACAAAGGATGTTGCTTATTATGTATTCCTTATATGATGAGTAGTGTGCTAAGAACTTCAGATTATAGAAGAACGGTGGGTGACAGAAATCTTCCCTGGGGATTAACAGCAGAACCACCAGTCACTGACATATGACTGCTAACATTTATTCTGGACTTATAATAGGCAATATTCAAAATGCTTGGGGCATTTTACTTCATTAAACATTGTTACTGGTCCTGGGACAGTTTAATGCCATTATCTTCATTTTGAGACGAGAACTAAGGTAAACAGAGAAAGTCACCGGTTCATGATCATACTAGTCAAATGAGAAAGTAAACTTTGAAGGAAAATATTTTATTTTGACATGTTTTGTCCATGATCTCACATGGATTGGTTGTAAGTATTTATTGAGTATGTAGCTGCCTTCTTTAGTTAAATTTAGTTGTGAGACTCTTCCATGCAGGCAGTATCATTTCTGCATACTGAATTGTTCCCAAAGGCCTGAGTATATTATTTAGTCTAACAAATACAATTAAGAACAGACTGAGTTTCACAGTACTTAACACAAAGGTAAGTAATTTCTCACCATTCATAGATAGTACTGTGAAACTCAGTCTGTAACCTCTGCACTGATGGGCTTTGTACACTTATGCATCAATTAGACATGTGTGTGTGTGTGTGTGTGTGTGTGTGTGTGTGTGTGTGTGTGTGTGTAAAGTATTTGTGATATGCAATATCACAAATATAGGCTGCTATTTAATATATTTAATAGTTTCTCTCTGTGCAGTATAGCTGATTGATAGCAGTATCAGCCCAATATTAGAAAGTAATTAAGATTTGTGCCAAATCATTGCTGCCCTAGATTTATATTTGTAATCTCTAAAAGTCCTTAAAACCCTACAAGAACTGAGGAATATTTTCTTTTGCTCACCTCCTCTTTCTATATCCAGAAGTCTAAGTAAAGTTCATCTGTCTCTATCAATCTAAATCCATTCACTTCATTGTTGTCTTGCTGTTCTCCATCCAGCATCCCACTATCTTAGTAACAGCTGCTGTGATTCAACAAGAAGAAATGAAGCAGAGTAAGGAATGCTAAAACATGAAAAATCAAAGAACTCTCCTACATAGATACATGCATGTATTTTTATGTATGCAGAGTTTCTATGCAAATGTATGTTCACATACAATTCACACAGAATTCATGCTATGTGTAAAACGGTGTAACTACTCAACTCAAGCAGTTTTGTGAAAATTCATAGTATATGAACTCTGAATTTATAGAAAGTGTACAGTTTTGTCCATTTTCTTCATCACCTAAGTTGCCCACAAGATATAAATCTTCAAAGATCATCCTTGTTTCTTTACATACAAGCAGAGCCAACAAAAGGAAAGAAGCTCTTCCCCCAGCCTCTTAATTTGCCAGCAGTGAATGGGAAGCCAGGGCTGTATAATTGAGAAATTGTGTGTCAGCAAAGGATTACATAAAGCCAGTGGGACATACTCTGTTCTGTGTTTTACTCTTTGCCACCTCTCTGCCTTTTCCTGGAGCCGATTTTCCTTTGGCATTGTAAAATACTAATAGGATGTTATTAGTCCAGGAAGAAAATTTCCCTGGAGAATTGTAATGACTTCACTGCTGGGGTAACATCAAACTAGATGGTTTAAGAGTAATAGAGGCTTAACTACTGAAGAGAAAGTCCCATGACATGCCAGACAGGAAAGGAGGGTGAGTGTTGGAACATCTGTGGTTGGTGAGCTTGTGTATGGGGCCACCCTCACCATTCCTGACATCCACTTCAAAGATGGAAATTAAATATTTAAGACTGGCTTCTGCTCTTCCCCCAGGCTACTCTTGCAGTAGCATTAGGAGAAAAGGGATTCTTATTCCAAAAGGAACACCCCCCTATAAATCCAGTGCAGTCATCTGGTGTTTATAACTAATGTGTCTGATTCATGTATAGGGAGTTTGACTTGATAGTTCAATAAAAGAAAAGCAAATTAAGAAGTTGAGGGAATGGCCAACCACTTACTGGCCTAACTTGAGACCCATGCCATGAGAGAGAGCCTACCCCTGACAATATCAATGATATTCTGCTACACTCGCAGATAGGAGTCTAACATAACTGTCATCTGCGAGGCTTCACCAGGCAACAGATAGAAATGGATACAGAGACCCACAGATAAATAGTAGGTGGAGCTTGAGGAATCTTGGAAAGAAGGGAGGAAGGATTAAAGGAACCAGAGAAATCAAAGACAATACAAGAAAACCTACAGAATCAACTAATCTGGCCCCATAGGTGCCCACAGAGACTGAATCTCTAACCAGAAAGCATGTCCAGGACTGACCTAGGCCCTCTGCTCATATGTAAATATTGTGCAGCTTAGTCTGCATGTGATACTCTTAACAGCAGGAACAGGGATTGTCTTTGACTCTGTTGACTTCCTTTGGATACTTTTCATTTAACTGAGCTTCCTTGTCTAGCCTCAGTAAGAAAAGATGCATCTAGATCTACTGCAACTTGATATGACAAGGCAGGTTGGGATCCATGGGAGGCCTCTCCTTTTCTGAGAAGAAAGGTAAAAAAAGGGCATAAAGGGAAAGGGAGGTGAGAGAGACAGACTTAGAGGCAAGAAGGGAGAGGAAGCTGTGATCGGGATGGAAAATAAATAAATCAATAAAAATGAAAAAAATAAATGAAAGACCATTTTTAAAGGGACTTTGATGTCTGGAATGTTACTGTTTGTATACCATTGATAAATTATACTGGTAATTTCTAGGGCAATCTTCCTGCGAACTATTGAACAACTGAGGAATTATGAGAGTAGAATTTTATTGGTTTTGTTTGTTTGTTTTTTGTTTGTTTTCAGAGGGAAGGCATTGCTAATAGAGATTGCATTGGTTTGCATTCCTCAAATATAATGAATCCATAAATAAGTAACTTATTTATCAATTCTAACACGGAAAGGGAGCATGATCCAGTTTAAAGCCTTCTCATTAATCAATCAGGTTCCAGGAACAAAAATGAGTGGAGGAAAGAGTGAAAAAAATTAGAAGAGTTGGAATTTCAGTGAAAAGAACCTCATATATCAGTTCATATGTGCTGTTACAACAAAATATTTAAAATTGGGGTATTTGTTTCTCTTGGTTTTCTTTTGGCTGTGTTGCAGATGTGTACCTTAGGGCATCATCAACACTGAGTCACTAAACTGCATCTCTAACACACTGAAATTGGACATTTTATAAAAAAAGAACAAGACATCTTTCTTACCCTTATGAATGTTGGGAAATCCAAGGGATACACAAGCAGTAAAGTTGTAGTGTTTATAGATGGCCTCACTGAAGTATCACGATCTGATAGGAGAACAAGCAACCAAGAATCCATGATACTTCACTTCATGAGACAAGGATACCAATTAAGAAAATTCACCCAATTATTATGTAGGTGAGTAATAATAGCAGTAGGCTCTTTCATAGGAAACATGTCCTTTCTAGCCACAGGGTTTTGCTTCCTATTACAGTGCCAAGTATGACCTTTACCTTCTGGAGGTCAGTTTTCAATCCAATGGTCTATTTGCTTGTTATTCTCATAAGGTTTCTGCTACTATTGTACCAGTTGGTGTGTCTTGAGAGACCAGCCATTGTTCTAGCTTATAGCATTCACAGCTGGCTAAGACTGATGATTGTTTTAGCCTCCTGTGATGTCTATAGCACCTTCCAGCACTATGAAATTTAGCAGCAGGAATAAAGATTTAACACCAATACCAGCTTGATTTCTCTATAACTTATAACTCAAGCATGTGGTAGCCTCAACAATGGTCTTATTGTCAAGTTCTGGTGGGAGGCAATCAAGGGTATTGTCAATATTCTATAATTTGGGATGCTCTATAGGATCTTAAAGGACAACAACTCTAAAAGAGATAATCCATTTATTTCTCTGGACTTTTTGCTATCTATGGTGCCTAGCATGGGTATTGTTGTCCCATTCTGGGGTAACTCAGCTTATATAAGTATATATTTATGCCTTAGAAATCTTCTGCTGTAGTAGTTTTATATATGATATTCCAGAATGGTTTCAGTGTGATTCATTACTCCTCATAGTCTCTCCTCTATCCTGCCTTCCCATCTCCTACTCTTTTAAACCCTTCCTGTTCTATTATTCCCACCACTTTGCCTCTTTGTACCACTGTACTCTATTTAACCTTCCTTGAAAGTCCTTCCTTCTGGTCCTTTATTACTAAAGGTATTCCGCTGTGGGTATTCTATGAAGGGCATTCCTATATAACACCCACAACTGACAGAAAGCATGACTACTTGACTTTTTGAGTCTGCCCAGCTCTATTCATATTCCTGTGAATTTCATTTTCAATTGGCTAAATGTACAATATTTTTGTTTTCATTCATTCCTTCATATATATCTAGGATCTTTACATTTTCTGGCCATTAGGAATAGAACTGTAATAAAAATGGAGGATCAAGCATCTCTATAATATAAAATAGAGTTTTTTCTGTTTATGTTCAAGGGTGGTGGCATACTTGGATCACATAGTAGTTCTATTCTTGCTTTTAATGGAATCATCTCACTGATTTCCATAGTGGTTGCAGTTATTCTGAAAGAAGAGATGTGTCTCAAATATAGAGTCATCTCATAACCTCCTTATGTTGAGTTTCCTAAGAGGATTGTGTCGTGACCTGATTTGTCTACCATGACAGTATAAATTAAAGCTCAACTCTTCCTCTTGAGACTTTGAAACTGACCATTGAAGACATGTAAACTTATCAATGGGCATTATGAGGTTCTTAAAATTTCAGCCTCTATCTCCCAGCACATAGAATTATTTCTATGGGTTTTTTAGTGTCAATTTGAAGAATCAGTTAAAAGAACAAAAACAAAAACAACTTACCAGGTGCATTTAGTTAACTGTAAAATTTTTACAAATTCTGGCCCTTGTTTTGGGTGGGATGGGTCAATGGTCATTTTTTAAGTGAGTTATAAGAACATCAACTACTTTTTTCTTTCCCAAGGGCTGCCTTCTGGCTAACTCTAGAGAGCTTATCCACACATGCCTGAGTTGCCCAGAAGTGAGTTCCTGGCTCTTTCACTGTGTCTTTCTTCAAGAGGAGTTCACATCTCAAGGCACCAAAATATTCTAAGTCACCAAAGACATTGAAAGTGTCAGAGGACACCAGACAAAGTGCTAAATGAGCCTGAGGAATAATTTCCTAAAAATCAGATCTCACTCATGTTGGAAGTGAGTATGTTAATGTCTGTTAAATTTCCAATCCCATCATTTCCGAAGTACAGGCATTCTGTGGTCCTGCCCAAAGAACAAAACAGTATGTTCCTTTTGGACTGGTCCAGCTAGTTTTGGTTTCTTAGATTTCTCTGAGTAGTTCTCTTTATCCTCACTGTGGGCCTCATGCTGTAATCATGTCATCTGAAATGAGACACGAGCATGCTTGCCGTGTTTCAGACTCTTTCCCTAGGAAACCTGGAAAGGCAACTCCTCCTCTTTTGCTTTCTTTTATTTTCACTGTGCAAAATGCCTGCCAACTGGATCAAAGTCAATGATGACCTCACTGCTACCAAAATAATAGCAAGGACTACTTTACAGCACCCTATATGCCTAGGAGTGATTCCAATAGGTTATTATATGGCAAGATAAGACTGAAGCATTCCCATCTAATAGAAAGTCAAACTAAGTCTTCAGAAGGAAAGGGCAAGAAAAGGATAGAAGATATGACAAAACAGCCTCCTTTTATCTAGCTTGATGTCTTCTTTTCTCTCCAAAAAGAAAATGTGTGATGTGGGCATAAATTAAGGAACCTTTCATTTTCAATCTGTCATAGTTCTCTTTATCTTTCAATAGTGCACTGTTTCTTGTAGAGAAAAACATTAAGGGTTATCTTTGTCTCAATCTTCCAAACACATGCTTGTTTCCTGTTGACTGACATATAGTCATTGTTTCTGAACCCGTGTATAAATTTTCACTTTTGGTCTCAATTATTCTCTTCAATTGATGTAGAACCTATTTTATTGTCTCCTTGCTCACTGTCATTACAGCTCACTATTCAAAATCTTAGTCATTCTCCCTATTTGAGGTTGAATAATCTCATCTCTAGGAAAAGTACCCTGCTGCCTTCAATTCAGGGAGAATTGATTGTTTCTTCCTCTGATAGGCCTACAGAAAATTGCTATTGCCTTTAACCAGTCCTCTTTTCTTTGGGCTCCATTATATTCAAATCTGTGTGTGCTACAGCACGCAGCACAGAGTCTAGCATCTGTAATTGCTTGTGCACTTATGCAACAAATAGGGATGAATATGATGTACTGGAAGTTGTTTCAAGAAGAGAAATCTATGTTCTTGAGGGCTTATACAAGCTAGTGGACTGTGTCCTACAAGACACGAGAAAACAGATGGACAAGTTACTTTGGTGAACTGATAAAAATTTTCCAAATGTACATGAGCTTTTTGGTTTTATGTGAATTTATGTGGTTTTATGTAAGAGGGATAGAAAATATGATATCAAAGAATCAAAGCATTCTTCACCCTAGGGAATTTCTGAATTGATGCTAGACAGAAGAATCCAATATTTGTATACTAACAGAAGAACATATCAGTCAAAAGGAAGAAGAAAAAATGGGGGCAGAGTAAGGAGTTTGCACATGTTCAGCACTGTGGTAACAAGGCTCTGTGGGAATAATACACAGAAGTCAGTATTGGTTAGTACTTAATGGAGGGTGATTTTATGATTCTCCGAGAGTTCCTTAAGAACGAAGGGACAGTTTTCAACTGAGTCTAAAAGTAATGTGAAATTCAGAACAAATTAGCTAGCCATGATCAACATCTCCTCTATATTGCCCCAAGTGCCACTGCAAAGTGTTATGGTGTAATATTTGTCTCTTCTATTTAGAGTAAGGTAATATTTGATGAGCTTCTATTGTAGCCTCCTCAATCTCATGAATGATTAGGCATCTTGGTATTATGGCCAGTTAGAGTACTTTCAGTAATCAGAACACCTTATGACTTCACTAAGAAGCATGTTTTTCCTGCCAGTGTTCTTTATCCAGTCCAGAATAGAGAGGGTGCTGAAAACATCATACATGGGGATAAAGATAGATACTAATATCATATGGTATCATCTGTCATCTTGGTCCCATAGCAAACAGGGAGATACACTGAGAAATTGTTTCTCCCTACTCTAGGCTCAGTTCAGCTAAAGGCTCATAGGTGAGACCTTGCATAGCTGTGGGGGAATTAGAAAATATAAAGGTGTCTTTATACGTTTCTTTTGCTCTAATGGAATACCTAGCACTAGAGGGTTTATAAATGCCAGAAATTTATCCCTGATGATTCTATGAGCTGACACTTCCACAATCAAGTTTAGACAATGAGTCCACCAATTCTGCTCCCAGACTGGTACTTTGCATAGTTTTTGAATATGATGTAAAGGGCAGAAGACGGCATGGTCACTACATAGTTCTTTGAATTTATTCTAATAAGGTTACTGTTTTAAATTTCTTATTGCCATGACAAAGTTAACTTATAAAAGAAAGCATTTAGTTTGGAGGCTCATGATTCCAGAAAGTTAGAGTTCATTATCATTGTGACAGGGAGGAAGGCAACAGGTCAGCAGACATGGCACTGGAGCAGTAGTTGAGACTATATAGCTTGATCCACAAATGAAAGAGAAAGAAAGAGACAGAGAGAGACAGAGAAGGACAGAGACAGAGAGAGACAGAGAAGGACAGAGACAGAACAACACAGACACAGAGAGACAGAGAGAGGAAGAGAAGAAACAGAAGATAGAGAGAGAGAGAGAGAGGAGAGAGAGAGAGTTTCTTCATACTCTCTGAAAGCAGCTGAGGCCAGGCAATGTGTGATTGGTCATGATTCCTACAAGTGTTCCTTGTATTTTATGAAGATGTGAAGCTGGAAATGAATTTGTTGCAATAGAGATCTTAGAATGTTGTGGATATTATCACCATATAAAACCCACTGGAGAAAGCTGAAAGTGCAGAATGGTTCTGACTCAAGAGAGAGAATGTGTGTTATAGCAACAATGATTGAAGTAATACTACCTGACTCATTATGATAGATGATGTAGAACTGTGGGATCTGAAGTTTATCTATTCACACTTTCATATTAGTTTGGTCCCAATTTTTCTTTATGCTCCAAATCCTACATTTGGAATAGGAATGTTTACTCTGTCTTTTTATATTCAAAGTATATCACATGTATTTTGATTTTCAAGGAGCTAATAATTAAAATATTGCCTGTGTTACAGAAGTGACTTTGGGTTTTAGACTTTTAAACAGTATAGGGACTGATCAAAATGGTGGGGACTTTGGAAATTTAAATGAATGCATTTTCCACCTGAATGAATCTCCTAAACTAAAGGGACAGAATTTTGTTAAGGCTCTGTGTTTGAACACTTAGTTCTTAGATACAGTACTGCTCGAAAAAGGTCTCAGCTATCTTCTGTTTACTGTTTCCTGACTACGGATACAATGAAACCAGCTAGCTCCTGCTCTTGCCATCATGCCTTTCCCCTCTCTACCATGTCTTCCCATTATAAGGAGCTATATCCCTTTGATCAAAATAAAAGATCCTTCAAGGGACTTCTTCTGGAGTGTATTGTCACAGCAGAAAAAACAGTAACTAATAGGCTCTAACCCTATTCATGAGACAGTGTTCACTATTTATTCATTTCATAAGTGATCCACACCTTATAATGTTCTATTGACTATGAAGGTATAAAACATAGACTTTCACTGGAAAACTGCTCACTGACCCATGATATGCTTATACTCAGACTGAACCCCTGTTTAAATTGTTGAAAACAGGGTAGTCGAATACTGCATTAAATGCAACTAAGTTATTTAACATCACATCTTACATTAAACTCACTTTAAACAAGTTCAGGGCACTAACATCAGCAGAGAGTTGGGCAAAACCATATACCACAAAGCATATTCAAAATAATATGTTGATGCTAAATGTTTTATGTAATGTACTATATTTCCATACTAAAAGGGAAAAATAGTGGGTCACATAGCACTAGAGATGGCTGAGAACCTAAGAGAGTTTGTTACTCTTGCAGAGGACCACTGTTTGGTTTAACATACTCACACTGGGTGGCTCACAACCACTAGTAACTCCAGTTTCAAGGAATCTACCCTCACTTTGCTTCTGCAAGCACTCACATGCAGACAGTGCACACAGACAACACACACACAGACACACACACATACATATACTCACACATGTCTCTCTCCATGAAGCTGACAAGCATGGGAGGTCCATGTTTTCTGTTGTAGACAGTGCAACGATCACTTCTGATCATAACAATAGCTGTACCACAGGTTTCTATCTCATGTACACTTAGAATAAAATAGACCATATATACTAACATTTCACTTCTTATAAAATCTTAATTTTTTTGCCATTTTATTTTATAGTGCATAGTCTTGATATTATATTATGATCTTCTTTCTGTGTGCACATCATAAGGTAAAATACATAAAAGTAGTTCTCTTTTGTATATATTGTGGGATTCTTTTGTTAACAGTTATATTTTCGATTTACTGAGCCTTTTGTACTTGTAAACCATGAAATATGATAAAAAGCATGCTTCATTCCCCATTCCTCTCTCCAACTCTTCTCCTGTTCCCCTAACACCCCTCTCCAAATTCACATATTCTTTTTGTCATTTTACTTTTGATAGCCCACTAAGGACCATTAGTGCCTCACATGTGTGCATGGGATGGGATACCTGCTGGAGTGTGGAAACATACCATTGACCACACCTTCATAAACGAATGAAGGATTAGCCGATAGAGTAACCAAAACTGCAGGTGTATTAAAAGTCTTGTGGAATTCTTTGTCATTAGCACAAATCCTTGCAGGTGCTCAACAAATGTACCACAAAAAGGAATGGAAGAAAAGGAAGAGGAACATACATTTGTGGATGGCAGGAAGTCTAAATATGGTCAAAAATGCATAAAATTGGTTGATGAAAAAGTAAATACACAGTTGTGGTCTTATGAAGTTATACTGGAAGGATTATATATAATCCCTCTTGCCTAGTAAAGTTATTGCCATCATAATGCCCTGCTGCAATATATTTGTGATGGTGCATAAATGAACTTGCCATGCCTCCAGCTGAATGAAAGAACAGCTTGCATAATAATAAATGACTGTATTTCTGGTTTATAAAGTTGCTATACTATACTTGTGATTATTTTAATATATACTCCTACTAACTAAAAACTACTTGCCATAAATGGTAAGTTGTTTACAATGACAATGGAATCCTAAACCTTGTATTTACTCTGGCTTCTGATTGCATTACCAGATCACATCCAGTGATTGACATAACTGTGTAAGTTTTTTTTGTTCCCACAAGGCAAAATTGTCTGGTGGATATATTTGGCAGCATACGTCCCTATTATTAAGTGATGCACAATAATATTATAAATTTAATCCTCCCAATTACCTTTCCAGAGAGGTATGATTCTCACAGTTTACAGACATGGAGGTTGAGGATCAGAAAGAATAATTGTCACACCTGAGGCACAATGATGAACTCTGCTAGCTGATGAAATCTGTAATATTTCTGTTATAGGTATTATAAGTCTCTAGCTCTCATTATTATTACCAGTTCACCTCCCAAGGCTCCTGGGCTGTGGCACGACATGTTCTACTCAGTTCTTCTTCTCACATTGGAGCTTTGACCTCAAGTCTACTTCAGATACTTTTTCCCAGCTATGTACACACTGCTCAAGTACTGCAATGTGTAAACATAGCTATCACCACCTCTAACTTTAAATCACATGTTATCTTCTCCCTCTCCTATCAGCTGATATTACCTGCCTATCCCTCCAGAATATATAATTTTTGTATATTCATGGAAGAATTAAAACACATAATCACCAGTCCAGCTCTAAGCAAAATGAGCAATTCAAATAGTTGACTGAGGACTGAAGTCATAAAATATAATAGAACATGGGTATGCATACATGATTGGAATACAAATTATAACTGCTTTTGACCAATGATTCAATTTAAGCATAGATATCATAACTGGTATTTCATTCATTCTTGGGATGGGAATCAGAAAACAGATATTTTTCACTTTCTTAATTCTTGCCTGTGGCATCATGTATGTAGCTATAAATCTATTTTTGGGTCGTTCACCTTGATTTTTATTATTTTTACCTAACCATAAGTTCAATACCAAAACATTAGCTATTTATTTCCAATATAATTTTTGATCTAAACTTTCAAAGAAATAAGACTTTCTAATTCTCCTTTGTTTTTATTTTTGTTGTTGATGACTTATTGTCACATAATCATCATAAGAAATATAATAGTCATGACACTATAGGGAGCATACACACGGGATCCCTTTGATCACGCAGCTCTTATAGCTGAAGCAGAAGAATATGATGACACAGTCAATATCGAAATTGCTCTGAGGATTTCTGTGGCATGGACATTGACAAAGTAAATCAGAACACGGATTCAGAAGACTCTACACATTAAGTCTTGACAGTTTGATTTATCTCCTCCCAAGTCCTACTGAGAATTGTTCTCCCCATTCTGCTCACTGTGTCCTCCTCTGTCAACAAGTCTACTGGCAGGATCCCTTTCCTTAGGGAGCCCAAAATCTTTGAAGATAAACCAACATATCATCTTACCACAGCTATGGCAGACTATAGGCTGACTCTGACTTTTCAAATTGCTTAAATAAATTTTTTTGTTTTGTTATTTTTTTTTTATACCATCCCTCATTCCCATCTGAAATACACAAAGACTGTTGTGCACTGATTGCAATCACAGTTGGGGATGTTGAACCAGGGTGAGAGAAAAGCACATTTCATTCAGATAAAAGCATAACCCATTCTCCCACTCCACTCCCACCAGGCAATTACATCACTAGGCCAGAATTTGCTCCAGCATTTTGTACATAAAGCATAATTCCACCACCAGCTGCTCACAGACATTTTGTTGTCCCATGAACAGACAACAAAATGACAAAATAAGTCGGCAGGGGTGGTCTGCCAGCACAACCAATGAGATGCAATTTTCCCCACCCAAACCAGCCTGTCATTAGCAAGTCTTCCTCTGCTTCTAAAATAAACCCTCTGAAATCATTGCCTTCTTGCATCCACCTAAGAGAAATGGTCTCCCCAGTCACAGTGCTGTCCTGTGTCAGAGGTGCCCAAGAGGACTGTTCACAGTGGTGAAGGACAGAGAAGCAGTTACTCCAGTTAGGAATAGAGGTTTTATGCTAATACTGATTATGGTATAATTAAGAGTGTTTAGAAATGAGGTGTTTGGCGTATGGAGAAACATGACTCTTTGGCCTGGAAATCTATCTTTTGTCACACGAGTCCTACAGTTAGCTTTTATGCTGTTCATTTTCCTGATGGTCTCACTCACTCCTGCTATCAGCAGACTGTAAGTGATCTTACCTTTTTCCTTGTGGGATAGGAGGGAGGAGAAGGGGAGAAATGTCAAACCCAAATGACTGCATCTTTCCTTTAGGGAAGTCATACCATCTTAAGGATGCAAACCTTACATTCACTTCCTTGGCATAGGCTGGAAAGAAAAAAAATTCCCTGAGAAATTTGATTTGCAGAGGTCCTGCCTCTGATGGAGAAATGAGAGCAAATGACACACTGCACATTAAAGCACACTCAGGAGTTTGTACAAATAAGGTAAAATAGAGAATTGTGATAATGTTTTTTTTTTTCTTAAGTCAAAGAAGTAGCTAACTAAAGAAAAATGGAAAGAAATTAAGCTTCTATAAAGTATATAACTCTGGACTGGAAGGCCAGTACCATAGTAAACAATCAAGAAGTGTGCCTTAGTACTTCTCAGGCATTCTGGAAAACTACCTCCGTAGCTGTCGATAATGTTTGACTGTTCCCTAAACACTCATGTTTGGGAAATCTAGTCCTCAATTCATATTAGTTTATCCATAAGTTTGCAAGTGGGATTTGCAATGAAGAGTAGGATTAGGTAAGATCATAAACTCCCTGCACAAGCCCTTCAATACTCTCGGCTTTTTAAGTAGAGAAAGAAAAATTCAAAATAGTGTACTAGCCCAACCTCAAATGTGATGTTTTCTACTGTGAGACAAATAAATCTTACCTGGTGTGAAGCATGTATTAGGATCATCTTAGACATCCCAACCTCTGAAATGATGAACACAGAAACACCATTCTTTATAAATTATCTGGTGATGTGAGAGGCAGTGACAGAATTCCCAGAATTTCAAAGTCTAGCTGGCTTGGAACATGCATTGTCAAACAAACAAACCTTGTCTCAAACTAGGTGAAAAGGAAAGACTGACACAGGAAGTTTCCCTCTGATTTTCACACATGCTGTGGCATGCATGCCACACAGGCACATTCATAGGACCATGCACATGTACATGTGCACACACATCACATACACAGTTACTGTTATTTCTTCTGCAAAGAAAGAAATGTGGGTAGGGGCCAAGAGTGTGAGGTGAAAGACAAGAGCATTTGAGGAGGAACAAAGGAAAAGAAGAGAACACCGGAGACAATTAAGTGGAAGAGGAAATATTAGGACGAATGCAGCAGGATAGTGAAGGGCAAAGAGAATAGGCAGGGTATGTATGGCAGGGAGGAATATCCAAATGAAGTATGCATAACAACTGGATAAGAAAACCTTTTCCTTTATAAACTTATCTTACAGAGAGTAAAAAACCCACAAAAGGCATTACTGTACTCTAAGATGTCTGTCTTCGTCAGTTCAGGATGCTCTAACAGAACATCATAGACAAAAAGACATCCAAAATAGACAAAAAGACAATCCAGAACCTGGAGTTGCAGAAGCAGGTGTAATTGGGGTCCATATTGGATGAGAGAGTTCTTCCTGGGTGTGTCTTCATGAAGTCTATTGGTAGTTAATGCACAGAGAAAGAAACAGGGCATTTTCTATTAAGTAAGAACACTAATCCCATCATGAGGCCTGCATTCATAGTCTCATCTAACCATAATTATCTCCCATAGTCCTTATGACCAAATGCCATCTCACTGATGAGTAGGGGCTTAGCATGTGAATTTTATGTTGACACAGTGTTTAGCTCATAGCATTTTACATGTATTCTAACTGGAACTCTGATCAACCATGTCAGCAGATCATGACATGAATATCTGTGCAGACTCCTTGTCTGATCACATAAGAGGATCTCTGCCCTCAGCAAGAGAAAGCACTTACAGTCATATATAATTATTTACTTCCACACTTAAGAAATACAAATAAATATTACCTTTGTACAGTTTTCAAATTCTGATACATTTCTGGGTGGACTGTGGGGTAACATGGGGGGGTTTGATGACATCAGTGAGGTTGTCACCTTTGCCATCTGTCAAACAGACCCACTGTCTAAACTATTATTCTGAGGCAATTCAGTTTCCAGAGAATCATGGTTGAATTTCTGTATCAACAAAGAGAAAGGAAATTTTATGTGACATATTCTGGTGAGCATACAAAGAAATCCCACAGATGAATTATGAGCCATTCCCTGTGATACGCGCAACATGAATCTTCAAGAATTTACAGGTTTCCTGCAATACTTATGAGTTATATGGTCACTTCGGCTCACACAAATAAATAGCTCCATTTCAATGTCTTGTTGTCACATTCTCTCCTTCATGGAACCTGCCAGTTTATCTGTAACTTTGACAGTCAATACATTGCAAAGATTATATAGACTTCCAAGATTTGTTTAGAATGTAGTCCTAGCATTAATTTTTTGACACATGAATTTTTGTTTCTTCTGGTGGAGTCAAATAAAACATTGCTCGAAATGAAGTGAGATAAAAATTAATATAAATTATAATTCATCACTGATTCATTCATTCACACATCCATTTGCCTATGTACCCATTGAATAATACTTCTAGGTATTAAGGCAGTTTTCTGGAAAGAATTGTAGTAAGGTATAAGGAATTTCTATACAGTCTACCTATTCCTGTGGCCTATATGTTAATATACTAAGTAGGGCTGGAGGGAATGAAATAGGTCTTGTACCACAAAACTTTAGCACAATTAAAGGAAAGCATATCCATCAAGAAGTATACCAATTGCTTTTTATATTCATATGGGAGAAAGAGCTATAGAAAGTCAGGTTATGCAAAACAACTGAAATTTTTGAAATCTTATGTTTGATGTTTTGCATGATTGGCCAGGAGAGGACAGATCAGTGAAGTTGAAGGTCCTGGAAACTCTGCACTGTTACTCAATGAGTGTGTGTTGTGTGTGTGTGTGTGTATGTGTATGTTATGTATATGTTCTTTCATTATATCAAGAATCCTACCTTTTTAATTTATTCTTCTGAATTTTTGACATTATAATAACTCATTTAAAATATCTTTCCCATCCATAGAAATTTGAGAGACATTTTTGTGTTTAATAAAACTTCTCCAAAGACTGACACAAAATTAACTTATTCAATCATTCTTGTGTATGTATCAGAACATAGAAAACCTATAGATTAAATTCCATTATAGATATATACACATGCTAACAGATATCAGATTACAGGAGAGTGAAAAGATCAGTACTACTTCTTTCTTGAAAATGCTCACAGGAGAAAGTTAAGGCTACTCAACTGAAATTTAGCTCCTCTATCTAATTAAATATTTGGGGCCTGCTTTTCTTTTCACCCTTACCCTGTCATTACTGTAGGTAGAGTCCTTCAGAGTAGCTGTCCTCTATTGTTCTGATAAGATATTATGACTGTACTAGTTAGTTTTGTGTCAACTTGACATAAGTTAGAGTCATTTGAGAAAAGGAAACCTGAATCGAGAAAATACCGCCACTACAAGATTGGATTGTGAGGAAGCCTGTGAAGCAGGTTCTTGATAGACAATGATGTAGGAGGGTTCACAATTCTGTGAATGGTGCCCTTCCAGGACAAGTGGTCTTCTGTGTTATAAGAAGCAGGCTGAGCAAGCCAAGAGGAACAATCCAGTACTAGCCACTTTTCTATGTCATCAGTTCTCATCTTGAATTCTTGCCCTGGCTTTCTTTTATGATGGATTATGATGTGGACATGAAAAGCCATAATAAATCCCTTCCCCCACGATGTTTTTGGTCATGGTGTTCGGTCATAGCATTAGAAACATTAGGACAATAACAAAAGCAACTAAAGAGTTCATTTGGGCTGAGTGTTCCCGAGAGATAAGAGTTTGTCATGTGGATAGATAATACAAATGTGGCATATATACTCTACGGAACACTGTTCAGCTGTAATGAAAAATAAAATCATGAACTTGGTAAGTAAATGGATGGAACTAGAAAAAAGTCATTTTGAATTAGGTGATCTAGGCCCAATTGACTTGGTAGGGGAAATGGAAAACACTGGAGAACTTCTTAGGGAATGTGAAAGGGAAGGAGGTAAATACAGGAGAAGGAGGAAGGTAGGTAAAACAACAATATTGATTTCTGAAAAACTTACAAGGGATTCATACTATTAACTACTGCAGTATTAAAATCTATACTATATTAAGTTCAATGGTTGTGTGTGTTGTGTGTGTGTGTGTGTGTATAATTTTAATATTAATTTTATCTAAAAGCTAATATATTAATTTATGAATTTTCTAAACAACAACAACAACAACAACAAAAAACAAAACAACAACAACAAACAAAACCCAAAGCCATGAGAAGTCCCTTTGTCAGTTATTGGTCAAGGCTGATTAAGAGACTCCCAAAACATACAGCCTATTTCTGTAGCCCTTTGGTTCTCCCAGAGAAAGACAGTAATTGGTTATTGCTGAATACACCATGTGCTTCAGAAACAGAACCCAGAAAGACCCAGGAGCTAGAACTGCCTCTTCTGAAGACTAGCTTTTATGGTAACAGGGATGCTCTATAAACTTCCAAAGAGCGAGGCAACAGTCTTACTCAGCTATGAACCATATCAACATCTAGCATAATAGAACTCAACATGTGATGTAATGGCACATAAACCCTGTATGTAACCAACTGTTCTGTAATTGGATGTAAGAGTCATTCAATAAGAAGGATATCAGACCCTGGAACTGGAAACATAGCTAAATACCTAGTGCTACTAAATCATGATTATTGAAAGAGAATCTACAACAATTATTTTACTAAACCAACATCATTTCTAAAACTAATGAATAGATATTTGCCCTTTTACCCATAGATTTCTGTATTCCTCATCCCTCATTAAGGAGTATTTGGTCTACTACAGAAACTTATAACTAATCAAAATGCAGAACTATGGAGAACAGTGCCCCCCAATAGTTGATATACCTTCCAAACACTCTATAATTAAGGATCAGGAAACACTGAGGAAGAGGGTAAAATGGTTGTACAAGCCTGGAGATCAGGGACATTCCTGTGAAAGTGTGTCTCTTAGTAACACCAGAAGCCATTCTCATAAAATCTCACTATCTGCTGAAACACAAGCTGAAGAAGAGGACACTAACAAACATTCCAAACTGTATAAGAAAAAGGCCACAACCTCCTACATAGAATTACAGGCAGCTGAGTAAAACTCAAGGATTGCTGGTTAGTCTTCTGCAAGGAAGAGCACACCAATCAGTTGTTCAGTGCCAAATGGTCAGTCCCGAAAACCTACATACATCTAACATTGTATGTACTCAATAGGTTATATTTAGTAAGATATATGTATATACATAATGCATACAACAACAATTTGAAGGTAAACAAAAAGGGGTAGATGGAAGTGTTTTGAATGAGAAAAGTGAAGGGAGAAATATAATCAAATTACAATTTCAGAAAGAAAATAAAATTTTTCATGGCTGGAGGTGTGGCATCAAGCAGAAAATACAGAGACAAGCAAGGAGCTTATAGCAACAAGCTGAGAGCTCAGATAATGAATTTCAGACATATATCAAACAGAAAGAACATCAATGAGAAATGTCCTTTACTCCTCAAAACCTGCTTCCAGTAACACATCTTTTCCAAAAAGAGGCTACACCCTTTAAGCTTCATTAAACATTACCCTCAACTGATGTCCAAGAATTCAAATACCTAAGATTATAATGGATATCTTATTCAAATCACCACAGTAGATCAATCATCAATATTCAGAATTAGTGCAGCCCAGAGAACCTAACTGTTGACTTTGTACCCATATGGGATTTCCATGGAAACCATCTAGAATCTGTTCCAACTGTAAATGTTCAGGGTATCAGACTCAGCTTTGCCTTTTGGAATTAGAAATAGAAAGTGCATATAGTTTTCCTGGATCTTATGATATCAATAGAATGGAGGACCAGCCAACTGAGACCAGGCCTCACTCACTGTCTTGTGGCCTCTCTTTCTGCATACCTAATATGAGAAATGATGCTCTTGAGTCCACCCACCCCCACCTTCAACAATCTGTGCTAACAAAAAACACAGTGTAAGCTAAAGATAGTTATGGTTTTATATGTCTCTTGGGGTATTATTTGCTTTGCTGTTAGTTTTTGCTGTTGTGTATTTTCTTATATGGGTTCTGATGCTCAATACAGCAAAGCAAACAAAGAGAATAGCTACTTACTATCTATTTCCCTATTTCTTATGTTTCTCCTAAACTATCATTAGTTTCCATGTCTTATTTTGATTGATATGGGTGTTTGTAATTATCATCTATGTTGCATGGATATCAATTGCCATGGTTAGTTTTATATCTCTACACTCATTACATAATCTAAAGGTTTCTTTGGAAGAATTATGTAGAGAAGTGGGAAAAAAATGCCCTGTACCAAAAATCATCATAGCTTGGTTTGATCTCCCAGAATTAGCATAGAGATATCATCTTATAGAATTTCAAAAACACTTTTAAACCAATGTCTTAATTTGAACAGTTTTATTACACCCTTATTTCTCAAGAGTTTTGTTTATATTTTTCATAGTTGAAAACATATGAACTACCAAGTGTTACATTAAATATTTATACTTGTGGTCTTTGTCCTAACAGAGCACTTTTGAGATTGAATGTGTGTGTGTGTATGTGTGTGTGTGTGTGTTTCTGTTTTGTAATTATTCTGATTAACAGAAAAGGAAATGTGTAACCATTAACTAATAATATTCATGGAAAACAATTTGTGTCAAATACTGATTCTAAACATGATTGTGCTACTTCGTTTTTTATTATATTTATTTACATATTTTTAATTTAATGTTTTTACTTATTCACTTTCTATCCTGCTCACTGCCCCCTCCCAGTTACCCCCTCCCAATCACCTCCTCCCACAATCCTTCCCCAGTTTCCCCTCCCCTTCTCTACTGAGCAGGTGGGGGCCTCCTTGGGTATCTCCTCACCCTGGCACTTCAAGTCTCTGTGAGGCTAGACACTGCCTCTTCCACTGAGGCCAACAATGCTGCCCAGCTAGAAGAACATATCTCATATACAGACAACAGCTTTTGTGATAGTCCCCTCACCAGTTGTTCAAGACCTCCATGAAGACCAAGCTGCACATCTTCTACATAGCTTCTGCAACAGGCACCATGATGGTGCACCTTTGAAATGTAGGAACTGGAGCAGAATGGGTTCATTTTTGTAAATGGAACAGCAAGAAATAAATCTCTCATGAACTTAATGTGTTCTCCCCTAAATAATATACTGATGCTCTGACCACCTTCCACTGTGGTGACTCTGAGAGGTAATTGGGTTTAAATGTAGGCATAAGAAAAGAGACCCACCCATTAAGGGAATGGTGACATTTTAAGAAGAGTCTTTTCTCTATGTATATGGTTATGAGTACACAGTAAGAATGTAACATCAAAAGGAACACTATACCAGTGACAAAATCAACAGGTGATTCAGATGATCCTGAATACATGGTTCTCCCTAGCTATGGGACATAAATATGTATTGTTTAAACCAGAAGAATTTATAACAATGTATAAAGAACCCAGAGAGACTGTGTTCTGCCCCTGGACAAAAGAAACCAGAAATTCTGATTTTTTTTCCAGCTAAAATAGAAGAGTACTATGCCACTCTTTAAAGATTCAATATGGGTGAAGAGTTTTGATCGAGGTACCTAACATTTTTAGCTTCTCCCCTGCAGTGGTAGATATAGCTTCAATTAAATTCACAAGCTGATCCCTACCTGCTGTGTAATCCTGCTCCTTCAAACTGTTAATGGCAGTCATGATTCTTGTCCATTAAAGTCAGTTTCCAGCTCTTGTCCATTATGTTGCTTGCAGTCTCTGAGAACTTGACAGAAATGATTTTAAAACTTCCCAGACTGGACTCCATAGATGCCAGTTCATCACACAGTCTTCACAACATCCAACATCTCTAAAGAATCTCCCCCATAAATTTGTACTGAGAGGGAGTGATCTTCTCTACATGTCATGGTTCACGGCAGCAGGTCCTGAGCTGAATGATTCAGGAAAGCAAAACCAGAACTGCTCTTCAAGGAAACATCATTTATAATGTGACTTTGGAGTCAAGAAACATTACCTCTCCTCCTTGAGCTCTCAGCAGTTGTGCTTGTATCTGTGGATCCTTCATCTTCTTTCTTTCTAATGGACTTTTGAAAGAGAGTCAGGAGCCTATTCACTCAAGTCTCACAGTCATAAATTTCCTGTAAAACCCTGCCGACTTTGGTGAACTGTCAGGGACATAAAACTGCCAGGGGCCGTGTGTTCAATTATAAAAGACAATTCCTCTGTATAGGTGAGTTCATGTTCGCACTAGCAGTTGTATAGCAATTCTCCCATTCTCCCACAGATCTGTTGGGAATGGTGTTCTAAGTTGTCCTTGAGTGTTAGTCCCAGAAAAGTATAAGTTACTCCTGTTAGTTGCACTGATGTACTAAATGTTCCTTTCCCTGACGCTCTGTCACGGATGATCAGTTTGTTAGTCTCTTCCACATACACTTCAAGATCAGTGTTATGACTGTCTGTTTTCATTTTCAAAATGTAAGACAATACATAGATGAGGATATAAATATAACAATCCAGCACTTGAAACAGTACTGATTTCACAACCTACATTTACTATCTCGGACTGTGGGATCTAAGCACACATCATCTGCTGATTTTGTGATACTTTCCTGAAAATATTCTGATGAACCTCACCTCCTTGTGCCAAAGGTCCGTGACCATTCTGTGATTCAATCAGCTATCATACTCAAAGTGACTTTTTGTCAACTTCTTTAGTCACTTGCCACGATTGTTCACTGCGTATTCAAATCTACTCCTAAAATTTAGGTCAGTGGAGGATTCTTCTGTCATAAAAAGATTATGTCCTGCCAGAAATCATGTAAACAATGACCTTGTAAACATCAGGTGAAGACTTTAGAGATGCATCATCTTCTTCTTTCCAACTAATTAAGACATGCTAGAGATGGCACCTAGCTAGAAAAGCTTCTAGCTTCATCACGACTGCCCCATCTATTATATTAATAAAACTAGAAGCTTCCATTTAACTAAATGCTCCACCATGCTTTCAGCATATGGCCTTAGCAAGATTAATGAATACCCTTGAGCCTTAGCTTCTACATATGCAGAACAGGAATAAGCGTAGGGTTGTGGTGGGGAGTAATAAAATAAAAGGTGTAAATTGTCCAGTAGATGAGAGTTTAAAATGCATGTAGCTCTCATTATAAAGGTAACTTTTTCTCTGGATTCATACAATACATTTTTCTATAATCTATTATCCAAGTACTAATAAAAACCAGTATATACAGGTATGTGTACTTTGCAAAGTGACATCTTTATATATGCCTGTATCTGTATATATGACTTATACTGTGACAGAAATCAAAATAGTATTGCATCTTTATAAAGAAAAGAAATAGTTACAGGCTGGAAAGAGGGCTCAGTGATTAGGAAGAGGTAGTACTCTTTCAGAGGACCCAAGTTTGACTCCGAACACTGGTGTCATGTAACTCATAACTTCCTATGACTTTGATCAGAAATCTTTGGCCCCAGGCTGTCTACACTCACATGAATGAACCTACACACAGACTTACACACACACACACACGCACATATACACACAAACACACACACACTTGCATGTACTAAGAGAGAGAGAGAGGTAGAGAAAGAAAGAATAAAATAAATATTAAAAAATGAAGAGATTGAAGAGAAAAGATGGTGAATTTTGTAGAGTGACAAAGTCCCATGTGTCAGAGACAGACAGAACATCACGTGTTCGTGAACCAAAAATCCTCTCTCAATGCATGGTTCTTAAGACCAGAGCAATTTTGATAAGAGTTTTCCTTTTTCCTGTTTCCCACCATTGCTTTATAAGTACCCTATGTTGGATTGTTTATTGCTATGAATGATAGTCTGAAGAAGATAAAGGAGGGCTTCCTTTCTTCACTGTATCAGAGGGTTCAGCCATCATGCTGGGGAAGAGAAGCACCATACAGAAGCTTGCATTAGAGTAAGAGGAAGCAGAGAGAAAATGTCTGCACTATCTGGCTTCCCAACTCCCCCTACTACTATTGGGTCCTCCAGACTATTAGGTAGTGCCACTCATATTCAACGTAGATCTCTCCTACTTTACTCAAGCTTTTCTGGAAATACTCACACAGGAATCATCCAGGCATATGCCTTATTAATCTGAGGTGCTTCTCAGTTAGTTAGCATTAACCCTTACAGACCCTCTCCACCCATTGGATCTTACTCTTGTCCAGTATCTTGGCTTCTTAAAATATGAGCTTTCTCTAAACTCCTTTAACATATTTTTATTAGCTTATTTATTTATTCACTTTACATCCCAATCACAGAACCCTTCCTCCTAGTCCCCCACTTACAAACCCCTTTCCCTCCAGCACCCTTTCCCTTCACATCTGAAAAGAGGGAGGTCCCACGCCCACCAGATACCAACCCACTCTGGTACTTCCATCCACTGAAGGACTAGGCACATCCTCTCCCACTGAAGGCAGACATGGTAACCCAGTTAGGGGAATGTGATTCACAGGCAGCAACGGAGTCAGGGTAACCCTCTGCTCCTTCAACATCTTTTTTATGTCTAGAGTCAGAAATATTAACTGTCAGTTCAAAGTGATCTTGGTTTTCATGGGAGACAGTGAAAGATTCATTATGTCAAGCCCCAAAGTCAGGAAATGGAATTGTTCATGGTGATATGACAGGAAGTGGAAGAAATGTTGAGATGGGGTGAAGGTGTCAGATATTATAGCCACTGAAACAGTTTTAGCTGGTCAGAGAAAAATATCGACTTTTCTCCTCTGGGTAAGTATAGTTTATTTGACGATTCTGTTAATCACACAGACCAGTTCCTGAGACTTCTGGGGAAACTGCATATATGGAGCTTAACTTTGTAAACATTCACTTTCAATATATGTATAGTTTGGGCACATGTTAAACTTAATATTTGGGCTAAAATACACACATATAGATATACTTATTTGTATGTATATTTAAAGATTTATTTCTGACTTTCTGTACATGAATGTGTGTGTGTGTGTGTGTAGAAATACTCGTGTCTATAGTTGTCAGGAAAGGGTGTTAAGATTCCTTAGGGCTTGAAGTTACAGTTAGGTGTGGGTTCTGGTAATCAAACTTCATCTGCAAGAACAGTAAGCTCTCTTAACTGCCAAGGCTGCTTTCTAGCTCCACAGATATATTTCTGTGCAATAAAAATGGACGTTAATAGGATATGATAAAAATGATATACTAAAATGGCTTGCTAATCGTCATAGCATTGTGGCTATGATACAGCAGTTACATATTATTTCTATTCTCTGAAGCTAAAATTCTACTACAGTATATAATAGTTGTATAAATTCATTTATAAGGATATGTGACTATTTTGTGGTTTATTGTTAGCCTATAAGCATTCAGGATTTTATAAGTGTAACAACTCTACACATATAGAAATCTGCATATGATAATGTAGATACTGCATTATTGTTAAGCTTGTATTTTGTACTGTTTCTTATATTGCAAAGTATCAGCCAGCACTCATGAGGGTGGATATGACTCTACATTTTATGCTTCCCCATGTGACTGTAGAGTGTTTATTTGCTTTCATCTTACCATGTACCAGGACCTCCTGCACCAGAGTTACTTTTATGTATAGATATGAGCATGAAGATCTTGGAGTAGTGCTGTCAGTTCTGATGATTTCTTTTTCACATTTCATCTTACTAACATCATCTTCCATCATCTCTTTTTACAAAGCCTGCTGACTCACTTGTTTATTTCCTGAGTACTGGCGTAGGCAATTGGAGACCACAAGGGATAATTAGCTGGCAAAATCTACGTCCACATCTGAGCTCCCCAATATAAGAGATACAGAATTTTCATCTCAGTAGATAGACTACATATGTTCATCTCTCTTACAGCCAATTCAGGCATCTGACTAGACTCTGCATAATGGGATGCAAAGACATTAATGGTTCAGCCTGAGAAGAAGTATGTGCTCTCTCTCTTTCATCTTCTAGTTTCTACAAAACCTAAAGGTGTTATTGTATGTATAATATGGAAGTCCCATTCCAGAATGTCTTAATATCTTACATTCTGCACATTTAGTAATACTGAGTCATTATTTTAACCTGGGACATATACAAATAACTAACAGCAACAACAACAAAATTAAACAAACAAAAGCAACAATAAAAGCTAAACACTAAGAAAAACAACATAGTTAAAGATTGGGGTATAGAATTAGACAGAAGGTTCTCAAAAGAATAAACAAATGGCTCAGATATCTTTTTTTTTTTTTAATGTTCATCATAGTTAGCCCTTGGGGAAAAGTAAATTAAAACAACTTTGGGATTTTATTCCCTTCCAGTCAGAATGGATAAGATCAAAATGACGAATGTCGATGTCTTTGTAGAGAATGGAGAATATACATTCACTGCTGGTGGGAGTATAAACTAGTATAGCCACTATGAAAATCAATGTGGAAGCCCCTCAAAATCTTAGGAATAGATATACCAGAAAATCTAGCTTTACCCCCTTAGAAAAACATACTCAAAGAACTCTGTTTCCACCTACAGAGATATATGATCCTCTATATTCATTGATGCTTGATTCATAATAGCAATGAACCAGAAATAAGCCTAAATTTCCATTAACAGTTGAGTAGGTAATGAAAATGTGATATGCATGCATAATGGACTGTTATTTGGCTATAAAGAAGTAAAATGTTCATGTAAATTGCTAGAGTTAGAAATTATTTTAAATGAGGTAATCCATACCAAATAAAACAAATACAACATATTCTATCTTATTTGTGTTATATCTCTATGTGTATGCTAGGCTGGAATACTTAGTCTTATGTATTCTTAAATTAAAGAACCAACAGAAGGGAATACACTAGTAAAAGGCCATTGGGATGAATTTCAAGGGAAATAAGATAGAATACAGACAGTGTAAATCATGGAACAAGAAGAGTTAAATGGGTTGTCAGATGAGTCACAAGTTAGAGTAGGGGTTAGAGAGAGAGGAGTAACTAACATTAAAGAATTTTAAAAATTACTACTCTAAACGCTTTCTAAAATAAATGCATATACAAAATGACTTTAAATAATGTTTTCCTATAATATAGGAAAATACTTCTCCTACATATCATAGATCATCAAATAAAAAGTGTAGTACAAGTAATGGGTTATGTCTTTCTGACTTATAGGTTATTGGGGTACTATAAGCTCCTCTTAGTAAGACCATTACAATTGTACTTGGATACTGTCTGAAATTTGATGGCAGGACTTTATTGACAAAGGTATCATGCAATTGAGTCCTAGGATACAAATAAATGAATCTAGTACTGACCTGGAAGCTTCATTCACACTGGCTAGCTTTCAAAATTCTGGGAAGTGCTATGTATGCTACTAGGTAATACAAATAATCAACAATCTAATCCAGGTGGAAACTTTGTGAGCTGTTACAATAAACAACTGGATGAGCAAGATATGTCCACTGTTGGAAGAGTGGCACATAGGCTGTAGAAGTAACTAATGCCTTTCTGCTTGAATTTCAAACTTGATCTACCAAATAAAATACATGCATGGTACTGTTAACAAGTACATAAAATTATGGCTGGTTAGCTCACAGGCTCTAGAAGAAGAACTAATACTAAATATACACCATAATGAAATGGCCCCTGAATTCTAATCTCTATAGAATTCATAGGTTAGTGCATCTCTCAACTCTCATCCAAAAAGCTTTTTTTTTTTTTTTTACAGTAGAAATGAGTACTCCAGAGCCCCATAACTAGGCAATGTGTAGAGAATAAAAGATGTAGAGTGCTCAGAGATGAGGACAGCTATATCACAATTTCCACTCTTAAGGTTCAAGGGTATTGTGAAATAGAGAAGCAGAAAATTGTAAAAGCCAGAGGTTGTGCTTATCTTCAGTAAGACACTGTTTGCTGAACACAACAGGGTTGTGGCATGCATCAACTTGCATATGCTGTAACAGGATACCAAAAGATCAAGCCAGCAAAAATTTCAGTATGAGTGGGAAAAAGAATCATGAAACTCCAACATTTGTTGTAGAGCTCTTGTGACTTCTAAGAGGCAGCTCATACATCAGTAACTGGATCGGTGAAAGCCACCTCCTGATGTATGAGCACATGAATCTGGGAAGGAAGAATATTGGAGGAATAGGGAAGAAACTGGAGGAAACAGAAAGGGGAATGGATTTGTATAATTTGAATATATTTTGTGGAATTTTAAAACAATGAAATAATAGCTCTATTTTATCACTTCAATTAAATGAAGATATTAACAAATAAAACATGCTAAAGGTGACATCTTACCATGGGCACCTATCATTCGGCTGCACTGGGGGAAGTCCTGTGTAATAGCTATTCTTTTCATTGTAACCAACTACTTGACAAAAGCAACTTTAGAGCAAATGAATTTGTTTTGTATCATGGTTTGAGGATATTGTTCATCATGGTAGGAAAGCTTACTTGGAAATGGCTCTAATTGTAGTGTTAGTGATATAAGGCCCTTCTCAAGCAGTGTATATAGTCAGAAAGCAGACAGAAGAGAGAGAGAGAGAGAGAGAGAGAGAGAGAGAGAGAGAGAGAGAGAGAGAGAGAGACAGAGCTCATGCTCTTATATCTTCCTTTTCTTTTAATTTTTATTTTGTCTGGGGCTCCAGTCTAGGTGAAGATGCTGTCTCATTTGTAGTGAGTCTTCTTCCCAGTTAAACCCCTCTGGAAATGCCATCAAGAGATGGCCAGGGAGTATCTCATGAGCGTTTTCAAATACAGTCAAGTTGATAATGAAGACCAGCCGTTACACTCTGTAACATACCATCTTAGAACAAACTGCTACATAACTTCATTAATCATATTCATGTAACTTAACTTATTTCTTATATTTAGAATTAAAGGTAAAACAAGGATCTTATTTCTTTTTTGTTTACTCATGTTTAATACTTCTTTTAGTTAACCTCTATTTTTCTTAGCTTCTTTGAAAACTGCTTATGTATGTATTCATTTGCTTATTTACTTATTCACATCTGTGTGTATGCGTGTGTGCTAGTTTATGTGAATGGAGGTCAGAAAAGAAGCATTAGATTTATTGGAGCTAGAATTGCAAGTATTTGTAGAGCATTCAACTTGTTATCTGAAAGCTGTAATCAAAACTCCATTCTTCATGATCATACATCATGAGATCTTAACCACTAAGGCATTTCTCCAGCCCTTTCTTTATTCCTTGTATGTACCAACTTTATAAGCTTACAGCAATTACAACCTCTGGAAGGCAATGCCTCTCCATTCATGTATTTATGTCAGTGATTCTTACAATGTGATTCTAAGAATTAGTTTCTCCTAAGAATTGGTATCTTAAGAAGACCTCATCATTCTGAGGCTATCATGCATTTGAGCATCTGTGTTTATAGAGACACTCTGAGTTGCAGCTGGAAATAAAAGCATATGTATTTATAATGCAGAAAATGGGCCTCCCCCAAAGATGTGGCTTTAAGAGTTCTACAATGAAGGAAAAAATATTTTTAATAGTGACTTTAGCTTGTTAGAGAATAATGGAAGGGAAGAAAAAAATTTGAACCAGCATAGTAGTATCACATAGCTATAATCTCCATACATGAGAGGTGTTACCAGGAGGGTTGAGAGTTCAAGGTCAGGATCGTCAAGTTATTGGATAACCTGAGTCACCTGAGCTCTGTCTCAGAATTTTTATTCTTTAAACAGGAAAATCTACCTTCCTCAAACAAATGTAATGGTGGTTTGGATAGTTTCAATCCCATGGGCACACAAAAGACTTTGATTAAACTAAAGAATTCACAAAACAAAAATATTAACAAGAAAAAAAAAAACCTGTAGTGAAGTGGGTATTAACAGAAGTGGGAGAGAGATTTAAAAAAAAAAAAAAAGGCAGTGAATGGAAGTGTTTAGGATTATATGTATGGAATCAATGAAACAGACTCTGGGAGTTTGGTAAGAAACAGAAGCAAACTCATTTATTGCACGATTGGGTGTGCCTTTATACCCTCTACCATGTTCCATTGGTCCATGACACCTCCCTCCCTGTAGCTAGCACCATCCTTGTTGTTCAGGTCATGAACTCTGTTGTCATTTGTCTCCAGGTTTCAGGAAGTACAAGCTGAGGTACATGCATGGGGCGCTATGGGCCACCAGTCAGGATATTCTGACTCATTCCTCCTACAAATATTGACAAAATAAATTAGCTGAATGATTTAGATAAAAAAAAAAAAATGAGGATGCTATTGGTAAGACAGAAATGGGTGTGGTGTATGGCTCATATTGTCAAGGGTACTGTTGAATTTCCAAAGAATATACTTGACCAGAGCTTATTTCTAAGACAACACACAAGGAAGTAACATGGTTAAATTGGGCTGTGCTAGTGCATCTCTAAAGGTAAAATATTAGCAGAGGAAGACTCAGAAAACTCCTAGGAATAAAAAGAGAGTCAAGGAGCAATAATATTTATAATTCCTGCACTCAAAAATATAAACACTCTAACTTTAACACTAGAGGTTCTCCAAACCTCTAGTAGCTAAAACAAATTTTGAACCTCTATAAAGGACTATAGTAGGAGTGATTTCAGCAAATAATTTAAAATTTCAAGGGGAAATATGGGGCATGTGAATTAGGAATTCACCCCAAGACTTGCTTACCTCAGATAGCTCATGGGTCAACCAAATGTTATGGGAAATCATTTGAAAGTTTTATTTTAGGAATAAAATATATCTAAATTTTAACATGGGGGATTGGAAAACGGAAATGAATTGGAGTGAGTGAAGACTGAACTCAAGGGAGGGATTTTTGATAATGAATAAATCCTAGTTTTTACCTCACTTTTGTGACTTTATGTATATATGCCATTCTCAGACTCTACATTAGTGGTTCTCAGTCTTCCTAATGCTGCCACCCTTTGATACAGTTCTTTAAGTTGTGGTGACTCACAACCTTAAAGTTATTCTGTTGCTTCTTTGTAACTGTGATTTTGCTACTGTTATAAATCACAAGATAGGCATTTGATATGTAGGGTATCTCATATGGAAACCCCAAATAGATTGAGAGATTATTAAAATCTGACATCTGGCATTAGCCTGGGCTCGTATTGGCCTCTTGTTAGTATGTTGACCTAGGATAAATCATTAAATATAATTTGTATGTCTGCAAATACAAGATGCAGTGAGGCCTGTCAGCTTTAGATTTCCTCAGGAGCCCTCAAATATCCAAAAATAGAAAAGTGGCACTAAAATTTTATTGTAGCTTGCTCTGCATTGAAGACTTGGTATTAGCACTCTGTCACTACCATATCAAATTACCACAAATTTAATGGCTTAAGTCAATATAAAGCTGTCACATTATAACCTGATCTCACTTAACTAATGTAAAAAAGTCTATGCCCATTTGGGGGAGAAAGAGAAAATCTGATTTGTGTTCAGTCAGATAGTTGGTAGAATTTAAAGACCTTCAGCTCTAAGACTGGCACCTCCAATCTTGTTGGCAGTACACAGAAGGAGATTCTTGAATTCTAGTTCCCTCTCTTAAGTCACTGACTCACCTGTTACTTCTCTTCTTATTTTGAAAGACTGCAACAGCAAAGCTGATCCATTCTATGTCACAAAAACCGGTCCTTCTTCTCTTTTGATGTATGTCTTTGACGACTGGTATTATTAGATTGCTCTGAATAAGATGCCCTAAAATAATGTCATGGTCCCAATGTCAGTACTCTTTGAAGGTCACTGTTTACCTACATTCATATTGACACAGTTTCTAGGAATAAGGGATTGAGTATCCTGTACAAAACTGATTTCACATAAATATCATATCACTCTTCAAGTAATCCTTAGATTTACTTGGATAAAATAATGATAATTGAATATCATTTAGTATATCTTTTTATTGCTTCTTTCTTGCCAAAGACACCATGTGTGTCAGGGGTTAGGTACTGAGGTCTGCATCTGGACAAACGTTCTTCCTTTTCCATTTTCTCTATTCACTGCCCCTTTCTTTGACTGCCCCGTTCTCCTTTCTTTTCCCTTTATGTTCTATGACTCTTTTCTTCATACCTTGATTCCTAGGAAGGATGAAATCCTGGCTCACTATAAAGGTGCTTAGGTGGTCCTTGGTCCGCTTTAGGGTGGAGTCCTTGGTTCAGGCTTTGTTTGGGAGGTTCTGTACTTCTACCAGGAACTGTCTCTAGAAGATACACAAATCAGAGCCTTTAGGTTTGTCCACTATCATTCCTCTCCATCTCAGCCTTAGGAAATTCTAGGCACTTTCACATCACATAAAAGCAAAGATACTATTGTGAGCTAATTTACTTCTTCTGAGGCCAGTTACTTCTCAGTTCCCCTTATGTCCTTACCAAGGCTTGGTTTTAAATTTCAGGCAGAGAGGACAGCTTACAGATAGCCTATTCTTCCCAAGGAAGCAAGGGTAAAGGCACATGATTCTTCCCAAAGTGGTCTTCCAAAACAATACAAATCACTAATCCAATTTTAATTTTTAAAAACATTTTTGGGCTGGGCGGTGGTGGCGCATGCCTTTAATCCCAGCACTTGGGAGGCAGAGGCAGGCGGATTTCTGAGTTCGAGGCCAACCTGGTCTACAGAGTGAGTTCCAGGACAGCCAGGGCTATACAGAGAAACCCTGTCTCGAAAAATCAAAAAAAAAAATTTTTTTTTGGATCATAATAGAATCTCTCAATTTCCCTTTCCTTTTCTTCCTTCCAAACCCTCCCATACACCCTCCCTTGCTACCTTTCAACTCATGACTTGTCTTGTCATTAATTGTTGACAAATACCTGAATATAACCTGTTCAGTTATTGTAAAGTTACCTGTTCATATGTTTTGAGGCATCAGGTGTAATCAGTTCATTTTTAACCCTCTGGAACCTGGTAGTGGGAAAATTTCTTCTTAATGGCCCCCCAGTGCTCAGCCTTATTTTCTTTCCTAAGCCTAAGAAGTGCCATTATCCCCAGGTTTATGTTGCTCACCAGTGGTGGTGTTGCTGTTTGTGACAACCAAACAAAGCCAAAACTGAACCACATCACTTCTGTATTATAGCAGGTAATTACTACCACAAGGTTTTACAATGTAATATCTTATCCTAGGAACTTCATGGGACAAGAAGCATCCTAGCTCCCTAAGTTTCTACAGAAAATCTATCCTGAGGGAGACTGTATCTAAATGTTCAGTAGAGACATTTGGGCATGCTGTTATGATAGCAGATTGAAAACCATAATAATAGTGACTCCCTATTTATCTTTTACTCATTTCAGAAACAGAATGAGTGTTTTATTTTTCTTATAATAATTATATCTTTACTGGAGCTAGAGAAATGGATAAAAAGTTACAAGCATTTATTTCTCTTATAAAGGACCCAAGTAGAAGCCCCAGCTTCCACACGTCAGTTCATGACTTCCTAGGACTTAATCCCCTCTTCTCTTTTCTGTATATATGTGGTGCAATACACATATGCATTAGATAGATAGATAGATAGATAGATAGATAGATAGATAGATAGATAGATAGATAGATAGATAAATAGATAGACAGATGTGATGTGACCAGGACAAGGCTTGGGAAAGCAGGGCTACATGGATTAGCTTTTGTTTCAAGAGGTGGTCTGGGAGTGTGAGGATGATGTAGTAGAGTTCAGCTTTGATAATTACATTTAAAAAAAAAAATACTGGTACAGACAAGACTCTTTGAAATGAGGGTTGGAAGAGTGGAGTCTTAAAGACCACTCAGCTGTCACTAGCCCTTTCTGCACATCTTACTCCTGAAAACAGTAAATATTGGAACTTATCCCGAAATTGTTCTAAGCTACATTGTGCGGAGTTCAGTGGCCCATTTTGCAAAGTGCTTAGGGCAGAACTTGAATATTTGGAATGTGTCCAACTATAACCAGAATTATAGTTTTTAATCTTGTTTTGAAAACTTGGCTTCCATGTTTATTGTCCTACTAAGAAGGTCAAGCTTCAACAATCTTCTCTTTCTGTTTCTCTCTCTCTCTCTCTCTCTCTCTCTCTCTCTCTCTCTCTCTCTCTCTCTCTCTCTCTCTCTCTCTCTCTCTCCCTCTCTGCCATAAACGTTTAGGATCTAAAAGAACAGGAAATTTAAACTACGTTGGTTTTGGTATTTTACAAATGTTATTATTATTATTCATGACAAGGAATCTTGCATACACAGGTAGTAAATAAGAATTATATTCCATTTCGATGATGAGCTTATGGGTCATCACGTTTGGTGATGTCGGAGCTCCATCTCCAGATTCTAAAATGCTATTTGAAAGCTGCTAAGGCAACATTTAAGGTAACTCAGGA
Organism: Mastomys natalensis; assembly: GCA_021653895.1. Classification (NCBI taxonomy): domain Eukaryota; kingdom Metazoa; phylum Chordata; class Mammalia; order Rodentia; family Muridae; genus Mastomys; species Mastomys natalensis. The sequence continues at coordinate 271,028 of JAJTUV010000033.1, forward strand.
ATCTCATGAGGTCCCTCCCATCCCATGCAAACAATGAAGAGCATGTTAGAATATTTGTCTTCTAATTTCTTTTCTCAGAAACCAGGTCCAGGGCTAGGTGAAGATGAGGCCAGTGAGGCACTTCTTGTGACTATAACAAATGTAGGTTAAAAGAGAAGACACAATAATTGAGATAAATAATACACACCATTCTTTAACAAAAGTAACGAAGAAAAACATATCTATAATTTCAATAAGACATGACCTACTGAATAATACCATTTGTATCACACATATTATAAATAGCTGAAGAAGACTCATTCCAATCTTGTTCTTATCATTATATGGATATTTATTTCATCATATGGCTTTATTTTTATGTATTTCAACTATCTTAAAAATCAAGTATTTGGCTTTTTTTTTTTTTAATTTTTGCACCAAAGACAATTGCCACACTCACCTGCCTAATCTCTGGTCCTACCACTAAATTCCCCTGTGTAACATGAGGATATACAATTTTGCTTCTAAGCAGTCATATTGAATTTAAGCCAAACCTCATTAAAAAAAAATCCTGTGCCAGTCCTCAAAGTCATCCTGCACTTGGAGATAAAAAAATAGATAGTGATAAAAGAAACGAGCTCTCTCTAGCTGTTATGTTGGTACATTGTATATAAGTCTTCAGGACAATGGATCAGTTTTTTCTTGAGCTCTCAGACAGTTCAGACAACAGGGTGCCTCATCACCATCAAAGAAAAAGAAGAAAATAGATCTCTTTTTGCCTTTGCAGAAGTGTGGTAAGAATATAATGGTCATGATTGATCTCTCTCTACAACTACCATTGTGAACTGAATTATGCAGCCTCAGAACCTGTGACCGAGTTATAAATTAACTCCTCCAGGGAGGAGGAGATTCATCTAAAGTCTATAATCTTTGTGCGTTGCTGTAGGAGAACTAGAGCTCCAGTACTGGAACACAGATACTATTTTTGAGCGCTCATCTAGGGGTACAGAAAAGTGAGGAGGAAACCTGAAGAAGGAGGTGACTCCAGCTCCCTTAGCCATTGAAACATGATGATTAAGTCAGACCAGCTCTTCAATACTGCCCAGAGTGGAAGCCTGCTCACACATGCAAAACTAGTTGTCTCTGTCCTTTTAGGGTTTCTGATAATGTATTGTATCCTGAAAGCTGGTTCACTTGTGAGCAGGAACTAAGCAGAATCTAACGGTGGGTTAGAATCAACCTTGCTCCTGACTCCAGGTGGAAACAGAGTGAAGGATAGTGTGAAGGCCACGGAGGAATAGTCTGTAAGCCACTGACCGGATCACTCAGATTTCCCATGGACACATATGTGTTTATTTGTTCAATGTGTGTTTCCTGAGAGATTATGTTCATTTAGCAGGATGCTAAATTCTGAATATGTTGCTGTGTATACTCATAGCATCCCTTCCTTCACAAAGCTTACAGTCCGTTGCTGAAGACAGACCACAAAACAATCACAAATTAAGAGAAAGCTGGACCTAGAATAGTTGCCTATCTTGCACGGGTCCTGGGTAACCTTCTAAGATCTGAAAAACCCATCTACTCTGGCTAAGTGTGGTGGCACATACCTGTAGTCCCAACCTTCTGGAGTCTAAAGAAGAGAGATTTTCATAAGCTCAAAGCTAGCCTGATCTGTATTGTGAGATTCACATCAGTCAGGGCTATTTAGTGAGAATCTGTCTAAATAAATAAGTAAATAAATAAATAAACTAGATAGATAGATAGATAGATAGATAGATAGATAGATAGATAGATAGATAGATAAAACTAAGACAAACTTGCAATATACAAATGCTGCTGTGTGTAAGGAAAGATACAGCATTATAAGAGTAAAGAATAGGAGAGTTAGCACAAGTTACCCAAATGGGAATTTGGGTGTGCCATAAACAATGCATAGGAAGAAGAGAGGGTACTTCTATCCAGTCAAAAGGACTCACATGTACTGTCAAGCATAGTGTGCTTAAGCTAAACTACTTGGACATGGTTTTTACTGTTTCAGAAGGAAGAAAGCAAACTCAGTGAAATTAAATGCTTCAGGCTCATAAGGGATGGAAGTTAGTTAAAAATTATTGCTTTGTTTGATACAAAACCCAAGACCTGAAAATGTCAGTGAAGTCATAAAATATTAATCTTTTATTCTTGAAAATATTTTTTATAAAATATACTCTGATTATGATTTCCCTTCCCTCATCTTCTCCTAGATCCTGGAAAAGGTGGCTCAGTCAATAAAACTAAGCTGGCAATGAAAAATAAAATATTTATCTTTTTGTGTATCTCTATTACATCTTATTTTACTTAATACAAAGACCTCAGGCCCATCAGAATGATTGAAAATGACAGGATTTTCCTTATGTTGTGGATAATTATTACACACACACACACACACACACACACACGAAGCTGACTAGTATTATGTTAACCTGACACACAAACTAGAATTAGATAAAGAGGGGACTTCAGTTAAGACAATGCTTTCATAAGATCTGGCTGAAAGGCACTTTCTAATTAATGATTGATGGGGGAGAGCCCCACCCCTGGTGCCATTTCTGGGCTGGCAGTCTTGGGTTCTGTAAGAAAGCAAATTGAGCAAGTCAGAGAATGCAAGCAGCAAGCAGTACCCTTCCCTCTCCGTGGCCTCTGCATCAGCTCTTGCCTCCAGTTTCCTGTCCTGATCTACTTCAGTGATGAATGGCAATATGTAAGTGTAATTTCAATAAACCCTTTTCTCCATAACTTGGTTTTTGGTTACGGTGTTTTGTCATAACAATAGAACCCCTAGCTAAGACAAATGCATGCCAATGTTTTCTGTATCTTTTTTTATATCAATGGGAATTGCTCTGATTCTACCTGTTAGCTGTTATGAACTGTGATGTAATGCACATGGGAGCACAAATGTCTCCATAAGATAATGACTTTGTGTTTGAACACACATCAATTCATGGGTCATAATGTAACTCTGCTTTTAATTTTTTGAGAATCTCATTGCTGTCTGTACTTACTCTATTAATTCATATTCCCATTAATAGGCCACAAATCATTCTCTTTGTTTCTCTAACATTACCAGTACTTACTATCACTTAGCTTTCTGATAAACAACTAAGATGTGTGAATGTTTTCTTTGATTTTCAAAGAGTCAAACTCAGAAAAGCAGAGTAGAAGGATAGTTGTGATAAGCTAGACATCAAGTGTGATGAGGGAAAAGTTTTTTGGAACAGAAAAGACAATTTACTAAGTGATCGAAATGGAATACTTATGAAATTATATCCTTTAAAATATTTTAATATAAAATACTATTTATTGTTTGCATTAAGCTTAGTTTCACATGCTTAGAGATGGAGCTACTGTCCTGTCCAGGGCTCTGAGTTTTATCTATTTTGGTACTATTTTGATGGAATATACAGTTCTACATCTAAAAAATAAGATCAATTTCAAGTGTTTTGGGGTACTTTATGGAGGACTGTTGACTTTTTCATAAAATGAATAGTGAGCATTTCCTCACTAAAGCACACATATTTCAAACAAAGGTTAAACAAACAGACAGTTCACAAGTAGAAGAGGGGAGGTTGGCAAGATGTGGACAAATAGATATTCATTGTACAGGCAAGCACTTGTTCTCAAATTTGATGCTTGAATTATCTCAATCCTTCTACTTATTTCCTCTTTCCTTCATTTCTTTCCTCTCTCTCACCTCTTCTTCTTTCTGAATTTTATATAGATTTATGAGAATCTTAGTACATCTTTCATGTGGGCAAGCATCACAGCTATTAGGGTAATCAAAAGAGATGAAGAACCCAACCTTTATGATGCTAATATTATGATACCAACAGACAAAAATAAACAAACAAATTCACTGTGTGTGCATGTGCACACTATTTATTTATTATATGACTGTTTAATTATCAGAAAAAATGGATAAACTTCTATAGAAACCTAACTTACTGTCATTTTGCAATATATCTTACTAATGTGGTCTCATTAATACTTTAGAGTATTTTTATTGGACAACTTCTTTTAAAAAGTGTTAACTTAAATGTACTTATCCTTGTCACTGATTATGTGAAGATATGTGTCACAGTAAACACACATGGACTTGTACAGCAGTGGTAGCAGTGGTGGTAATGATTGTGTGTGTGTGTGTGTGTGTTGTGTGTGTGTGTGTGTGTGTTTCACAAATGGCCACATTTACCTGTAGCTGCCAGCTTCAATTCTAGTCTCAGTCCAGTGGATACTAAGCAAGGAGTCTAAACAAATATTACCCAGGATGCATAGGAAACTTCTTTGGCACCAAATTATAGTGGTCTCTTAACCTAAATTTCAGAGTATTAACTCAGATCATCTGACAATGTGTTTTCTCAACACAAAGATTGCCATGTTTAAATCAATTGATCAGTTGATTTAATTTAAATCAAGCAGATCAACTGATTTCTTACTTTTATTCCTATTTTGATTTGGTTTCATGTAATTACATGATCTCGGCTTTCATCATATTAGTTAAAGAAAGAAGCTGGTGCAAGAGTTTGTAGACTTACTGTCATAAAGGGTGAACCAATCAATAAATCTTTGAGTGTTTATGGACCACACGTTCTTGTCTTTGACTCCTAAATATGCACACTTAACAGGAAAGCAGACACAGTTATTATGAAAAGCCCCAGGTGTGACTCCACTGCAGCAAAATTACAGAAAAAATAGGTGTTGTCTTGGACTTTTCCCTCATCCTGAACTTTGCTGGCCACTTACACGAACTATAATCTAGTGTTCAGGACCTCTTGCTCAAATAGGAAGTGATAATGTAATTTTTAAATCTACAATAACAATGACAGACCATAAACATAGGAAACAGGAGTCACTCTCCAATGCCATTTCAGGTAAGTCTCTTAAAATACAGCTGTCCAGCAAAATCTAAATTATAATAAGCACATAGTCGAAGCTTTGGTAATCCCAAATATTTTTCTGCTGACTGCCATTGTAAATAATAAACAGATCATGATGCTACTTTATATCCATGCTTCTGCCAGAGTTTCTGATTTTAATTCAACTTCTATAAGACTTAGGTATAAATCCAAAGTATGATATGAGGATGATGCCTATGGTGGTTTGAAAGAGAAATGTCCCCCTTAAGCTTATGTATTTAAACACTTGGTTTCCAATAGGTAGAATATTTGGTGAAGTCATGAATGCTTTTAGAGGAAAAGTCTTGTTAGAGGTGGGCTTTGAGGGTAAATACCTTCACTCACTTCATGCCCCTTCTTCCTGTGTATAAATAAAATGTGTCAGCTTCCTGTTCCTGCAAACATGGCATGCCATCTTCCATTTGAGATCACTGGAATAAGCCAAAACACACATTTATGTTGCTTTAGGTAAAAGTGGTTTATCACAACAACAGAAATGTAATGTAATGTAAAACTAATGTAGCATGTCTGAAGGAGTGTTGCTATTTACCACCTCTGCTTGGAGCTCTAGACTTTGAGGGAATGTTTAAATGGACTTTTGTGAAATTGGAGCATGCCATTCTACAATTGAGGTTAATGAAGTACACATTTCTTTATCAGTAACAATTAAGTGGAATCTGAAATTTAGATTATGAGCCAGCATAAAAGTCAATAGGGAAACAAAAGCATCACAAGAGAGTGTAACAATTTGTCCAGCTGAGGTCTCCTCTGGAACTGGATGACATGACATACTGGAACCATGCTTGCCTTTCACTGGAGAATTGCTAGACTCTAGGGAAGAAAGTTCTCAACCTTCCAATGTTTAAACCCTAATATAGTTTCTCATGTTGTGGTGGGCTCAACCATAAAATTATCTTCATTACTACTTTATAATTATAATTTATCTACTGTTATTTATCATCATGTAAAATCTGTGCTTTCTGATGGTCTTAGTAACCCATGTGAAAAGGTCTTTCAATAGAAGAATGGTTGTGGCCACTGCTCTAGAGTCTCAGATTCCAATTCTAATTCCATCCAGTAACTTTGAGGACATGTATAGAGTTACAAGTTCACCTCAGTGATATTGGATATAGACACATAAAGAAACTGAAAGGGGGCCAGGCTTATCATATGACTCATAGGCAAAGTTGCTTTATCACCAAGCATGATAACCTCAGTTCCATCTGTGAGACCTACATACTGACTCTTGGTACTTGTCCCTTGGCCTCCACATGCATGCTTGACACGTCTAAAAACATGCATAGACACATATATAGTCAATCAGTCAATCGATGTAAACAGCAACAACAATAAAAAAATTAGAGAAACTGATTCTATTTCCTAAATGATGCTCATAGAATATTCAGTATAACTTTAAATGATGGTAATAGATAAACTAACTCATTTTAGAATGAGATATTAATTTTCCAGAACTCCTCTGATACATAGTTTAAGAATTGACCAATCTAGGCATGGTAGTGTATAACCCCAGCACATATGAGGCCTAGGTGAGAAGCATCCATTGGCCATGAATCTGAGGATATAGTGAATTCTGGATCAACAGAGCTTGAGTTATGAAGAGATTCAGGCTCAAAACAATGATAAATATAGAGTCCGGGTAAATTGGGACCCGAGAATGACAGAATCTGTCCATTTGCACAGTATTTATGTGTTCTAGTTTGCTTTTTTATTGCTGTCTTAAACACCATGACCAAGAGTACCCTAAGGAATAATGTTTTACTTAGCTTCTGCTGCTACATCTTAGTCCATAACTAGAGAAGTCAGGGCAGAAGATGGGAAGCTGGAACTGAAGTAGAGGCCACAGAGGAATCCTCCTTACAGGCTTGATTCCTGTAACAGACTCAGCTTGGTGGGGTTTAGTTGTTCTTGTTTGCTTATTTGTTTATTATTTTGTTCTGGTAGTGGTAGTATTGGTGGCAGTGGTGGCTGTGGCATCGGTGGTGGTGGTAGTGTGTGTGTGTGTGTGTGTGTGTGTGTGTATGCATATATGCATGCATGTATGTTTGTACAATTATGTTTGTCACAGTGAACAGGTGTACCTCACAGAGAAACTTTCAGAATTTGTTTCTGTACTTTTACCACATGGATTTCAAAAACTAAATGTAAGTCTTCAGACTAGTATCTGAGTATCAAGACTTAAAAATCAAGAGTCCTCATTGCTGAAAAACTTTTATGGAAGTCATTTCTGTTTTTCAATGTTTTGATCGTCTTTCTGGATGATTTTATCTGTTTTATCCAAGTAGATGCTGTGTGAATTCTGTCTATGGGAAATCTATGTGGATAGATTGATAGATGATATATATCTATAGATAGATAGATAGATAGATAGATAGATAGATAGATAGATGAGATAAAAGAGAAAAAACTAAATAATTGGTGCTAATTTTCAAATTCATAAAGAGAAGAGACAATGAAAGTGGCAATCTCTGGAAATCCAGGACCTAATCTGAAGATGAATGGCAGCTATAATTCAAGCCAGACAGATGAAGGTGGTGGGGTAAAGGTCAAGGCTTCCATTTCTTATTGGGAAAGAGAAAGTGACTTTTCTAATGGTAAGGAAAATGCTTCTAGAAGTGAATCAATGTTTAAAAGGCACCTTGGGGACCAAATTATTTATATACTATAATTATGCTGTTACCTGTTAATCTGGGCCCTCAATGTTAGATTTCCTCTCGTTTAAATATTGATCATGTATGGTGTCAATATGTTAATATCTGTATAACAAGCACTTGCTGTATCACAAGCCATTATAGAGGTAGTAGTGACTTAAAGTGATGATCAATGACTTACAATTGTGTGAGATGGAGAGCTCAAATCTCTATGAAGACACTCTTGCAGATCATTTTAATGAGTGACTATGTCATAAAATGAGAGACTAGGGAAAGATTAGAGTCCTCATGAAATGGCTTATGAGAGCAGATTGTTCCTCTCTGCTCATGTACCATACAATGAAAAGAAAATCATCTTGGAAGTGAATACTGGTAATCTTACCAGATTGAAAATTCTGGTTCTTTAGTATTGATTTTGCCAGTCTTCAGAATACATTTCCAGTCTTTATAATTTACTCAAGGTGAGGTACATTGATTAAGCAGATGAAATAAAGAACAATTTGTTTCAGCTTCCTCTAGGTTACCCTGGGTATGGCTGCTTCTGATTGGCCTCACCACCATATATGAAGCTACTAGCTTAAGGTCTTCCATAAAATTCTCCAAGATAATTTTACTTCCTTATGTACTTATTTCTAAAACTGCAAAACCAAATAGAGTCTTTGTTTTGTTACATTTATTGTTTACTATATGGGTGTGAACTAAAGCAAATCATGTACCCCAGTACAAAATCTCTGTGGGACGGAACCAAGTATTAATAAATGTGGTCAAATGAACTGAAACTTGTCAGTCCACTGCAGTGACCTTTTATCATTGTTGTGTTTGAGGTAGTGGTATGTGGTATGTGTGCATGAATATATGTGATATGCATGCAGATGTATATATTCACATATGTGCATATACATCTGATGTGCAGGTATGCATGTACATGGATGTGCATGACTGTGTAAATCTGTGGTTGATGTGTTTCTCCAACACTGTCCCTTTTTCTATTGAGGCAGAGTTCCTTAATTGAAGCCAGAGTATATCAAGATGGCTTCTGAATCGTTCAGCTTCTTGCAGACTTCACATTCTCTGAGAGTCCTGGCATGATAAGTAGGAACCCATTCAACATGCATGTTGTTCTTGGAGATCTGAATTCTAGTTGGTAAGCTGATGCAGCAAGAATTTTATCCACAGAGACATCTCTTCAGCCTGAAATCATTATTAAAGTTTATTATGTATATATTAAGTATAATGTTTAAATATTAGCAAAAAAAAGTCTTAATAATATCATTGTCAACTCTGCTTACTATGAGATGCCCCCAGTGTGTTGTACAAAGAAAACCAAATCTGTTTCTTTTTGAAGATAAAGTGTCAAAACTTTGCTTCTCAATGCTAGTTGTCACATGAACCAAGTAATGTGATAATGTGATAAGAATGTTGCTGTCCATTTAATATGTGACATTGTCTTCTGCGCAAAGGAATAAAGCCTCAACTCATTTTTCATAGATCAGTGAGCACCCATCAGATGATAATGACTTGGTATTAACCTCATACAAAAGGAAAGATACCATGAACTGTGGGTGAAGGCTCTCTATCCTATAATTCTGAGCACATTTTTTGTTGTTATTATTACAGAAATTTACTTTTTTATAGAAGCAAAGGCAATATTCAAATGTCCCTTCTTCCTAATATATTAAAAGGGAAAGTCAAGGTGATAAATAATACTAATATATTATTGGCACTGGTGATGTGTAAAGGGGACAATGTGTCTATGTCCTCAATTGGGTGACATCTACAGTCACATGAAGAGCCAGAATAGGAAAAGCTAAGAATGTGGTGTTTATTTCCAATTTTACAATTAAATCATCATTAGGTTTAAGAAGTTAATTTTTATTTCTGAGAATAATTGTTTCTTTACAGCAAGAAGAGATTTGTTGAGTCACTTCCATATTCCCATTTATCCTATGTCAATATTCACACAACTTTTACAAGAATAGAATCTTTGTTTCTGCCTCACAGATGGATACATCAAAACTCAGTAATTTTAGAGTTTTATACATGACCACTCACTTAATAGGTAGACAGGATGATGTTTGAATCTTGATATGTTTTGTCTCTGATTGATTATATACTACTTTGTTATTGGTTGTAGAATGTTCTAGTATACCACTCTCTCTGAGTGTGTACAAGTGATAATCTTGTTAATAATCAAAAGACATGGAACTCACTGATCGGATTTTGCCTTGGAATAATTTGATACTCATTGGGGGACTGTGTATGAAAAGGAAAGAGGGCCTTGCAGGACAGGAATCAAGAGAGAAGACAGAAAACTTTTACAGAATAATCCATGATCATTAGTATACTTCAAGACTAACTTTCATCCCTTTTGATAAAGGCACACCTACTACTAAGCACTATCATCTTGGTACCAAATATTAACCAAAGTAGTTTAGGCTCTTTCACAGTAGCATCAGTGCAACCCTGAGGACCTCTGAGATTTAAGACTGCAATAGGTAGTTCTCATCATAGATCAACATACACTGTGGCAACCACCATTCAACTGGTTACAAAAGCACGATCACTTTGTACAGTCGCTTCTAGAAACCATGGTTTTCTTTAGCACAGAAAAGAACATGATGCTAGTACTTTGCTAGATTTTCTTCAAAAGTGACATGTCACTTATTATTATAATTTAACTAAAATTGGTTTTGTGTTCTACTCAATTACAAAATAGGTGGGAATTCTGCAAATAGCAATACCTTAACTTCTTGCTTGCTAATCTATATCCCCTTAACTCCTTTCACTGTCTTATTGCTCTAGCTGGAACTTCGAGTACTATATTAAACAGATACAGGGAGAGTGGGCAGCTTTGCCTTGTCCCTGATTTTAGTGGGATTGCTTCAAGTTTCTCTCCATTTAATTTGATATTGGATGTTGGCTTGTTGTATATTGCTTTAATTATGTTTAGGTATTGACCTTGAATTCCTGATCTCTCCAATACTTTTAACATGAAGGGTTGCTACTTTTGGGATATACCAAAAAGCTCCCCTACCATATCACAGGGGCACATGCTCCACTATGTTCATAATGGCCTTATCTGTGACAACCAGAAGCTGGAAACAAATCAAAGGCCCCAAACAGAAGAATGGATACAGAAAATGTGGTTCATTTACACAATGGAATGCTATTGAGCTACTAAGATAACAACATGTTTTACAGGCAAACAGATGGAACTAGAAAATATAATCCTGAGTGAGGCAACTCAGACCCAAAAGAACATGCATGGTATGTACTCACTAATAAGTGGATATTGCCCCCAAAAGTACAGAATACCCAGATGCAATCCACAAACTCCAAGAGGTAAACAAACCTAAGGGCCCAAAAGGATACTTCAATCCACTTGAGAGGGAAAAGAAAGCAATCATGAGAGGCAGAGGGATGAGGGACCTGGGTGGGACATAGAAGGGGGAAAGGAGAACATAATCAGGTATTGGTCATGTTCAGGATACAGGAGAGAAGCCTTGAGGGCCAGCAAAAAGAATGGAAATATGCACATTGGAGGGTGGGAGGTTGGGGGGTGGAACCTGGGAGATGAGCCTCAGGACTCAAAGGGAGGGACCTTAGATGAAATGCCCTACAGTGAGAAGAGGGAACCTTAGAGTCCACCTCTGGTAGATAGACAGGACCTCAGGTGGAGGGATGGGGTTGTCATTCCACAGTCAAAAACTCTGTCAGACACATACAGAGCTGGATGCCCGCAGCTAATCATTGAACTTATCATGGGATCCCCAATGGAGGAGATAGAGAGAAGACTGAAGGAACTGAAGGGGCTTGTGGCCCCATGGGAAGAGTGACAATACCAACCAACCAGAGTTCCCAGGGTTTAAACTACCAGCCTGGGAACACGCTTGGAGGGACCCGTGGCTCCAGCTGTATAAGCAGTGGAGGATGGCCTTGTCAGGCATTTATTGGGAGAGGAGGTCCTTGGTTCGTGATCTTTCATATGACTGGAAATTGAAAAGAATCAATACTGGTAAATATTAGTTATCACCAAAGTTCTAAAACATAAACAGAATGTTCTATCACTATCTTCTTTAAAGCTAGTAATATATTCTTTGGCTAGATGCATGTTCTTCTCTCTGACTAGGCCAGCTTTTCTTAATCAAGTTAAAGTTCTGCTTCATTAGTTATTTTAAAACCGCTCTTTAAAGAGCCAAGCACTCTGTACATGTATATTAATTTATCTACTGCTTTCCTTTATGTTATAATTTCTCTCTTTTCTCAGAATAAAAGCCTTGGGATAGAGCCCAGGATAGAGTCATATCTTGGGTGTTGATACAGTCATTGTTTTTCAGATCAGGTCTCTGTGTTGTTAGTGTCAGAGCTGCAGGGTTGTTTCTACTGTAGCAGTGTTAAGGAGCCTAGAGGAGTGTGAATACGTAGTGGATGTGCACTCTCAAAGGGATGAAGGTCGGTCTTGAAGCACTCTCATAAAGACGGATTGTGTTCTTTCAGTATGTTTTCCTCCATTGCATCCTGTCTTGTCTTGTTTGCTGATGTGTTTGGCTTAAGTTGACACAAATTCAGACATATCTGAAAAGAGGAAATTTCAACTGAAAAAATGAATCTACCCGTATTGACTTATAGGCATATCTGTGGGGTATTTTCTTTTGTGTTAATTGATGTCAAAGAACCCAGGCAACTACTGGTAATACCACTCAGGGAAGGTGGTATTGAGCTGTATGACAACCAGGCTAAGCAGGATATGGAGTGCAAGCAAGTAAGCAAAGTTTTTCAGTGGTCTTGGCTTCAGTCCCTGCCTACAAACTGCTGCTTCCAGTTGTCTTGGCTTCTCTAAGTGACAGGCTACAACCTGTAAACTAAATAAAACCTTTCCTTCCAATGTTCACCACAGCATCAGAAAGCAAAGAAGAGCACTACATAATCTCTCACTTTTATACACACTCCCCCAATGATGTCATGCACTGTGCAGTGGCCATCTAGAACTCCTTTATTAAGCCCGTTACTAGTACCATTTCTTAGACTGCCAAAATCTTTATTAAATAAAACTCTTTGCTGCATAAAGTAACATGTTTCTGATATTTTGCTATGCCAACAGAAAACAGATGAAGAACTCTGTCTTATTTTCTCCATTAAACAATTAGCAAATGCATGTCATCCTGACTGTAAAATGCATTGATTGTGTATTTTATTTGCAGTTATGAAGACCTGAAAGCATTTTCTGTTTTATTAATCAGAGTTATCCTTGTTAAAAAGTTTTTTGCTAATATTGCTACTTAGTAGAGCTTAAAATCAGGGGTCATAACTCCTCCAAAAGTTCTTTCATAATGTAAGTTTTTTTAGCTATCCTTGATTTTTTCCACATGAAGTTATGAATTATTCTCTCAAAATCTGTAAAGAATTGTGTTGGAAATTTGATGGGAATTGGATTGAATCCATAAATTTTGGAAGATGGCCATTTTTTACTAGGTAAATCTTAACAGATACACATGCATAGGAGATCTTTCCATCTTCATATATTTCCTTTGATTAGATAGTGGCAAATATTTTTTTCTTATTAAATCACACTTAAGCATTTTTTTGCTCTCATTGAAAATAGATTGTTTACTCACATAATCACCCTGTCTATGCTTTCTTCTCCCTCTTCTTCTCCCAATTTCTGCACTCTTATGTCCCATCCATAAACAAACCCTATCTTTCATTTAGAAAAAGAAATGCTTCTAAGGGATAATAATAAAATAAAGAAGATGAAACAAACTAGCATATTAGAATTGGACAAAACAAACAGAAGGAAAAGAGCCAAGAGAAGGCACTAGGAAAAGAGACCCAGTTGTTCATGCCCTCAAGAATTCCATAGAAACAGTAAACTGGAAGCCATAACATACACACACACACACACACACACACACACACAAACACACACACAACACACACACACAGACAGACACACATGCCACATACAAAACGTGAGTTAATAAGAGAAGAAAAATACAGATATTAAATAAAAATAAATAATAATGAAATAAACTTACAAAAAAGGTAAAACTCTGACTTGGCATTGTGAAACAAAGAACGTCCAAAGATGACATCGATGTTCATTTTCTATTAGCCATGGGTAGCTGGAAATGCAGCCTACCCTTCAGAGTAGTTTGTTTCCCTGGTGAGACTTCCTTCAAGGAAGCTAAATTTTCTTTGCAAGTGGTTATCAATTGGAGATTGCTTCTGGGTCTTCTTGCATGAAGATTTTAACACTACTGCATTTTGGTAGCATAAGCCATGTTCTGAGAAAGGTTGCACACAGGGTATGAATGTTATCATCTTCCCCACTTTTTGGGCTTCCTCTACAGTAAAAGATGGCAAATCACATTATTTATTTCTTGAGTATGTTGTCTATACAAGACTGGGCATTCATAGTTTCTTTTCATTTCCTCCTAGAGAGGGAAGAGGGAAGATAGGAAGAAAATAGAGAGAATGAGAGGATGTTTATTCTTGCTTAGATTCCTTGGTACTTGCTTACCTGTGCCATCATCAACAAGAGTTGATCATGTCTTTTCTTTGTTCTTTTCTCTGTGTGGTTGATGTTACAACTATCCTTTTTCATTATAAGCCTCATCTTGCTGCATTATGACTTCTGAAACCTTATTTTGAAAGTGTTTTTCTTACAAATGTTTCGTGAAATCAGAAATGCCTTTTCCTTTAAGTGATATTTCCAGAAATGCAATCACCCAGAGGTATTCATCCCATAATTTGGATACTCCTATAATTTGAAGTTATTGCTGTCCTTCAGAGAAGGATGTACTATTTCCAGAGCAGGTTATTTTCAAAAGGAAAAAAAAACCAATAACCCCGAGATTTAAGAGCACTGGAGCCTGCTGTTGCTGAGAATAATTCTTTACGGATCAGTTCAGTTCCAGCCTTTGGCTTAAGGTGACGTAATCTCACTTGGTTGCTGTATTCATTTGGAAGTTGGTTGCTATTTCAATTTATTTGAACTCATTTAAACAACAGTAAAAAGGAAACTCTCTGAAATAAATTTAATTCCAATTACTCTGATTCCTTTGTATCTTCTGCCTGTAAATTAAAGCAGTTTCCAAACAGGCATGTTTAAAAGGTGATAATTCATTTGACAGCTGGAGAAACTGGGATCATTAAAAGGAGACATAATTAACATTGTTTTTAATGCAACCTGGCTCTTCTCTGAGATTTCCAAATGCAGGCAATGTTCTCCTGGTTTTGGCTGCATCTTGTGTTTACTGCATGGCAGAAGTTACAATCAGTTTATTATTTTAGTCAATAAATCACCCAGTGGTGTTCTCACCTTGTCCCATTCTAAGTCTTGGGAACAAAATTATAATAAGAGAGGCTTCACATGCACTTCTCTGTTTTGTATAGTATAGATATAAACATGGGAGGAAGGTTAAAAAAGCCAGGGTGGGGATAGAAGTTCTGCTAGTTGAAAACAACAGTAGTAAGAGATGGAAAAAAAATTTAAAGTAAGAATCCATATATAGAGAGGTAAAAAGCAATCATCAAATAAGCTTTAGGAAAAACTCAAACACCTAAGAAAATGCAATAGCATTGAAATTTGCATGTTCTCAGGTGCATGCATGTAGGATTTTTAAAATATATTTTCTAAAGTCAAGTAGCCTGGTAATAAGCCCTCCCTCCATTTCCCTGATGTCAGCAAAAAAAAAAAATTTTTTTTTTTAATCTTGTTACTTGAAGGTTATCTGTCTCTTCCAGTTTAAATCATAGACTTTTGTCTGGTGAATTTAGACACCTCATGATTCTTTTTACTTTTTTCTTTTTTTTCTTAGTCCATTCTCTGCTTTAAGAGAGTTTCTGGAATGGTTATATGGTGTACAGGTGCAGACATCTACTATCTTTAGCACTTCAGGTATTTTCTGGTTCTCTTAAGGTATTTTCTCCTGTCTGGACTGCAGCCTTCAGCACTGAAGGCCTCAACAGCAGACAAAGCAATAAACCTCTTGAAGTTGTCTGACTTCTCAGCAGGCAGTGGTTAGGCTTCCTTTTGTGGAAAGGACATTTAGGATAGAGAGGAATTCTAGGCTCCTACATAGCTAACGTAGGAGTTGGGAGAAGGTCACAGATGTCTATATGGCACAAACATGAACACAAGGACCCTTAAATGTGGAACCAGGAGGCAGAAGTCTGAAAGGTATGTGACTATGGTAGCAAAACAAAATTGTTATCTTTTTGGCATTTAATGTGGAAGAGGTGGGTCATCAAAAATGGATCAGGAGTAACTGAGGAAAATAAAAGTTTGTGCTCTATCAGAAAGAATGTAATCCTGATAAGCTTTTGATTTTAGTGAGCAAGGCCATTGTCACCGCCACATCCACTCACTGATGTTACCTTGGAAATCCTAAGATATAATAATATATTCAACAAGTCATGAGCAACCAGGAAGAGAATTCCAACCCTATTTTTGTCCAAATGGGTCATGGTACCCTTCAGTGATCTTACTCTATAGACATGTGTTCTTCTGGAATTCCAAAGAAAGCAAATGAAGTCCTTTACTTCTTTCAGACTTTATTGTAAAGTAAGGTTTTGCAAATGCCTGTCTCAAAAGTTGGACAAAGCTCTTAGGTTCCTACTCTATGGCACATCTCAAAGGGTCAGTTTTTGTAAAAGCCCTTCATCGTTGTCTGTCTTGCTACCACAGTCCTACCCAACACCTGCTGTTCTTTCTCTTCACGGTGAAATCAGGTTTTAGCATGAGACATGTCTTCCATCTTTCCTATTAGGTGATTTTCAGTGTGAATTGATCTTAATTAGCTAACCTTTTCGATGGAGATGTGTGTGTGTGTGTGTGTGTGTGTGTGTGTGTGTGTGTGTGTGTGTTGTGCGCTGCGCGCGCGCGCGCAGCGCGTGCCGAGTGCGCAAAAGCTTCTTATCTACCTAGAAGTTACTTGGTTCTTAGAACACATTCTGGAAAGTATGGAAGAAATTGTTTCCTTTCTCATTTGGATTTCCCACTCCATACTCCACCATCAGAGTCAAAAAATTGCCTAAGCATCAATAGACTGTACATTATGGCATGAAACTTTGGAGCTTGCCAAGACCAACAGCCACAATCCTATTTAAAAGGATGCTGCCAAGTAAAAGATAGAAAGAAGCAAGATGGTAAAAGAATATAGAAGAAATGGAAAGAGAAGACTAAGCAAGAACTACACTCATGTCCTCTGGAGAAAGTGAACAGCAATTGCTTTTCTGAAGTTTTGTAGCTGAGTTGCCCTCCAAGAATGATGAGCCACTTGCCCAGACTTAAGCTATTTATATATTTTTTTTACAGATGAATTCCTGCCCTGTATGATTTTCTTTACTCTGTCTTCTCTTTCCTGAAAAATTCTTTTTCAGTTTCCACAGCAAGAGTTATTCCCCAAGAATCCATTCTCTCCCATTCTTGCAAGTGTCTGGCCATGGGGTGAGCTGAGCCAGCAGCCCAGAGGTGGTACTAACCACTCAGTTCCCCAGCATTCTGCTGGCAGTTGTTCCACTTGCTTTCCACATGACTTCTATATTCTTTTGCCATCATGCTTCTTTCTTTCTTTCTTTTACTTGGCAGCATCTTTTAAAGTAGAATTATGCCTTTTAATCTTGGCAAGCCTCAGAGTTCCATGCCATAATGTATAATCTATTGATGCTTAAGCAATTATTAACTCTGAAAGTGGAGTGGGAAGTGGGAAATCCAAATGAGATAAAAGGAAATAGTTACTATTTAGGCAATAGAATTTTATTAAAAGTGGAACACGATCCTTCTGAGTAACTAGGCATTCATAGATGGTACCATTTTTATCTTCTGCTCATTTTTGGTACACAACTTAATATTTCACAGATAGAAATACTAAGTGTCTTTTTCTAACAATGTACCCTCACATCCTCAGCTCTTCTCTGGTTTTCTAATACAATATCTCAAGGAAAACAATCATATAATATCAAAAAGCAAAGCCAAGCCAATCTAGGTTCATATTACCCAGGGCTACTGTGGAATAGGAGTAACTAAGTCTTTTAGTTTCTTCTGATAAAAAAAAAAAAAAAATTACAACATTTTTCCATATTCTTTTTCAGCACAAATACAATAATTTTAAATTAGTTATTAAATAACTTTTTGCATTTGAGATTATATTTATATAATTTCTACAAACTTCCTTCCACCACTACCCCACCCCACTCAAATCCTCCCATATGCACTGCTATTTGCTTTCTTTCAAATCTAGGGCCGCTTTTTCTTTAATTGTTGCTGGTGGTGTGGTGGTAGTGGGGGTGCTGGTGCTGGTGCTGGTGCTGCTGCTGGTGCTTGCAGTGCTGATGCTGGTGGAATATTACCTATATGCTTTTGTTTCTGGGTTGAGTATTTGGTATTGGATAACCAATTAGTGTGCTCTTCCTGAGGAAGACTATTGCTACTGTTCTCATTATTTCAAACTTTCCTACAGATCTTTGTCTAGGGTTGAAGCCTAGTGAGCTTTCCAGGTGAGCATGTCTATAGCTGTTACCTTTGTTCAGGTCATCTTTGTGCAGCCATGTTGATGAGATTTCATGAGTATAGTTTCTACATTTTTAGGAAATAGAAACTCGTAGCAAAATCCCTTATCTTTGTCTCTTAAAACCATTCTACCCTGTCTTCTGGAGTGATCACTGAACCTTTGGTGCAGGAGTTATACTGTAGATTTATCAGTTGGAAGTTATTATCACTGGTGTTTTGTTGTTGTTTGTTTGTTTTAAGCCAAATATATATGCATATATAGGTACACACACACTTCTCCTCCTTCTCTTCCTCCTCCTATTCCCCTCCTTCTCGCTCTCTTTTTCTCTCTCTCTTTCTCTCTTTCTCTCTCTCATACCTACTCTCCTCCTACATATTGCAAATTTACATAAACTCTGAAACCCTCTATTTCCTGCCTTCACTGCCATTCCTGCCATCCCTTTTCTTCTCCAATCTAATTAACTGCCCAGAGAATTTTCTATATCTCACATTAGCCCTTTTCTTTGAGACCTTTCTTTTTCTCCTATCCTGTCCCTTCTGTTTCTTCTTTAACTGTGCTGTTGTTTCTAAGATTTACTGTGCACAGTGAGGCATGGATGTTACTTTATGGAGTCTGTCTGGACTTTACTCTTAAGGTAGTTATTTCAATAAGACCTAGGGGCTAAAGGCATGACTCAGTGAGTAAAGTACTTGATGTGAAAGAATGAGGACCAGAACCCCAGAATTCATATAAAGCTAGGCAATAACCAGGGCACCTGTAGACCCATCACTCAGAATCAGAGACAGGGGATGTAGGGAGCAAGCTAATGAGTTAGACTATGCAGAATCTATAAGCTTCAAGTTCGACAAGAGACCTTGATTCAATAAAAGAATAGAGAATGCTTAAAGAAGATATTGGCTGATAACTTAGGGTTTCACTTGCATGCACATTCAAATAACATACACATACCATAGGCAAACATTCACACAAACATGCAAACATGCACATACAGAACTTGTAAGTGCCACACACACTCGTATACACCAAGATGTAATTTGAAGAGGAAACTGCTGATGTATGAGATTTTTTTTAAGAGTTACATGATTTTATGTTAATATAATTTCAGATATTATATTATGGAAATATTAAGGAATGCAACTTCATCCTGCACAAGCATGTATATCCATTGACCTTGTATACATCACAGTCTGGAAATCCCTTGGCTGTAAGTAGAAGAGTCAATATTTATTTATTCCAATTATATTATTGAACTGTTAGTCACTGTAGACCTTCTCAGATTCAATTATCACTGCAAACTCTAGCATCTAAAGTTAGTGGACTTTTCTTAATTGTCCTCTGAGATTCTCATTTCTCAATTATTTTTTCCTGTAAGATTTTTAACTTGTCTTTATGATGTAGATGACAAATATCTAAGATGAAATAACAAGATCAAATGAGATAGAGGATAAGATATTTTGTGGTTTCTCTGTTTAGGTACATAGCATCTTTTTGTTGTTTTTTATTGTCTTTTGTAATTAGCCAGGATGACAGGATATAAGTCAAAGCTGAACTTTGGCCTTGAAGATTTTCTTTCCTTTACTCTTGCTACTAAGGCTTCAGGACACATTTTATGTCATCTTTTTTTTTTTCCTTTTTTTAATTTTATTTTTTTTTGCTTATTCACTTTATAACCTGTCCCAGTCACCCCCTCCCACAATCCTTCCCCATCTCTTGTTTTCTGAGTACCCCCCCTCCTGTATCCCCCACCCTGCCACTTTAAGTCTCTGAGAGGCTAGGTGCTTCCTCTCCCATTTAGGCCAGATGAGGCACCCAGCTAGAAGACCATACTCCATATACAGGCTGCATGTTTTGGGATAGCCCCCACTCCAGATGTTTGAGACCTGCATGAAAACCAAGCTGCACATTTACAACATATGTGCAGGGAGGCCTAGGTCCAGCCCATGGAGGTAGATCTGTGTAGACTAGGTATGCTCCACAGTTGGTGATTCAGTCTCTGAGACCTCCAAGGGTTCAGGTTGGTTTACTCTGTTGATCTTCCTGTGCAGTTCCTATCTCCTTAGGGCCCACAATCCTTCCCCCTATTCTTCTATAAGAGTCCTGTTTAGATGATGGTGTCATACTATATCCACCTAGCAAAACAGTAGTAGTGAATTTCTCTCCAAGACCTATGCCTGCCCCAACCAAGTGGTTTTTGACTAGAATTGTGGAATCGGGCATGAATTTTCTCCTATGAAGATGACCTCAAATCCAACCAATGAACATATGTAACAGTCATACTAAAATTTAAATAATGGACACATCTTGCCTGACAGTTTGGTATTATATCATGCAAGCTATACAGCTAGGTGAAAGCTTTGGAAAGTTTTCTCTCCCGGCCATCTCCGCAGCACCATCTGGCTCTGCATATACAACTCAACAGTGAGGGGATACCTGACTTGTTGATAGCTGTAAGATTATCATCTGGGCTGAGATGTTATTGGAATTTAGGAGGCAGGTGCCACTCTCCAGTAGGGGGTTATCATTGAAAAATGAAGAGGCTCAGTTTAAACTGAGTAAGAAGATGCAATAGGCTTGGTCATCTCTGCTACACCATAATGACAAAAACAAAGTAGCAAGAGCATATGAGCATGGTGCTTACTTGTGACTGTAAGACACTCTTGGTAAGCATGAATGATTCTAGGACTGGGGGAGGAACATATGGTAGCAATGCTGGAGATTAGACACATGCATTTTACAAATCAAAACATGAGAGACAGAGCGAGACAGAGAGAGATAAACACAGAGAGGGGAGGGAAGGAGAGGAAGGGAGAGGCAAGGGAAAGACAGAGAGAGAGATGGAGGGAGCAAGGGAGGAGAGAAAGGGAGAGGGAGAGGGAGAGAGAGAGAGAAATGGATTATGGACTCAGAATTCTAGTCTGGATGTGAAGTCTCTTTTTTCTTACACCTGACAAAAGCTATTTCTTTTCCTGAAGATGTAAACATTCCATCAATGTGTTAAGTAAAGTTCCTTGAAAGTCCTAGAATAGATTTTATAGATCAATTCAAAGTGCTAAATAACTTCTTGTGGCAAAAGAACATGGGCCCAGATAAAGAGGTTATCATTCAAGAATGCCATAGAGGGCTGGAGAGATGGCTCAGAGGTTAAGATCACTGGCTACTCAACCAGATGTCCTGAGTTCAATTCCCAGCAACTACATGGTAGCTCATAACCATATATAATGAGATCAGATGCCCTCTTCTAGCCTTCAGGCATACATACAGGCAGAACACTCACACATAATAAATAAATAATCTTTTGTTAAAAAAATCAATGCCATACAAATTGTAGCTGATGTAATTATTTTCATCAAGCTATTTGGTAATTGTGTTGTAGCTTCAGAAACTGGAGTCATGTAAGTATTTTAACAAAAAAATAGGAAAATTTACCTATTAAATAATGACATAGAAGTTTTCTAGTGATATCCTGGAAAGGTTGCCTGTGGCCCTCAGAAGACAAGAGTTTTAAGTTCCCAGGATAGAAGAGTTATCTCCCTAACTTCTCTAGTATGCAAGGGTTTAAGTAATAGTAGTGATGGATAGATAGATAGATAGATAGATAGATAGATAGATAGATAGATAGATAGATAGATAGATGAGAGAGAGAGAGAGAAAAAGAGAGAGAGAGAGAGAGAGAAGAGAGAGAGAGAGAGAGAGAGAGAGAGAGAGAGAGAAGTGAATATAGAATAAATGTTAATGGCATACTATGTGTTTCCAACAGTGGATAAAGACAGAACACTGGACTTTTAATTAAAAAAGATCTTTCAGATTTATTATTGCAGACATTTAGAGCTGTAATCTTCCACAATGGAATGCTTTCATTGTAAACCATAGGATTTGGTATGTTCATTTTCATTACCATTTTACTTCAGGATTTTTGTTTGTTTGTTTTCACATTATTTCTTCAGTGGCCATTCATCGTTCGTATTGTGTTTCATCTCTATGTTCCTAAGGTGTGGTTTTTGATTTGGGATAGAATTTCTATAGATGTCATTTAAAGTCAATGTTTCTCTGTTTATTTTTGTTATAATGACCTACCAATGGTAGCGTGGTAATGAGGTCTTACACTAAAATTTGTTGAGGTTAATATGTGTCTTAATGTTTAAAGTGTGTGTGTTTTATTAACTTATGTACACCCATGTTTGTTGAGTTCATGCTCAGAGTTTCCTAGTCTACTTGTTGGATTTATCACATAATCAGAATGAAATGTCCTGTTTCATTTCTTTAAAAAAAAAAAATACATACATACATTGATTGATTGATTAAAAAAAAAAAGAAAAAAAAGAAAGAAAGATTTGGAACCTGTGTTAAGAAGAAGTAGTCACAGGTAAAATGGTAACTCTGTAAATCATTAACAATTGTCTGCAGGTCTTGAGTAGAAAAGAATTAAGAAGCTAACTAGTTCCTTCCTATAGTCATTAAACATGTTCACTCTAACCTATAACTATTTAATGTGTGCAATATATTACTTGAGAAATCAGATTTAAGGAAACTATGATCATTCTTAATATTGGATTAGGAATATATGTTCTAAGTGGAAAGTATTTTTATATGGATATTGGCTGTGGTAGATTGTAGCCTCCTTCTCTGAGCAGTGAGATACAATTATATATGGTATTAGTCAACTTCCTGTTATGAAAGTTAGAAGGATAAGTATAAATTAACTTTGATGAATATTTCACCTCAGAATTATATAAGACATCTAAGTAAACATATTTGTTTATGCATGTGTACCAGGTATTAAACATTGGCCAATAAGTATGTCAGTAATTTCTGACATTTAACAGTATTAGTAGTCTATTATAAATTCTGACTTTATACATCTTTGTTAAGTGGATTGACAAAGAAGGGGAGAATACACTTGAAAGAACATTAAAAGAGTCCTCAAGGAGTTTTTAGGAGAGAAAACTGACTTTTGAGAGACATTCCTGGGTGGAAAGAAGTAAGAAAAGTCATGGAGAGAGACAGCTTAGATAAGTGAAGAACACAGTAATTAAGAGAGTTGAAAATGACTTGAAAACAGATGTGAATAGGTTCAGTAAATGAAGACACATAGAGGCAGATGGATCTGAAAACCCATTACTTCTCATCAGTATCACCAGCTGAAGTAAAGGCAAATAGATGAAGTAAAAATTAGAAGCCCTCCTCATGGCAATGTCGCTAGGCAAAGGCCTCCTGCTTGATAGTTACCTTTCACAGGAAAGTTAAATACACAACTTTTTAAGAAAAGCTAACAAAAGATCACATTAGAAATTTGGATGTCAGACTGAATAGTAATAATAGAACCTGATGCAGTTTAAAGTCTTATGAATTATCAGCTCTAGTAATTTTCCTTGTATCTAGTGAACTACACTGAAGAACATCTCTAGAGATGAGTGATTGGCCTGCAGCCACTCCCTATGGAACCCCACCCCTGCTTTTCAGGTGCTTCCTTCAAGAAGACCGAGGAGAATCATGTTAGCTATTTCTAAACTTTTTGAAGAAAAAGGTAACTGGGTTTCTTTATTTTTAATTTTTTATTGGATATTTTATTTACATTTCAGATGTTATCCCCTTACCCCATTCCCTCCCACCCAGGAACCCCCTATCCCATTCCCCCCTCCTCCTGCTTCTATGAGGATGTGCTCCCACCTACCCCCTGACTCCTACCTCCCCACCCTCAAATTCCCCCACACTCGACATCCAGCCTTCATGGGACCAAGAATCTCCTCTCCCACCTGTGCCCTGACTAGTTCATTATGTATTTTTCAATAAGGAAATGTTGTAGCACTGATTTTAGACAGGTGAAGACAGTGAGAGTAAGATAGCTAATTTCATTTGTGAATATTAAAGAGAGTTCTTTCCTTCTTTCCCAAACTCCTCTAACTCTATAATGGAGTTCAGTGAAATAAGTTGTAAAGTGTTTACCATGTATTTCCTAGAGTGATAATGACTTAAATACCATTTCCATATTCCATCTGCAATGCATGAAAGAGTAGAGCCTGATCCCTTCGTATAAAGTGGAAACAGCGTCGTCTATAAGACAATGTTACTATAACAATTCAATGAGATACATGAGCAGAGTGCTAACTGTAATCCAGGAAACATGACAAAACTCCATCCACGTATGTTAACAATTGATTACATGTTGACAATACTTGTGATTTATAAGGTCATGAGATAATATGTTATGAGAGTATTCCCACTTATGTCTGACAGTCTTGACACTAAGCTTTTATATTTGCTCTGAGAAAGTACTTCAATTTGATGAATGGATTATAAATTTTAACCAGGTCCTTTCTGTCACAGGACTCAGGTGAAGTTTTATGAGAGACAGTGACATACAGGGTTATAATAAAATCTACATTGTCTCCTGAGAGTTAAATAGATTGATCATTTTGACCACCGAAAAATTGACCACCATGACTACAGAACATTAAGACATGGAAATCCAAGATTAAAAGCCATGGGGATTATAAAAGCCAACGTCTGTGAATGTTTTAGAGGCGATCACTTAGCTCAGGAATATGGACCTTCCCAAGGGTTCTGAGGTACAATAACTCATTACCTGCTCCTCATATATGGAAGGACATAGTGACAGAAAAGAGATATAACTCCAAGTGTTTCTAAGGCTCTGAATGCTAATAACCTATGGTGACAACCGCTAACTTTGGGAGCTGCTACTCACTGCAGGCTACTGGAATTCCATATTACCACTTTTACCCATTCTAACCTATTCTTCACATAGCATCCAGGGAGAGTAGCCTTTTAAAATATGACTGGATCATGCTATTCACTTGCTTGAAGTCATCCAATGAACTTCCATTGTCCTTTGAAGTAAATCCAAAACCACTAGACAAGCCTTCAAGTCCAGCATGATCTGTGGCTACTCACCTCTGCAGTCTGGTCTCAGACCTCATAGCCTTATCTCTGCCCTCCAGACATTGACCACTCTTTCAGAGCTGGTAAGTCAATTCTCTCCTTCCTCCTTAGAAACTCTCAGCCTTTGTACAAGTGCTTCCTAAGTCCCAGACTGCTTTTGTTGGCCTTTTATGTGGCTGGCTCTTGTTATTCTTTGGATCTCAGCTTAAATGTCATCTTCCTATTGAGTTTTAGTTCACAGTACCCCCTGGGCATTCTGCATCCCTGCTTCCTTGCTACACAGAAACTCAGATTTTAAGGTTTTAAATTGATGAGTTTATGTGGTTTTTAACCCTCTTATGACAGGTCTAGAAGAAAAGGACTTAATCTGTTTTGTCTTTTGCTGTCTGCCCATGAGTATTTCAGCATCTCTCACTAAATTGGTAATCTATAAATGAATATTCCTTTATTGATACTTCTTTAATAATAGAGTGGATGTGTACTAAGCACTCCTAGTGGACCAAGTCCTGAACTGAGTCCTCCCTTGCATGTGGCTTTTCTCAACTGTCCCTTTTACTAAGTTTTTGCAGACTTCTAATATCACACCTATTCACAGATGGAGAGGCTGAGAAAAAAGATTCTTATTATTTACCCAAATCCCCTGGCAAAAAAGGACAGAGTGATGTTTATACTGACCATGCATGAGAGAATACAGATAGCCCTCTGACATCTCACTGGCTATCTTCAGCACTCTCTGAGACTTTGCTCTTGTACCAATCAAGCCTCAGTCATTCTATATAAAACTCTCTTCTCAGTCTGAAGCGATGCCTCTTCTATGGTTGCTGTCAATCTGAGCAGTCTTCAGATAGAGTATTTATCACAAAATTTGGGTATTGAATATTTAAGTAAGAAAAGTCATGGAGAGAGACAGCTTAGATAAGTGAAGAACACAGTAATTAAGAGAGTTGAAAATGACTTGAAAACAGATGTGAATAGGTTCAGTAAATGAAGACACATAGAGGCAGATGGATCTGAAAACCCATTACTTCTCATCAGTATCATCAGCTGAAGTTAAGGCAAATAGATGAAGTAAAAATTAGAAGCCCTCCTCATGGCAATGTCGCTAGGCAAAGGCCTCCTGCTTGATAGTTACCTTTCACAGGAAAGTTAAATACACAACTTTTTAAGAAAAGCTAACAAAAGATCACATTAGAAATTTGGATGTCAGACTGAATAGTAATAATAGAACCTGATGCAGTTTAAAGTCTTATGAATTATCAGCTCTAGTAATTCTCCTTGTATCTAGTGAACTACACTGAAGAACATCTCTAGAGATGAGTGATTGGCCTGCAGCCACTCCCTATGGAACCCCACCCCTGCTTTTCAGGTGCTTCCTTCAAGAAGACCGAGGAGATTCATGTTAGCTATTTCTAAACATTTTGAAGAAAAAGGTAATTGGGTTTCTTTTTTTTTTTAATTTTTTATTGGATATTTTATTTACATTTCAGATGTTATCCCTTACCCCATTCCCTCCCACCAGGAACCCCCTATCCCATTCCCCCCTCCTCCTGCTTCTATGAGGATGTGCCCCCACCTACCCCCTTACTCCACCTCCCCACCCTCAAATTCCCCCACACTCGACATCCAGTCTTCATGGGACCAAGAATTCCTCTCCCACCTGTGCCCGACTAGTTCATTATGTATTTTTCAATAAGGAAATGTTGTAGCACTGATTTTAGACAGGTGAAGACAGTGAGAGTAAGTAGCTAATTTCATTGTGAATATTAAAGAGAGTTCTTTCCTTCTTTCCCAAACTCCTCTAACTCTATAATGGAGTTCAGTGAAATAAGTTGTAAAGTGTTTACCATGTATTTCCTAGAGTGATAATGACTTAAATACCATTTCCATATTCCAGCTGCAATGCAAGAGTAGAGCCTGATCCCTTCGTATAAAGTGGAAACAGCGTCGTCTATAAGACAATGTTACTATAACAATTCAATGAGATACATGAGCAGAGTGCTAACTGTAATCCAGGAAACATGACAAAACTCCATCCACGTATGTTAACAATTGATTACATGTTGACAATACCTGTGATTTTATAAGGTCATGAGATAATATGTTATGAGAGCATTCCCACTTATGTCTGACAGTCTTGACACTAAGCTTTTATATTTGCTCTGAGAAAGTACTTCAATTTGATGAATGGATTATAATTTTTAACCAGGTCCTTTCTGTCACAGGACTCAGGTGAAGTTTTATGAGAGACAGTGACATACAGGGTTATAATAAAATCTACATTGTCTCCTGAGAGTTAAATAGATTGATCATTTTGACCACCAAAAAATTGACCACCATGACTACAGAACATTAAGACAAGGAAATCCAAGATTAAAAGCCATGGGGATTATAAAAGCCAACGTCTGTGAATGTTTTAGAGGCGATCACTTAGCTCAGGAATATGGACCTTCCCAAGGGTTCTGAGGTACAATAACTCATTACCTGCTCCTCATATATGGAAGGACATAGTGACAGAAAAGAGATATAACTCCAAGTGTTTCTAAGGCTCTGAATGCTAATAATCTTGTGGTGACAACCGCTAACTTTGGGAGCTGCTACTCACTGCAGGCTACTGGAATTCCATATTACCACTTTTACCCATTCTAACCCATTCTTCACATAGCATCCAGGGAGAGTAGCCTTTTAAAATATGACTGGATCATGCTATTCACTTGCTTGAAGTCATCCAATGAACTTCCATTGTCCTTTGAAGTAAATCCAAAACCACTAGACAAGCCTTCAAGTCCCAGCATGATCTGTGGCTACTCACCTCTGCAGTCTGGTCTCAGACCTCATAGCCTTATCTCTACCCCCCAGACATTGACCACTCTTTCAGAGCTGGTAAGTCAATTCTCTCCTTCCTCCTTAGAAACTCTCAGCCTTTGTTCAAGTGCTTCCTAGGTCCCGGACTGCTTTTGTTGGCCTTTTGTGTGGCTGGCTCTTGCTTATTCTTTGGATCTCAGCTTAAATGTCATCTTCCTATTGAGTTTTAGTTCACAGTACCCCCTGGGCATTCTGCATCCCTGCTTCCTTGCTACACAGAAACTCAGATTTTAAGGTTTTAAATTGATGAGTTTATGTGGTTTTTAACCCTCTTATGACAGGTCTAGAAGAAAAGGACTTAATCTGTTTTGTCTTTTGCTGTCTGCCCATGAGTATTTCAGCATCTCTCACTAAATTGGTAATCTATAAATGAATATGCCTTTATTGATACTTCTTTAATAATAGAGTGGATGTGTACTAAGCACTTCTAGTGGACCAAGTCCTGAACTGAGTCCTCCCTTGCATGTGGCTTTTCTCAACTGT
This sequence comes from Mastomys natalensis, assembly GCA_021653895.1. Classification (NCBI taxonomy): domain Eukaryota; kingdom Metazoa; phylum Chordata; class Mammalia; order Rodentia; family Muridae; genus Mastomys; species Mastomys natalensis. The sequence goes on from JAJTUV010000033.1 coordinate 299,360, forward strand.
CCCTTTTACTAAGTTTTTGCAGACTTCTAATATCACACCTATTCACAGATGGAGAGGCTGAGAAAAAAGATACTTATTATTTACCCAAACTCCCCTGGCAAAAAAGGACAGAGTGATGTTTATACTGACCATGCATGAGAGAATACAGATAGCCCTCTGACATCTCACTGGCTATCTTCAGCACTCTCTGAGACTTTGCTCTTGTACCAATCAAGCCTCAGTCATTCTATAAAACTCTCTTCTCAGTCTGAAGCGATGCCTCTTCTATGGTTGCTGTCAGATCTGAGCAGTCTTCAGATAGAGTATTTCATCACAAGATTTGGGTTATTGAATATTTACTTGTTTTTCCATACCAAAGCTAGAATTCTTCATAGTCAGACTATCTTACTCACTTTTTCCTTTAATTGTTCTCTTCAAAATGAGTAAATTCTGAGCATATCTTCTGTTCCATTTTCTCTGCCTCTGCTAGAAATATGCCAACAGACATGACTAATACAACCTCTAACTTATAGGACAAGAAGACAGATAATAAATGTGTGAATAATTTAAAAAAATACAAAGTGATTTTCGGTAGTGATAAATTCTATGAGAAAAATAAAACAGGAGAGAGGGAGAAGCTGGAGTCTAGCACACGGGATCTGTCTTAAACATGGCAGTCAAGGAGTGCCTTGCACAGAAAAAAGTATCTGAAAAAGGAAGCCAAAATAAGATCCGGTATTTCAAAACACAAGTGGGGATATGAACTAGAAATGAAATAGACTTCTTTAGAGAACAGAAGGCAGTTGTATTGTACCAGATTTCATTCTAGCCAGATTTGTTCAGCTTCATTTGTCTACCAAGTAATATACTTTGTACTCTGCACCCATGGTAGGTTTTGCAAACTTCAGTCCCATGTGCTATTGAACCCTATGCACAAATGCATTTCTTTACAAAGCAGGTACTGGACCGTCCAGGGAGAAGTCATCTTCAAGCAAACCTGATTGACAGTGACAGTGGATAGCATAAAAATTCAGTAAACTGTACAGATTCAGGCATGTTTACCTAAACTGGATGTTTGGGAGGTCAGTGTTACAAAATCCAGTAGTTAATGAGGATCAATGTCCTGCAAAGAAGACACTAATCTATTAGAGACAGAAGCCAAGGGGAAGCTAGGAGATACATTATTCACATTTAAGTCTTTGGTTTCCAGAGGAAATTTCCCAGAATCTAGAAAAGAGGAATCTGGACAGAATCTTCATATTATCAGAAGTACTGTAATCAGTTTGGAATAAATCAGACTGCTCTTCCCCCATCTTATTCTATGTCGGTCTTCCATTTGCAACTTTGCAATAGTAACTTCACAGTAATCCCCATTTAAAAAAATCTCTCTGATTCTATCCTCAGGGGAGTTGGAACCAATCCAGCAAGTCTGTGTTTATGAATGATGCAAGAGATGAAATGAATCTAAAGAGGGGAACAGGTTGATTCTTGAGGAACTTGTGTAGGTCAGAACACTGGAGTTAGATCTATAGCAAAACCTGGCATGGTCTTGTTTATATCATTTGGAAGACCACTTTGGTTATGGTATGCCCAACTATTTGTCATTAACAGTCCTTGAAGTGCATCAGGCAATTGATGAATGTCTATTGATAGATTGCACAGATGTGTGTTGCCCCTGAAACAATTCTCTCTACATGTCTTGGTCTAGCAATTTATCTCCTATGTGGACCAGCTGTTGATAAGTGTTTTCTGTAGACTTAAGTGACATATATGCATTTTTAAAATTTCACCCACTGGCTTTTTCTTTTATCCCATAAACTTTTCTTCCCAGACTTTCCTTTCCTCCCCTCAGGCAGAGTTTTTTATTGAGTTTGGGTTAAGAGACTGCACTTAACTATGATTTAAGAGGTAATTTAGTGAGATTTAGCATTTTTGAAATTATTCTGTAGCTGAGTTGAAAAAGAAGAATGTTCTTTTTGTCAAAGTAATTAAACTTGGACTCTTTTACAGGGTAGTCTCTTGTATTATCTCTGCCCATAAGCACTACAGAATAAAATCATTGCCATTTAAAAAGAAGAGCTGAGAATTTAAACCTTTCCATCTAAAACTTTCCACTATTTCTCCATTGAGCATTTTTTATGCATTGTAAAATTGTCAGTCTAAAGACAGAGTGTTAATAATTTCCGCATATCAGAGTTCAGATTTGAACTGGTAGGAAGCATTAGAGGCTGGTGAGACAGTGGAACTCAGCCAGGGCATTATCGTGCCCTTCCTACAACACAAACAGTGCCACATATCATAGTCATGTTTAGGTCAATTATAAAACTTTAAGCAGGGAAGAATTCCTACCTAAATCATAGAGAATGGCCCATTTTTAAATTATTATATTAATTATGCCCTTTGCTATTACTCACGAAAGATCTCACAAATTTTAAGATGTCTTTACTCCTTAACTGTAAAAAACCTTCTCTACCTCGTCTGTAATATTGATAAATGAAAATAAACATGCAAAGTGAGTCACAGGGGGGTATGTAGTACTTACTAGCATCGTCCTTTCACCAGAACATATGTATGTACGTATTTGTGTTTGAGTGTGTGTCTGTGTGTGCACATTGTGCATGCATATGCCTACATGTATATTTGTATGCATAGTTTCTGTGTATTATGTATACATGTGTATATATATGTGTGTGTGCATATACACTGTAAATATGTATATATGTGTGTATATATGTGCACATACATACATATACAGACATATACATATGTCTTAGACCTAGAGAAAAATGCAGACAGGACTTCGAGTGAAATTAATCAAAATTAAAATGCACCATTATGTATCATGAGTCAGTGCGGTTGTCTAAAGTATCTTTGAGGCATCCAGGTCTTGCTTGTATCAGACACTGAATTACTGGTTCTTGTACTTGTTGAACTTAACTCAACTTAGAAATAATTTCTAGTTATTCTTTTAGTTGATCAAATCTACTTCTGCTTTGTTAAAAGGCCTCACAGAATTGCTGTGCTGTCTGATCCCTGCACACATCCTCTTCTGCTTGTAGGGAGAGGTCCTTCTGGCAGCATTCTAGTTCTGATGTATCATCCCCAGGGTGTTTCTGGAAGTCTCTGTTAGAAAATGTAATAAAATTTAATATACTTCACACACACACACACACACACACACACAAACACTTAAAACATTGCCTCACTGAAAAATTATTGAATGTGCTAAACTAAGGTTTTTCTTTCTCCAATATCTTTACTCTTATATTATACTTTTTTAATTACTTGAGGGAAATTATATCGCCAAACATCCAAAATACAGGGTCTGATAGAGAACTGTTACTTTTAATTTTTTCCTTTCTTTCCTTACTTTGTTCTCCCACTCTTTCTTGCTTTCTTCCCTTCATCATCTTTTACTTCCTTTCAATCTTCGTTTTTTGTTTTATTTGGCACTTGGGGTTGGATTTAGTACCCAATATGGGCTAGCAAAGGGCTCTACCACTGAACTATATACCAAATCTTTTTTTTACATTTTATTTTGATACAGGGGTCTCACTAACTTGCCTAGACGGTTTTGAGCTTGTTCTGTAGCCCAAACAGGCCAAATTATGATTTTTGTGCTTCAGCTTCCCTAAACATGTATTGAATTTTGTGAAATGAACTTATATATATCACAGTTATTTAGAAGAATTAAAGAAAATTGCATTAGCTTTAAATTATTGTGATCAAATACACAATGGGAACAATTTAAAAGAATTGTTTAACTCAATTTTATAGAGAGTTCAGTCAACAGTACTTGTCATTGTTGATTCTGGCCCCAGATGAGGAAGAACATCATGGTAGCTGACACTCATAGCAAAGCCTACTTATACTTACACCACGTCAGAAGAAACAGAAAGAATGTTAGAGTAAGAGACCATGATAAGCTATAACTGCCAAGATATGTCCAAATTGACCTATTTCTTCCTTTTAAAATTTCTGCCAGCTTCCAAATGAAGCCATCAACTAGGAACCTAGGCTTCAACACATAATCTTGTAGAAGCTATTTCATAGTCAAACTGTGACACACTTACAATGTCAGTTAAATAAGTATCATTCAGATTAGAGTGTGTTTCAATACATTGTGTAAGTGGATATTTTTGCCCAGTCAACCTAATTTCTGAAGTTGGAACTTCATATAAAGGATTTCTTAAACTATTTGGAAGCCATTTGAATCCATAAGCAAGTGTTCTATGACTTAGTCAGTGTTTTCTAACATATCTTGTTTTAAACTCAATATGAGAATCTTAAGAGGATATATAGAGCTCTATCCTCCTAACATAATAAATGTCACTGACATCTTAGAATCAAACAATTGCATAAATCTTTCACAAGTTAGGGCCTATTAACATTCCCTCATACGTGCTTAAAAGGAGCAAGGGTCAGTAGACACAAAAGACACCAGCTACATACTTTCTACCCCAGTTGTACATAATTCTTCCTAGGACACGAGGTCTTGGGAAGTATTTGAACACATAGGAGTTGGAAAGCTTACTGGAGATAGATAACTTCATCAGTAGGTCTTTGAAGTATCATCGCACATGCTGAGTTAGCACTTTAAATGATCTAGCCATATTGGGATCATCAAGACTCTAACATTTCACCCACACTTCTGGAAGTAATTTCAGTAAACTCATTTGTTAATCAAGGTGGACTTCAGCCAAGTAATTACATTGGTCCATCATTAGTGTCCTACCTGTAGTATTTAGAGATGTGTTCATGTCTTGCAGGAACAGTCACTTCATGTTAATACTTGTCACCCAAACAAACAAAGAAGTATGTAGAAGAGTTGTGTTGCCCCTATTCAAAGTGATAAGGCTAAAATGTCTAAGATCCAATATTCACAAGGCAATTCTAACATGATCATTTTTCTCCATTTGGCATAATATAACATGCCGTCTTTCTTTTATAGTTATAGAACCCATGCTGTGGGTGATAATATGAGCAATTGAGACTGGCTCGTCTGCCCAGAGGGAAAATCAAGATGAAAAGGCAATAGAAGAAATTCATATAAACTGTCTTCTTGTTCATGACATGGTGTTAGTTCCATCTTAATGAATGCAGTCTGACAAGCAATTCTGGGTAGACTCTGAACATGGCTTCTATTTGAATACAAAGCAATTTTAATCATTCATAGGAGGCCATCAAAAGATCAAGACTACTAATATTATGAATAAGAGAGTGGGGAGTTATCATACTTGCAGTTGATGCCCCAGCAAATCAGTCTCTCACAACAGCCTTTAATCTTTCCCCAAATACACATAGTCTTGGGAGTAAGAAGTACAAAGTTGACTGGGAATAGGGATAAAAGTGATGCTTATTTAGGAAATTTATCAGACATATTTTGATGTGAATTTTAGTGATGTTACTATATAAGAGTCTCTTACGCTCTTTAAACAATCCATCATCCATTCTTCTATGGTCATTTTTTTCATCAAGCTGGAATTTCATGGAGCTGTTTCATTGATCTTGGCATTGGTATCTTACTGGTTGCAATTATATATTTGTTTATGACTTGTGGTGGCTACTCTTGTCTCAACTTGCTACATGGATATTTTGAAGTGGGAAAATTAACCTTTAATCTGGGTCACATCTGCTGGTAGATGCCTATATAAAGGGAAATGGAAGAAGAAATCTCTTTACTTTTTGCCTGCTTTTCTTAACTCTCTCTGGTAAGTCCATTCCTTGATTGGCATTAGAATCTACTTCTTCAGAATTCTTGTGTATACTAAAGACCAGCTGAAACATCCAGCCTTTTGGCATGAACAACTACTGATTTGTACATTCACTGTTGAACTAGCTGGACACAGCCTGTAGCCATTCTAATAAATACCATTTAGTATGTATGAATGTATGTGTTATATATATATAATATATATATATATATATATATACTTTTCATATATAAATAAATGATAATAGATAAAATATAGATAGATACCATACATTAGAAACATGATAGATACATACATACATATATACATAATACATATATATATATATATATATATATATACATAAAGATAGTGGGAGAGAGAGAGATCATTCTATCATTCTATTACTTTATAGAATATTGACTAACAAATGTCATCTTAGGAATTGTCATACAACATAAGGTATGAGATGTGTTTAATCTTCATTTTCAAGTACTGGTTAGAGTATTCACAAGCTATGAAAGAGTTGGTTATATTTTAGAAGTAGTCATCAATTCCCATTCTATGATCAATATCCCATGAACCCATCATGAATTTGAATATGTATATATATAGACCAGGGTTAGACAAAAACAGAAATATTAAAGACATTTTACTAAGACAGATGTTACCAGGCAATGGTGACACACACCTTTAATCTCAGCACTAAGGTATATCACAGGGTTCAAGTCCAGCTTGTTCTTCAAGTTTCAGGATAGCTAGAGTTCCACAAAGAAATCCTTTGTGTGTGTGTGTGTGTGTGTGTGTGTGTGTGTGTGTGTGTGTTGTGTGTGTATTGTAATGATGTGTGTTATGTTATGTGTGTGTGTGTGTGTGTGTGTTTAAAAAGGCTTTATCCAGTCACTGATGAAAACATATGCAGAGACCTACATCCAAACATTAGGTGGAGTTTGTGAAATCCTGCCAAGAGTGGGAGAAAAGATTGTAAGCCAGGGATGTTAATGATACCACAAGAAAAAAAAACCACAGATCAACTAATCTGGTCAATAGAGTGTCACAGAGACTGAACTCCCAACCAGGGAGCCTGCAGGCACTAACATAGGCCCTCACACTTAAGTTACAGTTGGATAGTTTGGTGTTCGTGTGGGACTCCTAACAGCAAGAGCAAGGGCTCTCACTGACTGTGTTACCAGCCTTTGGACCTTTCTGCTTATTATGTTGCCTTGCCTAGCCTCAATAGGAAAGGATGCCCTAGTCTTACTGCAACTTTATATTCCAGGGCTGGTTGGTATCCATGGTAGTTTCTCCCCTTTTCTGAAGATAAACAAGAGAAGGAAACTGAGGAGTAGATGATGGGATGGGTAGAGAGGGAAGAGGAAAAAAAAAGGGGGAAACCCTGGTCTGGATGTAAAATAATATATATAAATAATAATATATATAATAATAATTAACTATATAATATATACATACATACAAAATTTTAAAAAAATAAAAAGGAGGTGCAATACAGAATGTTAGAAACAAACTTGTTGAAAGGTCTAGAAGACTTCTATTTTCACAAAAGGAGAGAATAATTTTGTGTCATATTGTCAAAAACTGAAGAAAGCTGCTGCCATTGCTTTTTAAGATGCTAATTTGCTGCTGTTGTAGAAGAGGCTTTTGTATCTGCACTGCTATTCCAGAGGTTCACAGACTTCTGACTGCCAATGCCTCCCAACCACTATACTTACTGCAGAACCTTGAATGCACAAGGTGGCACTTGTCTACTTCACTGCCTTTGGAATGATCACTTTGAGCCTAGTACCTTCTAAAAACACACTCCTGCCCTCCGATGCTGTCAAGAAAGCTGGCATCCCAGCCATCATTTTACAAGAGTACATGCAATGGGGAATCAAAAGCAATTCAGTTTTAGCAGAATAGATGATATCATTTTGGTACCACAATAAAAAAAAAATATATCCACAGCATCACAAAGAACAATTTTTACTTTGATAGAAAGACTAGAGAAATTAAGTCTTCTCTAAGTTTTTAGCTGACATGTTTCCTATGATGATTTGCAGAATTTTAAGTGGATTTAAGTATTCAGCCTAAACAATTGTCATCTGCATGTGTGTGCATGTAACAACAGTGAAGCTAACTGCAAAGCTGGCAATAGAATGCCTATCAGACTGCAGTAATATCTCAAGCAGTCAAAGGATATCATTTTGTTCTCAAGGCTTCTCAGCATGCTATGAAGTTATTGTTACCCCCTCTTAACACTATTAACTGGCAATGCCTTATAAAAGCTTAATAAAGAAAAATCACGACAAAATATTCAGTGCAAATATTTTAAAGATTTAAACTCTAGTAAAAATATTCTCAAGTTCAAAAACAAAACTAAAACAGAAACAACGAAATTATACATCTCTCAGACACAACATTGGCTATTGATAGTAAACATAATACAAAAAATGGGATAGCCACTCTGTTAAAAATGAAATTATAAAGTCAGTATAACATAATCATTAGCTATACAATTATAAGCAAAACACAAAATGGAGGACCCTTTTATAGCTCTTCACTCTTCCCATCCGTCATATCCCAGAAATGATTTGCAGAATTCTATCTCCTAAATCACAAACTCAAGGAAAAACAAAACAGAACAAAAACAAGACTGTGGACCAGACCCTTATTGCTGATTATAGAAGACGGTGGGGCATTTATTCTTTACTATTTCCCCACACTATCTCCCTCCATTTTAACATTATGGAGCAGCCTGATGGACTGAAGTTAAATTTATCCACCACCATCCCCAGCAAATTTCAATGAGGCCCCCCTTCAGTAAATAGAGTTTTCAAGTTACAGAATAAGTTGTATCCAGAATACAGTAATAATGTTGTATTTCAGTAGTTTTATATTGTTAAACATATCTTTTATATCATGTTTACTTTAAAATAATGTTATTTATTTTTTTGAAAAATTCACAGAATGAATACTGATCATATATATTCACTGTTAACTACTTCAAAACTTCTAGTGCATAACATCTCATTTTCCTTCCAAAATAACATGTCTAATAGATATCAACAATTTCTGAGTAAAGTCTATGTTTCCCACATACACAAAGGTATTGGACTATCCACTGAGGTGTGGTCACATCCAATATTTCACTGTGTGTACCTGCATGTTTCAGTCAGGTGCTGAGTGGAGACTTTCAGAGGACAGTTATTCTAGGCTCCTATTACCAAGCATAACTGAGTATCGTTAATAGTCAGGGATTGGTGCTTGCCCATGGGATGGGTCTCAAGGTGGGCAGTTATTGGTTGGCCATTCCCTCAGACTCTTTCCATCTTTGTCCCTGCACTTCTTTTAGACAGAAAAAATTTGGGGTTGAGAATTTTGTAGGTGGGTTGACGTCCTTATCCTGCCAGTGGGGGTCCTGCCTGGCTACAGAAGGTGGTTTCTTCAGGTTTTATATCCCCACTGTTAGGCATCTTGGCTAAGGTCACCCCCATTGACTCCTGGGAGCTTCCCCCATCCCAGGTCTCTAGGACTTTCCAGAGATTACCCCCAAGCCCCACCACCACACAGCTGCAGATATCCATTCATTTTCCTGTCCCTCTGCCCTCTCTCCTGTCTCTCCACACACTTGATCCTGCTCCCCACAATGCAGATGTCCCTCAAGCAAAGAATGGACACAGCAAATGTGGTTCATTTACATAACATAATACTTTTCAGCTATTAAAAACAAGGACATAATTAACTTTCCTGGCAAATTCATGGAAATAGAAAATATTATCCTGAGTGTCGTAACCCAGACCCAAAAGAACATGGTATATACTCAATGATAAGTGAATATTAGCCATAAAATACAGGATACCCATGATATCCCACAAACCCAAAAACATTAAACAAGAGGGAAGACTCAAGCAACAATGCTTGAATCACATGCCGAAGGGGTAATGAAACAGGGACACATTCTCACCTTATGATATAAAAATATTTCAAATTGTCTAATTAGTTCATGAGCAAACTTTTAAAAAAATTTTTCCAGCAAGGTAAGAGAATTAACCTGGTGAATATAATACTACTAATGGAAATAACAACAGAAATTACAAAACTGTTTATCCACTCCTGAAATAGTTTTTCTGCAACTGTGACAGCAGTATTATTAAACTCTTGTCATGTTGTAAGTTTAAGATTAAACTCATTTAAGATAGAAGTAAATTAAATCTCACCCATGCCAGGTCACTTTCTCAATGCCAGTCATTATAGTGGCATAGCATTTGGTTTTCTATTTTCAAAATGTATATTCTTTCACCAGACTTCCTTCTGCTATTATAATTGGTAATTTTTTTCTGCCCATCTGATTGGTTCTCCTCTGCCCCTGACATATACACCATATCTAGTGAGACTTGTTTGTTACGATAAGGAATAAAATGAAATATTGAGGCCCCTAACTTACTATGTGTTGGCAGGTTTATTTTCTAATAACCCCACTGCTCACTGAAAACATTATTTTGAATTGTATTCAGTATGCCCAACTCATTGAATATCTATGTTTAACACCTCAACAGACTTCAGAGTATTGCTTGTGTCCTTTCATGAACTGAGCCATAGCTTCAACTCAGCAGGACAACACAGCAAAGTGAGAGAGAAACATACTGTATCTGACCAGCCAAGGAAAGGATCGAATTTTCAAAAAAATCAAAGTACAGCTTTTTTGAATGCAGGTTGCATGCATAGTATTGTCATGTGGAAAAGGCATAGGGAAACCCATCACAACCTGGGGTCTGTCCATATATACAAAGAGAAAGAGGCCACATGGCTGGTTGTGGAAAAAACAAACAAACAAACAAACAAACAAAAAACAGAGCCTATATTGCCTTGTGCTCAGAGCACCCCCATGCCCACTTTCCTTGCCTGTATGATGTGTGTTAATATGGTGAGGCTGAGACGAGGAAACAGAAGGACTCTACTGCTGCTGAAGAAGAACTGGGAGAGCAGAGGGGAAATTCCAGCTCCAGCCCTTCAGCCACCTGCATATCCTTGAGCAGATCTGCCATACTGTTAACAATTCAGCAAGCAGACTAGCTCTACTTCCTGAACAACAACAAAATGAATCATACACCTGGAAGCTCTATTTTAACTGCAATGCGCTGCATACCCAGGACACTGTGAAAGTAAATGCAAAGAGTACCAGGTTCAGTGCACCCGTAAAACCCTTTTCTTATCCCTGTCATTTAAGCAAATCTGTGGTGGTCCACATAAATGAATCTTCTGTATAATCTTTTTTTTTTTTTTTTCACATAACACTTGCTGCTAGGGCAGTAGAAATTCTTAGTACAAAAGAAAGGACAGAGAGGAAAGATGCTTATACATTTTCCTTCCAATGATACACAGACAGAAGGAATAAGTATGTCAGCCTTAGGGCTTTCAAAAATAAAAGCAAACAATGATACATATTTTACAAGGCTTCAATGGTATTGACTCAAGCTGCTTCTCTCAGGGAACAACTGAAGATCCATGACCTTCAGTGTTCTATCACCTTATACTCTGTCTCTCTGTGCTTCATGGTCTCTTCTTGTGATGCTATATTTTATGAAGCAATCTGCCTAGGCTGGGGGCATTCAGATATTTGGTCTGTCACCACGTTATCTGTGAAGATGCTAAGAGATGAGAGATGGGTGGAATATTTGAAGTAAAAAATGAACAAAAATTGTCTTTTCTCAATTATGAGGCATAAATCCAGTTATTTAAGGCAGAAATAATGAGGTAAGCTTAAGTAAAAAAGTCTCTTTCTGTCCCTGTGTGGGGATGATAATTTCCTATTTCTTGATTCTACTCTACTATGTAGGTACACTATTGGCTTCCCTGATTTCCAGCTCTTTAGCTTTAGACAGGAGCTTTATTCTATTCATCTAGGTCTCTCGCTTGCTGACTTACTATTTTGGACTTGTTGGACTCACAATAACCAACAATTCCATAGCTAAGACATATGAGTTGGTTTTTCAGCAGTTTCCATCTGAACACTTTTGATTCTCTCATTGTAGGACAGGTTCACGGAAAGCAAAAGTTCATGAAAATTTGAGCATTTTCCCTGGTCGTGATGAATGAAGGAATAACAGAAGTTCTCACCTTTTCCCAACTTTATAGACCAATGATGGAGAGATAGACATAAACACAGATGGCTGCAGTACAACAGAGGGAGAGCGAGTCCGGGGACCCTACTCCCTAGCTTCACCCCTCAGTCTTTATAGCACCATCCAGCTGTAGTTTTACTTTCTGAATCACTTGGTCATGTTTCCTCAGCCATGTCCCCCTCCCCTAATCTTGGCATGGATCCCAGCCAATATGTCTCCCCTAATGATATTTCTGGGCCAGTGCACTGATGTAATGACAGCTGTGAAGAATGTTCCATCCCATAAAGGTCAAGGAACAGCGTAGTCTACAGTCTAGCAGCTTCTATGCACAGAGCCCATCACTGAAACAGATTTTCACCTTTCCAGCTTTACTGCAGGCAAGTTGTGAGTCCTGTACCCTGCCCAGGGCTGAGAGTAATGGTGGAGGAGTGAAGGTGAGAATAGAATATAGGGGAAACATCGTATCCCATTTCCCTCTTTCTCTATCAATATCTGAAAACATTACCCTGGATGTTGAGGGGGGTGCTTTTATTGCACAGCAAACAACTGATTAAAATAGATAATGTTGTAAGAAGTATGGATTGTGTGTATATCAGCCTAACTCTCCCTTCTTGTTATGGGCCTGAATGGAAGAATGAAAAGGATTCTTCATCTCTTTCAAGAGGTAAATCTTCCTTTTGGCCTATCCATTAATGACTGTGAAGCACATGCTTTTAGACACTTTAATGAGCACTGAAGGCATAAAGGTAATGAGTCTAAATCTGTCATCCTGGGTCATCTATCATTTGCTGTGGAAAATAAGGTACAAACAGGCCTGTGATATACATAGTCTTGCCTGTACGTAATTGCTTAGGAACTCTTGGAGGAAATGGTTTAAGGAAGTTTAGCATTAGAAATAAACTTAACTTAAATCAGTGCTTCTGAGCTTTATTTATGGCATAGGAAAGTAACTGTTCTGAGCTGGTCCCTCACTTGAGAATGGGAGAATGTGACAATTTGTATCTAATACTAACAGTTGGAAGAACAGCTGGGGAGGGGCTATCAATAATACCAATAGGGGTGATGGTGGTATCTCCGTCCTTCCTGCCTTCAGTACCGTGTCTTGACCTCTCCTCTGTGTCCCTTCTGCTTTATCATCACAGCTAGGTCATTTCAGTCTGTCCTTGCCACTGACAGAAATTTAAAAAGCCACTGAAATTGCTCTATGGGTCTCAGTTTTAATGCTCAAAGTAAGCTTATTAGCACTGCCAGTCTTGTCCATTGTGACAAGTGGCCCCTGAGGTGAGGCAGTAATTATGACAGCACTGTGCACACTAGGAAACCATCTGAATATCTTCCACAATTTATCAGACTCTTGAAAATGAATCCTGGGATTGTAAGTGAAGCTGGTCCCACTACCTCAGGTCTATGTTCAAGATATACTTTATTTGTTATTTTTCTGCTGCCGTAATAAAATAATTATGACCAAGACCATTTATGAAGCAGTTTACTTTGGTTTTGGCTCTAGGATCTAGGAAGATAAGAGTTCATCATGGTGGGGAAGAGTATGGTGGCAGGGGTAGGAGGCTAAAAGATCACAGTTTCAACTTCTAACATGAATCAGAGACAGTGAACTGGGAGTGAGGTGAAGCTATAAATTCTTAAGCCTCTAGCCCTCCAGTGAAGTGCCTCTTCCACCAAGACTCCCCTGCTCCACTACCTAGATTCAAGGATTCAAATACCAGAGCCAACAGGGCATATTTCTAATTCAAACCACTACAAGGGGTTTCAAAACATATATTCCTATCCATATTGTAAAATTAATGGATTATCAGGACATTCATCTAAAACCACAAAGTAAGCTGCTCTTTATACACGATCTTCCCATTGACAGCCTTGCATGCTTCTTTGCATTTGGGGGCTGTGTTTGGCTTGGGTTCCAAATTAATTAGCTCAGCCTTCATTTATCTGCTCAGTATGGTCATGATGTAGGTAAGTAGTGTAAGAAAGAGGAGAGCAAGATCAGTTAAAAAATGGTGGGTAAAGAGAAAGCTCTTGGGTGTTACTAACCAGTAACCAAAACCTATACCAGTTGTGTTTGACTCCTGGACCTTAGTACTAAAAGATGAAGGGTGTGCTTTAACCCTTAAAATGTTTATACTTTTTATAAATAAATAGGAATTGGCCTCCAATTTCTCCAACTGAAAACCCTACATAACCATTTTATCAATGTATTTAAGTCAGTTCAGTGATTGAAAGGATTGGAACAAAAATGATATTGGAACCTGTGTGTGTGTGTGTGTGTGTGTGTGTGTGTGTGTGTGTGTGTGTGTGTGTATGTATGATTTATTTCTAACACTAACAAAACTTACTAAGAATCTCAGCAAGCTTGGAGAAACATCAGGATGGCAGGCATCAAGCCAAGTAAGCAAAGAGCCCCTGAAGCTGCCTTCTGGAAGACAAAGAACTGTTAGAGAGGCAAATTAATCCAGAAGGCTTGAGGACTCTATAGAACTGAAAATTTTCTTCACTGTCTTTTGTCCAGAGGCTTTAATTTCAGATCCAACAAAGTCTATAAGCCAGAAACAATTTAATAAAAAATATGGCTTGGTCCCCAATGAAAATCAGTTCTTGTTACTATAGTTGTTATCATAACTCAAAAATGCCATCACTGTTATACTGAGGAATTTTTTATTTCACCATTAATGCGTGTTTTATTATGTTAATGAAGATGTAACTACCACTGTATCACAATTTTATTATTTTTAGTTTTTATATTTTATTATAATTTTTATTTATGCAATTACACTGTAGTTATCTTCAGACACACATCAGAAGAGGGTATCAGACCCCAATGCAGATGGTTGTGAGCCACCATGTGGTTGTTGGGAATTGAACTCAGGACCTCTGGAAATTGGACTCTTAACCACTGAGTCATCTCTCTAACCCTCCTTTTTTAGTTTTTCATGGATGGAATTCAATTTAGTCTACCTTAATTTGTATTATATCCAATGAAATAGAAATATTGTTTTGAAAAAGTTCTGAAAATCAAACCACCATTACAAAGTTATCCATGGTGGCATGGTTTAGATTTACCATAACTTTTCTTGTGATAAAACTGATCTAAAAGGAAATTAAGTTCATTTTTGTGTGAACTCCATGGTTATCTTCAAGAGAGGGCTATTATGAGAAGAGTGGACTTATGATCACTTACACACAAAACTTCTGCTATCAAACAAAGTATGCTCTACCCAACATTCTCATTAGAGGCTAAACCAATGAGCCAGCTGTTGTAGTAAATACTGTATCTCAAACTGGTGTTTCTACCCCACCTTTGATCATTCAGTTATCAGATAAAAGATGTAAAACTTGTATTTTCATAAGCCTTCATCAGCACTAGAGCCGGGCAAATATCTACTATCTATGCTATTAGAATTCATTTCCCCATTAATAACCCAAAATTATAACTTGCTATGTTCCTTGTAGACTGCTCTTAACTCCAATTGACCAGCCCTCATAGCCATTCATTCATAATTCACTTACCCCATGGTAGCTTCCTCCCCTCTTCTTCTTATCCCTCATAGTCTCCTCAGACCCCAAGCAACCCCAAGTCTGTGAATTCAAGAACTCCACCTATCTGTATTCTGCCCAGCTATTAGCTATAGGCATCTTTATTCAGTAATCAGGTATAACTTGGGGGCAAGATTACATAGTATCCCTTAGGTATGTCATTTGAGTACTTGCGGTCCCAGTGGACATCCAGGCCTTTGATGTCAGTGTTTAGCACTACAATACACACAAAATACCAGACCTCAACAACTACCTAATCTTGATCTTTGACCTTTCAAATCTGTCAGGTATATCTTCATAAAACAGGCAATTTGTTGTACTTTATTATGTTAGTAAAAAACTAATAGAAATGGCCCAAAAGAAAGATTTCTAACTCAGGGACCACAGAAAAGATCTTCACAGTGGCTTTCAGAGGTTTAGGTAAATAATTCAGCTGTGTTTGGAGATAAAAAAAAAATGTAAACTACAATTGGATTTGATTTTGTGACAAGGAATACATAGAGTCTCAAATAATTTAAAGTCCAAATTTCTTGGCCTTTGGATAATGTGCTGGTTAAATTTTAACTGTCAACTTGATACCACCTTGAATCACCTGTGAAAGAAAACTTAATGAGAATTATCAAGATCAGTTGGCTTGTTGCAACATCTTTGGAAATTATCTTGTTTTCTAATTGATGTACAAAGACACCACTGTGGACAGCAGCTTTCCATTGGCAGAGGATCTGAAGCACACAAAGTCAAGAGAAAGTTAGATGAAAGTGACAAGCAAGCATGCAACAATGCATTCATTCTCTCTTTGGTCTAACTGTGGACCTGTGAATGATGTTCTGAGTGTACGTAAGCTTTTGAGTTCCTGCTTTGTTTCACCTGAAATAGTGACCATAAGCTGAATGATAAACCAAATAAGTCTGAGCTTTCACTGTGTTGGTTTTTGGTCAGGATATGTTTTAGCAATAGAAATGAAACCAAGAGAACAATAGTACTGAACAAGTGGGGTTATTGCTATAACAAATTTGATTATGCAAAATCACGATGTGTCATGAATAGCAGTTAAGGTCTGGATCCTGGGTTAGCAGTGTTGGAGTTGGAGACTGTGGAGGCTCTTGGGGAGTTGCAATGGAGATTCCAAGATAATGGAGATTCCAAGACAATTGAATGTCCTTAAAAGAGACTGTGGGTGTAGAAAGGAATGGACTATGAGGGAAGCTATATGCACTATGAGGTGGAGCTGAAAAGGGGGAGTTACACAAGCCTTTTGGGACCTACACTATTAAATTATGATTGAGTAACAAATATTGGACTTACATTGCTGGGTAATTTGGGTGATGTATTTTATGTCCTCATTTTCTTTTTGGAATAGTAAAGGACATATTTTTTTTTTATAGGTGTTCACAGTTACGTAACTTGGGCTTCTAAAGTGACTTTGGGCTTATAAAGAGATATTGCAATTTTAAGCCTTAGAATTTTTAAAATTTGAACTATGTTTATGTGTCCAGCTCACACGGGAGTGTTCATGTAGGTTAGTTTTTAACTGTCTGTGGGGGAACGGTTCTGGAGAGTGTCCCACGATGATCTCCCGGCTGAGGACAGAGTGAGAGCAGGGAGGGTGCTCTACCCACGTCTCCGCTGTCTGTTGGTCTTCACCCAGCCTGGTGTGAGAGGTCTGGGCCAAAAGGGTGACTCCCAGGCGCTGCACCTGTCTCTCCACGCTGAGCCGCCCGGGCTGGGCCGATAGAAGCCGGCTAGCAGGCAAGGAAGCAGCTTGGTGCCCCAGGAAGGTTCCGGGAGAGCGGATCTCTCCCCAAGTGTTACAGCTCTTGAGACAAAGACTCCAGGACACCAAGATGATTCTCGAACAGACACCTTTACTTCTCCCGAATAGAGCCTTTATATACAGTTTCAGGGTGGGTTAGGGTCTGACAGCAGATAACGCTTATTGGCTTGGTCAGAGAGCTTGGAGAGACCTCATCTGCATGTGGGAGGGCCTGAGGCACTGTTCCTCATGACTGTGACTGATAGTCATAGACCTCTCTTTGGGAGAGGCTGTGGAGGGCCGAAGCTGAATGAAAAGAACCAGGGCCTGGGGGCAGCGCCGAACACCTGCCGTCCTGGTAAAGGTCCGGGGTTCAAGGCTTGCTCAACCAGGCACCCAGCTGCTTCCCACAGCCCACCGCCCCACACTGTCAACTTGACAAAACTTAGAAACACATGAGAAGAGATTTTCAATATCCAATTATGCCAATCAATTTGATATATGCACATCCATGACATAGTTTCTTGATTTTTTTTTAATTGATGTAAAAAGACTCAAATCATTGTAGGTAGCCCCATTCCCTAGACAGTTTCTCAAACAATGTAAGACAGAAGACAGTTAGATGACACCATGGTGGGGTAAATTCTCTCACTGATTCTGACTATGATGTGGCATGACTAGCTGCTTGAAGTCCTGCCTTGACTTCCCTAAAGTGAACAGTTACTTGGAATTATGAGTCAAATAAACCCTTTCCTACCCTCTGTAAATCATTTCTGGATATTTAATTAAACAAACAGACATGAAACTAGAAAAGATAGACTAGTACAAGAAGCCACCCATGTTGACGTTGACCTGAGTTTCTTTAACCTTTCTACTATGTCATGACAATGCCAAATTTTATGTTGCACATACCTGCAAGAGGGTCAAGGTACTCTCATTTTCCATTTAGTAGCAAACAGAATATTAACCTTTTTGCTGCTGTCCTTCATCATGATAGAAACTCTTTAAAATCTCTGGCAACTTCTTCTGAGGACCAGTTGGCTAGAAGTTTGTAATATGCCTATTCTCTGTCAACAAACAACAAAATTATGTGAGTGGTGGAGCACTGCTCTCTTAGGTGTTGGTCAATTCTCACAACTGAGTATTTTGCATACAGGGGATTGGGGGGATAGAGAGAGAAAGACAGAGAGAGAGACAGAGAGATAGAGACAAACAGACAGACAGAGACAGAAAGAGAGAATATTAAGTCTTCTGTGATGTGGTCTTGCATGATGTTCTTGGACTTAGCAGTCAGAGTCATAGTCTGATGACTGAAGTCCTTGAGATGTTGTTTTCTACTATTGAAACCTCTGCCAATTCGTCTTTCCAACATCTCTATATGCAGAAGTGCCAGGAAGAGAGTGTAAGGTGCTAGAATTCTTGCCTGGCATGCACAAGGCTCTAATGTGACACCCAGAACCACAAAGGCAGAACAAATACAGCAATAAAATTCTAGAAGGAGGAATGTGCTACATTTTCTCAAAGAAATAATAATTGCTTATCAATTTTTCTCCTGGTGCACCAAAAAGTGTGTCAAAGGTAAATGACTAAGGTAATCAATTACTGTAACCACTGAATAGGACCTGTGCAGTACCAGGTTAATTGGATCATACTAAATATAAGCAAATTCCCTATGTTCCCCATTGTACATTGTAAGGATTCCTCATGTTTTCTGTTCATGCCAAGAAAAAGGCAGAGGAACACTATTACTTGGGAATAAAGACATTACAAAAATCTATGTTGCTTCACAGCACAACTTCAGTAACTATATAGCTTCCTCATACCCACATACTGTCATTTGTAAAATAGGAATAATAATGATTTATATTCATGATGTTTTAATGGAGTCCTATAAGCCTAGGTCATATAACATTATGTAAATATTCAAATGTATTTGTACTGCTCCCTTTGTTAGGAGAAAAAGCAATGCAGGTTTAGGACCCATTATTTCAGCAAACCAAATGAGACATCTTTTGTGTATTCAACATATTTTCAGAACAAATACACAAAAGATACACATAAGTCAACTTAATCTTTTCCCTTCAAACATTTAGCTGTGGCTATACATTTAAAGTGAAATGAAATTTAAGGCTGAGCATGAGATAATTTTTGCTCTATTCTATGCACATACACACAAAACAAAACAAACAAAAAAATGCACAAAGAGAATTCCAGAGTCAACAGGAACATCACAGATAACAAAATTCCAAATACAGTAAAATATATGAAGCTGCCCCAGCACCAATAACTACTTTTCTGGCTAGCTACATGAATTCTGCCCCTTTCTTTTTACCCCTCTCATTTGCACCATGACTCATCCAAACAAGCACTCAATACTAAGGAGTCTGTGTTTGATTCTGAAGAACAAACATGCTCACATTCTCCCTCTCTCTGCAAAAGCCAGACCTTTTCCTATTTACGTCTTCATTTTCTTTGAAACCCAGAGTCTTTCTAGGATACTTCACTTCAAACTGTAAAGCTCATTAGAAGGCCAATATCTTTGCATTACCTGGAGGTATTCATGTGACAATAAAGTCCCCTTACTATACACTCTGTTAACTCTGAATGCTGCTCGATTGACAGAGCCCATCTCTGACCATCCAAAGTCTTAAATGAATTCTCTCTGCATGTCCTAAATTAATAAGGGAACAGACAAATTATGCATTGTGTCTTTTAATGGTTTTTCTCCTTTAAATGCCCTCTCACCACACACACATAATTGTATGTGACATAGATGATCCATGGCTTAGGTAAATGACATAGACCCTTGCATAATGTTCACATTGGCACACCCTACATTATTACATTTGTTTGAAGGCATAACTTGCTATTGGCACATAGAAAACTGACTACTCAAACAGTGAGTAGAAAAAAGATGAAATGATTATTGCAAAAAGAACAAAAAGGGTAAAATGTGCATCTATTAGAGAACAAGAAAAGTAGTCACCAGAAAAACAGTATTGTTTTCTTGCAAGGTGTATACAGACAGTGAGGAATAAATTGGCCAGTGCTGTCAGATTAATGATAGAGGCATATGCTGGAAGCAGGTGGTGGCTTGAAGCATCCATGAAGATGCTCCTGGAATTGGGTAAGATACACACATTTTCATCTGATTCTGCTACTGATCAACTTCTTTCAACTTTCATTCACTTGTATCTTGAACCTTAGCAAATGAACATGCTCTTGACAAATGCCTAAACCATCACATGGTGAACTAAGACTCTCCTTCCTCCCTGGTTAGCTCCCAGAGGATGAAATTCTGAAGATTAGATTCATGGCATGTGTTCTGAGCTTATGCTTCTGTTATATTATTGACAAAAGCCTCACTGTTTACAGACGTATTGTAAAGATGTGATTTTTTCCATAATGTGTCCTCAACTGAGAAATGGCACATGTTTGTATGAGTGTAAGTGTTTATCCCTTAAGTGTTCTCCTAACACTTCCCAATGTACATGATAAGACTTTGTCTTGCCTTTAAAATGAAATTCTGAGTAAGAATGAAGGAAGATAAAGTCTTACCATGTATCTGATAATGTGTGTGAAAGATGTATCATAAAAGCACATGCTTTGTATACACTGGCTGGACCAAGGTCCCAGCACATATGTAGCAGAGGGCTGCCTTATCCTGCCTCAGTGGAAGAAGATATGCCTAAGTCTGCAGAGGTTTGATGCTACAGGGTAGCGGTGATACCTAGGAGGCCCCATACTCTCAGAGACAAAGGGGAGGGGAAAGGGTAGACTCTGTGGGGGGAAGCATTTGGTATGTAAATAAATAATTTAATTAATTAAAAAACAAACGAAAACCCCACATACAAAGACAGAAGTAAAAATGACTATAATTGTGGGGGTTGGGGAAGGGGAGAGGGGAAAGAAAGAAAGAGAATAAGAAGCAGAAATGGGGATAAAACATAATTTCTAAACACAAAGGGCATCTTTATGAGTGAGTGAGAAATATGACAGAATCCATCGGACACAATGTAAGATTAAAAGGTGCATAAATTGGTAAGACTTAAGAAATAATACAATACAATTTTGCAGGACCTTTAAGTATAGATAATCTGTGTTCTCAGGAAAGTGAATATAGTGTAGGAGGAAGAATGAAGTGCAAAAGTAGCCTGAGGTTACTCTAAGGAGGATGGAGAAAGGAAAGCAGCTAGACTTCATTTAGTTCTCCAGTAGTGTTTCACTAGAGATCTGTGTGGATACGGACCTCATTCGAACATATCTGCAATCCGTCAGGTGAGCAGAAAACTGAACGGAATTACACATGTCTCTGGATAGACACACCAGGACAAACTTAGGAGATATGGATACGTTTTTAGGATTCATCTTCAGTTATCTGGAAAGCAGGATTTTTGCCTCAGAGGGAGAGAGCTGACAACATGGAGGGGGTTCCAGGGTAAGTATCAGGTGTGAGTTGATGAAGTAGGTATTTCCTCACATTCCTATACCCAAGAGCAGGCAGAATGTGTCATTTTTATTTTCAAGTTTACTACATCACGTTGCAAAGTATATTTAATGTTTTTTTAAATTAATTAATTAATTTTTTTTCGAGACAGGGTTTCTCTGTATAGCTCTGGCTGTCCTGGAACTCACTCTGTAGACCAGGCTAGCCTCAAACTCAGAAATCCACCTGCCTCTGCCTCCCAAGTGCTGGGATTAAAGGCATGCACCACCACTGCCCGGCATGTTTAACGTTAAGGTATGTTTTATTTATTTTTATTTTAGAATTTATGCCTATTGGATGAGGCATATGGCACAGTGCCTGCTGCACATGCACAAGAATCTGCTTTCGATCCCCAGAAGACAGTTGAGGTGGCATGTCTATAACCTCAGGTTGGGCAGGCAATAGAGATAAACAGGTCCCTGACGCTCACTGGGCAACCAGAGTAGCTAAAATGATGAACTTCTGGAATGTCTGAAATGATAACGGTGGAGAAAATTTGAGAAAACATACCTAACAAACCTTGAGCAACCACTCACATTTGTGCACACCACACATACATACATGTTCACACACACAAACACACACACACACACACACACACAAGACAAGACAAGAGAGAGAGAAGAGAGAGAGAGAGAGAAGAGAGAGAGAGAGAGAGAGAGAGAGAGAGAGAGAGAGAGACTGCTTATACTGAGATACTTTATAAATAACAAGTGCAAATACGAGAATATATCCAAAATTAATGCACTATTATTGCTACTTTAATATATAAGCTCTGGTAATTTTTGGTATAATTGCATACACATATCCATATTCGCATAGATTTGGGATTATGTGAAAATAGTATTTTTACCTACTAAATATCAATATTTTAACATCATTTTTAGTTAATGTTAAATGCTTCAGAAATATCTAGAAGACTAATTCTCAGCCTCCCTAATGTTGTGACTCTTTAATACAGTTCCTCATTTTGTGGTGACCCCCTACCATAAAATTATTTTCATTGTTACTTCATAATTGTAATTTTGCCACTGGTATGGATCATAATATCTGTGCTTTCTGATGGCCTTAGGTAACCCTTGTGAAAGGGGTGTTCTACCATCAGACTACAGAGTCCAGACTCACAGGTTGAGAGCAACTGATATATGACAATCTAGAAGGTCTGACTATCATTTCATTGATAGATAACCCAAATCTACAGAACTTTCTTACATTGATAGCTTTAGGATATCCAATTTTTTCTTTTTATAACATAATCATTATTCTCTATACTAAGTGATTTGTCTTTCTGTCAAAATTCTTCCTTGGGAGAGATTATTGGTGGAAATTAATGAGAACACTGTCTATAAAATATTTAAAATTTTCATATGTTAAAGGTGATTCTAAGAGAAATTTCACTAGTATATCCATTGCCAGCAGTCCCAGTGTGTGTGTTGGGGGGGGTGTTGGTCTATATGTCTTGTCAGCATACATGAACTAGAGTCATCTTGGAAGTGGAGTTTCAACTTAAGAAAATCACTCTATTGAAGTGCCTGTAGGCAAGTCTATAGGGTCTTTACTTGATTAAATATTGATATGAGAGATTTCAGTCCACCATGGGTCAATGGGCAATGCTATCTCTGGACAAATGTTCCGAGCAAACCAAAGCGAGCAAGTCAGTATACACTGTCCTCCATAATCTCTTCTTTAGTTCCTGGACATGAAAGCCAAATAACCCTTTCCTTCAAAGGTTGCTTTTGGCAATTCTGTTTTGTCACAGTAATAGAAAACAAACTAGAACATCAGCAAAGGATGCAAGTGGCAGTGCTATATGAGAACAAAGGATGCTATGCATGATTGTTGATAGACATCAAGTGTCGATTGCTGAACTCCAGGCCCCAGAGATGAGTCAAACATCCTGATCCAGAAGATTGAAAACCTACATCTTAAAGTCATCTGATTTGACTAACCAGGAACTTCCAACAACACATGGAGAATAGTTTATAGATATAGAGACTCTTGCATAGAATTTTATAGAGATAAATGAAGTTACTACAAGCCCAGACATGCCTTGTTCCTTGCTTTAAATAAAATATGAGGACCTTATGAGTCTGACAGCTCTATCTTGAATATGAACAATTTAAATTTAGGGTAGTGAACCCAAACCAGGCATCCCTATCATTAAATACTAATTGAAACAAACAAACAAACAAAGGGCATATGCTTCTTTCATGTCTACCTATCAGCTAGGCAAATAAGACCTCAAAACAGGTGGTTAGACTAAATTCTGGTGGGATAAAACAACTCGTACAGGAAAAGAGAAATTATTTTTGAAGCATTATCCACTACAACACTTTCTGCATCTGGGAAGCCTTTCTCTCTATTTGTTCCAGGTTCCTCTCTAGGCCCTATATAGTGATCTAAGTCATTCTTCCTGTAGTGGAGCAGAACGCTCAGCTCTCTTTCCTTAGGTTCAGCTCATTGTTTCAGGGCATATAGAGGCCCAGGTCAGCCACTTAAAGCCTTGTGCTGTGATCCAAAAATCTTTGATTCCAATTCAGCACTCTTCTACTGGATACCAAAGCACTGGTACTAGGGAGCTGTCTGTGGTGCTGGACATAGTACATTGGACTGAAAAGTTGTGAGAAGAAACACAGACTTAGGAGATGGGGAAATTGTTTTAGTGGCATTTATATTCTTGTTTCTGGATTTTTCCTAGGTTCATCTGTTTTCTTGTCCCTTCAACAGATTATTCCATAATGATTTCTCCTTTATTTACTTTGAGTTGAATTCTTAATTTGCATCCATTCATCATTCACAGTGAGTGTGTCACTTCATGATCCAAACTTTTCTACCTGTGATCTTTGTGGCATATGGGTGTGACAGGAGGAGAGATGTTGGAGTTACTCAGTCAATCAAATTACCAAGATTTTGAGACATATAGATGTGGATTAAATCCCCATTGTCATAAATCTCTTTTAAAATGGGTGGGAGGGATAGAATTTATAACCATGACCAAAGGAGGATCCTGGGCACAGAAGGGGCTCATGGTGTACAGCAACTATAAGAAAAACAGATCTCAAGTAAATTAGTACTTCAGGACCACAGCAAAATCTAGAGGCAAAAAGGATCCTCAAAAGCTGTGTTATAAATGATATATTCAGTATTGTGTATACCACTCTGCTTAACCTAATACTTCATGCAATTGTGAATTCTGTTTGCAATGAAATTAGATTAAAGTTTTGGGGGTTAAAAGAAGCAAAAATAGAGTAAACCACACAGTATTCAGTTTTTGCCTTCAGAGATGCATGTCAGCAACCACTCTACATCATAATATGAACAAGAAAATCAGGAGAGTGTTGTGACTAAAATTGAGAACTGTGAAGTCCTTCTGCTCATGCTGAAATTCTGGCTCTGTCATCAGTTATTTATCAGGTGTGTGTGTGTGTGTGTGTGTGTGTGTGTGGTGTGGTGTGTGTAGTTGACTATTCTGTGCCTCCATGTCTTCAAATATAATGGGTTCCTGGTCATATGAACTTCATGGATATAAAACTAAAAGGGATAATTATCCCACATCAAAGGTACTTGGGAATTTTAGTGCTGAATACATTGTGGTTCAGGGTGGAAATGAAGACTCTAGGTTCTAGCGCAGAGTCCCTTTGGAGTACTGGAAGACATCTATGGTTCCGTAACTACTTCCTTGCTTCTGTTAGTCTGAGCATGAGTGAGGATGTCATGTCTAGGTCATTACAGTAAATCAGGATGAAGCAAGATGAGGACAGTGACACAATTGCTTTAATTTCTTCCATCTGCTTTCCAGAAAAGACCATTTAGTTAAAGCACTTATGCTTGATAATCTAATGTGGGAAAGAGACCACAATTTAGTACTATTGTCTCAGTGTATTCTAGAAGATTCCCTTGGATGTTTATCTACACATGGGGTGGGTAAGCAAGTAACCTGCCTATTAGCTTTCAGAAAACTTTCTTAACTTATTTGTTATTCCTGTTGACAAGCAATATAAGCTTCTGTTGACAGTAACAGTATACTACTACCTAGAAGGAGTGATTAATAGGCAAATTTAAGGACTCAACACAAGAGTTTTTTGAATCTAACACAAATGACTCAGCAATAAATAATAGGGCCTTCTTTGTTAACAACTTCAGTGCTCATTGCTAACCATACTTACTGATATCAAAACCTATTTAATTGTGTGTACACTACTCCACGCTTCCTCAAGGCCATAAATGAACATTATATGCATTGAAGTCTTTTCTATGAACCCTGATGGTTGCCTTTGAGAACTTAAGGATCCACAGACTGATGGTAATCTGAATTGGCTGGAGCCCTAATTATCAAAGCAATGGCAACTGGAGTCCATTAAGAAGCTTTTCTTTGTTTTATTTTAAGGTTAAATTTACATTCTAGAATAAAATATACAACAAGCCATATTTTCATGTTAAGTCTATCTACAGCTTTTGTTCATTTGCAAACCAGAAGAAAGTTGTTTTTTTTTAATATGTAACATTCTTTTTTCTAGAAAACATGGCATGTTGATACCTCAACAAAACTGGTTATATCTTGAAAATATGTTAATCACTTCTGCTTGATATCCAGGGTTTTATCAGGAGTACAGCCTTGTCTGATTTTACTTCTTGATACAATATTTATGAAGGCAAGAGATACCCTTATCTATCAAATTAGACACTCTAATTCAGTAAACACTTTATCTTCTGGAACATGAGTTTAATTGGAAGATTTGGGCTTGGGCAGTTCTTACAAAATTACTTCAGATTGTGATCTCTAAGGTTTTGCTTTTATGTCAATCTCTGCAAATGAAAAAAAATCAATTCTAACTTCACTCAAAAGTGTTTTGACTTTTCACAAGCAATATGACAATGGTTTTATTCAAATTGATGTAGATTTGAAAAGTCCTTGACATTTTTCCCTTAACCAGATATTATTTTTAAAAAATTCTAAGTGGCAGGTGTCAACTTTTATGCAACCAACCTTCAAATAAGCTTTTTTTTCCCTTAAATTTCCAGTGAAATCTAAATTCACTTTTCAGTCTGGAGAACAGTCCAGTGCTGCAGCACCACATAAAAACCCACTGAGCCTTTGCCTTAAACTGAATGTTTGGCAGATGTTTCTGTGGTGACTTGAGAAGCATCCTAAAACAGACTGCCAAGGACACCCTGGAACAAGGACAATGGTAAATCAAATCCTTTCTGGCTTTCCCTCTCCTGCCCAACTCCATCTAGTCACGGTGAAATAATGACAGCTGAAACTCCTTGTCAAGTACCCTGGGAACTACAAGGACTCACATTTACTGCAGAGCCTGTAAAAGTCCAATCTCCTGTTTAATAAGGTGGGAGGAGGCGAGGGACGATGTCCGACCGAAGTAGGAGCTTCTAGGAGTCATTACTGGCAAGTTTCACTCTATGGGTTTATAGATGTGATTTGATGCCTGGTGCCTTTAACGTCTGCATGTCCTTTGTTATTGCTCTTTTGTTTTGGATAGGTTTGTTCTACTTTCATACTGTGGTTTGAAGGTTTGTGTTCTCTAAAAACTCATGCAGAATTTTTATTGTTATACTGACAACATTGAGAGGTGAGATCTTTAAGAAATGATTAGGTCTTGAGGGAGCGACTCATGAGTGCAATTGGTATCTTATAAAAAGATAAGGTCTGCCTACTCTTTCCATTCCCCCACCCTTGCTCCTTCAACCAGGCAACAATGCATCAGAGAAACCATCTGTGGATGCTTTTGCTTTGACCTTGGACTTGAAAGCCCTAAGTCTGTGGAAAAGAAATTCCTCCATATTATAATGTATCCAGTCCCAGTTACAAAACCAAGGAATTCTACTTTAGAGATTTTGTTTCTTATCTTGGTTGTTTTTCTCTTAATCTTTTATTTTACTTTACATTTTTAATTTTTAATTACATGTGAATATATATGGCTCTCTCTCTGTGTGTGTGTGTGTGTGTGTGTGTGTGTGTGTGTGTGTGTGTGTGTTCATAGAGGCCAGTAGTGTTGGGTCCTTTCTTGTTTGTGTTATAGAGGAAGGTACTGGACACTCTGTCCATCCCCTCCTTGATTTTTTTTCTCTCAAAGGTGAATTTACTTTCTGCTCTGTTTTGAAGTAGAAAACCAAAAGTATGGTTTACATTCCTTAGAAGCTTCTATGCCATTTTTACCCTGGCCTGTGTTACTTCAAATACTTTCCAAGTTGCAGCTATGACATTCCCCAGGTGAGGTGCCCTCAGGAGATCCACACTGTCATTTGGACAGATTGGCCAACTTCCATGGGATGAAAAATCTGTATTCTCTGATGCCACCCATCAATCTAGCTGCTTTGCCTAGATATTATAAACATTTGCAAAAACATCAAACAACAGAAAAACCCACCTAATACACAATAAAAAACCTTAAAGTACTTTTCTTTCCCTTCCTCTAGTACTGACACTTTACATGTTTATTTTCAATTGTTTGGCATGTAACTATCATAGAAATAAAAGTATTTCATGTATGTTTATACTGTGTTTTGATCATATTCACCTCTTCCTTTACTCCCTTTGATCTTTTTTCTTATTTCCCATTAATTGTTTACATTTATGTAATAATTTGATATATGTATACAAACTCTAGTGATCAAACTGAAGAAGCTAACATTTCCTTTCATCTTACATGAAAAAAATTAAAACATGCTTATGGGATACAGTGTGGTAATTCAATATGTGAATATAACATGTAACATCATGACAGAGATAGAAAAAAATTACTGTAATTTTTATCATCACATATTGTCACTGTCATCAGTGACAGTCAAAAAATACTAAAAAGGAAGGGTCTTGCCTGGACTACTGGTGGATATGTTCAATTCCAGCACTCAGGAGACAGAAACAGGTGACTATGATTCCTAGACACTGTGTCCTGCACAGTATATTGCCAGGCCACCAGAGCTACAGGGTGAACCCCCATCTCAATGAACAAAGAAAATAGGGATGCTCCAAGTGAAAATGAAAGATTAGGACCTATCACTCAGTGTTTTAATTTGTGATTTATCCTTTTTTCACGTCTAGTTTTCCATGGCAGAAAAAAATTACAACCATGTGACTGGTTGTAATTTCTGAAAACAACTTAGGTATTAGCACATTGAGTGAGTAAATAAAGAATATTCATGCCTGTGAAATACTCTTTCCTTTACATGGTATGGCATTATATTTTATGCACTGTGAAATAAATATTTGGGTCTAAGAATCAGGTAACACCTTAACTGATGCACACTCATTTTTTTGAATTTCTTAATTGTGTGATGTATTCTGGGTTGTTTGTGTCCACATGTGTCTCTTTTTCTTACTAGGGCAAGATTTTCTAATGGTCAGAGGCCCATGTCCTGAAACCTACAAGAAGTCTGGCACCTCACAGATGCTCTGGTAGTGCCAGTACTATTTCTCTGCCTTCCAATTAGTGCAGATTTTCCATCCATCCAGTAAAACAGTTGCCACCAACTCCAAAACACAATAAAGAAAAATCTAATCAACTTTATTTCCAAGCTATTATTACCTAATTCATGAAAATGTGCTGATTAACAAGCCAAGCTACCAAACTGGAAGCATGTTATGGCTAAAACCCATGTGAGTGAGAAGAGTTTCCAGCTGGATAGCCAAGTAAATACATAATTGGAATATCTCGGATTCTTTGAGAGTATGCCTGATAACAATAAGCATGAAGACTGGATTCAATTCAGATTTGAAACACAAGCACCAGTAGGAATTGCCATTGAAGGGAACCCATATCACTCTAAGATGCTTGGACTGTAAAACTATTCCATGAAAAAAGTGTCAATGGAAAGCATCCCAGAATTGATGAAGAGAGCATTTTCAGATATGGTTGTGACAGAAACAAAAGCAAAAACCATGGTCTGGGAAAGATTCTGAGAAGCTGAATAATCTTAGCCATGTCTCCAGACTTGTTTGAGACCAAATTTTCTTATGATATATATAACACTTGGCTTTATTTGGGAACTCTATTAGAAATGTGTGTGTGTGTGTACTCCAATATAGCATATGACAAAAGTTAATATTGTCCAAGCTTCTCATCAGCTAGGTGGCATCCAGAAACACTGATTTATCTACTTGTCAATCTTTAATATACCTCCCCCCAAAAATACAAGTAAGGAACACAAGGGAAACTGAAAATGGTTTACAACTATTTCCCTAAAGTACATCAATATCACTTGTATATCTGATATTCTAAAGTTTTGTGATTTTATAAGTCTATTTCATTTCCATAATAGTAATTATCTATTACAAGGGATGCACTTATATGTACATATACTCAAATGCAAACATGCAAACAAGTTTATAAAACCCTTCAACGTTACAATGCTGCTTTCAGTAGGATTTCAGCTTCATGTCTTATCCTACAGAAAAAGGTGATATTTAAAGGCATTGAAGTGACTTCTGGTAGGTATCCCGTGGGTGACAATCTTGACAGTTGCGTACTATTGAATACCTGAAACATAGTGTGACTGTAGTAGGTATTAGACATACAAGAAAAGAAAACCAGAATCTCTGACATTGAGATATTTATGGTGTAACTGGAGGTGGGATACACAAAATCTAATTTCAATATAATATTCTAAAAGCTATAGTTCACCCTAAGTTTTTTCCAAATCAAAAGGACAGGGTACTTGACAAAGATTAGGTATACAGAATTTCTTTGTGAGGAAGATGTTTCTTGGTTTGGCTCTGAGAGTATGCACAAAGGGATAGAAGCACTTGAGTGCAGAGCTCAAACAAGAGTGTGGACAGTGAGATGAGGAGAGGCCTTCTGGGAGAGTGGAGCTTAATGCAGCGATCGGAAGTCAGGGATCAGGATGTGCTGCTGGCATTCTACATGGTGAAGCTGATGGGACAGATTTCAACTGGAAAGTATTAAACTGGAGCTTAGATATTGACTTGAGTATACTTATCTTGCCTTTATTACAGTTGGAGGTGGGAAAACCTGGGTGTAGAGGGAAAAGATGGGGAAGTGACAGCAACTAAGGGACAATGGAGCAGTTTGGAGCAGCAAGTCCCCTTCAGGGCAGTGCCAGCCACATGTCCTTCTATCAATGTTATCTAGCTCTACCTCCTCTGTAGCCAGAGCTCCCCATTGAGTTGTCTCTCAGTATCTTATTGCTATATGTCAAAAACACATCAGAGAAATCTTTGAACATAGAGGTGGGATCTGAAAAGATCTGGGGATGAGAGTCATTTGACTCCAAGGGAAATTACAGAGGGAGTCTTGTGAAGGCTTCAATGCATTCACATTTCAAATGTCAACACTAAATAATACAAAATTAAAATGAAACAACCCATAGAATATTTGCCACCAAGAAGCACACTAACAACATACTATTGTTCAAAGAGCTTATACAAATCAATTACGAAATCATTACACCTCAGGAAGACTTGAACGGACCAATGAGAAAGATGACAATGTCAATAAATGTCAGAACAACATTCAGACTTGCCAGTAACAGAAATGAAGACAGGGTTGGGGACATGAGACAGATTTTCTTTTCCAAAATCAAAGCTGTTTCAAAAGTTACTGTGTTCCATGTTGGACTTGGTGGGGTAAGGGACCTAGAACAGAAACACACACACACACTTGGCAGGAGGGTTTTAACGTTTAAACAAATATTCAAGAACGTAACTTGACTCTGTATATACGAATATCTTAACCTAAATAACACTATGCAGTGAACTAACTATACACGTGGGCTTGATTTGAAATAGTTATACTCTTTGAAACATTTATTTTATTACAGGACTCTCTTCTAGGGAGATACCAAGGAGGCGATGAGTGCCTGCTCACAGCATTGTAAATCCCAGCACTATTTACAGCATCCCAAATCTCAACTAGCTGATGCAGCTAGCAGTGGAGGGAAGTGTAACTGAACAATGCTCACTGATACAATACCATTCTGCAATTATTAAGTGTTTACCTTGTGAAACATTTTATTTATAGAACCTTTCCACTGTGATTGACAAAAAAGTGCGTGTCTACAAACTGGTTCTGGTTATGCACACAGGCGTGTGTGCTTATTCACAATTATATAAATCATGAGCGACGTTTGCAGCCACGTGAGATACAGGACCACATATGAATTGGCTGAGATTTCTGACTTTGTATCACAAGGCTCTATTGCTTTTGTCTATTTGTTTTGCAAGGAAGCTTCTTTTGAAAGCGAATACTGACTTATTTCTTTTGCAAACTTTATTATTCCATGAGATATAAAAACAGAATGAGATTTAATCAGGTGACTAAATGCACAGTGAGCAGAGTTCTGTGAAATGTGCAAGGCTTCGTAGGAACAGAATTGTGGAAAACACCAAGAACTGTTCTCACAAACATCAAGTCTATTGAGTTTTCATGTTAAGTAAACTGACAGGAAAACACCAAACTGCTCACTGTGGTAACACGTAGACTGAGTCATGAAGAACATATTTGTTTCTTACTGTATGAATTTGAATCTTTTTTGATCATGTACTGTGGGACTGCGTAAGGGTATCCTGGTTCTTGGCTGGGCATGGGCCTGGAACCCCGAGACTCCAAGGGAGAAACAGTAGGAGTTCGGCTACGTCCCCAGAACTCAGAATCCTAATAAGCAGTCCAATCTCCATAGACCTACATTGTTCAGTCACGTAGGCCATTACAGCCCCTCCCAAAGTGCACAGGTAGAGGGTGTAACTACAGGCCTCAGGCCCTAGAGATTTACATACTAATGAAGGTCAGAGGGTGGAGCCAATTAAGCATGCCCCCAGAACCTCCCCTTTCTCCCTCCCTACTTAACTCAGGTCTGCCCTGAGTTTGGGGGGTACCTCCAGATCCATCTACCATCCGCCATGTCAATAAACCCTTTTGGAACCAAGGACTTCCTGTATCATTGGGGCCTGCTGAGGCTGCCACCGCCGCCAAAGCCTCCAGCCGCTGCAACCAGGGACCTTCCTCCGGTATGTGAGACAGGCTGCCTGGAAGCCTCCAGGCAGCCACCACCACTCAGGCCCCGGGCCGCTGTTGAGTAGGCCCGGGCCTGCTGCTGCAGTCGCCTGCTGCCCGCCATTTTTTCCCACAATGTACTGCCTTGAAAATAAGAATGAACTATGTGCTAATGTTATGGTCCATCAACATCTCTTTATAGATAGGAAGGGGCAATAAAGCCCCACTGCTCTCAGAGTAGCCAGCTACAGGTACTGAATGGTTGAATGGGGAGGGAGAGTCATATTCCTCAATAATGTCACCATTGGCACATTGCTCCACTTGCATAAATAACCCCTACAAGTCTTTAAGCTCAATGTGAAGCTCTCAATGAATCCAGTGATGTAGGCTTAGACTTTTAAAACCTACTTTTAATAAGCGCTCTTAAATGTTTTAACCTCTCTTCTAGTTCACCACCCACCAGAGGTAGTGAAAAAGAAAAGTTATTAGGATACTGAAAAGTGGACCTGTTTAGAAATTGTTCTTTGGAGCAAACTTAGTATGTGTTGTCAGGCTATCAGCAGTTCAATTTATATGATTCAGCAGCAGCAGATAGATCCAGAAGAAGTCGTTCCAGGCTCTGCTGTATCGTTGTTTAGAAGAAATTGCTTGGGGCAGTTTTAATCTCTAATTGTCAAGATATTAGCAGCCCAGGTCAGTAGTGTCAGGATAGAAAACACAAATCAATATCAGTGCCATGACCCAGCAGAAACAGCCAGGCCTTCGCCAAATTGGCACTAGTTAGCAGGAGCAACTAAGACTAGCAAGGGTGCCAGGAGAAGTTCTCTGCTGTGTCTCTCATGAAGTTAAGATCAGCAAAGACTAAGACTCAAGGCCAACGAAACATTGCAAAGTTAGCTATGTAAGCCAGCCACCACTGTTCACTGCGTCTTATCTATACTCCATCTAAATATCATGTGTCCTCCCATAAGTCTTGTCTTAGCAAAACCCCACATGAGTCTGAATAAAACTTCACATGAGTCTGTCTTAGCAAAACTCTATATGCGTCTGTATCAGCTGACACATCTAGAAATATTTACTTCACTTTGCCAATTGGCCCAAGTCCTCAGAAATGACAAGAAGCAACCAGAATACCACCAGAAATTTTCAGTGTGTTTCTTTCTATGCAGTCATGGCAAGTGATGATCAGTATGGAATGCCAAGGCATACCAATGCCTTCCTGAGTTGTCCATCCACCATCTGTTGGATTGTATTTATATTCCCTCTTAACATCCTGTATCCTTTTACATGTTGATTTTAGCAAAATGTCCTTTTACCTGTTTCTGCATCAGGAAAATATTCTTTCATGTGACTCCTTTAGCAAAACATCTTTTTACATGTGTGCCCCAGCAAAACATAGTTGACATAACTGACTTTCTAAGAAACCAGAAGTTTCTACTTCACAATGAGTCATGGAAAACAATCAATGAAAATAGAAGAAAGGCTTGGAAAAAAGATATTTGGTTAAAGACAGAAGGGTATAAGAAAGGTTCATGGAGGAAGAAGAGACTTTGATCAAGAAAAGTGTGTGCATGCATGTGTGTGTGTGTGTGTAATTGTAAATGAATGAATACATTAATTGAAATGAATGAAAAATCACACTTTACTAACCCATCCATACTTCCTGAGGAGAGCATGCTGACAGGAGCCTGATATAGCTGTCTCCTAAGAGGTCTGCCAGAGCCTGACATATACAGAGGTGGATGCTCACAGCTAACCCATTGAACTGATCATGGGGTTCCCAATGGAGAAGTTAGAGAGAAGACTGAAGGAGCTGAAAGGGTTTGTGGCCCCATCGGGAGAGCAACAATACCAACCAACAAGAGCTCCCTGGGTCTAAACCACCAGCCTGGGAGCACATAGGGAGGGATCCATGGCTCCAGCTGTATATGTAGGGGAGGATAGACTGGTTGGGCATAAGTGGGAGAGGAAGTCCTAGGTCCCTTGAAGGGGAATTTCAGGGCAAGTAGATGGGAGTGGGTGGGTAGGTGGGGGCACATCCTCATAGAAGCAGGAGGAGGGGTATGGGATAGGGGGTTCTGGGTGGATGGGAAATGGGAAAATGGATAACATCTGAAATGTAAATAAAATACCCCCCCCCCAAAAAAAAAGAATATAGGAGAGAAGCCGAGTTGTGTAATTTCGTTCCCAGTATCATTTAGTTTTCATACTTGGCTACACTATCGAGAAATCTTGAGAAATAGTTCCTATTCAAATTAAGAAAGCATAGCAGAAGTCATGTTCTTTCCTCTAAAACCTTTCCACTCTCTTCTACCATTTCCCACAGTGCTTCTCAACCCCAAACAGCCTTCTCTTCAAAGCCCTCAGTAGGTGACCAGCAGCAGTGAGGATTCCCCACTTCCAGTTACAGATCATCTCTAGCTGTCCTGAGCAAAGCCTGCCTCACCACACAGCTTTGTAATTGAACAGCTTCCAACAGTCCCTATCTCTGCCTGCAGACCCTGATTATGCTTGCCTCATGAATAATCTCCATCAGGATGTCCTCCCTGCAGTCTCCCAGCTCAGTCTGTGATATTACTTGATCCTTCCTCACAGCAAGGCTGAAAAAAGTTTCAAGTTAGCAAGCAATAATCCTCCAGCCAGGGTGAACTGAGGACACTGCTGACTCCAGGGTGGCTGTAGAGAATAGAAAAACACTCTTCACACAGATCAGCAAGCATCCCTCCTTGTAAAGAATACTAATGAGCAGAAAAATAATCCATGGCTTATATTGATTCAAAGCCTACTATGTGTCAGTTACTAATTACTGTGATATCACTGAA
This sequence comes from Mastomys natalensis, assembly GCA_021653895.1. Taxonomy (NCBI): domain Eukaryota; kingdom Metazoa; phylum Chordata; class Mammalia; order Rodentia; family Muridae; genus Mastomys; species Mastomys natalensis. Next base: position 334,731 of record JAJTUV010000033.1, read on the forward strand.
TGAACATGATAGTATTTAATTCTTATGACAGAATGGAGGAGGTCGGTTAGGTACCTGCTTTCATGGCTAACCCTCAGAGGAGCAAAGAATACAAATAGTATAGCCAATATCCCAGAGCTAGACCTGGCAAACAGCTGTCATGCCTTTAAATGCCTTTCTTACTCTTTTAGTAAAAGTTTGAAGACATAAAAGGAGGCACTGGGTTAGTGAAACACAGAGTGTGGAGCTTGACTGAGGCATGAGGAAGAAGAACACCTGTAAGAGGCACTGAAACAAACACGGACATTGATGCATAAGCAGTTTTCAGCTGAAAGACAAAAGAGGTGTAGTTTATTCTGGAGCCAAATGTGAGTGGTCACAACCTGGAAACTCAGGTTCAGATCACCTCACACACTGTGTTTCAAGGCAGTCATAGGTTCATGAAATTTATATAATTATAAGGCAAAAGATGATCATAAATCAATACACTTCAAATGTGTTGGTAGGAACACCAGGCATGCAATTACAACAAAACATAAAAATCTTGGCTATAGATTTCTGACGGCATCCTTAGCTTCTGGGTTTATGTCTGTTAGAACATTCTAATAGGTATTCATGGAGATGTGTACTGAATGACTATGAAAGGGTCTAAAGATAGCACGAATAAATGACTCTGCATCTGTAATATTTGCAACACTTCATAATCACCAAGTTCTAATCAGTCAGCTGGCCTTGCAGAATCTTTAACACAGGTGTTGGTTTTTTTTTTTTCTCTGAGAATTTCTAGTCTTATAGAGATGCAGAAACGATTGTTGGGCTGTGAACTCTCTAGTAAGATATCACATCTAAGGATGTACACAAATACCTGACTATGTTCACTGCCCACTGTCTTTCTGCTCCACTAGACTGTGCTTTCCATATGAATACAAGGCTTTATTCATTAACATAAACCACAGAAAGTTAGCAGATAGGTGTGGAACCATAAAATGGCTATAGACTTAAAGCTATCAGAGTTACCAAAAGGCACAAAACCACCTTGTTCACACCACTGGAATATATTGAAACTGAAAGAAGGCAACATTGTGCCAAAGGGCAAACCTCTAGGAAGAATAGTGTGATGGTTCTACTCCTCTCTCCAAATTCAACCATAGATTGAAGTAACAATTACTCAATGAATCTACTAACAGAAGTAGATTTGATTTTACTTCGATTTATAATTGAATACTTTCTTGCAAAACTATTCGATTAATCTCTGATCCTTGGTCCCCTGCTATTTATATAGCCACTTAGTTGATTCTACCAAATGGTACAATTCATCCTGGGTATGGTGAGTGCCAAACTGTGATGGGAGATTGGCAAATGGGGGATTGACTTACACAATTCAGAGCAGTGTAGAAAAGGTAAGTTTTCTGAAGTAAAGAATTGGTATGCCTGGGTAATAACAACAGGAAGTGGCTGTGCTAGCTTTTCTTTGATGATACCCTCATTAAAGTTAGGACTCTCTACATCTAGTTCCCACCATGCAAATGAAAGAAAGTCATGGTTGACCAATGTTCCAGTCTGGGTAGAGCTGGATTTATTACAGGGTTTCAGTTCAGTGTTACCAGGTCAAAAGTATTTTAGGTTGACCATGCTTATTTGGTTGGCAAGAATCACTGTTTTCTTTTTATTTTGAATTTAGTTTTCTTCCTATTGATGTGTGTGTAGACATTGGAGGTATCATAGAGGCAAGTAAAGGGGATCTAGAGAGAAATCCTTCAGTGTTGAGAACAAAATTTGTATTCTTTTAAGCATGATCTTAAGGCTATTAAGTTGAGTGTTACCTCTAGTACTCTGTTTGTGTTGTTGTTGTTGTTGTTTTATATTGTTGGAATATTCCCAGAAAAAAAAAAATCCCTGAAAGAGATCTATTTCCTTTCTGATTGCTCTGGTCTCTCAATCATGGCTTTCTCTACATATGAATGTTTTATACATTTTGTTTTTAACTACACAGAACAGAGACAGTAAGAGATGGACAGCAATAACTAATAATATAACAAAATAATCATAAAAATAATGTTATACCAGAATCCTTTTTTATATTACTTTGGAAATATTTTATTTAACATTTTCAGACTGTAGTTGGTTGCACTTGACTGAAGCCACAGGAAATTGAATCTGAGATAAGAATAGACTGCTATAATTCTATTGGTGAGATAAAGTACAATCCAGAACACAGTTAAGAATCTATGTTGATTGGCTAGCTATATGTGACTACCACATTTTTTTTGTATTACTTACAATTCTACAGCCTGAACACTGAACATGAAGGGAGGAGTGTGATGTTTACATGTAATAGCTCCTCCTGCCCAAACCATTAGAAATATGACTGACTACCTCCTACTTTCTATGTCTGAAAACCATACTATGCTATGTAAATAGTGTCAAAGCTAAAACTGATTCATGCTCCCACAAATAAAAAAATTCAGTAACTACTGGAACTTGATCATAGCCCCTCAGTTTCTAATGCTATATGACCTCTGGATATATACACTAGAACTTGAACTTCTTCCACATAGATTCAGGACTCCATATGGAAAGATTTGAAATCTCATTTGTGAAGTTCCCCGAACTCATGAAGCAATTTTTTTTTAATGTAGATACTAATACAATTCTTGAAGTATGGGCTCTACTCAAATCCTAGTGGGAAAGTTGAATAAATCTCTCTTATTCTCATTCACTTGCCAACAAGCTATTCTAAACAACTGTGGTTTTCTCTGCTCTGCTGGAGATGATGACACAGTTATTCAAACCTTACTTAATGATTAATAACAATTGAATCTTCTATCTTTTTTATGGATTGAGCATCACCAGAAAAACATTACAACATAACCAATCCCTATGGAATGTTCTCAATTTTCTTACTGGAAGAGCTAAGAGCAGAGCTGAAGGAGTTTTCCTTCTGTCAGAATTAGACAACTGCCAGACCATCTCAAGTAAGACTGTCACTTGCACTAGGGAAGGCATTATTACTTGACTGTGAAGGTTGATCTCAATGGTGCTAAAATAAATTCGAATTTGAGAAATGGTCTCTCCTGAGTAAACATGAGCCTAGCTGTAGCCTCTGCACCAAATAGCTTAACATATATAATACTACTTAATGAAGAATGATTTTATAGCCTCTAACAAAGAACTTTATGATCTCAGTCAGGTCTCTGCCTCAGCTGGTCTCTGTCTCAGCCAGGTCTCTTAGTGTTTATAACTTTTAATTTTGTACCTATAAAGCAGAACTCTCTCTCTCTCTCTCTCTCTCTCTCTCTCTCTCTCTATATATATATATATATATATATATATATATATATATATATATATATATAAATGTTCTTGAGTTCTAAGTTCTAATATACTTTTAAAACATTAATTTATTTTCTTTATTTTTTATTTTGAGATCAGGGATCTCACTCTGTAGTCCTGGCTGACCTGGGGCTTGCTATGTAGACAACTCTACAAATATTAAGTCTTAATGAGAAGTTCAGAGAAATTTGCCAGAGTTTCTACTTCCATAGACAGATAGGGTCAAAAGAAGAAAGTTGTTCATTGGTCTCTATAGAATGTAATAACACTACCAAAAGTGATAAGCCATAATACTGGATGACATGCTTCCTTCATTAATGTTTGATAATCCATATCATATGTAAATATGCATTGAAGATTGTTGGACAATGTGAAGTAAATTAATTTATTTTCATAATCTATTCTTTCATCTATTGTTCCAGTAAACATCATTGATCTCATTTGAAGTACAAGGTGATGATGACTTGGAAACCGTAGCATGTTTCTGTTCCAAAGAGAGTTATGTTATAAACCAAGTTGCTAAGCCAAAATAGAGTTAACGTCTATAAAATGATTAAGATAATTACAATTCACTTTGCCATTATGAGATTGTAAACAAAATCAAATGCTTGCATGTTTATGAAAAATGTTTTTAGAGTAGCATTGAAGTGACAAAATTCTATCATTTTAGGACAATAAATAAGAGAACAATGGTCACCAGATGTACCATTTTTTGAGCTATGTTAATGATATAAGAAATTGCATGTGAAGATTAATATGCAAGGAAATATATGGCTTGGGATATAGCTTAGAGTGAGAGCACTTGCTTAGCATATGCAAGCCCTGGGTTCAACCCAGCATTGTCAATATATCCAGTGAATGGAAACATGTACAATTTAAATCTGTATATTCAAGTTGAGGTCAACAGTGGTATGAAAGAGATATAGTCAGGAAGCATAGGTCTTGTTACATAGTTAGGGAACACAAAATTCTCTATTCTCAGTAGAGAATAGAAAGTAATGAGGAGGAAAGACATTTGGTAAGAATGGAAATATTGACCAGACCAAGTATTTTCTGATGTTTGGAAATGGAATGATTTTGAATATGTTTATGTAAAATAAGTCAAAACTTGTGAGCAGCTTTAATTATGGAATCATTAGTAAGAACAAAAGGGGTTAGTAGAGGTTTGAGATGAATGCAGGCAGTCAGTACAGCAGAAATTTGGAAATAAAAACAGTATGGAGCCGGGCGGTGGTGGCACAGCCTTTAATTCCAGCACTTGGGAGGCAGAGGCAGGCGGATTTCTGAGTTCGAGGCCAGCCTGGTCTACAGAGTTCCAGGACAGCCAGGGCTAAACAGAGAAACCCTGTCTCAAAAAAAACAAAACAAAACAAAGAACAATATGGGAAATAGAATCATTTGAATTTGATGGTTCATTCTTGAATGCAGGGTTACATACAGGCTTCCTAATATAAGGGCAGCTGGTGCACCTACAATCACATGATTCCGCCAGCCTTTCTACTGCTCACTCTCAAGCATGATATTGCTGTGGGTCTTGTGCAAATGTGTCCTCCATTAGTTTCTTTCCTTTCCGTGGATCATGACACTACTTTACTCAAGTGGTGAATACTAAGTTGTCCTTAAATGTAAACTGACCTAAGTTAATCAGTCAATACCAACTCCATAGTAACAGAATTCTGATATTTCTAGGCTAATTCTCAGTATTTCTGCTTGGGACTATTCACATATTCATTTTGGAGTAGGTAATAGGCCAACTCCAAATTGGAGGAGGCCTTACAGAAAGTCAACTTTTTTGACAATTTACCCAAGTAGGGTAGCTGTAACATTATCCGTAAGCTTGGGTTTTCCAAACCTACTATATTTTTCTTGTTCTTAGTGTATATTTATTATAGAAAATAATGGGTCTCTTTCTTTGATATCCCTTCATGTCTCTTCTTGTTATTCTCCACCTCCTACTTGTGCTCTTCTCTTTACCCTACTTCCACATCCAGTCTAGAATGTCATATATTAGTTTTAAACCTGCACTCTATGTATGACAGAAACTACAATATTGGTCTTAATTATGCTTACTTTACTAACATTATGACATAAGCAAAACCTACTATAATAATAGTTCGTAAATGTTTTAACCTCGCTTTTTGTCTACCACCCACAAGAGATAGTGGAAAGGAAAGGTTAATAGAGCAAAGGAGGATGTGGACATGTTTAGAAATGGTTCTTAGAAGGTGATTCCAATCTCCATTCTCAGAATATCAGCAATTAAGTTCACATGAATCAGCAGCAGTACATGGATGCACTTGCAAACACCATTCACTGATTAACAGTGGCAGTTCAATTCAGAAGAAAACATGAAACTCTACTAATTGATCTGAGTCTACAGAAGTGGCAAGAAGCTGCCAGAATTTCACAAGAAGTTCTTTGGTGTGTTTCTCTCTATGAAGTCATAACAAAGAATGATCAGCAAAGAAGGCAAGATGAACCAATGTCACGACATCATCAGTGAAGCCCAATGACAATGAAGCCAAATGAAGACCAGCGAAGAGTAGCAAAGTGAACCAATGTCACAGCACTGTTGTGCTGTGACACCGTCTGTTGGATTTTACCTATATCATTCCAAACATCACATGTCCTCTCAAGCACTGGCTCTAGCAAAATATCAAATACCCCTTTCCAAGCAGCTTCCAGAAAAATACCATGCCTGTCTAGCAAAACATCATCCCCCATTGCTGTTTCAGCAAAAACATCCTGTCACAAGACAGTTTCCGGGAAAGCATTACAGGACACAACTGAGTCTCTGAGGAAACCAGAAAATTTTACTCCAGGAAACTTGTGTAGTCATAGAGAGAGTCTATGTGGGCATATGGGCAGTCAGAGATTCATAGTCATCTCTGCTATTACAACTGTTCACTGATGACTTAAGCATATGAAAAACATAAATCATTCTCTTGGGTTTCAAACAAATACATATATGACCCAGGTATTGCATGAGATTCACTAAGTTATAAGTAACTCTAATAAATTCATAAGATATTGGAACTAGTTACTGTATTAAGTCATTAAGTTCAGAGGAAGTTTACTAGGAAATGGTAGGAAAGGGAAATATACACAAGAAGAGAATGAGCAAGCTAAACAGAACAGGATATTTCCCAAGAAAAAGTATCAGGTTTCATCTTTGAGGACTGTGATTAGTTCTATGCTCCATTTTTATTTGTTTGTTTGATGTTTTGTGTTGTTTTTGATTTTTGTTTTTTTATGTTCAGTTTTATTAGGTTTTTGTATATTCTTGATTCTAACTATATATCAGTGTATGATGGGTAAAGTGTTTTTGTCTCATTTTGTTTGCTGCCTCTTAAGTGAAGAAAACCAAGACAAATACTTCATAGCTTCATGAGATCTCATTTATAACTTGATGTCACAAGGTCTGTGTTTTTGGAGTCCTGATGAAAAAATCCTTTCCTATGTGAATGAGTTCAGGTGATTCCCTACATTCTCTTCTATTACACTTAGGGTATTTGGTGTTATGTTAGGGTTTTCATAGAATTGAAGTTTAGTTTTGTTCATGGTATAGATATAGATCTATATTCATTCTTCTACATGCAGCTGTCCAGTTTGACCAGCACCATGTGTTGAAGACTCATTCTTATCTCCAATGCATAATTTTGTTCTCTTTAAAATATTAGTTGTCATAGGTATGTGGAGTTATATTTCAGTCTTCAGTTCTATTTCATTAATACACTGTCTATTTTTATGCCTGTACCATGCTGGTTTTATTTCAATTGACCTTTAACACAACTTGGAATCTCAAATGGTGGTACTTCCTTCAATATTTCATCAGTCATAGTTGTTTGGCTATCTTGATTTATTTGAGTTTGTTTAAAACTTGAGTAGTTTAAGATGATTTTAAAATTTTGTGCAGAATTGTGTGGAGAATTTGAAATACAAATGGCAGAGAAACACTTAAAGTGCTTAACATCATTAGCAAACAGCAAATGAAGATTAAAACTACTTAGAAATTTCATCTCAATCATTAGAATAGTCAAGATTAATAAACAAATGACAGCACACCTGAGGAGGAAGTGAGGAAGGTGAACACTTAGTCATTGCTGGTAGAAGTGCAAACAGGTACAGCACCATGAAAAATCAGTTTAGACTCTTAATGTCATTGAAATCATATCTGCTGCAAGACTCAGACAATCCACTTTTGAGCATAGTATATCTAATGACTTTATATCTTAGTACAATTATCCATTCTCATCCATGTTCACTGCTGCTCTGCTCATTATAGCTAGAATTTAGAACCAACATCAATGTCCATCAGTGAATGAATAATGAAAATGTATATTTACACAATGGAATATTAATCAGCTGTTAAAATTAAATTAGTGATAATGAGCTAAACAATATTTCCAACAGGTAAGTCTGATACAATAAAAATTGCTGCATATTTTCTCTATATGTATTTGCTAGTTTTTAAGCTTTAGACATGTGTGGTTCATTCAGAATTCTACAGAGGTTAGAGTAGCTAGGAAGGGACCATGGAGAAGGAGAAGCCTTCTAAAGAAAGGAAATAGAATATAGTGTTAACAAGATGAAGAAAAAATTATAATAGAACATTAAATGGGAAGAGATAGAATGACAGGATAAAAGAAGAAAATATAGGAGGGACAACTAATACTAACGACCATTTGAAAATCTATGGGGAAACATACTACAATAGAAACTTTCTAACATATGTACATATATGAAAGGAATATAAATTAATTCATAAAATAATAGGAAAGAGAACACCCTTACTAGAAATCATATGCTAACAAATTAAAAACCCCAGTACCAGGAATGCATTACAGCTTTTTGATTCATTGATCAAAGAGGTTGCATAGAACCCTCCAAACAATACAAGATATTTGCAATGCTATTGGTTACTTTCTACAGCCTGTTAGTAAGGTGCTATTGCTGAAGACACCTCATACTTATTCCATTAAATATGAAGAAATAGGGCTGGAGCTAATGTAGAAGATTCACCTTTCCTGGCTAGCATTCATAATGACTGGTACCATACAAGGTACCAGAAGAGAAAAAGTAATTCTTATCTATCACTCTTACCTTTGAGCTACAATAGCAATCTGCCTACAAAATAGTCCATTAGCTCAATAATGGCACAAAGGTTATGGATGTAGCCAACTACCTTTTGTTTATATTCATGGCATTCTCCATAAGGTGGAACCTATCTATATCTGACACTCTTAGTAAGGACAAGAACATAAAAACAGATAGTACAATTGCACATAGGTGACTGTGTAATCAGTAGAGTTCCCAGTACTCTATGAGTGGATTTGAGGAAACCAAGTGCTTTGTGTAGAGAAGAGGCTTGGTTAGCACACCTTCTTACGTGGGCAGCAGTGAACTTCACTAAACTTTTCTCATTATTCCTCTTCAGTGTGATTTGAACACATAAATACTGATGTGTATATGTGTACATGTACATTTTTATAAAGAAAACATGTTTATTACAGTGATACAAGGTTCATTTCCAAAGGTTTTTTCAGTTTATTTCATTTCCCCTTTTTCTTGCCAATGTCACTTCAGCAGAAATGATCATTGATTTAAAGGAAATCTGTGGGTCAGTAGACAAAGTGCTTGGCTTGTAAATGTAAGTACTTGAGCTGGACCTCAGAATCCTCAGACTGTAAATAAAGTAAGTTAGGCATAGTGGTATATATTGTAATGTCAGAGCTAGGAAGGCAGAGGCAAAAAAGAACCCTATATTGGCTATACATTCTAGGCTAATCAGCAAGCTCCAGGCCAGAAAGAATCAGAAAGCTTTTCTCTCAAAATTTTGGGAGACAGTGTCTGAGGAATGAAAACTATGTTTGAAATCTAGCCTCCAGAAGAGTGCACACAGCCATGCACTTACACACATATGTGCATGCACATAAATACAGACATACAGATATTCATGTGTACAATTTTACATTGATACACAAAGCACACAGGCATACACATACTGCACACACCAATATTCCACAGAGAAATAATTTGAATCATTAGATAAAAATTTCAACCTTAAAGAACCTAAATCTTTTCAATTTTGAAACACTGGATTATATGGAGGGCAACATATTCTGAAATTAAGCCCAGGTTTTTGTTCCTAGGTACGGGGACAGCTATGTTTATTGGTCATTTTTACAATGGACTTTAGTCACATCCCTGGGTTCTAGCCTAACTCCGAATCTACACTGAGCTCAGCACTCAAGATGCATTAGCTAAGGAAATCTTTGTAATGGCCCTGAGAGCAATGCCTCAGCCCCATTTTGAAAGAGAACAGTCCAAGTCTGCAAAAGAAAATTAGCTTGCTAAGGATTCTGGGTCAACAAGGAAAACAACAAGGAATGCATCAATACTTCAATACATTACTTTTTCATCAACATAGAAAATCAGAAAGTGTTTGCTAGATGTTATTAGAGAGTTTGGCAATACTGCTAGATACTGGGTCTCTGTATGCCAAGATAACCAATTAGAGAAAACATGAATTTTTAACAGCAGCACATATTACAATTTTAGAAGTTAAACACAATTTTGTAGTCATTGTAGAAAAAAATAAAACATTGTCTATATAAATGAAACAAATAATTGGGTCTTGAGGGCAATGTAAAACCTGTATGCAAGTTAATCTGTTACATGGAAACATGAGAAAGAAGCAAGAGACAAAAAGCAGACAGAGAGCATGAGGTAGGATAAGGCTGAGGCTGAGGCTGGGCTGAGGCTGAGGCTTGGAGATAGGCTTCTTACTCTATAGCCACAGCCCACTCTCATGTCTGCTATTGTTGCTGAGAAAGTAAGTCACTCCCTGGAAATTCTATGCAATACACAAATAACATGATTTTCTGTCCCAGTGAATTGTGGCTTCTACTATGAATGTTTTTCCCATCTTGGTTTCCCAAAGCAATACTGCTATCTTGATCAACAATAAAGGATTCTGTCATTTTGAAGAGGATCAGTGTATACTTGCCTCCTACCCAAGCTGTTCTCTCATATTTCTTCTAAGTTGACTTGAAGACTTCATGTGTCCAGGATATTTCTGCCCAAGGCATTTAGAAAGTCAACTTAAGAAGTCCCATTGTCTTCATTTATAGCTTCTGTTGGCAACCCAGGCTCTGAAGAGCAACTGTGCCCTCCTGAAAACTGTCTCAATTTGAAGACCAATGTACCAAAAAAAAACTAAAGCTTAGTAGCTGTTTCTTTGTATAGTGCTGTTGGCAACAGCAACTGCTACTAACTGCTACTTGAAGCTAAAGACATCACTAGCTGCTGAGTGTTTAAACATTTGCTCAGGTTTGGGGTACTTAGCTCTGCATTCCTCATCATGACATTGCAGCTGATCTTTAGTTTATCATTCACAAGGAATGAAATATATACCATCAAAGTCATAGTGGTTAATGTGAAGACAAATTTTAATTATACTGTATGAACGCTAAAGAAGGTATACGTTTGTGGTACATACAGTGCAACGCATCAACTGTTGTAGTAATAACCCATCAAGGCCTTTCCTTATGCATCTGTTCACCTGGCCATTTAATTTTATTCTTTGTAATAACTATTGCAATAGCCATTTAATGGTGAAAACACACACAGACTGTAAAGGATAAGAGATAAACACCTTTTGTTACCAGCATCTGACTATAGATTTATTGTACAGAATTTCTTTTAGTTCAGTTGTCTTGAGGACTCTCACAACAATAACAAAACGGAAGGTTTCCCAACTCCTTACTTCCATTTGACTATATGGTGAAATAAAGAATGGAAACCATATCTCTGAGATGTCTTTTAAATGTATAATTCCTTCAAAGTCCTTCACAGATTTTGAAAGAATAGTTTTGACTTTTCTAACTTCCATAGATGAGATACAGCAAGGTCGGCCTTTAAAAGAAATTAAAAGGTGGCTTCACAATAGGGAACTAGTGGAAGCTGATTGCATTTCTTTTTAATTGGCAAAGCAATCAATCAGTGAGGCTGTGTTCGTTCTGCAGTAACAGATGAGTCGATTGGAAGTAGAAAACAGTGACTAAGGGTGCCATTGTTTTCTCCTTTTATTGGCATTCCTTTCACAAGCTTATGGAGTTAGAAATGCTTGAAAGTGAAGAAAAAATCTAAATTCACATATGATGTCTGGCACAAAGATTTGTCCTTTGAGTTAGTGAGAAAAAAATCCCTGAAGTTTTATTTGACCCAGGTCTAAAGATCTCGAAAATGCTTGCCAATATCATAAGAAGAGTACTATAAAACCTGTTAGTACTTTCATATTAGTTAAGTGTCTCAAAGAACCCATAAAGAATTATGGATAGATTTGGTCTGTGTGAGGATTAAATAACATAAAAATGACTATGGCAAATGATGTGACCATTCTTGACTTTCATGTGGCACTTTCTATGTTACAAACCATTTCTCTCTTCATTGTCTAGTCTAGTTCTGACAACCTTGGGAAGGACATACACAAAATATCTCTCAGTCTTCTTTATTTACTATATGCTCAGTTGAGACAGACAGGTTTAAAAAGCTACACAAATCACCAAAACTTATGCCAAGGATAGAACAACATTTATATTGAAATTAAGCTATTACTCTATATCCTAAAGGGAAGATATTTCAAAAATGGCACATGACAAGATAAACCTTATTAAGAGATGAATCATAATGAACAATGATAATTTCAGATTAAAACATCTAGAACTACAGTGCTAGAGAAATGGCTCAATAGTTGACCGTGCTTGGGGTTTGCTTTCAACACCTACATCAGGTGACCATAACCGACTGTAACTCTAATTCCATGGGATTAAACATAATCTTCTGGTATCTATGGGCACCACACACACACACACACACACACACACACACACACACACACACTTCAAACACAATCAAGAGAGCTTTAAAATTGATCTGAAATTATAAGTAAAAAATTACAGAGTAGGTCATAAAACCTGTGAATAAATTGGTTGGGAAGCAGAAATGAATCTATCAATGAGGATCCAAGAACTAGCACTGGATATCAGGATCACATGTACAAAACAAGCACTAGTCAGAATCTTCCTGTCTGCAATATGACATGTGAAGCTCTTGGTTTGACTTCTATTCTCTCGTTCCCTGTGCATTTGTGTGACAGAGAGCAGTGGCATCTGCCAACACACAATGGAAGTCAGTGAAAACTTTAGAGCCTGAAAAAACTTACAAGCAACATGTGAATCCATCTGGACAGATCAGGTGGTACAAAATGGTGTAGATCTTGTATCAGAACCAGGGGTTGTCTCTCCACTGTACAGGCAACAAATACCAAGGCTTGAAAAGTGCTCAAAGAAAGGGGTAGCATCCTTCAAGTTCAGCTTCAAAAATTCCATTCAGTAGTGTTTTGAAAAGCAGAGGCATCCAATGGAAATTTGTTTCTGAGACCATTAGCATCAAAAAAGGAATTCAAGCACAAAGATTCAAAATGACTCAATAGGACATCTAATAACCGTGGGACACTAAAAGACCAGATTCATATTGAACTTCTGTTTTTAATTTGTACGTGCCTCCTCAGAGTACTCTGCACAGTCCCAAGATTTGTGTGTATGTGTGTATATGTGTTTTGCATGCGTGCACACGCCCTAGCACATGTGTGATTTTAAACACCAGATTTTAACCCTTGACTATATCCTGTGATTAAAATGCTATCTGGTTTTTCTGAGACTTGGGAGATGATACTTTATCAACACATCTTCAGCATGACTCTCTGCTCACGTCACTGAATAAGCTTCCCTGCTGACCTTGTTTTCTTTTGAAACTTACAGTGCCTGCATAATGGAATTTGTCTTCCCTGCAGATTCTCCTTGTGTCTTTCATCTGCAATCTGTGTCCTGGCCATTTTTTTCATGCTCTCAGCTGCTCAAACTGTTTTATTTATCTTCTGTGTTTATGTTTCTCACTATGCCCTGATTTCTTTCCCCTTGCCCATATTCATGCTTCCGTTCCTTTCCTTCCTTCCTTCCTTCCTTCCTTCCTTCCTTCCTTCCTTCCTTCCTCTCCCTCTCTCCTCCTCTCTCCTCCTCTCTGTCCTCTCTCTTTTCTTTCTTTCTTTCTTTCTTTCTTTCTTTCTTTCTTTCTTTCTTTCTTTCTTTCTTTCTTTCTTTCTTCTTTCGACTTGTGTATTTACTGCCTAGCAGTATTCATCACCTCTGGGTATTGAATCATTTATCCACTGTGCCTCCTTTATTCATGACAGAAATTCATTCAACGTTACCCTTATTTTTCCTGTTTATTCGCTGCAGCAATCTGGCTTTTCATTATTTTTCTCATCAGAAGTCTGTTATTTATATAGTGAAGAAATGAGATAAGCTCCTTCTAATATAGATGGGATGTTGGCAGTGTAGCTGAGGATGGGAAATGTGAACTCGAGGGCAGACCTACAGAAAGGAGCATTACAGGCACATTTTGATGGCCAAGTAGAAAGCAAGCTGCAACATCTTTCAGTAGAAAAGCTGCATTTCCATGGAAGAAGTTTGTTTATAAGAAAGAGACAGAGAGGAGAATCCTGGTCCATGTGCTATATTCCCAGTTCATGCTCAATCTTGTATATACATCCTTCCCACTGGGTTCTTAGATAAGAGATGCTGTTAGACCCTCTTGTAAATACATTCTTCCCATTGCTCCTTAGATAAGAGATGCTATTAGACACTCTGTCACCAGCAAAGAAACTGATCATAGAGAGACTGAATGTTTATTCAAGGAAACACAAACAATCTGGTATAGATAATGCCTACAGACTCAGTCAGCACAAAGATATAAAAATTTATAGATGATTGTTTGTCTGTATCTAAGGAGAAGGAAGAATGTAAATCCATTAATCCAGTGTTCTGAGGCCTAAAGCTTTATCATAAATAAATATTTTGATGTAAACAAAAGATTAGGATCAAACTTTCTGTGAGTTTATGATTTTACTAAGGAAAACATTATCATCATCCATCTGTCTAATAATAGAAAAATAATAAAATTTTATACATATGTACCTAGAAAATGCTTACAGGACCATTCTAAGTGAAAATTTACTTGTAGAACGGCTAAAAATTAAACATGCAAATATATTTGACTTAAAAATACACAAAATATAAATCAAATATTAATGTTCTCTTATTTTTATTTTTTTAAGAAAATAAATACCTTTCCATTTTAAGTGATAGAGAATCATCCCAAAACTTGAAAAATATACTTTATAAGTGGAAGAAATAACATGGTTGAATTTTTTATCAGTCTTTCTTTAATCTTCCTAACATTGTAGAATATTGCCATGTGTAACAACTCAGTGCTACTTGCATTATTGTTGACGAAAGTGAAAGAAACATGGGTTATGTGACAGTTTCACTGGTGCAATGTCCAGAACATTTGACCATAGATAAATGATAGAAACAAAACAATACCAATATGTGGCTTAAATTATGTGAAATATGTTATGTGCAAAGCTTATTTGTCAAAGAATTGTTGATATTTGCCAAAAGATAGACACATAAACGGGTTAAGATTTTTCCAAGGGCAAAATTAAAATGAGTTAACTATTATAGTCTTGTGGACATATGATAACCTGATTCTTCCCAGCATTGTTTGATTTTGTCTTTACCTGACATATCTCTTAACATGTGCCCAAACATGAGTCTATTAACTTGGTGTCTGATTTGTTAGGGTTTTGGTTTTCACTTTATCTATTTTAAAAAATTGATACTATACATAGATCTAGATTTAACATCAGGATCTTGATATCAAATATATTATGTTTTTTTCTACCCCTAATACACTCCATCCCACCCCACCACCAAAAAACCCACAAATTTAATCTCTTTCTTTTCTTTTTTTATTTTTAATACTCTCATTCACTGTTTTCACTCACTATGAATAAACATGTTCATTTTGTAGCTACAATCTGTTTTAAAGCATTGCATTCTTTTTATCACATAAATTTCAGATCGATGTTTCAGAGAATGTCTTCTGATGAAAATATCCTTGACTAAAGTCTAATGCTAATTAAATAACTAAAACCATAAAAATAGTTCTATCCATAAATAATGTCTTCAGATAAAATCATCTACAAGTCTTGATGAGTGTTCCCTGAACCTTATTCTGAAGTATATTTTTTTGACCTTTGAATTTTCCTCCCTTTGAGTGTCTATTTCTTAACGCCAGCATCTGCCACATGCTCACAGATCACTTGGCCCTGGGTTTTAGCCTCTGCCTGATCAGGTTCTAATCACATTCACTTTCCAAAATAAGAACAGTTTATTGTCTCATCTCATGAACAGTTTAACAGGCTTTTCAGTCCTGTGTCTTATAGAATAAAGTCCTTCCTTCTATTCCCAGTCTCCATAAGATGGAATATATCATGACCACCAGACATATGTCAAACTACATCTTTATCCCTGGACATGTTGGTTCTAATTACTGAGATACCAACTGGAGAACATCAGGAGAAATCAAATTAAAGCAGCAACAACCCAACTGCTTATTACAAACAATTTGATTTTGAAAGTTAAAACAGGGGAAAGAAAAACTGTGAATTTTGAGGTCAGTTCAGTGACATTTTTCCTTCCTGATTGATTTCTGAACCAATAAAGAAACAACTCATGAAGCATACATGGAATCAAATCCAAGTCTTTAGTAAAGTCTAAAGTGGAGTACTTTATAATAATGGAGTCACTGTTTACACACCTATGGGAAGCAAGAAATGCTCCAGCTTTCAGGCTTTGTGGGTGTTGTGAAACTTTTTCATGTCTTCTCTTCAAAATAAAACCATCAACTTATGTACTCCATGGACTATTGATGACCATTGATATCAAATATTTTACTAATTTCCTATTATAGAGGATAAAACAAAAGACTACACATAACCCTATAGTAAAGAAATATTAATATGCAGGTATAGTATTTTGTGAAAATATAGCACATTAAAATAAATAATTTTAACAAGGGCAATTACTACTGTCTGTACTTCACACTGAGGAATTTAAGAAGTGCTTGTAATATCAGCAAACAATGATTGACTTCTGATACAATAGCTCACATGAGTATACATTCAATATGTATGGCCTGAATGAACAAAGAATGAGTAACTGAATGATCCAGCAACTGCAACGTGTGATCTCTACACCCATGATCTATGAAGTTAAGAGTGTAAACCCCATGTCATCACATAGAGCTGGCCTCTTTGAGCCCTTAGGGAGGTTTTACAAAACACACACACACACACACACACACAGAGAGGGGGGGGCGGGGAGGACAAGATATAGTATAAGAAAAATATCCTTCTAACCTTTGATCAGGATGGACTTAACACTTCAGAGTTATTACTCATTTACGGAACTGTGACTTGTCATTTGGAGATGAAACCTTGGGGAAGTATTAAAGCATCACGCTTTAGTCTTTGCTGAGTAATC
This sequence comes from Mastomys natalensis, assembly GCA_021653895.1. Lineage (NCBI taxonomy): Eukaryota > Metazoa > Chordata > Mammalia > Rodentia > Muridae > Mastomys > Mastomys natalensis. The sequence continues at coordinate 351,494 of JAJTUV010000033.1, forward strand.
TGAGAGAAGTGACTGAGAAATAGTTGGAAATAAATGTGGCCAGTAATTTGGTTGATATAGCCAAACCAGAGAGCAAAAGCGATGGGATCAACACAATAATATAAAAAATAGCAAGACCCAGAAATAAACCCATTCACCATTAGGAAGAATTGCTTTAAACTCTAAATTGAGTACCAAAAGCAAATAAACAAATGGAACAGTATTTTAGCTGTTCATTAAGGGAGTACTTTTAAAAAGAGCATCTCAAATTGGGAAGTCACTGGCTTAAACAATGAAAATAGCCTGAAAACCCTCTAACCATAAGATGATACAGGATGAGAGACAACATAAGAAATCAGAAGTGTCTAGAGGGAGATGAAACCTTTCATGTAAACTTCTATTCTAAGAGGCTTATCAGTGAACCAAAAGGGAGAAGAAAAGAGCAAACTACACATTTATAAACTAAGCCTAAGTAGTCCATCTAAATAAGCTGAAGGTTACCTTTCCCAGGACAGAACCATTTGGGTTTTCTGATGCAATTTACTGGTGTCTTATTTGAAAAGACTTTCCTCTGTGTGAGATAAAGGACAAGCTATGTACACATCAAGATAATGAAAATTGATGCTCCATTTGTGAGCTTGATGCCCATCAGTATGGTTATATGTCAGGAACCCAGATAAAGCCCCTCAACACGACTTATTGCTCATGGAGATAAACCACTTTCTAATTTTATAAATTATTTTCTGTATTAATTCTAATATTTTCTGTGATGATCCAGTCAGGAGATTTGGTCTCTTTTGATGCAAATTAACTTGGGCCTTTCTATGTCTACTCTCATTTTGTATTAATGAAGAAAATGAGTTTTGTGTGCTAGAGGGTTAGAAAATAAGACAGAGAAGCCACACAGAGGTGGAATATTAAAGATTTCATCATCTGTTTTTAACTGAAGCTTAATACAAAGCAGATAGCTGTAAGAACTGGAAGACTGACCGAAAACTTAAACCTCATACAGCAGCTGTGGTCACTACTGCTTACTGAGTAGTGCTGCAATGGTGCTTCCATGCATTCGGTATTCCACTGAAAACCACCAACACAATGTAAAGAACATTACTAATGTTATGGTGATTATGAGCTACATTTGTAAGTATTACTTTGCAGATCCATCTATTTACCTGAAGATTTCAGTATTTAATTTTTCTCTACAGCTAAATTAAGTTCCATTAACTATATGTACCACAGTTATTGTATTCGTTCATCTGTCAATGGACATTTATCTCTCCTATCCAGATTATATATACATATATGCATTTACACACACATGTAGGTAGGTGTGTAAAACATGATAAGATAAAGGAGGCCAAATACAGGTTTTAAATACTACTAGTAGCATAAGACTATGCATGGTTTTAAATAGTACACAGGACCAGAGAGAGGATAACAAACCAGAAATCTACCAAGTTATTGATTAAACAAAACAAACAAACAAAACCATAAAATGGAAAACCTTGAGTAATTAAGACCATAAGAGAACTTTTCATCCATGTTTATCATACAAAATGATCCATGCACCCAGTCAGTATGTGCTAGGGAGTAATAGATCAGAATCAGGCCAAGCCAGAGACCAAAGACCATGATGTCCCAGGCAGGTCTTTTTGGTACATATAAATCAGAGGACATGCCTGGGCAAGTATTTTCCCAACTACCAAGATAGTGTTTGTAATGCCATCTCATGCCTCACAGGGTCTCCTCTATTGGCTCATATAACTACCCGTAGTTCAAATTCAAGGAAATGTCTCAGCTTCCTGAAATCTTCATGAAACATAAGCATTTTTCTCTCCTATTTATGAACATCTGGGCAGCAGAGTAAGAAAGCCAGTGTGTGTGTGTGTGTGTGTGTGTGTGTGTGTGTGTGTGTGTTTTAATTAGATCACTGAAATAGTTTCAAAACCACAATAGGAGCAGCATATTTTTACTGTAATTTTGTTTTATGTCAAAACCATATATCTGGCCAGAAACAAGGAACCTAGATGTCCCTAAATTGAAGAATGGATAAAGTAAATGTGGTTCATTTACACAATGGAATGCTATTCGGCTATTAAAAACAAGAACATCATGAATTTTGTAGGCAAATGGATGGAACTAGAAAATATCATCCTGAATGAGGTAACCCAGGCCCTGCATAGTATGTACTCATTTAAAAGTGGAGATAAACCATAAAGTACAGGATAACTACATTATAACCCACAGATCCAGAGAGGCAAAATATCAAGGAGGACCCAAGGGAGAATGTTTGAGTCTTTTTGTGAATGGGAAATAGATATTGGAGGTAGATGGAGGGAGGAAACTTGGTGGGATTGGGGATGGGGAGGAGAGAGAGGCCAAAGAATCAGATATAGGGAAGACAAGGAATAGAGAACAAAATTCAGCAGGAGGGAGCATCTCTAGGATATGCCAGAGACATGGGAGGGGAAGAAGGGAGAGGGAGAGGCCACAGGATGACTATGGAGGCAACTCTAGCTGAGATGGTTAACAGTAGGGGATATGGATTCAGAAGTGATCACTTCCTGTAGCCAGGCAGGACTCTCAGTGAAGGGATAAAGACAGCAATCCTTCCACAAAACCTTCAACCCCAAATGTGTGCTTCCTACAAGATGTTAAGACAAAGATAGAGCAGAGATGGAGGGATTGGCTAGCTAAAACTGGCCCAGATTGAGACCCATCCCATGAGCAAGTACTAATCTCTTACACTATGAATGATACTCTGTTCTGTTTGCAGACAGGAGCCTAGCATAACTGTCCTTTGAGAGGTTCCACCCAGCAGTCAATGGAAAGAGATATACAGCCCCATAGTTAAATATTAGATGGAGATTGGGGAGTCTTGTAGAAGAGTTGGGGGAAGGATTGAGGGATCTGAAGATGATTGGGACTCCACAGGAAGACTAACAGAGTCAACTAACCTGGATCTTTGAGGGCTTCCAGAAATTGAACCACCAACCAAAGAGTGAGCATAGGCCATACCTAACACCCCTCAACCCCCACTGCACATATGTAGCAGATGTGCAACTTAACCTTCATGTGGGTCTCCCAAAAACTGTAATGTAGGCTGGTCCTGACTCTTTTGCCTGCCTGTGGATCCTGTTACCCCAACTGGGCAGCCTTGTCTGGCCTCAGTGTTAAAGATGTGCCTACTCCTGCAATGACTTGATGTGCCTGGGTTGGGTGATAGCCAGGGGATTCTCCCCCTTCTCAGAGGAGAAGGGGAGTGGAGAGTTGGGTAAGATATGTGTTAAGAAGTACTGAGAGGAGAGATGAGGCTGATATAGTAATGTAAAGTGAATAAATAAAGCAAAAAGAAGTTTCAATTAGTCCTCATTAGTGACAGTATTACAGGTAATCCTTTACATACCATGTCCATGTTCAGATGCATGTAACTGTAAGGAGAAATGGTGTAATTTTGTTCCTTGGCTAAGGGAAATAGGAAAGAAAGAAAAGCCAGCAAGAAAAAAAAGTGGAAACACTAAGTGCCTGTCTAATTAATATACTAGATGATAGAAGGTTCCTGTGGAAAACATAGTTTGTCAGTGACAGACCCACTTGAGTCCAACGGATGATAAAATTCATCACTAATTTCAGTAATTTTATGTATGTGTTTGAACACTTTTGTCATATTCTTTTTTTCCCTTTTGTTTGTTGTTTTAATTTATTTAATTATTTAAATCACATCATAATTTACTTATTTACACAGGGGTTATAAACACAAAAAGGCAGGATGTGGGGAAGGGAATGGCACTGGAGCATAGGTGTTCAGGGGAGTACAGATACCTTTCAGAACAGGGTATCAGCTGGGTTCAGGGGACAGGTCACTATGACTCTGCCTATGATTCACTTGTCCTTATCTAACTTGGTACTGTCTGCCGAGGCTGCCTATTTATAAGACCTATGACTACTCAGGCTGGTAAATTTCCACAGAAGCCGCCTGTTTACAATAGCTTATAGCCATCTGTTTCAGTGTTTTTCTACAGAAACCCAAGACTTTGTGTTAGTGTGTATGTATGTCAGGCCTATTGCTAATTTTAGGCCTATGGCTGATTTAGGCCTTCAGTGTATACGCAGGGTTACCCCTGACATCTGTCCCTTCTCTTTTTTTTTTTGTTTGAGACAGGGTTTCTCTGTGTGTCTGGCTGTCCTGAACTCACTCTGTAGACAGGCTGGCCTCGATCAGAAATCCGCCTGCACTGCTCCGAGTGCTGATTAAGGGACTTGGCACTAACGCCGGCTCGTCCTTCTCTAAGTATAGAAAGGGCCTTCGATGTCTTTCTTGCAAGGCGGGATAGAGGCTGACCTCAATAATAAGGGACCTGTAATGGCTCTGGTCCTCCTGTCGTTGTCCAGGAGACATGAGGGCCATACCCATGATGTCTTTTTTGGAGGGGATACTTTTGACTACCCTATGCAGTCAGGTGCTCTAGGACCATACTTTTGTCCATGCACTACTTGAGCTAGCAGAATTTAGATCGCCAGTCAGAGGGGGTTCTGGGTGCTCCTCTCTGCTTATTCTAGGGATAGAAGTCCCCTCTTTTAGATTGGGTGGAGATGGGTTTTGGGAACACCGTGGATAGAGTAACAACCTCATCTTGAGTCTCGTGGTCCTCCATAGCTAACTTATGCCGATGTTTCCGAACAGGTTTTGCTACCAAATTATCTATCTGTTGTATCACAAAGTTAGTCAGCCTATTTAAGGCCCGGGACCAAAAGGAATCAACAAAAATAACCCAATTAATGGTCCCAAGATGGGTGGAAGTGGGGTTGACAACCATGGAGAGGTTGAAAACCAATCCTTGTACCAGCTCTCATCTTTCTCTTTCTCTCTCTATCTTTTCTCTGGGCCTTTTTTTTTTTTTTTTTTTTTTTGTCATATTCTTAACAAAACATTCAGCTTTGAAAGGCAGAAGTTTTCTCAAAAGGTTATGGCAAATATATTTAATTAATTTAATATCCTTTGAATTTATCTTAAATCAAAAAAAAAAAAGACAGTGTATCTGGAGTTATCTGATACTTATATGAACAGTATGCGTGTGTGACACTATGTTTTATTTCTGAACACTAGCAAAAAGAAAAGTGGAACTTATTTCCAACTAAGAATACGGATATATCAGTTGGCCAGGAGATGATGCTGCATACATTTCATGGACCTAAGTATGAGCATTCCTAGGTGAAAGTAAAACCTTCAGTGAACCATGCAATTGTAAGTAAATAAATATTATCAATGTTAGCAACTAACTGGATTACAGTAAAGACTCTTTCCCAAAACACAGATGTTTGATCTTGGAAAAATTATTTAACCTTGACTTCTTTGGCTGTGTAGTTGAGGAGGAAGGTTTGCAAAAGCTTTGTTTGTTTGGTCCTAGTGTATTTGAGAAGACAGATATCAGATAGTGGACAGCATCCTTTAGTGGTGAAGTATCCAGGATAAGAATTATAGATCAAAACATTAGGACTACATTTGCAGGCTCTACAACTGTCACTAATTTATTTAATACAGTGGCTTCAGAGCTTTCTAAACCACAAAAAGCATATTCACCTTGAAATGTTTGCAACCCTTTGATTATAAAACCAAATTGGCAAAACTGTACATTCCATTTATTCCATCTTCAAACTCTTCAAAAAATGTATTTACATCTCTAGTTTGGAAGCAAAATTCTGTGGTATTTTAATAACAGCTATATCTATGGTATATGCACTAGAAAGTGAATAAGTCATGGAGTAAGAAAGATGGAAAAGATGTTTGTAGTATGACAACTTTAGAGTGTAAGAGGCAAGCTGAGAAAATGGCTCAGTGGCTATATGTCATGCTGGGATGGAAGTGAGAGAACATGAGTTCACATCCACAGAAGACATATACATCAAGAAACAGTAGCAAGCATCTATAATCCAAATGTTCCCACCTCAAGATAGAATGAGGAGACAGAAGAATCCCTAGGAGATTGAAGATCAGGTGTCCTGGTATATGAATGCTAAATAATAAGAGAAACTGTCTTAGATGATGTGAAAAGCAAGGACTGATGCTTCAAGGTTGTCCTGTTACCAATACACACATACTTTGGAACATTTGTGTCTTCATTTACATACCTATGATGCATAAACAAACACACAAGTGTATACACACATACAACACAGGGAGAGGTAAAAAAAAAACAACTGATAATGAAAAAAGAACAGTACATTTCAGGGTATCTATAGACATAAATTCCCAAGTGTACTCTTGCTGTTGGAGTATAAGAAATGAGACACTACCCAATGAAGGGAGACATTAGCAACCTCTTTGTAAGATTAAAGATGAACAGTCCCTGAGAGGGGCAAAGCTCCCTGTACTTTTCCCCAGAGGTTGTTCACTCTTAGCTTTAATAAATCTTCATTACATCCATTCAGAAATCAATTAGGATGCCAGCCAACATGGCCTGAAAAATTATGTCATGGTGGCTGAAGAATAGGTTCTAGATTTGGCTTCACAGTCTATTAACTGTGCTTTCTTCATTACACTGCCGAACTGTTCCTGTGCACTCAGTAACTTTCAATAAGTCAAAACTCATCTCAGGGAAGAAAAGGTGACTGAATAACACTGTAGAAGAATGTTGAAAATTCCAAAGCACTAATCCCACACCAGAAATTGTTGCTGTCTCTGTTATAAAATTAAGCCCAGTTGACAGCTATATATTAATTCATATAGATATGAAAAGCCAGTGTTTGATCTACAGAGAAAGCTTTGTGGTGGACAGAGTCCATGTTTCATATTACTAAGCCATGCTGCAATGCTCAGGTCTAGGGAAACATTAGCTATCTAATATATGTTTGTTTGATAATCAACTACTGATTATTCCTTTCTCTGAACAACATTTATCTTCTGGTTTCTCTCTTATCATCTGTAAGAAACAGAAACTTTCATAAATATTTTTATGCAGAAAAGACACTAATTTGGCTAGGTGAGTGATGTTCTTTACCATGTCAGGAATATCCAAATTAAAATACTGGCTTTGCTATTCAACATTTGCAGTAATCTGTTTTAGCTTCTCTCTCTACTTCTCTCATGGAATAAAGAATTCTTTACTTAGAGGCTTTTTAAAACCATGAACGACTTTAAGTACATCTAAAGTACACAAGATGATGTTTTTCTGAGCACAAAATAGTTCATCAATAAATTCTGCTTTCTATTTTCTCCTTTTGTTATTATTGTCTACCCCCTTGAGTGATACATGTTCATACGAATGATCTTCTCTTGTAGTTATTTATGCTTTGTTGTTTTGTGTGGTCATATCTTGGTTTATAGATTGTAGACATAGAGCAGATATTTTGCAGTGAGTAGACAGGAAGAGAAAGTTTTATTTTATATAGTTACTATATTTTATAAGAACAATGGTTTTGGCTGCCTCTGCTTGGTAATCCTTTCTCCATCAGCCTGCCTGTAGATAAAAGGACTTTCTCCCTTTCATAAGAGGAGCCAGGCTGTTTGATGTCACTTTGAAAAGTTTTAAAGAAGATCATGGAAGGAAGCACAGAAGTAAAATAACAGAGGCAGCTTCATAGGGAAACAATACTTCATTTCTGCTCACAGGAAACTTCACTATTCAAATGCATTCACTTTTCACAAAGCTTCTCCTCAATTTTAGCCCAAACATTGGAAACTGAGCCCATTAAATCAGAACAAAACCACTCTTGAAAACAGCTTTGGAAAAATACAATTTTGGCACAAAGGGATAAGAATCAAGAAGGATGAAAAATCAAAATGAAATTCAGCTCAAGAGAAGCAAGTTCTCAGGTGGGTAGTTATTTATGAAACCTGCAAAGTCACAATCAAAGGGAAAGGCTGTACTGCTCAGCACACATTGTTCTACAGCATTGACAATTTTCACCTTTAAACCTTTAAAGGGTGAAGCAATTACAAGAACCAACGGTCTTACTTCATAGCATGGAGGGCAGCATAGATTTGACTATAATGCAGGTGTTTATCAGAACTCTTTCTTCATCCCTCTCTGCTCTGTCAAATCCCTTCCCTTCCCTTTATACGCTTCTCATGTCCCACTGCACTTACAAAGCAATCCCTGATCATTACGCCTGGCTATGCTTTCCCTTCCTCCAAAAGACTGGAAGCTAGAATTCTCTGAACTGTTGGGGAGTGTTCTATGCCGTGGTTAGAGACCATATTGGGACAAAATGAAGAACTACTATCATACTGGTGGTATTCATAAAAAATACAATGGAAAATTTATAAAAACCTCTGAATTCATCTCTCTCTCTCTCTCTCTCTCTCTCTCTCTCTCTCTCTCTCTCTCTCTCTTTCTCTCTCCCATGTGTGTGTACACAACAGAAAATATGTATATATTAGAAGAAAGCAAAAATTCCATAGCAGTGGCAAATAAGGCAGATTTGGAATCAAACCTTTTATAAATGAATAGTTCAAGAATATCTCAGTTGAAATATGACATTTTGTCAAGGGTATATAGAAGACCTTGTGCAGACTATGAGAGTTCCAATGGAAAGGTGCACAGCACATGGAGAGAGAAACAAGGATGAGACCTCAAGGTGGACCTCATCTGAAATGCCTAAAGAAAAGCCAACAGGATTTTGTGTCTGGTGAACACGTAGCCAAAACCTCTGAGATTATCAAAGGAGAGGGAGTCAAATATTTTGGAAGCTTCATCACTAGGCTAGCCTAGCTTCTTGCTCTGCTGGGATTAGGACCTATCCCTGTCTAGTAGTCAGCAGAGAAATACAGATGCGCCCCAAATGCCAGTCAAGATACTGTGTTAAATATTGATGCTTAGGATGAGACTAGAATTATTGAGACAGTGTAAGAGGATGGAGCAGCATTTACAGAGTATTGTAAATGTTAAAACTTCAACTAGAGGTTTAACCAAAATATTTATTTTGGAAGTCAAAATATGATTTCCCTACTGAATAATTGAATGCATTCTGTATAACCAAATCAAAGAGTCTCTGTTTCCACCTCTCCTGAAATAAAATGGGTAGTAGCTCTTTCTTCTTCAAAGCCTTTTGTAAGTCATCTGAAATGCACCCAACAGTTAAGACCAGATTAAAATGATGGCTACTTCATCTTTTGTTAGCATTCACTTGGTTCAGTGTATTACTACTAGATACAGAATAGAGATGATTTAGAGAGACAGTGTTTTCCAAAAACTTGAGTAATAAATTACTCGCAGTTCTCAAATGTGAGCATCTTATCTGCCATCTCCCTACTCTCATTGAGACACCCTGAATGGCCCATCATCTCTTCATTTGGTATCTGTATTGCAGATATCTAATACAGAAGTTCCCAAGATACCCCTGCCTCCTTAAAGCACCCTCAAGCTCAAGCTGAGGAGATTACAAAGGGAGAACATGAATCCTTTGACCCTCCCCACCATTGACAGCAGTAGCAAATAACAAAATACTGGTTTAACTTGGTTATCTAAACAAGGAAACATTTACTGAGACTTTGTTAAGTACACAAACACACACACACACGAACAAATGAATATTATATATATTTGCCATATATTAAAAGTAAAATATTATAAATAAAACTGCTGTAACAGCACAAAATTTTTAAAAAATTGTATTGTATGCAAATTCAATCTTAATATTATCTCAGTGTAAATCTATGGAGAGATCATTATGGTGTCAAAATGGAAATTTAAAAAGTCAATACATGCACTGTGTGCTGACATCTGAGACTGACTCATACTTTCAAGTGGAGGAGAAGGCAAGGACTGTCAGGGGAGTGTACTCAGATCAGCTTGGGGAATCAGCAAAGTAGTAGCTACAGAAGACCTCCCATGTGAACCACATTATAAAATCATGAGATTAAGTTGAAATTAAGTGTACATGATGACTCTTCATTAGGGATTGATTCTGTATAATATTTTAATTCTGAGTGTTTCATCTGTCAGTCATCTGAGATGAATGGTATTCTCAGAATGTATTCATTTATTATTATGGGAGATTCTGAGGGGATTTTACCTGGTCTGGTCCATATGGAGCATCTGAACTTTACTAGACAAATAGCATCCATTTCAAAGTAGCTGTTTATAATAATGCTTCAAATATTATTTCACTCAGAAGTGCTTTTCATTACAGAAATGACTCAGTGTACATTCTGTAATGAGTCCATTTTATAACACAAAACTAAATTTCACATTACTATAACTAATACATATAAACATCTCATTCACATACCCATTATCATTGGTTCTTTTTATGAAGATTTATTGCTTATGCGTATACATGTGAGTTTTCATGAATATATTTGTACCACGTACATAGAGCAGCCATGGAGTGCAAAACAGAGCATCACATCCCTTGGAGCTAGAGATTTCAGATAGTGTGAGCCACCATGTGGATGTGAAAAAATAAACATGGGTCATTTGCAAGAGTACTAAGCAATCATACAACTGAACTCTCTCTTGCATTACTTCACTTATCCTTGACAACATTTCCACCTGTGGAAAATGAACATATATGTATAAATATACAACACATCTTATGGACAGAATGTGTGTATCCCTCCAAAATTTCTATTTTGGAATCCTAACCTCTAAAATGATGGTATTCAGTGGATATTTAGTTAAATGATGCGGTCATAAAGTATTAACATCCACTTTACTGGCATCTTAGAGTTTCCATTCCCCAGAACTGTGAAAGACAAGCTTCCTTTCTTAAAATGCCACCTGTCTGTGGTATATTGTTTCATCAACCAAAACGCCTCACAATACACATGCATTTGTTGGTATATGTGTGTATGCACACTGCTTATGAGATGCTTGATAAGGGAAGCACTTGCACAAAACCCTGAGCATGATGACTTTTGAGTAGACTCCATACTTACACAGAAAGTATGGATTACTCTAGCTGGTGGAACATGGAGATTGAAAAGGAGTATTTTGTTTACAAAAAGCAATAATCTATGTGGCCAGTTCCTTGAAAGAGATCTATAATAAAAGTGGTGGAACAGGACAGAGAACACAGAACCATAGACTGTATACCTGTCCTCTAAACTACCTGTTTGTCTTTATAATCTGTGAAGATGACCTTAAGGGTTAATTCATATTAGGTATCCTTCCTAAAGCATCTTAGAAAAACAGTCTCAAAGGCCAAGTTCAAGCTCAGTCCTGGGTACATCCATGAGTCCTGATGAGAGGACACAGGCTAAATATTCACAAGAAAACATTTATGTCAGCTACAATCAAACCAATGCATGTTACTTCCTACCTCTGTGTGTATGAGCTCCTAGTTACATAGAGTGACACATACATTACTTCTATGGATTCTTTAATGTTTGAATCCAGTTGTTAGTCACTCTGGCAATAATAATGCATAGAGTATATGGAACTAGCTGCCTTCAGAAACCATCTACAGTATATTTGATATTATGGTGTTGTGGGTCATAGCTATTAGGGACCACTATATGCTAGAAAATAATCTCGGCAATTCAGAAGTAGGTTTAGGGCTCACAGAAAGACAGGATACAACTTTATTAATAGCATGTCTGAAGGAGGTCCTCTGTTGCTACCCAGAAGTTCTATCATTATGTGCTCTTGGTTTATTTACTGGTAGCATGTAGAATGACCAACTTCCCCTAAAGCATAACCAGAAGAGACCATGACAAACAGGGGCCAGTTATCCAGTTCAACATGGATGTGCCTGAGCAGATGGACCAACTTAGCCACAACTCTGAGTTCAGCCACTTGGACCATTCAGTGTAGGGAAAATACATTTTTATGTTGCATGAGGATAAACATCTCAGAAACTTCAACAGTTAACAAACTCTTCCTCTCAATCAGTGAAGTAGAGGGGTGTCTATTTATAAAGCTTTATTTAGATAACTAGCCAAGCTTAGTTACCTCATTGAAAAAATGGTTGATTGTCATTTGCAAAACTGTCTCAACAAAAGGCATACTTTCCTTTGATGTGTAAATGAAACCCAGATATAATATGTCAGAGGCCACCTGCATCCAGACTGCTTTCATTCTGTGGTAGAGGAAGTAGCAATTCTTCCAGACTCCCATTAAGCTTGTATGAGAGAGTTAACTTATTGAGTATCTTCTTTGATGAGGAAATGAAATATGTATTATATAACATATACAATATACAACATTATATACATATATACATCTACACATCTAGACATCTACCCATTTATACATATACACATATACACATACACACATACACACACACACACACACACACACACACATATATATATACTTGTCTTGGAGAATAAAACCATGCGCTGTTCTTATAGAGGATCATGGTTCAGTTCCCAGCACCCACATAGCAACAATTGTGCTTGACGTCAGTTCCAGAGGCTCCTGTGCCCTCTTCTGGCCTCTTAAGGCACCAGACATATAGTACATACACAAACGCATGACAGCAAAACATTCATATGCATCAAAATAAGTAAATTCAATATTTAAAAGAAAAGACTTCTGCTACTACAGGAGTGTCGTGACTACATTTCAAATGTCACTGGGCATCATTTCATGTATAAGCAAAATCTGTGCTTAGATATGATTGGAATATAAGAAATGTTTATTTCACCTAGTGGTATACAGGCATAGACCTTGCCAGTTAGAATGTACATTTATAGACCCTAAAAGAAGTGTAAGAAGTTTAAATTTAGGGTGGACTATTTTTAGTTATTAAAACAAAATCCAGTTTGTCTAAATGAAACTTTAAGCATACCATAATGGAGATATTTACAATATTGAATAAAGCATTCTGAACATTATTAATAATTTCAACTTAATAATGACATACAAATTTATAATTTTAAAGTATTTAAGATATACTACTTCAACTCTAATAATTCTATTATTAAAATATTGACTATAAGAACAACATGATTTCACATAGACAAATTACTTGGCTCCAGGTGTATTTTTTAAGACCTTGATTTGTTTTACCACATGAACTACAAATGATATTTTCAAATAAGCAACACCATCATTGAATTCATCAAAAAGGCTTCAGAGTAACATTTTGCTTCATCTTATAATATGCAAGGGAACATTTATATCCTTTAACACAAGGTTATTAAGTGTCAAGAACAGTCCAGGCTGATGCTGGAGCTAATTAGAAAGTAAGAAAACAGTCCAAGAAGAAAACTCTCAAAGTTTGTATACAGAGGACTTTAAATAACTGACTCTGTCTTTCTTTATGTTAAATTTAAAAATAGAAGATAATATCCCTAGATAATAGCCCTATGTAAGGGAGATGATAAATCATTTTTAGTCATTCATGTCAAGATTTAGTTAGAGTCAGGTTTACATGAAACAAGAAAAAAGATGGCTACATGTTTATTCTACAAGACACTCACTACACATAAAGTAATATATTATTTAATAATCAGAGCTATAAGAAATATGTCAACAACACCAGGTCATGACACCTAAAGACTGCACAAAGGGTAATCAGTGAAAGTAAGCTTTGAGTGAAAAATGGCAACTATAGTTTGTTCTAAAATACAGTGAAATGATAAGTAATATTTGCTATAGATGCATACATTTTGGGGAAAAACACAATGTAAGAAATATGACAAATTCAACAATTCAGGAGCCTGATAACCCTATCATAGACAGTAAACTGTATTTTCATGGAAGTCAGATGAGGATTTCCATGTGACCTTTGCTGAAAACTGCATGGCTAAGTCATATTAACATCTGTTAAAAAGTAGAATTGACTCAAGTTTGAGTTAAGAACTTTCTAGAACACAGTTGATAAATAACTCCAGTCTAGGTTTAATTATAGGAGCAAATTATTAAGCATAGTCCTTGGGCTTAGAGAATTGTTCCCTAACAAGTATGGTTGGTATTAAGACTCCCTTTCTCAGCTAAAATCGAGTAAGAATAATAGTCTTGTTAATTTGCAACAATTGATACTTTGAATGATACTTTGAAATTGGGCATTCTCATTCTAATCATGTTAGATATAAGAATGGCTCATTCAATCTTAGCTATAAAAACTGAATGGTTAAATTAAGAATTGAATACTAGTTCATTTGGAGAACAATTTTATTAAAAATTCTGTTGCATTCAGTATTGTCACATAGTGGAGCCTCAACATTATAGGGCAAATGAATGGGGGTTACTATTGCTTCTGCTCTACTAAATTTCCTCAGGACCTTGAAACTTTGTTAAATCATTCATAGTTCACCAAGCACTTTCCAGTTCATGAAGCACATAAACTCAAAGCACACAAAGACTTGTCATGCTTCACAAAGTTTTCTATCATCAGTACCTAGAACATCGATGGCCCTGGGTGAATATGTATTATATGTATGGATGGTTGGCTCTGTCACGCACATTTCCTTCAGCTTCTTCTACACTTGTGTAAAGGTGACCTGCAACAGACTTTTACATTTTTTCTTACAAATATAAATGCTCACATTTGCTCCAAATTATATAAAGCTTCAGTGTAATTCCAATCTTTTTCAAGGTCCCAGTGAGAATTCTTGAATCACAGGAAAGCCATCATCTTTATTCATATTCTTATACAATTACTGTGTCAGGCATGGAATGGATTGCAAGAAATGTTTGCAAAATAAATTTCCATGGCTTCTTTGCATATATTTCCTTCAATTTATAAACCAAAATTAACTTCTTTCTCTTTTCTTCTTTCCTTCCTTCCTTCCTTTCCCTCTCCTTCTTTCTTTCTTTCTTCTCCTGAATATTTACTAATGCGAGCATAGGACAGAGCTCTTGGAATGTTTATATCATATCCAGCTTAAAGAATCAGAGATCTTAATTTTGTTAATTAGAATCACTTTTAATTTTTTCACTGTATATCAGAAAGGACACTGACTCTCTCATCTGTTTTTCTTACAGAGAAATTAGTTCACAAAATTCCTACTAGGGAGAGACACTTCCATGCCACATGACCTTGCACACTGGGCCAAAGTCGATGATACCGACCCACTAACACACCGTCATAGGAAATTTGAATTACAGCTCACAGACTATATCACAAGACTGGAGACTCTTTCTGATAAACTTCAGCATCACTGTGTCTATTCTCAAAATAACCATTTTGTTTTCTCAGGTTAAGAACATTTTCTCAATGGTGAGTATAACTGATGATGGTGGTGAGCCATCCTATAAGGAATGGGAATAAAGTATTTTCAGAAACAATCTCATCACTTTACAGTTGTTACTGGAATGGGTTTCTTACACAAACATGCCATTATGTTTTGTTGGCAGCTTTGCTACCATCATTTTATAGTGGGAGAATGTGAGATCAAATAACTTTCTCTGAGAATCTGCAGAAATTGGTAGAAATGATATCTGCTCAATTGGACAAGATTATGTCCTTCAAATCATCTCTCCCCATTCATTAAAAAAAAAAAAAAAAAAAAAAAAAAAAAAAAAAAAAAAGCATTGTGTTTAGAGAATGGGAAAGGAAATGCCTGGGAAAGTGCAATATAAGATCTTCCCTGTTTGATTGCCTAATGAAAATAGGTACCGTGCTAGGTTCAGTTGGGACAGAAGTGACTAGTCAGACAGACTGTTTTTATTTATTTGTTCATTTTTACAGACATGTTTGCTGGCGCTTACAATTCCATAGGGATAGTATCTCATCATGGCAGGCAGGCAGGCATGGCAGCAGGAGAAAAGCAAGGCAACAGGAACAGTAAGCTGGGTGCAGACATCTTTATGATTTTATTGTTTGTGGCAGGAATTTCCTACCCAATGTATTTGCAGACTAGCTTTGTCGTTGGACAGAGAAGAGGGAGGAGGAGCTAGGAGTTGGGCGGAGAGAACAAAGGAAGAAGGGAGGGCAGGAGAAGTCAAGATGGCTGCTCGTGTCTCTATCAGTCTAATTCATATCAAGGTTAGCTAATTTGGATAACAACTCTAATTGTGTGGGCAACTTGTGTATTGAGTATTTGCTGATATATAAATCTATTCAGTTAATCTTTAGGCATCTAGAGTTTTGATTTACTTGGTTGTTGGGTGGTGTGGTGGCTGACTGTGAGGAGGACTACAATGGCGTGGGCCTAGCAAGGCCCTGCTGGAGAGCTTGTTGAGATGAGAACACCGGCTGGGCCAAGGTAACCTGCTGGTAATGCTAAATTCTGTCAACGTGATGCCAGAACGGGAGCAGGTGGTTGTCTTTACACTGCAGCTGGCTGCTGCTTTTTCAAATATCTCCTGCAACAATTGTTGTTTTCCTACTTTTTCTTTTTATATTATATATTATTATTATTTAAAGCAATTTAAACATGTTTTGATCATATTTTTCCCCCACTCCTAAGTCCTTCCAGATCATCTCTCCTTTCTTATCTACCCAACTTGATAAGCTCTTTCTCAAAAAAACAAGAAACACTAATACAACTAAAAAGCCATGAAAAAAATATGGAAGAGCACCTGGTAAAATTCAATATATATCAAACTGTAACCTAGTAAAACACACAAAAACTTGTGGCATCCAGAATATGTTGGTCAACTACCCTGAACATGAAGTTTGCCCTAGAGTGTTTTTTTGTTTGGTTGGTTGGTTGGTTTGGTTTGGATTTATTTTTTTGTTTGCTTGTTTTTTGTTTTGTTTTTAACAAAAGTCAATGATATAACAAGTGGCACATTTCCTTATGGACATAGGAAGAAACAAGTAAATATCATTAACCTCATATCACATCAACAAGGGAATGACCAGCATGCAAAGTCAAAAATAAGTGGTAGAAGACAATGTAGAAATGTGTTGTCATAGCTACATAAATAACTCTGAAAAGCAAGTGTTTGGGTGGTTAGCTTAAACTAACATTGCACTGGTCACTGAATAAGCTTCTTAATAAGAGAAAACTATTAAGATTCTTTTAGGCTGTTGCCTCATCAAAAAGATGGTATTAATGTTTTATAGGTTATTTTGAAGATTAGATAATTTGGTTAAGAAGATAATAAATACAGTGGCTATGGAAATGGCTTGATTGACAAAGTGCTTGCCTCACAAACACTCCTCAAAAACAAATTGCAACAATGGAAGCATGTGTGTTGTAGTAGTTTCAATAGAAACTTCTCTGTGGTGGTTTAAATATGAATGGCCCTCATAGACTCAAATACTTGACTGCTTGCCTCAGAGAATAATACTATTAGGAGGTATGGCCTTGTTGAAATAGATGTGGCCTTGTTAGAGAAACTGTCACTGTCAAGGTGGGCTTTGAGGTTTCATATCTTCAAGCTATGCCCAATGTCATACACAGTTCCCTTCTGCTGCCTGCAGATCAAGATATAGAGCTCTCGGCTTCTTCTTCAGCACCATGGCTCCTTGCAGGCTGCCATGTACCCATTCTGCTGGTAATGGACTTAACGTTTACCCCAATACAATTAAATAAGAATTGACGTGGGCACCGTATTTCTTCACAGGAATAGAACTTTGAGTAAGACAGAAGTTTGTACTAGGCAGTGGGACATTGCTGTGACAAGCCTGACCATGCTTGTTGGTGAAGTGTGAACTTTGGATTAAGAAAGCAGTTGATTGCTTTAAAGGAAGCATAGTGAGTCATACCAGTAGAAGCATAAAAGACAGTGGTACTGAGAGCAATATAAATTGTGACAGCCTGACTCAAGAGGTTTCAGGGGAGAAGAACATTAGTAAATGGCCTAGAGACTGTTTTTGTGATATTTGGGTAAAGAGTGCAGCTTCTTTCTGCCCTTGTCTTAAAAATCTACCTGAGACTAATTGAAGATTTTGGATTCAGGGCTTTGGCAGAGGAGATTTCAATACAGCCACATGACTCTCTGTCATGTGGTAATTAGTGGCCATTTTTATGCAGATCTATATTGAAAATGAACAAGGGAGGCAAGGAAAAATACAAAATGATGTACAATTTGAGGAGAAAATGCATCCTAAGAAATACAATGAAGCAAAGTCTATTGCTTAAAAAGATAAAAAGCTTAATGGAAAGATGGATGCTAAATGGAATAAAGGGTCTTGCCATAGTCACAGTGGCTCTTCATAGAAATAAAACATTGACTAAGAAATGTGTGTAGTCCTAACACAAAGATATCAGATAGAGGAGCATCTCTAGAGCTTACTATTTGGTTAATCTTACTTAAATATTGAGTTCCAGGTTTAGTGAATGATGCTAAATAAATAAATAAATAAATAGGGTAAACTTGCCTAGACAGGATATATGAAGTAATATTTTTAAGATATAGAATTTATATGAGATAAAGATATGAGATAGCTTGACCCCTCAAGGTTATCTAGAATTCTTTAGTGAAGCACTGGTTGGAGCACAGAGGATGTGTGAAGCAAGTACATCATGGTACCTTGAGGCTCTGTTATATACACTGGTTGCTGAGTTGCCTGGGAGCTAAGAGTTTTAAACAGGAAAGCACTAGTGAGGGAAGAAAAGTAGATTTAGAAACCTGTGCCATAACTGCCACGGAACCCCTAAAATCTACAGTGTGATCCCAGAGGAATTCAAGGAATACAAGAGACTGTGAGTAAAGTGTTCTCACCGTGAAAACAGGATGGGAAAGTATTTGGGTCAAGACCAGCTTGAGTCTGAATTACTTACACACCCCAGGGCTCCCTCACAAGAGACCCCATGCCATTTCATATTAGTGAGAAGGAACAACCTACAAAATAGAAATGAGCTCAAGGGGCTACTCTAATTGACATGGTAGTAAGTAGAGTTGAGATGCACTGAATTATAACTGTTGTAGTTCAAGGGGGAAAGGGAAGTTGGCTATGAAAGGAATGAATATAGAAAAGTCACTGCAGTGCTCTGTCTCTTTTGACACACAAACACATATATACACAAACTAATTGTTTATTTGGAAAGAACAAATACTAATCTTCTTTTCAGAATACAAATAAACAAATCACATACAGAAATGATTTCCAAGTTTCCTTCTCAGTGCTTGAGGGAACTACGAAGCCTACATATTGCCAGGGAGACCCTCGAATAGGAGACATTCTGATGACACAGGTTGGGCTGTAGGCCAGAGAGATGGTTTTACAGATAGATAGATTTTGACTAGACAGTAAAGGAAACAACAACCAATGTACTAGCGGAAGATAAACTATTGAAATGCAAAAAAAGGCCCCATGCAAATTAGCATTCTTAAGGATTTGTTTTGAGCAAGTATATAATATATAAATAAACCCTTCCTGCAAAATTAATGTGTATATCTGTTTAATGCTGAGCAAGGGATGTCATGAAGCAGTATAAGTATCAACCTGAACAATAAATAGCGAGAAGCTGGAAAGAACCCAGATGCCCCTCAACAGAGGAATGGATACAAAAAAAATGTGGTACATTTATACAATGGAATATTACTCAGCTATTAAAAACAATGAATTTGAGAAATTCTTATGTAAATGGATGGACCTAGAAGATATCATCCTGAGTGAAGTAACCCAATCACAAAAGAACACACATGGTATTCACTCACTGATTATTGGATTTTAGCCCAGAAGCTTGAAATACCCAAGATTTAACTCACAGACCACATAAAGCTCATAAAGAATGATGACCAAGTAGGGGGGGGCTTCAGTCCTTCTTAGAAGGAGTAACAAAATACTCAAGGGAGCAAATATGGAGACAAAGTGCAGGACAGAAACTGAAGGAGGGGCCGTCTGTAGACCATTCCACCTGGGTATCCATCCCATGTGCAGTCACCAAAGGTAGATGCTGATGTAGGTGTCAGGAGGTGCATGCTGACAGGAGCCTGATATAGCTGTCTCCTTAGAGGTCTGCAAAAGAGTCT
Organism: Mastomys natalensis; assembly: GCA_021653895.1. Lineage (NCBI taxonomy): Eukaryota > Metazoa > Chordata > Mammalia > Rodentia > Muridae > Mastomys > Mastomys natalensis. The sequence continues at coordinate 371,239 of JAJTUV010000033.1, forward strand.
GACATATTCAGAGGCAAGATGCTCACAGCTAACCATTAAACTGATCATGGGGTTTCCAATGGAGGAGATAGAGTGAAGACTGAAGGAATTGAAAGGGTTCACAATGCCATGAGGAGAGCAACAATACCAACCAACCAGAGCCCCCAGGGTCTAAACCACCAGCCTGGAAGTGCTTAGGGAGGGACCCATGGCTCCAGCTATATATGCAAGGGTGTTATAGGTGGGAGAAGAGATCCTTGGTCCCATGAAGGCTGGACATCGTGGGAGGGGGGAATTTGAGGGTAGGGAGGTGAGGTGCGGCAGGGGTAGGTGGGGGTACACCGTCATAGAAGCATGAGGAGGGGGGATGGGATAGGGAATTCCTTGGAGGGAGGGAGGGGAAATGGGGTAATGGGACAACAACTGAAATGTAAATAAAATTTCCAATTAAAAAAAAGGAATGCTGTTCTTAAATCTCTTTGTAACATGAGAAGTATCACTTCTTTACATTTTTTTTAACACAGATCATGTAAGTACACTGTTGCATTTTGGGTGTTCATCCCTTCATCTGAGAAATAAATCTTTGAATTAAAAGTCCCCTTAGCTCATCTTCACTTTAGTAGTCTATATAGACTCTCCTCTTCCTCCAGAAAGAACATCCCACATTTTTACAGACTCAAGTGCCATGACTAAATCCTCCTTGACATTTAATGAAGTGTTACATTTACCACTCAACTTAAAAGTGATTATTCACCATGACCAAATGCATATAGTCAATAGCCTCTGAGGTGACAAGCAGGAAAGAAGACATTTATTTTGATGTCTTTATTTGGAACTCTTAATGGCCTCTAAACATATATTTAAAGTTCCCTTTGCAAAGAAATACGCCACATGCTTCATATCATTCTGGCTTTCTAAAGAAGAGAGTGGGTCACATGAAACACAGGACAACCCATCTAATTTGTTGAGACATAAGTCAATTCCAGGAAGGATATTAGGAGAGAAAGGAGTGTGTTTTTATAGACTGTAGAGAAGTAATAGTTGAAGAAATAACTTGAATGGACTGAGGATTATTGGCTCCTGGGAGACTTGTAACTGAAGTACAAGTTCCCTGAGTGCTCTTGTAGGTCTTTTGTTTTCTAAGAGTGTTCCGGAGCTCACTGAAAACCCACTACTTTTTCTTCCATCTCAATGAAAAGCACTTCTTTGTCTGACTTGATTACTTTTAGGCATCTATATAAATATCTATTGCTATTGTTTGTATGTGAAAACTGAAGGTCTCAAATGGACATCAAAAGCTCTTTTACTGGCTGGTGAGGACACTTGTTCATTCAAAAGGACAGCTAAGCTTTATGATCTATGGTGAACCATCCTCTGAAGCAAAATGCCTGGCTTACAGTGGATCCCAGGTAAATTGGAATACTTCGCTTTAGGGTATGTCAACAGTGATTTGTTTCCTTTTCTCTTACACTGGTTGGAATTTACTTTCATTGTCATGTCACTTCATCAGATTGCCCACTTGTGGAGGCCGTGATCATTCATAGAACTGCCCTCCGGAATTTGTCCTGGTAAACATTCACTGTGGCCACTTCCCTCTGAGGTTGCATTGTAAGGTCAAGTTAACTGACTGTCTACTGTTAGTCCTAGTAGATGAGGAGGTCATAGCAGGGCATCCAGAAGAGTGATGTAGTGTAGAAAGAACGAGGATAGGATAGAAAGATGGAGGGGGGAGGGCAGTACAGAGAGGAGGAAAACGGGAGGGAGAGAGGGAGGAACAGACACCTGGAACTGAAGTTTTTCATGTAAGTGAAGTGTTTCAAGTAGAGAGTAGAAAGGGGAAGGGGTGGGCCAGGACTGCTGCTCTATCTGACCTGTAGGCAGAGATCAAACACCAGAAGCCATATCAACTCTGAGATGTCAGAACATAAGCCACAAGGAATCTAGTTCAGAAGACATCAGAGCTGAAGTTTTAGAGGCATGTCAAAGATTAAATCTGCTACTACAAAGAAAGAAAAGGTAAGAAACAGGCTTGAAGCAGCCAGCGAGGCCAGTTATGGAAGAGAGATGTGAAGATCATTCTAATTCAATTCAGAGGAAGAGTTCTTGTTGGCAAGAAATCTTGTTAATGAGCCAGGTGTCAAAATTCTTTTGTTGTTGTTGTTGTTTCATGTTTCTCTCTCTCTCTCTCTCTCTCTCTCTCTCTCTCTCTCTCTCCTCTCTCTGTGTGTGTGTGTGTGTGTGTGTGTTGAGTTTGTGTGGTGCTTACATATAATACATGCATATTATATGTATATGTATTTTCATATACCTGTTTGAAGATATGTGTCGAGGCCAAATATGTTTGTTTTTCTATATCGCACTCCATTTTATTATACAACACAGTATTTCTTACTGATCCCAGAACACACTAATTTTGTTTGGTACCTCCCATTTCTGCTTCCAAAGGACTTGGTTTGCAAGTAGGCAATTATGCCCCCCTGTTCATTTTTTAATGTGGATGCTGTGTTCCAAACTCCAGTGCTCACATTTATGTAGCAAGCATCTTTTTCACGGTGCTATTTCTTCAGCCTCAGAACTTACATTCCTGGGTTAGAAGCAAACTGGACATGCCCACATATACTGTCTGATGGATGACACGATAGTCTATAGAGGAATTGCTGTTAGGATTGTTATATAGTCTCCAATACTAAGGAGTGTCCTTCTAACTCAAGAATGAGGTAACAATAGCTTGCGCTAAGTAGCTAGACTACATATGGGCAGACCCTGCTTCAAAGTTGCTATCTCAGTGGCTAAGTATATACCCAAATCTGCAAATGCCCATCAATCAGCACACTGATGTGCTTCTGTAGTGTGCCCACTCAGAGACTTGGAGTACTACATGGGGATAGAAACAGTGTTTCCTGTTATCATACTTTATAAAAGAATGTTGCCATCCAGATATGTCCTCCCCACTCACAAATGCTTCAGAATGCCATCAAAGGGTACGTGTTTGAGGTATCACCATGTTTCTCATCTCAGGCTGTGTTCAGTCTTACAGAGGAAAATCCAAAATTGTTTCCCTGGGACAGACTCTTGGATCTTTCATTGCTCACAATATATAATAAAAGAAATGGTTCTTGTTTTAGGACTAGCAGAGGCTTCTGAGACTTAGTTTTCTCTGGGTTTTAGTACCTTTATTCCCCTCAAATCCTTCTCAGTGTGATTGTGATGTAGAATAGACAAGTGCTTAGCAGATAAGACCCTTTTTCCTTTTTCATCCACCTTTTATGTTCAGAAGGCTGTTTTTAAATTTTAGCTTTATTTTCTCCTAGGATAAATTCATTCTGTGCAATTCTCAAGAGCATCCTTTATACAGACTCCCTGCCAGATAAAACAACAGATCTTTCTTTGTAGCAAGAGGTGTCTCAGTGCTACAATAAATTTCCATGAAAACTCTTGTCCATAGCATTGCAACACTGTTCTTTAGCTTTTGCCATAGATGCATTGAGGTTCCCAGGCCTCGTGTAGACACAGGGATGTGAGCCTGCTTCAGTGTTAGGAAGGCCTATTTCATCAAGGGTTTGCTCTCCAAATTCAGAGAATCTAAATTGCTGCATCATCATTTATAAAGAGTAAGAGTCTCTTGAGACTTCCTGGAACACAGGTGGATTTTCTAAGCTGTTGTGCTCTCTGTAAACTGAGAAAGCCTTTAGAGGTTCCTTTAAGTTGCCATGACATTTTCCTGGAAAACTATCAAGAAATGTCAACCATCACTTTATTTACTCCAGGAAGACTTCATCCTTCTTTTGTTGAATTTTAAGTTTTCTTTATCTGTCTCTCCATCATCTATCTACCTATCTGTTTATCACATATTCATGTTGGAAATTTCCCAAAACAAGGCCCTACATCAGGATTTTGACCAAAGAAGAATAAAAACCACAAAATATTAGGCTTCTGCTACTCATGGATATAGGTTACATCTGACAGTTTTCTAAGATGACTGCAATTGTCTTCATTCTGCCATTAGGAAACAGAAGCCCAGAACAATTGAGCAACTTCTCCAAGGCCACATGGCTGTCAAAAGACAGAGGAAGACTTTGAACCTGTATTTTTTTTCCAAATATAGCCCCTTCTCATTTGTTGAACCGCCCCATCCCTCTGTAAGCCTCCCTTTTCTTTGAATCCAGTAACATTACATCTTGGGCAGACTTAAAGTGAATTAAATGTGAATTGATTACAAAATGTAAGTGCAAACACACACACACACACACAGATCTTTTCTAAAACAGGAAGTTGATAATTCCTCTAAAAGATGAACCTACTTGGCCAAAACTTTAAGTATATTAAGCATTAAAATACTGTGTTCACTTTAATTCGTATACATTTTGTTTCTGTTTGTTTTCCATGAATATATCAACATGCACACAGAGATGACCTTCATAAGGTTATAAAAACAGTGTGGAACAAGAATTCTTATTTCCTGTGTGTTCTGAGAGATGGTAAGGGCAAGCAGACTGGAAGCCGAATTCTAAAGAGGTCTTACATAGAAGAGGAACTTGTGAAGAGGACCAAAAATGTGGACAAAAATAAGAAGGATACCAGAAGCTGAAGTTCTACAAAACAAAACAAAAAAAAACTTGATTAAAAACAGCTTCAATGGATATCTTCTATTATTTTAGAGCAGTGTGTTATAAGGCATAAGAATAGCTCACCTTCCATGCGTCTTCTTGTATGCAAATGATAGTACGTATGTTTAATGTATAATATCATTATAGTACTGACAACTTTAATGATTATTGGCATTTTATGGAATAGCAAGCTAAGATATAAAATGATTGGCACCTAAAATTAGTTAGTTTTCTAAGAAGTATATAACATTGCTTCAAGCTTTGTGCCACCAACAGTACACGCTTTTGCTGCCTCTCTTTTTTTATTGCCTGAATCTACCCACAGCTCAGTTGAGTCATTTGCTCAGAGGCTCACAAGGCTATAATCAATGTTTTCATAGAGCTGTGTTTTTTGTAGGCTCTGATGAGACAAGATATTCCTTCAGTCCCTTAGTCATTGCTTCCACAGTCTTCTATATGTCTTAGGATTATGCACAGTTTCCAGAGAGGTAGGCTTCCTGCTGTAACTATTTACCCCACCAAACATGCTGGAATAATCTCTAGAGTAAACCTGGAAGGAAGACACCATCTTATATATTACACAGTCATAAGATGATAGCTGTGTTTATCATAAATCCATTAGTTACAGGAAAATCAAAGGTTCTATGCCCAGGAGAACATTTTGCAAACACATAAATACTGTAAGACAGGACTTGTTGGGGTTTATGTCAGAGTCTTTGTGTTACAGTCATCCAGCTGCAATGTGGAAATCAGAGGATATAATTCTAGGGAACTCCTAATGAGCATTTTGCCATTGAGTCTGGAAACACAGTTATCAACAGAGATTTGAGTGAGAGCAATTTTACCGGTTTTCAAAGTTTCTTTTTTTTTTTTTCCTTTGTATATCTTTTTTTTTAATTTTTTTATTTAGTTATTTAAATCACATGTAAGTTACTGATTTACAGAGAGGTTATAAACACAAAAAGGCAGGATGTGGGGAAGGGAATGGCACCGAGCATAGGTGTTCAGGGGAGTACAGATACCTTTCAGAATAGGGTATCAGCTGAGTGTAGGTTCAGGGGACAGGTCACTATGGCTCTGCCTATGATTCACTTGTCCTTATCTAAGTTGGTACTGTCCACCGAAGCTGCCTATTTATAAGACCTATGACTACTGGTCTGGTAAATTTCCACAGAAACTGCCTGATTACAATAGCTTATAGCTGAAGTTTCTTGTATAAACTATTACTATGACAAGTGTGTTTCAATCATCCCTCAGTCCATGCTCTCTTCATGTTTTGCTTTCTTCTTTCCACTTTTGCTTCTCCTTTTTCCCTCCTTCATATTCTTCTCTCTCTCTCTCTCTCTCTCTCTCTCTTCTCTCTTTTCTCCCTACACATATACACTTTGTTTTCTTGACAAAAGATCTTGTTCTGCAGCCCAATCTGTCTTAAAATTATCTCCTGTAGCTCAGGTTGGCTTTGAACATGCAATCTTATTCTTACTGTCTCTGGAATTCTTCTCTCTCTTAAATACTCAACCACTGATATTATGTTCAATCACAAACTTTGTTTACTGTACTAAACCAGTGATCAGAATATAGTCATTTGCCAAGGACTCTGAAGCACACTGTTACATGAACCCACAACAAAGTGATGAATTGAGCACATGAATTAACATTATAAATTATTATACTGAAGATGATTAGACCACAAATGCAGTTTGTTTCTTTTTTTTTTCACTGACTCTTCTATTCTGGATCCTTCCTTTTAGGAAGTATAATGTAATTGGAATTCCATGGAGACAGTGAAGTCAGGCTGACCCATGTTTAAAAACAGCTACTAGCCAGGAAACATCTGTAAATCTCATGGATGAAAACCTTAGCTTTACAGAAACTGGACAAAATTAAGGTAATGCTAACAAACTCTCAGTGTAAAGCCTGCTTGCTCATCTCTCCATCTTTTCTAATTGAGAAAATGATGAGCCCTGCCCTACGAAAGCATGTATAGAATGATGTATAGAAGTTAAACATTTAATTCTTTCACTACATATTTTAGTGCAAATGAACAAACAAACAAAGGCTATAAATCAGATAAATGCAATCTTCTGTTTAATCCTTGCAGTTCACTTTTTAAATAGAGTCAATAAAGCCAAGTAGAAATTGGTAATATTTGTTCAATTATTTTCTGATGAGAATAATGAAAAATGAATGAGTATAGAGTAAGTCAACAAAAGAGAAGCTAATGAATGGTAAGTAAATCAATCAACCTTTAAAGTAGAAGTTAATATTGGACAAGGAAGATAGCTTTGCATAATGCCTGTCTAAGGAGAATCTGTCTTCTCTTCCACTGTCCATAGAAAAGGAAAGAAGGCAGATACCAAGGAAAAAGAGGTGTGAAGGTCACTGGTACAATACTTATTCAATGTGTTCTTTATATTATGTCTGTAATGATATGTCCTCATTAGAAGATGGTAAAAATGGAAGCTGTCTCACACTGTATGAATATAGATGGACAGATCAAATCAGTAGCCACTGCCCTTGTCCTCTTTTCCACTCACTGTTGTCTGCTTTATTAGTGATGTTTTGGCATATGAAAGTTACATGGATGACTGAGTGTAGGTTTGTATTCATGTCAATACCTGACTTTCCAGCCACATGTACCCTTTTGCCTTAAGACAACATGCAGGTAATAGTTCAGAAAAGTCAGTCATTTGAGAGTATTTGAAAAAACTTATTTTCTGTAGGAGTCTACCATATTTGTAAGTCTGGCTTCACTCACTTACATCCTCTTGAGATATTCATACTCCTCACTCATAATTTTTGGCCAAGCTCAAATTTAGTGACCAGTTCTTAGTTTTGTAATCAATCACCAGGAAAACAGGTGGACATATGGACACATTAACAAGTGGATATTATGAATACAAGAGATTATGAATACAAGATATCATGAATACAAGAGATAAGTGGGCCACAAATGCATTTCCTTTCCCTCAATCTATTTTTAAATATATTTTTTTCAGAGACCTTGTCAATGTGGCAAGGTTTTTGGATCTGACAACAAATAACCCATAAATTGAATAATATACTAGAATAAAATTATAAGTTTAAATAAGGTAGAGATTTTGATGATATGGTCAAGAAATGTCTCTGGGAGAGAGCATTAAATGCTAGACATGTGCCATAAAAATCTTCCTATGCTTTGGGTGAAAAACAAATGTTTTATGCTCAAAATGGAGAGGTGTCTTGTAGCTCAGTACAGGTCCTCTACCTTATAGCTATTTGCCAACCATAGGAAGGTGATTAAAATTGATTTGTGGGGCTCAGCTCCTTATTTGTATTCTAGTGATGACGTGGCCTGTAGACCAATGCCAATGCATTGGCTAGAACCTGTAATTATGGTGATGGTCACTTACTTTTGGAATTTGAGATAACAACTAAGAGGGTTTCTGTAGCGGTGAGTTTTGGCTACATCACTTTGTGCTCCCTGCAAGTCGCAGGCTTCCAGCCACCTGCACAGAAAATCTTTGAATCCATGAATGAAAAACACACACACACACACAAACACACTCACCAGCTTGCTTTTGGAATGCCTTGGCTACCTCAAAGGCAGGCCACTCTTAAACCGTCCCCTACTTCCCCAGGCCCAATCAAGGAAATGGCCAGTAGCCACCTACCCAAATTCTCACATGGCTGGTCGGCTGGTTGGCTTTCTCTCCTGGACGCTCCTGCATCCTATCCTTCTTCTCTGAGTCATGGCAATTCTCCTGTCCCCTGTATCCTAGCCTGTGCAACTCTAAGGGTCCCACCCCTCCTTCCTTTGCCGAGCCATTAGCGCTGGCATCTTTATTGATCAATCTAAAACCAATTGGGGACAAGGACCTTTAACATCTTGACATGCAGATTCCTAATTGAGTCAAAGCATTTGGAACAATCTCCATAGGTTTCCCTAATTCTTTTGGTCTTTTGCTCTGCAGTCACTTGAAACAACAGGATGGTCATAATGTAATATATGTTTTTAGTGAGGTAGGCAGGATGAAGAATGGGATTAATCTAGAGAGCCTTAGCAGTATAAAGGCATTCAAGGATCTAAACTTCTGTCCATGTCAGTGTCTTCTTCAAGATTCTCAGAACTTTCCTTTGCTTACCCGAAGAACGGGTATCATTAAAGACCATGCCAAGATATGACAATTGAATATATTCATAGTTCATTGTCCCTATATCATTTCCCTGAGAGAGTAATCATCACTGTCACACTGACATGACTTAGAATTACCTAGGAAGGATGCCACTGGACATATCCATGAGGCATGGACAGTGATGTTTACCTGGAGTATGAAGACTCACTAAGTATGTGTATAAATAAAAATTGACAAAGATGAAGCAATCTGAGCACCAGTATCTATCTTTCTTGCTTCCATGTTGCAGATGCAATGTGACCAGCTGTCTCATGATTCCACCACCATGCTATTCCTGCTGAAGTGAACATTCTCCCGTAAACTGTCAGCCAAAGTGAATCTTTCCTTCTTTAAATGGCTTCTGCTAAGTATTTTGTCATAACAATAAAAGGAAAGTAACATGCCAATAGGAAAGTTTAGAAATGTTCTATTTGAGAATAGAAGTTGAACGTCAACACACACACACACACACATACAAACTATATTTGCTGTATTGCAAAGCTCTTTGGCAAACATAGGTTTAAAATTCAGATTCCAGTTGTGTCCTTAGGAGATGTTCATTGAGGGGCTGATGTAAATTTCCCAAATTTTGTTTCTTTATTGGAAAACTGTAACTGTTATACCTTCCCTGATTGATATTAGACATATACAGTGCAGTGAAGAAAGTTTCAGGCAAAGTGGTTCATGGATACTTCTTTATTTCTTTATTTTTTATTTGTTTTTTGTTATTTGGCACTGGAAAATTAGGGTCTTTCTAGTATTCAGGCTGACCCACAAGGTGTAAGAGTTGGGTTTAACTGAACATTGGTGCCTGGGAAAGGAGATTTCTGCAGTGTGCTGACCTCATGGTCTGCACAGCCCTTTAACTTGGTGAGACCTCTAGAGGACTCATTAAATGCACCACAGGTTGAATCCAAGGGAGATGAGGAATATACACAGGAACTGAGGTGTGGAAACTGTCTGCGGTTGTGGCCTTTTTTTTCTACCAGAACTAAGTCCACTTTGTGCAGTATCGACATCTGCAAAGCTTTCAGACTTGACTTTTCATTTCTCCTCTCTGCAGAGCTGTGCTTGCCTTGGCCTTTTCATCTCAGCATTTAACTGAGAAGAATTTCAATTGTTTGCAGTCAATCCCACGGTGCTTTTCCAATTTACCATTGTTTTCTTTGGGATTGTAAAAGAAACCTCATGGCTTGTGTAATTCAGTTGTGATTCCAGAAGAGCCTGGTTCCTAAAAGACATAGATGAGTTTTTAAAAGATCACCACTATATGTGTGTGTGTGTGTGTGTGTGTGTGTGTGTGTGTGTGTGTTTGTGTTGGTTCCTCACATATACATTATGTATGTATATGTTCACACACATATGTGTGTTTATTTCCTCACATATATTATGCATGTATATATTCACACATACATGTGTGTGTGTGTAAAATAAGTGTTGGAATGGAAATCAAGAGATTGTGACCTTCCTAGCTTCTACTTAAATATTATAACTATATGACCCTCACAAAGCATTCCTGTGCCTTTAGGGGGGACTTTGAGTTTTATTTGTGTGTTTGTTATTTTTACTAGTGTGTATCCATTTTGCATACTAATAAGTTTCACAAAGATTCATTACTTTTACTATATTCATTTGCATACACTTTACATTTTTTTGCCCCTTTTTCATCCCTTAATAGTCTCTGCTTCTTCATCTCAGATAACTCTGCTTCTGCTGCACCGTTGACATAAGAATATATGTATATTTATGTATGTAAGATTCACTGTAAATGTAAGAATGTTGGAAACCTTGGTTACTAGGTGCTGTTTCCCAGGACATAGATATTTCTTCAGTGGCAAAGGGAATCTCTTGTTTGTAACTCTGATTTTGTTTACTTTTTGCATTTTGATTTTCAGCATGTATTCATGATAAAGGGGTTCACGCATGGTATTTTTAGCACTATATTTATTGGTGGTATTTGTCATTCATAATTCCACATCTTTTAACATAGTTGATCATAAAATATGTTTGTTTCACTATGCAATGAAGAACTAAGAAAACCTTCCATGTTAGAAGAACTGGTCTTGTGTAAATGTGTAGAAGTCATTTTACTTCAAGACGAGAATTCTAAATGTCTTCTGGTAAAACGTGAAAATTCTCAACTTGCTGTGTGTTTAATGAGTACACCAGAGGTCACACCAGGTTGAAGGCCTGTGCAGCCCGTGACATCTGCACGCTGCAGAAATCCCCTACACAGCAACCAGTATTCACCTTTATGATGATCATTGTGTCAAGGTCAATGGTTACTTGGCTTGCAGATGGTATAGAGTACATTGGTGACGGTACTGAGTAGAGTGAAGCACAGAAATAAATGTTAACATGGGGGAGGTTGGGTAGGTCCCTGCTTTCCACACTCAGCCACATGTTGTCACCTGGCTTGTGCTCAGCTTTCTTTGGAGTCTAGATGTAGATTCAATGAACTTTACCTACTGGCTCCAGACAATCTGAATGTCCAAAAAGAGTAACGTCACACGCATGAAGTTTGATCTGTAAAGTAGAAAACACTGAGTACCATGCTACATCTCTTCAAAATTTATATACAAAAGCCATTTTACCCTGTGTGATCTTATAGAGGTAAATTCTTTGTAGAAGTAGCCCAACTTATATAAGGTTGTAAATGACTCTTTCTTATTATAAGAGCCCAAGAAGCTCAGTCTCTTCCATGCTAAGATGTCACAGGAGATGGCCTCAAATCAAAGCACTCGTCTTCATCCTTTCTCATCATTCCCGACCTCTCTGAAACTCTGATCTTGAGCTTGCTGTTCTAGAATGCCAACTCTATTAAGTTCACACACTCCACCCAAGTCTGTGACCTTTGATATTTTTTATTTTCCTGTGTTTTCTACTTTACTGTTTTACAATTTCTGAAATAATTTAAGGCATATTGAATGTTTCTGTCCCAATCCTTCTCTTCTAGTTCCTCCTCCATTGCCTTCATCCCATTCTCTTCCAAACTTCCTGTGCTTAAAGAATTTCTTGAATCCTCTTAGTGTTTTTTAGTATGTGCATTAATATTGACAATCTAATGATGTACTAGTAGCCTCTCAAAGGACAACTATCTAATTGAAAATGACTTTCCCTCTCCAAAAAAGCTACAGTTGCCAGAGGGCCCTCAGCTAGGGGTAGGATTCCATGATCCCCACTCCACCTTTCTTCATACTGGAATACTGACTGCTTTTATCTGCTGAAGTTAGGTCTCTTGCATGCAATCACAGCTGAAGTGAGTTCGTGTGTGAGACAACCCTGTATGTGCAAAAACGTTGTAATGCCCAGAAAGTGTTTCTTTGTTAACATTCACTACCTCAGGCTCTTTCTGCTTTCTCTTTCTCAAACATCTCTGAACCTTAGGGAATGAAGTGTTATAAAGATGTACCATTTAGGACTGAGCATTCAACAGTCTCTTATTCTTTGCACATGACCAGTTATGAGTCTCTGTATTAATCACCATCTAATGTAAAAGAAGCTTCTCTGATGAGGGTTGAAAGATGCACTTATCTATGGGTGTAAAGAAAAGAACTTAGGAGGAACTTTATTGAGATGACCTTTTAGCAAGCTAGAAGTGCTAGGTCTTCCTCTGGGGCCTATGACTGAGCCACCAGTCTCTGAGCCATGTAATAGTGCAACATATGCATTCTGGCTTATGGATCAGGCTTTAGGTCCAATAAAAATGGATAGCTTACCTCCTAGCATTCATTCCCTTATTGCACCAGTGGGCTTACATTGCCAGGTCAGTTATTACTGTAGCAATGTAACTTTAGATGCAGTTATTACATAGCTGTGTAAGATTGTTGATTAAGTTTCTTCTCTACATTACTATAAAAGCTACTGAGTAGGGATGAAGCTTCCAGGTATAAACCAGGTTGATTTCTCCATGTCCTGCAATTAATGTATGTGGTATCATCAGTAATAGGTCTTACCATCAAATTCTGGAGGGTAATTAAAACTACTATCATTTTCCTGTAATAGAGTTTCTATGTGACCTCACTAAGCAACAACTTGAATGGAAGTTATCAATCATTGACACTGAACTGTTTCATTTGATAGCCTATGGTATCTGGGAGAGGAATTGTCCCCCAATTGTATGATAACCCAATTGAAACTCTTTTTATATGTATATATGTATGTATTTTAGGGAAGCTTCTGCAGTAATTGGTTTCTAAGTGGCATTTTCAAGGTCTTTGTTGTTAGCTGTTTCTTACTTCTATGGTTAGTACAATTTAAACACTTAAGAGACCTGTTTGTCACACAGGATTTTTTTATAACTCATCAGCCATGGAGGCAGAGGCAATTAGCTGTGTATGTACAGATGAAGTAAGTTACTTATCGTTTCTCTATTTAGGAGTTAATTTTCATATGTACCTACCCAACCTTATATACAAACAATCCCACACATATGCATATCCACACAAGAAGCAGGGATAATGTGAACACAGTGACATCCTAGGACACCATCGATGTGTTAGATTTTGATGACTGCAAAACACTATGAACCAAACAGTTGCCTAAAGATTCACAACATATTTTCTTACAGTTATTTAGAACTCTGATAGTTAACATGATTTCTACGTAGGACTTAGCAAGATCTTAAACGAAACTGCCAAGTAATCTGGGCTTTTGTCTGGAAGTGCTTGAGGAAGGTCCACTTTCAATTCTGTAGGTTGTTTGCAAAGTACATATTTATATCTGTAGTTGCCTCAGGTTGCCAAACACTGACTGGTGTTGAGACAATGCTTTAGGCAACTTCTAATACCTCCATACTTCTTACCATGTGCTGCGTCCTGTTTCCAAGCCTGCAGTGACACCTTGAATTCCTCTCATGCTTGAAGTTCTTGGATGACATCTGTAGCTTGATGGAACAAAAACAGAGGTGAAGGCATCATTGTGAAATTCTGCTTACCCATGCTAAAAACATGATTTGATTTTCTGATGACCATGTCACAGTATTCGAATCAAGAATCAAATCATTTCCAGCAGAAAATTCCATTGTTCCTATTCCACTCAACTTCTACCCATGGTGATCAAATGTTACTCACCTGGTGTAATATTTTTACTGTCTTCTCATATAGCTTCTATAATAGTTTTAGGATTTATCAGTTATATTTTATGTGTTAGTGGTCAACACATAATCGGTAAAGAACAACATTACTTTATGGCATGGCTCTTTATATCCATGGGTTTTAGTGAAAACCTTAACTGTAACCTCCTTCAATAGAGCTATGTGAACACTCTCAGAACTCCATTATATGCAAATGCTATTTCATGTCTTCAGAAAAAATAACTAGAAGTAGCTGAAAGTTTCTGGTTCTTTAGGTAGATATAAGCCAACTCAATGATATTCCTCAATTGATGATACTAAAGCTTCACTCTATCATACAAGTGCACATGCACCTACACACACACACACAAACACACACACTCACACACACATAACACACACAAACATACACACTCACACACACACATACACACATTCACACACACATACTCACACACACACATAACACACACAAACACACACACTCACACACACATACACACATTCATATTCACACACACACGAACACACACACACGAACACACACTCACATTCACACCACACACACAAAGAAGTTTAAGCTAGAGAGCTTTCTCTATCATTCTGCTTCCAGTATCACAGATTAAAAGAAAAAGAATTTTCTTCTGTATAACAACAGACCTTCTCAAAAAACCTTGATGTGTGCTGTAAAATATGTCATTCTACTTTTGAGAGGAAGAAAATCTTGGTTGCAGGAGCTCCATGTAAAGGTTATCTGTCTATCATTTGATTTAGTGTAGTAATGGACATGTTGAACACAGTCAAACATACCTGTTGAGTGTATGTGATAATAAGTCAATAGGCCAATTGTCTGATTTAATTATCACAAGGGAAAGAAGCAATCGATGAGCTTTTGAAGAAAACAAAACCACTGCAAATACAAACACTAAGTTTATTACATGTTGATGCTATTTAACTTCATCAAAGATACAGATGAGCACAATATGGGTCAACAATATGGGTCAAAATGAGCAAGAAGTGATGTCCATGCAAAGCCTTTAAATGTACATGAGTACCTTTCACAGAAAGGCTAAGAATCAAATAGAGCACTGTTTCTGGGTAATCAATCTCTCTCTCATGCATATCATTGCTCATCATCTTTTCTAGATCAATCCTATCAGCCTTCACACATGGTTTTGTCTCCTCTTACTAATGCTTCCTTGACCCCACACTGTCCTCTAAACTTTTCAAGGGTAAAATATCTTTCTGACAAAGTTGTAGATGCTTGCTGTCTGTACTTCTAATCTGGCATGACTCATTCCTGTCTTTCCTATTTAGATTCTGTCAACTACGTGACATAAGAATTATTCTTATTAAGGTCTCCTGAATGTAAAATCAATGGACAGTTCTATACCCTGGTTTAACACTGAATTTTTAGCATCACTACACAGAATTAACAAAAGACTTAGCAAAGAGTTTACTGGAGGACCTTAAAGTCACATTGCACTGTTTGGAATCTCATGGCTCTTCCATTGTTCATACAACTTTCTCCAAATCACCGTGATTTTTGCTTTTGCTCAACAGTGGTATTTCTTAGCATTGGTGCTTTTGTATTTATTAAATCATCATCATCATCACCATCACCATTACCATCATCATTGTCATCAGCATTCTCTGTTACAATTTTTGTTTTAACATTTTCTCTTTCCAGTTCTTGCTCATCCTACAGGTATTAAATCATATTTGCCTTCTTCAAAGAGGATGTCCCTGTCCATCCTGACCATCAGGGGCATTTCAAATTTAGATTTACATCTAGCCTGCAGTGACTAGCAGGAGCATCCCAGCTCCATAACCCTGTGTTCTGCATCCTGGGCCATGGACATACCCTCTCTGTGTAGCATTTTCTTTCTCTGAAACTTACTATCATGTCTCTCCAGTCGGCTGCTATGAACATTCAGTAGGTTGAGCAGACAAACTCCTCACTAGCCAGCTGAACACATATTAATCTGTTAGTTTAAGGAAGTTCTATATCCATTTTCCTTTCCCAGAGCAATGATTAGCCTTCATTTTCAAGTTGATCAAGTAAGCATGTCTGCAAGGGCAATTCCAGGAAGGATCAAGGATCAAATGAGTGGAGACCATGACCCTCAAAGTTCAAAGCAACTTCTCTCTAGCTGGCTTGGTTATAAAGGGATTCCAGGACAAAGCTATGATGCCCATTGCCTAGTTTCTTTTCTTGCTTGTTGCGCTGCTGCTCCTGCTGCTGCTCCTGCTGCTGCTGCTGCTCCTGCTCCTGCTCCTGCTCCTGCTCCTGCTCCTGCTCCTGCTCCTGCTGCTGCTGCTGCTCCTGCTCCCGCTGTTGCTCCTGCTTCTCCTGCTGCTGCTCCTGCTGCTGTTGCTCCTGCTCCTGTTCCTGCTCCTGCTCCTGCTGCTGCTGCTGCTCCTGCTCCTGCTCCTGCTCCTGCTCCTGCTCCTGCTCCTGCTCCTGCTGCTGCTCCTGCTCCCGCTGTTGCTCCTGCTTCTCCTGCTGCTGCTCCTGCTGCTGTTGCTCCTGCTCCTGTTCCTGCTCCTGCTCCTGCTCCTGCTCCTGCTCCTGCTGCTGCTGCTGCTCCTGCTCCCGCTGTTGCTCCTGCTTCTCCTGCTGCTGCTCCTGCTGCTGTTGCTCCTGCTCTGTTTCTGCTCCTGCTCCTGCTCCTGCTGCTGCTGCTGCTCCTGCTCCTGCTCCTGCTCCTGCTCCTGCTCCTGCTCCTGCTCCTGCTCCTGCTCCTGCTCCTGCTCCTGCTTCTCCTGCTGCTGCTGCTGCAGCTTTTACTGACATTAGAATCCAGGTTTTTGGATTCTTTAACTTCCAGCATTGACTGATAACTGCCAATCATCTAGGCCTTCAGGAACAGCTTGGAACTGATGAAGCATCAGTATATGAAGCTTCTTATACTTAAGTTCTCCACTTCTCCAGCATGCAGACTAGGACTAAGCAGCCTGTATCAGTTCTAAGACATTCTACTAACTCCCCTTTTATACCTCCTTATATACATACTCTATTTCTCTAGAAAACCCAGATTATCGCAGCCTACCATGATGAAAATATTCAGCATCACTCAGATTGCTTACCATATTTTACCCTAAAAAAAAAAAAAAAAAAGATTTCTAATCATTGAAGCAAGTTTTCCATGCCATAGGAAAAACAAAATTGTTCTTTCTTAATATGGTCACACTAGAGAAAGGATAGCGGTAAATAGGTCTCCAAAGGAAATGGGAGTGAGTCTTCCTGGTGTCTTTTAATAGAAGTGTTATTTAACTTTTATGGGTGTGCCACAGAGAAGAAATGGGTTTCTGCTCCCTGAGCTTACAAACAAAATAAAATAAACAGACAAGGAAGGCAGTGAGCCATTTGATGGACCTCCCCAGAAGACTCACAGCAACAGGAGGATCAAAATGAACAGGCTATGTGTATATCCTTTCAGCTTCCCTCAGTGTTGGGCTTTCAGCTCCTCCTCAACACATCCATCTTTCAATGCTTTGTTGGACTTTTTTTCTGATGAAACACCAGACTCTGTCCCCACTCCTATTTGCCCTCTAAATATTCTCTTTCCTATTGATTAATTAATTATATTCACTTTACATCCCAATTGCTGTCAACCCCACCCAGTTCCCTCTTATACAGACCCTCCTTTCATCCCCTCCCCTTCTCCTCTGAGAGGCTTGAACACACCACCTTAGGTATCTGCCACCCCAACCCTGGCATATCATGTCCTACAGGACTAGGCACATCCTCTCTCTTGGAGGGCAAACAAAGTTAGAGAAACGAATTCAACAGACAGGCAACAGCTTTAGAGACAGCCCCCATTCCAGTTGTTGGGAGACCCACATAAAGATCAACCTTCACATTTGCTACGAATGTGCATGGGGCCTAGGTCCAGTGCATGTATGCTCTTGGGTTGGTCCTTCAGTCTCTTTCTGAGAGCCCATAAGGGTTGGTCTACCTGTGAAGTTCCTTTCCACTTCAGGGCCTTCAGTGCTTCCTCCAACTCTTCTGTAAGAGTTCCCTAGCTCTGTCCAATGTTTGGCTGTGGGTCTTTGTATCTGTTTCAGTCAGCTGCTGGGTGGAGCCTCTCAAAGGACAGTTATGCTTGGCTCCTGTCTGCAAGCATAACAGAGTATCATTAATAGTGTCAGGGATTGGTGGACTTCTGAATATTCTTAAACCTCTTGGTTAGGCATAAGAAAGTCTACATGCAATACAGCATGACACTATGGCAAAGGAATGGGCTAAATTTAGACAATTCAGTCTCTACCACTCAGAGATTGCTTGAACCACAAACATTTGGTTAATATGTGAACATTTCTTTCTTTTTTTTTTTTTCATTAGTATATACTTTTTTTTTTTAATGGCTCATCTGAGCACTTCTGCAGGCTCCTTTATATTTTTTTTTATTTTTTTTATTGGAAATTTTTTTACATTTCAGATATTCTCTCCTTACCCCATTTCCCCCCCTCCCTCCCAGGAACTCACTATCCCTTCCCCCATCCTCCTGTCTCCACATTGGTGTTCCCAATGGAGAAGATAGAGTGAAGGCTGAAGGAATTGAGAGGATTCGCGACACCATGAGGAAAGAACATTTCTTTCTTAATTGAAGTTAATGTTGCCAATTCACTGCATATGGAAAGGCTTAAATAACATGATGCCCATAGAGGCCTAGAAACTTGACAAATGAAAAATGCATGATACTAATCCTTAGATAACTTTCTTCTTTACTATACACATAAATCACACTATTATTGTTGTCATTTATATATCAGTAAGGTCGTTGAGCTTTCAACTCTGATTCATCTCATTACTCCAGTGACCACACTTGTTAGATCCTCTCAAAGAAAGATGGGAACAGAATTTATATCACACACAGTTGAAGCCTTCTTCTGTCATTGCAACTCAAGGCCAGCATGGACTATGACAAATGTTTTACTACTTGGAAATGTCATTCAGGACTTGATTCCTTTTATGTAAATTCTGAAATACCCCTAAGTAAATGACTCTGGAATAGTGGTAAAGGTCTGTTGATTTCACATCAGAAAAGAAGAAAAATAATCAGTCTAATTTCTCTCTAAATTTATTAGAGTACCTAGAGCCAAGATCCTCAGTGCTTTGTTCAAATAGCAAATAAGACAGTGTGTTCATATACTCATTCTTTTCTTTTTTCCAAATGTTTTCAAACTGTAATTACCCATATTCTGTTTTCTTTAATCCAGCATACTCTCATTATTTCCTTCATGGAAGAGTCCCTGCATTTCCCAGCTTCCATCAGTGAGTGGCTTCTTGGCAAGCTCATAAACCTGCCCCTCAATCACTCATTGAAAGCCCCAGTCCTTGTGTGATAAATGCAGCTTGCAGATAAAGCCAGGGAAAGAATATAACCTCATAACAGAAATGAAGACTATGATTATTGGATGGGATCCCTAGGTAGTGCTGTTTTTTTTGAGGGGGGGGGGTTAGAAATCCTCTCCAAATGATTGAAATATTTTCTGATTAGTGCTGGATAAATATGAAGACTATTACTTAGATGCCACATGCTGGAAGCAAATGTGATAATTATGTCTGTCAATCCACAGAACCCCCTGGACTCAACTCCAGTAAAATGCTACCATTTCAATCTAATAAGAAAGCAAGGCAAATAGAGAGGACAATAATGGCAGGGAAGGCTGAAAGCACCCCAGCTGTCAGTGTGCACGTGGGAGGCAGCTGATGGTTTGGGTGTCATCACATTAGCGGTCTCTTCAGTGAAAAGAATGTCTGGCTGCTTTGTGCCTTGAAAAGGAGCAGTGGTTGAAAGCATTAAAATTAGATGCCATTTTCCTGAACATCATGATTATTTAAAATGCTAGTTGCTTGCCCTAAAACTATCATTCATGATGGAACATAGCAAGGAGTACCAACACTGAAAGTCTGAGAATTTTCTAAAAGTCTCCAGGAAAGAAGGTACATCCTTTGAGAGAATCCTAAAAGCTGAGGGTGAAGGGTGTGTTTGCATGTGAATACTTGGCTATATTGTACAGAACTCTCTTCTGATAGGAAAGCTAACCATTGGTCCCATACCAAGTCTAGAGAACTCAGGAAGGACTTCTCATTGGAAGGGCAAGATAAGAAACTAAATAGAGAACAGCAGACACAAATAGTATACACAAACTAAGAGGAAAATTCCAGAGGAAAACAGGACTTCATGTAATAGTAATAGTGGTGGCATCAATGGCAACAATTTAGGTGATACGCATGTGTTGAATATAATCATAGAAGTTTATAATACTCTGCATGCATAAAATTGACATACTTGTTATAGACCAAATTTAATTCTTGTGTTACAGATGAGTTATCTGAAGTATAAAGAGGTAAAATTACTAGTTTCAGTCCAAGTAATGAAAACTTGTAAATAGGCTCCAGGGGTGATGTTTCTATCTTCTAAAATGGGAAATTTCCATGTATGGATTAGATAAAATAAGCATGGAACAGTAACTCATACACAGAACTCATACACAGAGATGGTTAAGTTTGTTATTATAAAATTGTTCTTGTAGAAGAAATAGCGAAAGACAAGGTGGATTTTAAAAGCATGAAACAGTGTGCTTGCATATCCATGCAGGAGGCTATGAGGAGCTAGCCTAGGGCCTGTGTAGGATGTGCATATTTGCACATATATCTGTATGTGTACAAGAAAGTCACTGTGTGTGTGTGTGTGTGTGTGTGTGTGTGTGTGTGTGTGTGTGTGTGAATGCTGTGTATGCATGTTTTGGGGAACTGCTTCGTATCGTCCATCCATATCAATGGTTCTTAATCTCTCAATCTTCCTAATTCTGTGACCCTTTAACAAAGTTCCTCATGTTGTGGTGACCCCTGACTATAAATTACTTTTGTTGCTACTTTACAACTGTAATTTTGCTACTGTTAAGAGTCACAATGTTAATAACTGTGTCTTCTGATGGTCTTTACACCTCCTGAAAAAGGATCTTTGACTCTTAAAATGGCACAACCCAAAAGTTTAAAACCGCTGATCTATATGCTGATAAAGGAGAAAGCACTGCTTTCCAGAAAGCTGCAACCTTCAGAATGACTAATGATTCAGTTCCACACAGTTCTGAAGAGTCTCTAGTATATCCCAGGTTTAAAGCTGAAGAATCTGTAGTCTGAAGTTCATGGCAGCTGTAATAGATGCATAAGAAAAGAAGGATAGGAGTTGAACACAATTCTACTTGGATTCATCTGGATCAAGAGCTCATTGAATGGTGCTACCTACATTCAAAGTAGACTTTTCTCTACAGGTACTTACCACATGGCAATCATAACTGGAAAGCATATCACAGAACACTCGTAAACATGTGTTTCTAGTGTGTTGGACGTGTCTCAATGCAATCAGGTTGAAAATAAATATTAGCAGTCTCACTAAGGGCCTAAAAATTGGCATTTCTGCTGTGAGATAGTGACTTCTGGACATAAGATGAATGTTGTATTCAGGAATTCTCAATAATATGGCTACCTGAGTCAGACAAGCAAAGACCAGAGCAGTCAATGTGTCAGTATGATTAGAAAAAAAATTTCTCACGACCTTACATTTACATAAAGAGCTACAGGCAGTTAATGGCTGATGAAGGAAGAAGAACCAGGTTTCCTCAGTGATGAGGCCGCAGTCCTAAGTGGTCAATCTTACACACATGAACATATGGCATTACTCATTAGTGTATATGGGTGTGTGGGTGTATTTTATTTGTGTACAAATGTGTGTATGCACTTATATACAACAATAATTATAAAAGTCCTGAAGTTTAGCAGGAGGAGACTATAGGCATTGGGGGAGTGAATGATGCAAATATAGTGTACATGTGAATAAAATTCTTGAATATAAAAGAAATTTAAATATGTTTTAAAAATTAAAAAACTTACCATACCACTGTCTCTCAATACATCTGAATGAAATACTAAACCTTGGTTTCATCTCACCAGACTCTAGCCTTTAGCTCTGGCTGTCCACATCAGTGCTATATTATATCTTATATCATGATGGTTTGAGAATAGTCTCAGGCAGCACAGCTAGCTCTAGTAACAACTGTTGTCTTTTCACTCAAACTGACATGGGAAAGAATGAAGTTTTAAGATAGTCAATTTTGGTTATACAAACCTACCATTAACTCTATATTGATCCACTCTCTTTGGCTGTATGTTCATATTATTTCCCCCATATTGTACAAAGTTTTTGTCATCATCTTAATTGTGATTGTTATTACCATATAATATTTCTGCTATCTCCATGACTTCATGAAATTCTGCTATCTATTTCCTTATTCTAACCTGATTACTGGGATAAGCCAAGACACACAATAAAGAAAAGATGATGTTCATTCATATGTGATACAACAAAAATATAACAAAATAGTGTAGGAATGTCAAAGAAGATACTGAAAGAGAATACTCATAATCTTAAGGGTAAGAAATCTCTACTTCTACGTTGAATGTAGCCTAAGCTGTAATCTTCTACTTCCATATGTACTGTTTTGTACTGGCCTTTGGGTTGTCTTCTGTAAAAATCTCAACAAATTAAATAAAATGATAGCATCAGTTTCTGCAATAGAAACAACAGATTGTTTAGTCTATTATGCCAAACTGTACTGTGTTGGTTTGTGTGTCTTTGAGAGTGTGCTTTCCAACATTTTATGAGTGTGGAAGCAATTTCTAGATTAGGATCTCTTTATCAGCTTGCGAGTTCCTTTTGTAATAGAACATAAATAAGTCTGTCATATTGATGGCTTTGTACTTCTTGACTTCTGTTCTAGACCCCACGATGAATGTGCCTCACATTATTTGTGTTGAAACAATTCCTTATTTTAAAAAGCTTAGGCTAGACCTATTCACTTAACATCGTCAGTGTATAAGCTTTAAAGAATAAATGTAAGTCTCTCTATTTCTTTCTCCTCTTCCACTCCTCCCATTCCCGTCTTTGTTTATCTTAAGACAAACTCCAGGGTTCTAGGCATATACAAGAATCAGCGTTCCACCACTAAGCTGTAAATGAGGTGATCCTATTTACAAAGCCCTGCTTCCTTCTGTCTTCTGATCCCTGCTCTGGTGGTGAAATGATGTTTTACTCCCCTGCACTAGACAGAAAGTTTTGAGGTTAGAATCTCTGCAGCGTTCATTTTTAACCTTAGTAACAACAAATGGAACATTCCAGCTACCTCCCTCATATTTTGAATGTTTTTATTTTAAAATGATCTTTAGCCTCACATAAATGCTGCAAACATACTACAGAAAGTCCAACCATCCCTTTTCTTTAGTTTCTACCAATGAGGACGTCTTCCATAAACACAACATCTGTTGTTAATGTACAAAAAATTAAGCTACTGACCCTATCAAGAATTTATCAGTTTTTACATACACACATTCCTGTGCCTGTATGAAGTTCTGACGTTGAACCACTTGCATAGGTTTTCAACACTTCCAGAACAATAGTGTATATCCATTCCAGGGAATCAGTTAGAGAACTCCTTAAATTGTGCCTTCCTCTAGTGCTCAAAAGCCGGGCATCTGCTCTCCATTTCAACAATTTTGTCATACTGAAAATAGTAAACATATAACTATGCAAACTTTAAAATGGACTTTTAAAGAGCTGCATTATTTGCACTTAAGAAACAAGCTTCAAGTTATTTATATAGATATGCTTTTATCATACCTTTAAAAATCATGACTGGTCAAGTTTCAACATTAATGAAACTACTGTCATTAAATTGTGAATGAAGTTAATTATGTGACAGACCTTATGTGTAAAACTTGAATTAAATCCATTTGTGAACAATATAATAATTGTCTGTAATGCATAAGGATTATTCCTACCCCATTTTTTTTTATCTCCTTCTAACCCATCATCCAAGCAACCCACCCCCAGCAACAAGTCCCCTCCTCGCATTCACTTCATTTTCATTTCCAACATATAAGAGTGGGGTGGAAGGTCCTACAATATGCCTTTTAACATTATAAAACACTTCCAAACTGTTTACTGGAAAGGTTTTGCATTCTCATTATCAGCATCCAGAGAACCGGGTAGCTCTGTCTATTAAAACTGATACCAACATTTTTGTGTCATCCATTTTGCAGGTTGTGCAGCCATATTAATGTAGTTATATTCCTGCGTGGTCTGAGTTAGGATGTGTTCCCCAGGTCAGAGATATGACATTTCCAGTGCAATACAAAGAAACATTGCTTTCAATGACGGTGACAAACACTTAATAATATCTCCACACCCAACATTAGATGACCATTGTAGACACTGAATAACTTATAGAACATTCTTACTCTGAATGATGCCCTCAAGGAAATAGATAATGTTACCCTAGAAGTGACAGTGATGTCCCAAAATAAAACTTGACTCCGTGATCATCTATTATATCCCTTATTTTGAGAAGTCACTGGCAATTAATGGCTGCTGGGAGGGGACTCATTTTCTTCAGTGGTATAGCCACTTGCTAGTTTCTCATGCTCTAGTAGTGAAATCTGCACCAATGATTATGTAAGGAACCCAGTGAATCACAAAGACAACACCATCATAAAAATAATAAGGGAACTTGAAGCGAGAAGTTCAGTAGAAGTGAAAGAAATATAAATGAGAATTTATTTGATCAGAATTCATTGTATATGCATATAGAATTGTGAGTTTTAAAATCAATAAGACAGGTAATCAGAATTCTTTTAATTTTTCATTAATTATGCACAAACACAAATAAGAATACAGCCAAGCATTACAGAACCAAAATAATATTTAAACCTCATTTTCATCAAGAATGTCAAGAATGATAAGTTTGAAAATTTTCTGCTAAACACTCAACAAAATGTCAAAGACATTACTTCTGCAAGACACTGGCTCATTGTCGGCTCCTGGTAATCAGTTTAATTTTTGCTCAGGAAAGGCAACAATCACAAATCAGCCTTCATGTGTCCTTTGAATTTTTATGGCTGAAAATGAGGCTTCCAGCCGATTCCATTTTATTTTGCAAACCACCATGTTGAATCATTAATTACCTGAGATGCTACTGCAGAGCTTATCTCCTTTTGGAGAGGAAAGATGAATGTAAGTTTAAATGGCATTGGGATTCCCTGAGTCCCTCTTTAAAGAACGATATTTCTTTATTTGTCCCATCCAGTAGTATTTGACGTCGTACAACCATTAGAGCTAAATGAAGTCCGCATGCTTAGAGATTACTGAATTGGCTCCTATCATAGTTTCTGTCTTATACCCTTCACGACCATTGATCCTGGCATCAAGATGCATTCCTCTATCATCCCATCTGTCATAACCCTTGCTTCCCTCATTAAATTCAAAAGGTCTTCACCTACACCCTGACCATTCTTCCTGACATTGCAAAATGTTCTCAATTTCCCCCTAGATATATTGAAGTTCTGAAACGCACCAACTTGTCTTGCACAAATGTATCACTTTGCCCTTGCTCACAGCTTCTGGACAATTTACTTCTGCCACATTTAGTTTGCTTCCTGGACCTAATCTTAGTTGCTTGATTATTCCCTCCCAGGCAAATTTAGGTAACGTTTGTATTTTATCCCTGTAAGTAACTTCACTGCATCAGTATTGCCATGAAACAGGCTGGTAAGATCAAGATATCAAGGTTAACAATTTCAGAATTTCAATTTTTAATATTTTTTCATTAATTCTTGAGATACAATGTGTATTAACTGATTCTGTGACTTAGTATTACTGGCTTCAGATTTGTTTGGGTAGCACAATCAAGCAGGGCTACTGGGGAAAGTGAACATTCTTTTCTTATCCTTAAAGTCCAGGAGCTACCTTACCACCCTCTTATAGATTTGAGGAATCTATAGATAACAATACCTTAAGGCATTATAGGTCTTTCCACAATACATAATGAAATGTTGATGGACTCAATTTTGTGAAAGTCTTATGCAAATTACCAAAACTCAAGTAAGTTCACAAGTGCAATTGCTATGTCATGTCAAAAAGACAATTTTTTGCTATATCTGTTCTAACAACCTGGCTCTTTCATTTGTTTTTCCACCCCTACAGGAATACTCCCTGATTCTTGGAGGAATATGTGGTATAGATGCTCCATGTAGGACAGAGCACAGTCAGTTATTTTCAGGATGTAGACTAGTTATGAGTCTCCGTTAACACTCCTACCTCAGCTTCACTAGAAGTTTCTCTCATAAAGACTGAGAAAACTATATAGATAAAACTATCTCTCTATATAAACAAGTAATAGACATGTTTTTCTGTGCTTAGTCAAGCTTCAGATCAAGCTAGAAAGCAGTTGGTTACCACATAACAGTAATACCAATATTGTACTGGAAGGTATTGACTAGTATGTCATTATTATAGTTGGACCGAGTCATAACTGTGTAAAACTATTGGTTACTTTTCTACCATAGCAACCTGTATAACACCTTCCACTGCTATGAAATCTAGGACTTTTGCCAGTCAATTCAAGATTGAATTTTTTCTATGACTGGCAACAAAGTAGATGGTATCTTCAGCCAAGAATCTTCTCATGAAGTTCTGTTGGCAAGTAACAGCTATGTCAATAGTCCATTAGAAAGATATATAAGTCCTGACAGTGAGATTTTTGTTTAATAACCTTTTGGGAAGAACATTATCTATCCATGGAGGATAATTACATTCAAACTTTTAAAATTATTATTTCTTAAAACTGAAAAAATTCACTGTTATTTGTTAAGGTGGAGATCTTGTCAAAGGACTTTTTGGCCCCTAGAAAAAATTCTTCATGGTACATTATCACTCTCTTCTGGGACCTAAGAATGTAAGCTTATTTTAGCTCCTGAACTGTCATCTCCATTTAAAACTTAAGGTACATATGTCTTCTTTAAGTTTATTAAATGCAAATTAAATACATCTTTCCACTAAAGATTTGTTAAATCATGAATTCCAAATGAGTAAATTTAAAGGACAAATGATAACAAATTGTATATTGTGGCAACAAAAAAGGCTGGTGTCACAGTAGAAAAGCATAACTTTCAATTCCGAGTCTGGTTGTGTTTTCTACACAGAATAACCTAACTCATGCTATCAATAAGGAAAGGCTCCATGGTCTAGCTAAAACTTTACCCAATAATCAAACGGTACCCTGAGTTCTCCAGCCCAAAATGACAGATAAGGCTTGCTGCTATAACACTCTTTTGGGTGCTTACACGATACCTCAAAATTATAACTCAAATGCGTGTCTGTATGTTGTTGTATGTCTGTCATCTGGGAGATTTTATCCTGACATTAGTATCTTGTCACATGTGACAGAAGCCCTGCTCAATGATTGCATTTATAACAATAAGGAAAGACTGTGGGTTTCATAGGCTAAGCTGCATTACAGTACCTTCAGAACCATATGAAAGTACAAAGGGAACCAGAGGGGAAAGGGATTGGCATAATGGACTTGCTCACTAAATACTGTTTTGATGCAAAATCCCTATAGGAAGCCTCCCAGGTCGTCATTTTCCATCTATACCACAGCTGGAGGTCAATTTCTTGTTCCTTAAGCAAACAACAACATTATAAAAGAAAATCATACAGGCGCACCTAAATTGAAACATGCGGTTTTGGTACTAATAACATTCTTTATCACAGATGTGGCAAATGTTTATTAAAGAAACTTCAGAATTTGAGATATTCATGAGGATACTGGACATAATTTATATTTTTGGGTTTACTTGATGTCATTTAAATATTCTTGTAAATTATTGTGTTCTGATTTTTTTAAACATACTCAAAAATTGCTGTTAAGCTCTATGAATTCTTTTAGTATATCGACCTGGTTAAAAAAAAAAAAAAAAAAAAGAAACTCAGAATTTATGAGAACAAAGAGGGAAAAATATGCATAAATCTAGCAGACACAACTATGAAGAGATTTGTCCCGTTGTCGTATTACTTAAAATGCTTGTCTCCTTACCCCTGTTTTCAGCATCTTTCCTCCCTTCCATTCACATTTTCTGCATATAAATTACTGTGGTTAGTTCTTTAAGACTTCTAGTGTGCTACATTTTGTGAAACTATGAAATAAGAATATGCATTTGATTTCTTGTGTGTATTTCTGTCCAGGATTTCCAAATATACATAATATTGAAATAAGGACTCCACAGAGTAACTAACCGGACAACTGGGGGCTCCAAAGACTGAACCACGATTCAATGAGAATTCGAGGGGGCCACCCTCAATATGTAGCAAATGTGCAGCTTGTACCCTGACTCTGTTTCCTGCCTGTGGATCATGTTCCCCTAACTGGGCTGCCTTGTCTTGCCTAAGTGGGAGAGGAAGTACATAATTCTGCTGTGACATGAGTTGCCAGGGTGAGTTGATACCTAGGAGAGGACCTACCTCTCTTTTCTTGGATGTGAAGAGAAGAGGAGGTGAGGGAGGGTCCATACAGGGTGTGAATGGGAGGAGAGGGAGGCTATGATCAGAATGTAAAGTGAATAAATATGTAAATTAATGGAAACATGGGATTTTTGGATGGAGAGAACTAGAGCAAAGCAGACAGGGTAAGAGAAGAAAGATTGTCTCCTCTGCTTTGAGTGTTATTCTGAATTTTCATTTCTCAGCAAGTGAATGCAGAATCTGGTGCTTCCACACTGCAGCTCTTAGAAGCTCACTGCCAAGAAGAACAGGAGTACATATCGTTCACTCTCCATGTAAGACCAAGCTTTGTGCAGAGGCCAAATAACACATGGGCACCCGACACTAGGCTTTCAGATCTGTCACAGTTATCAGTAGCAGGATTCTCTGTCCCAACCCCACTGCTGTCATACATGGAGATTCTAAGCAAGACCTGCCCAGTCAACCCACAGAAACTTTCAAGTCACAGTCATTTAAATTTGTTCTAACATGCTGTAATTCAAAAATGGGTAAGAATATATCAGTAGAGTGGTAAGGTAAATGGTTCAGCAGGTTAACAACAGAGTTCTGGTTCCAGCATCCATGAATAAGGCAGGCAGCATACCTGTAATCCCAATGTGATGGGGCATGAGGAGGGAATTACTGTAGCAAACTGACTAGTCAGACTAGCTAAAAAGGTTTTTTTATCATGTTTTGGTTTAAAAAAAAACAGGTATTTATCATGTTTTGGCTGTGAAGCACAGGGCTAAGAGGAACCTTAGAGATAGGGTCTGGATGCTCATATGCAAATTCTCAATCAGATCCAAATTTCTTCACTTTTATATTATCTGTTCTCTATAAAGATAGGTTTATCCAATAAAAAACAAACAAACAAACAAAAAAAGATAGGCTTGAGACAATAATGTCTGTCTTGAAGGAGGATCCTGATGGTTTGATAATATTTAGACTACAACCTGGCACATAGCAAGCACTTATTTAAATATTAAATAATATTATTTACAAAGACTATAAAAATGGTCAATTTATTTCTTTTTTTTTAACTTTTTAAAAAATTTATTTAATTATTTAAATCACATCATAATTTACTTATTCACACAGGGGTTATAAACACAAAAAGGCAGGATGTGGGGAAGGAAATGACACCGGAGCATAGGTGTTCAGGAGGAGTACAGATACCTTTCAGAACAGGGTATCAGCTGGGTGAAGGTTCAGGGGACAGGTCACTATGGCTCTGCCTATGATTCACTTGTCCTTATCTAAGTTGGTATTGTCCTGCCGAGGCTGCCTATTTACAAGATCTATGACTACTCAGGCTGGTAAGTTTCCACAAAAGCTGCCTATTTACAATAGCTTATAGCCATCTGTTTCAGTGTTTTTCCACAGAGACCCAAGACTTTGTGTTAGCATGTATGTATGTCAGGCCTATTGCTGATTTTAGGCCTATGGCTGATTTTAGGCCTTCAGTGTATACACAGGGCTGCCCCTGACATCTCCTCCCTTCTCTAAGTATAGAAGGGCCTTGGCAATTCTATTCTTGCGAAGGCGGGAATAGAGGCCTGACCTCCAATAATTGAAGGGGACATTGTAATGGCTCCGGTCCTCCTGTCGTTGTCCAGTGAGGCATGAGGGTCATACTAATCCCTGATGTCTTTTTCCTGGAGAGGGGATACTTTTGACATCAACCCCTATGCAGTCAGGCTTGTCCCTCAGGGAACCAGAGAGATATTTCTTAATATTTAATTATTTTCCATGTAAGTAATGGGTAGTGTTCCTGAAAAACAACCTGAAAAGTTTCCTTTGTCATTTTTTAGAAGTTTTACTACAATGTTCAAATTAAGAGTAGAAGTATTTTATTTTCTAAACTCATTTGGAACCTATTAAGTTTATATTTGACTCAGGAAAAGCTCTTCTCTGGGAGTTGTTTAGAAAGCATAGGACTATCCTGTTCTTTATAGGTCAGTGCTCAACCATGAAAGTGCCTGGGAATTTTTACTCTGAAATGATCCTTTTGAAGGTATACAAAAAGTACATAAATTATTACAATGCATCAACACACAGCAGACTGTATTTTTAAGAGGACAACATGCTTGAATCATTCTAAGATCGTAACAGCATTTTGCTACATGAGAACCTGTACAAAAGACAAATGAGGGTTAGCTAGATGACTCATCAAGTAAAGGTGCTTGCAGAGCCTGGCCTGGCTTTGACTTAAAGATAGAAAAATGTATCTACAAAGTGGCTTTCTCACCACTGCACACAAGTGATGTATGTGTGCCTGCAATTTACACATGTACACACATTTTATACACTACTGAGTCATATATGTTGATATTATATGTAAGCAATAAATTGTATTATAAATATCATGTTATATACACAAATATATAGATATTATGATATATACAAAATATTGATATTTTATGATATATATCATACATATAGATATATATGAAATATGAATATTATTATATGTAGATATTAAATGATATATACATTTGTATATATATATACATATATATATATGTTTTATATACATGTATATATAGATATATAAATTAGGAAAAAAGGAAGTCTAGATTAGATGTAGATACAGATATATTCACCCAGTAATCTTCTGTAACTGCATTTATGTTGCTTAAAATATTTTTTCCTGTGTTGACATTTTAAATTTTTTCATTAATTCATTAATCTATTTACATATCAAACAAAAGCCCCTTTCATTCCTCTTCTCCCAGTCCTGTCTTTACAAATCCCTCCCCTCATTACCTCCTCCACTTCTCCTCAGAGAATGAGAAGCTCCAACTTGGTACTACTCTACCCTGGGACATCTAGTCCCAGAAGGACTAAGCACATCCTCTCCCACGAGGGTCTAATCAGGCAGTCCAGTTAGGGGAAGGAGATCCAATGGCAGGCAACAGTGTCAGAGACAGCCCCTGTTCCAGTTGTTATGTAATCTACATGAAAACTAAGCTGCACATCTGCTACAAATATATAGGGGGCCTGTTGTAGTAATTATTTAAAATGGCCTCTGGCTCAGGCTGACTATCTAAGCTGCATCTGCTCTGCCTAGCCCAGCCCAGCCACCATGTTTTTCGGCCTGAGTCCATGTGCCTGCTGTAGCTAGAACCAGCCGCCAAAACACCAGCCCTGCCACCCACTAGATGCCAGCATGAGAGATGGCTCTGCCAATCTTCCACGCTGTCTCTGCAAGGCAGGGCATTGCTCAGACCATTCAGCCATCCATGTGGGCCCAGTAAGAGAATGAGACTCTAATTCTTATAGATTAATAATCAAGCTTATATATTTGGCAATGATCAGTAACAAGATACTCATACAATTAGAAGTATAACCCAATGCCCAACCTAGGTATACCAACTACCTCTGGCTGCTACAGACACATGAACATCCATCTCCATCGCTTCTACATCTCTGCCTCTCTCTTGCTCCTCCTCTTCCTTTTATCTCTTCCTCTCCTAACTCCTCCTCTTCCTTTTCCTCTTCCTCTCCTAACTCCTCCCACCTAGCTTCTCCTGCAGGGGCCTAAGTTGCTTAAAATCTTGTTGAAAACAATGTGTGTGTGTTGTGAGTGTGCATGAGCATGTGTGTGTGTGTGTGCATGTCTGTGTGTGTGTGTGTGGTGGTGTGTGTATTAGAGCTCAGAAAAACCAATTCATTGAATCTTTGGAGATAAAAATGTGCCTTTCCTT
Organism: Mastomys natalensis; assembly: GCA_021653895.1. Lineage (NCBI taxonomy): Eukaryota > Metazoa > Chordata > Mammalia > Rodentia > Muridae > Mastomys > Mastomys natalensis. Next base: position 403,144 of record JAJTUV010000033.1, read on the forward strand.
CCATGGTACAATGGATTGTGACCAGGAATTGTGAGCTAAAATAAACCTTTTTCCTTCCCTGTAATGTTTTTGTCATGGCATAGCTCAACAATGGGAAATGAAACTAAATATCCTACCTTGGAAGTTCTGTGGCATGATCTGATGATCATATTTAGTCTTGTAAATCAGTATGCAAAGCAGATGTGGGAATATTAGGGCATCCAGCCGAAGCTGGACCAGACATTTGAAATTCAAACAAGAGAATCTTGCTAACACAGGGAAAATGTTGACTGTAGACCTGCCACTGCCTTTAGATGCCATGCAAAGCTGAAAATATGTAGTCTGTGACCATCTAATCAGACTTTACCTTTCCTGTCTATAATTTAAATGACAGGAACAATCTATCATAATAATGATGATATTAATAAAATGTGTCAATTTGATCATTGCAAAGTGATTTCATGCTGATGACATAATTTAACCCTTAATCCAGGCTGATAAGGTCAGGAAAGAGAAGCAGACAAGCCTTCTCCAATGTGCTGATAAGAAACTGAGCCTCTGAGAATGGTGGCAATTATTCAAGGTCATGGAGAAATGTAAGGCGTATGAAGAAGACACAGGTTCACACACACAGAGAGAAAACTCAACTCCTCTTCCTTGTGGCATCAAAGATGCACCCTGCAGTGCAGAGAAGATTTAGAAGGAATAATGATGTGAGGAGAGAAGGGTTGGTGATGAGGAAAATATTGTAAAGGAATCTAGGCTACAAGCAATTGGTAGAATTAGTTGTTTGATGTCTACTCTAAAGGTTTAGAAATCCAAGTGCCGCAGGACTGTCCAGAATGAGCAGAAACAGTGTATCCAGGTGAAAAGAGGAGACACCTTACTCAACTAGATGAACTTTGTATTCGTTTGCCTCTTTAATACAAAGGTAGATTCAGACATAAGAAGCATCTAATAAGTCAGCAGCCACAGCCTCACCTCTAGATTTCCTAGAAGTGTTTACAGAGGGGAAACCCATGTTCTTCAACTGAAGAATATTTGTTCTCATGGAAAGTGTCCAGGAACACTCTTGATGGTTGTGACTTGGGGAACCATTCGCTGTCATACAAAGGCTGGACAGCAGGGTATTACCAGATACCTTACTATGAACACTGCAACTGTGGTGTCCTTTGTAAGGACACCACCCATCTCATGTTTGAGAGACTCCACTTCACATTGATGAACTAGTGTCTGCTGGAACTCTAAGTTGCTAAGCTTGCCTGATTAAGCTGGCCACTCTAGAGATGACACCAGGGAGTTCTGAGGACAACCCCTTCCCCAGAAACCTAGACATCACTTATATGTGAATTTGCACTCACAAAAAACCTAGAGTGTCCAGAGGTATAACCCTCCAAGAGTTCTGAGACTAAGGGCTCCTCAGGCACATAAGATGAGGAATAATTCAATAATCAGGACATGTCTGGAAAAGCCGAGGCCAATGGACAGATCAGCACCAGAGAAGACCTGCCATCTCCAAACTCTGCCCAAATAATACTAAAATGAATAGTAAGTTATAGTGTGCTAGCTCTTAGTGTGGATGGACAGTGTAATGTCTGTACACTGAATTTTCATTTTTGTATAATTTCAAAATAAGAATGAAATGATTATTTTCAGAGGAATATAAAATATATTGTCATTAAGTTCTTCTGTATTCTTGAGGATATATACAAGATTCTCAGTGTGTGCCTAAAATTGGTAATAATATGAACACTATACATAATATACTTTCTTCTTTTATATGCAACATGTAGTAATATTGAACTTATAAATTATGAATATTAAGAGATTAATAAGACAATAATGAGATAAAAATTAAACAATACACTGTAATAAAAACTCAGTGAATGTGGTCTCCCAGCATCTAGTTTTAGGCATTGAACCTCATTGAAACTGTGAAAAGTGAAAACACACATAAGAGTGGACGCCAGTAATTTACACAATGTTCTCTACACACACACACACACACACATACACACATTATTTCCATGTTCTCTGTACCATCTTCATCTTCCTTCATGGGGACCCAGACCCCAAAATGACAAAATAACGTCATTGAGCTGATTTATTTCCAAAGCTCTTACTAGTTAGAGAATTAAGAACATTCCAGACTTTGGGTTTGCCTGCTCCAGGATTGTGTCATTGCTCTTCAAAGAACCGGAGTTTCTCACAGCCTCGGGTAAAATACTTTCTTTGTAGCTTGTTTTTTTTTCTTCCCTCCTACCCTGAGCCCTCTGATTCCAGTCTCCCCTCCTAAGTCCATCATCATCCCCAGGTAACTTAAGTATGGCAGGGGAATGGTCTCATTTCTCTTTCTGTCACAACTGTATCCATCATAAATTCTCAGACAAGTATGTGGAAAATGTAAAAAGAAAAATGTTTGCTATAAGTAGGGAGTGATTTACTATATGGGAAACTTTACTTGGACTGTACCTTCTCTTTGATAGTTAACATATGTAATTACTTTTATTGTATAAAATATACAAAAATAAAATGAAATAAATGGATCTCACCATCCAGCTATGATTGCTATACTAGTTTTTGTGTAAGCCATTTTAAATGAGGCAGGAGTCAAGCTTGTGTGGTCCTCTAACCTACACTGTCCCTCACTGTTGTTTCATGAGTGTTTTCTAGTTAAATTCATGTATTCCTACTTTTTCTTTTGTAGTATTAAGAAATGAAGCCATGTATTTGTGCATGACAAACAGCTGTTTAGTCTCTGGAAGGCATTTCCACCCTATCATAGCCTTTTAGATGGATAAATGGTATGCTTTCTGAGATATGAGTTAGTTGATTTATCCAAATCATGTTGGTGATATTTCAGTGCTTATATTTTAACTAACAAAAATACATGTAAAATGCCTTTGCCTGTATTTATAGGAATTTATCTAGTAATTTATTTAGGAAAAAAATTCCCATGAACATGAAAACTTCACAGTAAAAGAGAAGGTTTGGGTGATATTTTTAATTTCTTATTGTTTTAAATCTTATTTTGATTTTCATGTAGTGCTTAGTCATACTTACAGGTTGCAGTGTGCTATAAGAAAGTAGCAAATAGTTATTATATAGGAAAATCTTACTGGAATCACATTTTCACTGTAATATTTGATATATGTCAATATATTTATTATAAAAATGCAATATGTACAGAGAGATTGATAATGTATATAGAATATTTATTTTAATTTTTGAGAACTCTCCATACACTTACTATAATGAGTAGGAAAATTTCCACAGCTGTGTTCACATTGTAATACCAACATTTAATGATAGAATCTACACATGACACAACTCAGTATTTTGTTAACTGAATTAAAAATCTGAACTTTAGTTGTTAAGTTAGAATGTGTATACATTGATATTATGACATATCAAATTCTCATCTTGCATGTGGTACATACACATACATGTATATGTATACATATCCATGATATCTGTTAGTTTTCTTCCTTGCTTTCACCAGTACTATATCTCAATAAGATTTTAACCTTTAATAAAACTATGATCAAATAATTACATTTATTAATGTATTAGTATTCTTACTATATCAAATTTTGATATATTATTTACCATGTATTTCTTCATTCATACTGTTTGGAGAATTTTATATTAAATGACTTTTTATTTTTTCACTGATTTGTAACTACAGTATATATTAAAGATATTAATACTTACTGTCTCATTCAACTTGAATATCACTTACTGGGTAAGATTAGTCTTGTAACTTCATTGTGAGATTTGCTAAATACATATATTATATTAAAATCTTTTCATGTTCTCCTTTGTGGTATGAGGAAAATCAAATGAATTCAAGTGCCTTGAGTTAACAGGAGGCAAAAGGAATTTAAGATCATATACTAGGCATGCCCCTCCTGGTGTGCCTTCAGAGGAGTCTCATGACAGTCTTAACTCCTTTAGCATTTGTCTTTTCTGTCTTTATTCTTTTCTCTCTTTCCCCTTCTTTCTCCCCTCACCATTCCTTTCCTATCTTTTCATTCTATCCAGTCCTTCTTCCTAACCCAGATGAATGCATATGGGTATAGTGTTTGACACAGAGAGCATGAAATTTAAATCTTTGCTTTTACCATATCGCTCCATGAAATTTTTATAGTTGTAAATAATTGACACATATTGAACCTTCTTACTTACTGATATAATAAACACATTTATTGTTTCTTTTCATGGGCTTTGGTATAATTATTTTCATAGTTTACAAAAGATTTTCAAAATACCAGGCATTTTTCACTGAATGGAATTTTAGAGTGTTTAGTTCTCACAGAATCTTATTTGATCACCATAAATATTATTGTTATCCAACATGCCAGAATCTACAGATCTCATCATGTATAATCTGTGATAACTTGCAAAACCTCTATTTTCCTTAATTTTATTATCTGTAAAAAATTAAAAATCAATGCTATCTACTTAAAATCATTTTAATTATTAAATGAGTGGCAATATGTACTGATAGTCACTAGCATGTTGAAAAGTCCATGGCAACCATCATTAAAAAGCAGGATGTTTGCTGCTAGATTGTGGTTTATGCTTTGCCACACTGTGCAATTTATTTTGAGTTCATTCTTCTATTTCTAAAATACTCTCTAACAAGTTTAGATAGTTGAGATATTGATAACTTCTGAAGATCTACTAGGAAGTCAAAAAATTATTTTTCTCTATCATTTTGGTAAGCAGCATTGATGTTTTCAATGTTGACCATTCTCAAGATCCTACTTTGATGAGTTAGTGAGTGTTTTGATAGGCCAGTAATTATTAACTGACTGTTTTCCATATCATAGATTGCAGTGTCAACATAGTCTACTTTCTATATATGATAAAATTCCTCTGTGTGTATTATCTTCCAAATTAGTCATTACATTGAGCTTTTCCAATATGTCAGCATAAAATTATAAATAGAATGCACTTGTATTTTATGAACTTCCTGTCCATGTGTCTTATTTTCTATATTTAATTTCCAATGGCAAATACTCCTATTTTCTGTCTTGAATACAGTTTTAAAACATATGCCTCTTTTATAGGTTTATTTACATTATAATCCAGATGAATGTGTATTTTATGGTGAGAAAAAAATATATCTTTCCAGAAAGCCATAAAATATACATGGTGAACTCAGCTCCTCATAATTCCCTCACACTTTGTACATTATTTAGTTTCTACTTCATAATAAGCCACCCTGAACTTGCAAGTCATTGTCTTGTTACCCTTTGTTCTTTAAAAAGTGAGTAATTTTCTTGTTACTCTTCATTCTCTGGATATACTGGTCCACTGTTTGGCTTAGGTTGTACTAATGTAATAGTGCTAAACCACTATTGCTTCATGGAATCTCTCATCCACTGGTTTGACTGTGGGCTGTATGTAATAAGATTACATAAATTAAGCTTGTCTCTGAATCACAGAGATCCAACCAAGAAATTAGATAAAAGTAAGTTTCTTGAGGCAGAAGATTAGAAGTCAGGTATTCTCACAAGTGCCATATTTTATTGGTCAGAGTATCTGAAGTACACCCAAAAATACACATCAGAAGAAAATAAGCTATCCAGGTACTGTGCATGGCTTCTATTTTGTAGAACTTAACTGAGAAGATGAGCATCCACATGGAACAGTCACTAAAGCCTATGCATAACTTCATAAAGCCAATGCTTCTAACTCTTATGACATGGTATCCTCTCCTGGCCCCGACTGCAGCTCAACAATCATCACAAGTAAATTTTTAAGAGTGGAAAGGCTTACTGTTCAATAAACAATTGACATTCCAGATGCTGTTTGGTTTCCTTCTGAAGTCTATGCTTCAAGGTCATCTTCAGCCGATTCCCTTTGACTGTTTGTGTGCTTACATGGCACCTGTTCTTTGGTGAATGAAATGGGCATTATGTATCCTGATAGCAGAAATGTACATACTTCCTTAAATTCTAAAAGAAAGGGCTCTAAGTCTTTGTTTCATTTCTGTATATCCCCTGGTTTATTCCCTTAGATGCAAATTGGCAAGTCTGAATTTATAGAAAGTATAGAGGAATATGAATATTCCAAAAAATCCATGCCATCTGTTGACATACAGATGCTTTGAATGTGGTTCCAACCATGAATGTTGTAGCCAGAAACCATCAAATTAAAACACAGCATATCTGTTTTTCTTCAAATGCAGGAACAACTGCAACAATTTAAATCAGGATGTAGACACCTACATGAAATAGGAGTGGCTGGGAAAGTGCTGCAATACTGTGTCTGGTAGTGTGGACTCACCTCTTTGGAGCATAATTTAAATTTTTTTTCTTTATATGGTCAATTTCCTAGTTTGGATGGAAATATTACATTTTCATGATTGGTTGATTGTCCACAGGTGATCAATATTATCAAAATATCCCATATCTCCTCCTGTGGTATTGGTAGCCATGTCCACTGTTTCTGAATTCCTTAATTTTTTTTTCACAATGATTTATCCTTTAAGCCTAAGAATCAATGTATTTGTGAAAAGTTTCCTGGGTTTAGAAGTGTAGCTTTCCATCAGTAAGTATAATTTGTGCTCCTCTACAGAGTGTGTTGTATCTGTGCACACTCCACGGTCTCCTGTAGCTGAACCAAAATTCAGAAGCCACAGGGAATCAATAATCAAACACTCTGCATCTGAAGGTGTCAGGACCTCCTCTGCACAGAATCCTAGACCAGCATCCCAAGCTAATTGGACTTTCCCATGTTTTCTCAGAGCTTGTGTTGGGATAAAAAAGACTTAAAATGATTGCAATATAAACCAAAGAAAAAGTAAACAAATATTCATATACTCTTCTTCCATTCTGGCTATAGTTCTAACCTTTGAACTCATATATGGTTTTGATCTCTTCCCCCAGAGCTATTGGTGAAGAATAAGAAATTAAAGGAATGGAAATATTACCAAGGGCAAGAGGCTAGCAAAATGAATCCATGGGTAAAGTTCCTGCTATATAAGTGTGAATACCCGAGTTAACATCTCCATCAGTCATTTAAAATCTAAGCATCTCAGCACAAATCTGTAACTGGGAGTAAGAGTATCAGAAACAAGTGAATCTCTGGAGCTTGCTAATCAAAACAGCAAGTTCCAGGTCCAGTGAATTATTGGTTCTCAAAAACTAAGATGGAGCTGACAGACTCTGAGAGCCAAAGGTGGTAGATGACTACAAAGAAACACTATTGTCAGAACACAATGGAAGAGTTGAACACAAAAACTTACAGTAATTGTGACAGCATGAGTTTGACCCAGGCAAAATCACATCAGGAAGCAAGAGGAAATAGACAAAATGTCCTATTACTAGCTAAGGAGATATTTGGAATTGATGGCTGCTGGGAGAAGAAGTAGGTTAGTCACATCCCACTGTAGTACTCACATCCAAGAGTATTGGGCATCATAAATTAGACTTGATATATCAGAAAGAAAGACAGAGAGACAGAGAGAGACAGAGAGACAGAAAGAAACAGAGAGAGACAGAGAAAGATAGGGAGTGAGGGAGTAAGGGAGAAAGAGTTGAGAGAGACATCGAGTTGGATGGGGAGGAAGATGGATGGACATAGAAATAAATAAAATTATGATATATTACATGAAATTCTCAAATGATTGATGAAAATATTATTCTAAAAAAAGAGAAGAAATCTAAGCTAGATGTCAATTGGGGAAGCCAACCAGCATCCCATCCCCATCTGACCTTCATATATACAGAAACACACAGAGGAAAACCAGCAAGGGTGGGATTAGGGGAGCTTCCAGTTGAAGGTGTGTGAAGTCATCTTAAGGGAGGAGATTATTCACCATTGTTTTTTGAACAGGTGTGAACAGACATTGGGATAGTAAAGCTCACTAATTTCAAAATGTTCATCTTAATCCTAACTATTTATTATTTCTGTAGTCTGTCTTCTTTCAGGTTTTACTCATTTCTTTCCATCAAGAGACAAGATAAACCTCTTAAATGATCTTAGGGATCCTTTCTTGTTTGTAGTCAGATGCCCAAAATTTAATTTTTGGTATTAAAATGCATGAGGCCCTCTTCATAATGTTTTTACTATCTGTGCATTATAAATAACTTGGGTGTATTTGGAGGAGATAAACCTGGATCATAATTCTTTCCTAAAACACACAAGAATTCAATGAAAAATGGTAAGTTGGACACAAAAGTCCTTTTATATCATGAAAATTCTATAAAAGTCTAGTTGAGAGAAAGTAGTTATTCAATACTCCACAGTACATATAATGGCTGAAGAAAACATTTCTTATTTTATTTCTGAGTAAGCAGTTTTTTACAGGGTTCACACCAAATGAGAAATGGAAACCTTTCTTCCAAGGTAACATGCTGACATTAGTGACAAGACAGTTCTAGGTCAGGGTAGAACTACACTTAGAGAACAAATATAGGCAACCATTTGGTTCTCAGCAAACGGTCCTTCCTGAAGGATGACTTGAGCTTCTTCACATCATGGTAGCTAAGGACCAAGATATAATCCCAGTGAACTGGAGACTGGCAACATTTTTCTACTGTGTTACCCCAAACTTGAAGGACATCATTTCCTGTGTTTTTATTCATCAAATTTCAAAAGCATAGATCCAATGAGAAGAAAGATTTATTCCATAGTTTGATAGAAGGGAATCAAACGATTATGAAGTCGAATGCAAAAATCTTTTCTAGAACTGATATGGGGAGAGAGAGTTAAGGATGATTATTACAAGTATGCATTGAAAAAGATAACAATTAATGACTGCAGAGTTCCTACTTCAATGTGGGCACTGAATTTAAAACCATACCCATATTATTTCTCTCACTGTAAGTGGATAATATCCATGTTTCTGCAATTTACAGTTTGGAAAAGACAAATAAAGCAGCTTTCTAGCATCTAACAACCAAATTAATATCAGAAGGGTCATTAGAACTAAAAGATTCACCTTTTATCCTAAATCTCTTATAGATACAATACTTCTACCCAGGTCATGCAGCTCCAAAAAACCTATGTTGGAGATAAATCCAACCTAGTATCATAAAAAAAACATACTCACTCCAATATTGTCACTTAAAATGTGCTGCCCTGAGTGTCTGTAACTCAGTTCTCTACTTCTCATTTTTTATTATGGATAAGAATGAAATCTAACTAGTTCCATAAGATGACCCTACATTTAGAGAGGACACCCATAGCTGAGATTTAAAAAAAAAAAAAAAAAAAAGTTTGTTACTCAGAAACTAAGTCCAAGTGTTTGAGTTTATAGACACTGATAGAGGAATAAATCAATTTAACTCCATATCCCATCATTCTGTACAGGTTTGTAACAAGATTACTTTGTTAGGTTTTCATCTGCCTACATCTGAGACAGCAAAGTTCTCCACAATCATCTTTTAATGACATCGCAATTTATAGACAGTAACTAATTTCAAACTTCATAGCACTTGGCTTTTATGATTATTTCAAATCATTTAAATGCAAATGAATTTCCAGAGAGAGAAAACATCAAATGCCCTTGAGTAGCAACATGGAATAGAACAGTGTGTGGAAGCCACTGTAGGAATTTGAAGCACTCTGATAGGGTTGAATGGTAAAGCTCTATAAAAGTGTTTGCCTATACTCAATTTGCATTTCATTCCACATTATAATCTATTTACACATTCTGTCTTTTTAATATGACTTATTTATTGAGCCCTCCTTAGAAATCCTACCCATGTTCCATTGGAAACCTATGGTGCAACTTAGCATAGAAAAAAAAAAATTATCACTACAATATTCTCGAACAAGAATCAAAGGCACAAACTTCTCCTGCTTCTTCTACCCTTCTCAACAGTTAATGATGTCACTGTATGACACATCTCCAAGTTAAGTGTCTGTGTTCATGCTAAGTGTGCATTTGCTTAGGGATCAAGTAACAGTATCATACAAATTGTTAAGCAACAATATATGCAGCATCAAAACAAGGAAGTCAGGTCCTTATATAAATATATCACTGTTTTACAGTTCACAAAAATATTGAAACTATTATGATAGGGTACATTTATAGCAAAGCCATAGTTTTGTGTGTTGTGTGTATGTGTGTGTGTGTGTGTGCATGTGTGTGTGTAGCAAGATATTTCACTGCAAATCACTTAGAATGTCTTACCACCTCTGGGTTTACTACTGGGTTAACAAGGGTCAGGGAAGCATCTTATTGTTTATAAGGTAAGCAAAGAAAAAGAAATAATTCAACAGTAGAACACAAAGATCCATATAGAACAGCAGGGCAGCAGCTGTCTTTGAAGTTGAAAGATGTTGGATACAGAAGGGGAAGGTATATCCAGTGAACAACTTGATTGAATCATGTTATTTCCTTCTGAATTTTCAATCTCTGCCCTGCTAAGGTTATCATAATGCTTACATTCTAAATCTCTTTTGCAAAATACCTTTTAAAAACACATTAAGAAATAATGGGTTTATTGGAGCTCATATTCTGGGAGTATGATCCATCATGGCAGCAGGAGCTTGAGTCAGGGGCATGAAGCAGCTGGCTACAACTCACCCATATTTGGGAAACAAAAATAAATAAGTATTGCTGCTCAACTGCATTCTGTATTATATTCACTCCCAAATCCAACTTCTAGAACAACATTCAACACAATGGAGTGAGTATCTCCAATTCAACTTAATCTAGCTAATCCAAAGAAATGACCATAGATTTGTTTTCTCGGTGACTATAAGTCTTATCAACTTGATAGTCAAGACTAGCCATCACAACACCACCCTTGTTAACATGATATTCAAACATACCAAGTTTAAGGTGAAACTTTCCGCCCCTTGTCTAATTAGACTGATGGCCATCTAATAATTCAAAATATACCCAATCTAAAAGTTATTAAAAAAAAAAAAAAACTAACTGTCCTAGCACTAATAAAGAATATAAGTACAATCTCTTCTGAGACTCAAGCAATCTCTAACTGGAACCCTTTGAGAATTCAAAAAACAAGTTACATATATATATATATTTGTTCTACAATGGGAAGCAATAAATGTTCCCTACCAAAAGGAAAGAAAGGAGAAATTGTTAGAAATCATCTTATTAAAGCATAACCAAAACCCAGCAAGGAGCCACTAAATATTTTAAGCCTATATTCAGCATCTGGGGCCCCTAAAAAAATTATCTGGTCCACAAAGGTCTTAGACAACCCTATTCCTTCAGCTCTGCTCCCTGAAATACACATAGCCTCCCTTGGTCCAGCCCTACTTGGTTCTTGAAGCCTTCCTGGCTGGGCATCCCATAGATTTGGCATCTCCAACCTTTAAAAGGCATTTTCGGGTTAGGATCTTTCCTCTCAAAGGACTTTGTACTTTACAATATGGAAGTTTCTATGGGTGAGGTCCTGGGTACAGTGACCATACATGTTGTTCTAGTGTAAAGCACCAATTTCCTTTTAATGACACTGATCTCTCTGACAATAAGAGCTGTTTTGAGAAAGACCCTATTTTTGTGAGATTGAGTTTACCCACAATTTTTCTTGGCAAATGCACATTTTAAATATCTCTCTGCTTCATCTTTTACCCCTTCTCATTGTAGATCTACGTGAGAGCAGTAAATAGTAGCCATGCCACTGCTGAATGCTGCCCACACTTAGGATGGCAAGCACCTTACTCAATTAGCTAGTCCCTAAGGGTACACAAAAATAAGAAGGAAGACTAACAAAATTCAATGAAATTCAACTCATGAAACGAAAAATATTGGTGTGGTCTCAGCATATAGGCTAAGACTTAAAAAATAATGTGAATGATCCATGGTTCTGAACCTCATGTGGGGTAGGAGCATGAATCCACTTCCTTATGGTCCTACCACTAAAAAATATGGACAAATATAGAAGTATGGATAGGGAAGCTTTAACCATAAAGAATCATGACCTAGAAAAAGGGCCAAATAAAGGAAAAGACGATTCTAAAAGTGTAGAAAAACAATGCCAGCAGAAAGCACAGAGCGCCTCAACATCAGGACAAAAGATATCTGCAGCAGATGAGAAGACAAGGTGACAATCCTTGGCCATGATGAATGTGAAAGTACAAACAAGATCAGCAGGGATATAAAATGAAAAGAGTTTTGAAAGAAAGGGTGTTCTAACGTTAAGAGCACAGGGCATAGCCTATGCAACTGTTTCAGGTGTGGTCCAGATTCTCTGCTACTTCCTAAGACTGTATCTCATGAACCTCTTGTATTTCTAGGCTGTATCAGGAAAGTTATTTAACTGGAAGCATCATTGTCATCACTTAGCCCTTCCTTATTCTAAAGATACTTTCTCCATCTCTGGTGAGGGAGTCATTATATTTTATTCCAGCTGGTTTGACCTCTGCTAGCAACAGCTATACAGACCAGAATAGACTATATGACAGCAATGTCTTCAGTGCAGTGTATGAATTTTGTGAATGAGAATTCCTGAAAGGAAGCTATGTCTGCAAAAGTCGATGGAGTGACTACAACTGCACCTACATGGACCAGTTAGAACATTGCAGACCCAGAGCCTAGTTACAACATATCTTTTTGCTATGTTTAGACCCTCACAGCCTTTCTTGCCTACCTTTGTGTGAAGCCTATCATTCTGTGGGTGACAGATAAAGATGGACCTAACATCCTGTAAGTTACAGATTCCCACCAATAAATGGGCTAAGAATGCTGCCAGATAGCATGCAAGGCCTTTAGTAGAGGTTTCCCATTTTGATGTACTCCATCTACCTGATGTATCCACTAATGTATTTGAGAACTACTATGATTTATAACTGTTCATTGTTCTAGTACTATACAAATTTTTAGAAAGTGCTAGCTCTTTGGGCCATGAAATTTAATGTAATCTAAATCTACATGCCCTAGGTCATAGTCACTATATTTGGTCCCAGAATTAAAACCTCTTATACTGTCACTGAGTTAAGAGTTGTGTACTTAGGTCCATACCTACAAAGTGAAGACAAATCAGTTTATTGCTTCATTGCTTCAAGATTTCTGATTTTAAAAAAAGGAGAGGGACAGAGACAGAAACACACACACACACACAGAAGAGACAGAGACAGAGAGACAAAGATACGAGACAGATAGAGAGAGATACTAACTGAAGCCTGACTCCTATTATTATACAGACTTTTAAATCTCAAATTCTACCTTCTGTGAAACTACATGTCTAAGATAGCCTTTGGTACAGGTCCAGTCTGTGTCTAAAGCCCTAAGACCTTATAGGAACCAATAATATAAATAATATTTCAACTCTGAAATCTCAATAACCATGAGCATCAATGCCTAGAGGTAAAAGAAAAATTATATCCTAGATGTCTAGCTCATAAAGAGAGTAGAGTGCCCTCCTCCACTTTTTGATGTAATTGAGCACTCAATGAATTGGGTGATGCCCACCATATTGATGAAAACTATCTTCTTCTCAGACTGCTCATTAAAATACTAATTAAAACACCCATCACAAATGCCTCCTATCCTAATTTAAGGTAGGAAAATTGGAGAGACCAACAGAAAGCAAAATATAAACAAAGATCAAAAGAATGTAGGTTGAATTTTGAACAGAAAAACAGACAGAACCATAGGTGAGTGTCTTAGTCAAGGTTACTATTGCAATAAAAAAAGACCATGACTAAAACCAAGATGGGGAGAGAAAAGACTTACAAAGCTTCCTCTTCACATCACAGTTCATCTTCAAATGAAATTAGGACAGGAACTCAAGCAGTGCAGGAACCTGGAGGCAGGAGCTGATGCAGAGTCCAGGGAGGAGTGCTGCTTACTTGCTTGCTCCTCAAGGCTTACACAATGTGCTCTCTTGTTCAAACCTAGTACCACCAGCTTACCAACAGCACCACTCATAATGGGCTGGGCCCTCCACCATCAACCCCTAATTAAGAAAATACCCTACAGGCTTCTTTGTGCTCAGATCTTACGAGGCACTTTTCTCAATTGAGACCCCTCCTCTCTGAATGACTCTAGTTTGTTTCAAGTTGACAAACAATTAGTCATTATGATGAGACAAGGTTAACAAGGACCTAGAAACATAAGTTCCTCGGGGGACTGAGCTTCACGAGAATCTGTACTTAGTATCTTGGATTCATGACATTATCTTTTGTGTTATAGTTTCCCAAGTAAAGCTAAGTAAAAATAAACAGCAGAAAATATTGACTTGTTCTCAGCAGTATTCTAAATCACAATCTGTATTTAAGGTGTAAGCCTACCTCACAAACAGTAACAAATGTAGTAGGATTATCAAAATATATATTTGAATCAAAATATAACCAAGAAGCAAGTATTTAAAGCATAAAGGTGGGTAGCTAGTACTACCCTTCTTTCTAGCTGTAGCCCTAAGATCACAGTAAGAAGAGTCCAGATATCCTCCAGGAATAAAACAGATAAGATTGGAAAAGTTTAGTCACAAAACTCAGAATGAATGTCCACAGGGGGTGTTCTGTTAGGGTCACTGTGGTGCACCAGATGACATTCTCCATAACAGCTGCAGAAAAAAAAAATGGCAAATGGTTTAGAATTAATACGTACTTCAAAAGTGAAGTTAGCTGTATGAAGTTTATCTCCTAAACTGTAATGTGCAATCCTCTGTGTCTATAACAGGAGCTGGATGCACTCTCAACTGCAAACAAGCTCTCTCCTCATTTTTCCTGCTCTCTCTCCTCTTTACACAATTCAAGGCAAGGTGAGCAAGAGAAAGCAACTTGTAAAAGGACAAGCAGCTCTGCCAGGTTTGTTAGCTGAAATTCCCATATTCTAATCTAGAATACTAGTTTGAATTTGTGTGTTTAATGTTTACTGACTTAGTGAGCTATCAGCCTACAAACTATAGTGATTTTTTTTTTCACTAAATGGCAAATTGAATGGTTTTTACTCATTGCTGAATTCACACCCTTAAATAGGGAGCTCTTTGGAGGTCCGGTAACTCCTGCTGTATTCCACAATTAGGACAAAACTCTAAAGCTGCTCAAACCATAAATGATGAAGACTGATGAGAAGAATGAATAAGTAATAAATAGAATCCAGTGGTTCTGCCTCATCATGTGGTGCTGTCAGAGGGACCTATGCAGGAAGGGAGAATTGCTAAGCTATCAAAAATAACTGTAAAAAGATTCAACATGTAGTAAAGGAGATGTGGATAACACATTTGTGTGAAGAAATCTAGGAATTCACTGATGGTGGCAAATGAATCCTATACATCACCACACTTGACATTTTTCTAGTTTTATAAATCCATGATCAAAACTCATCCTGTAGATAAAAAACACTGACAATTAAAAGGTCTAAGTATGATATAATGGAAGAATGAGGCTGATGCTATAAGAGCCATGGGTTCAGACTTTGAGCCAAAGAGGCACTAAAGGAGCACAGCTCAGGACCACCTGATCCCCACCCCTTTGCTCACAGACAAGAGTCTTTAGAGATCTCACATGTTGGCTGACTTCTTCCAGTATTGTGAGTGTTTCCTCAAACCATGGGCGCCACAGACTGGTAGAACAAGACCCCTAGGAAGACATACAGGCTGATAACAATGCTGACAATAGAAAGCTGCTATTTCCACTTGTATACTTTCCCATCCAGGGCTTGGGCCAGGCCTGGGTAACACACTAATGCCAAGGCCTAGAGCCTGAATGACCTCTCCCTCTGCTAATTAACCCCTGCAAGTGACCCAGAACTAAAGTCTAGGGAACAGCAAAGGGCAGGTCAACCAATGACCAGACAATAAGACTACCATTTCAAAGGGCAATAAGAGAGTGTGGTGATTTGTAAAAGACTGGGGCTGTCTTGCAAAGGTCAGCTCTGCCTTCTGAGCAGGAACACTGCTTTGTGCATCCAATGCCACATACAGGCTGCAGCGGCCTCCTTGGGTGGGTCCACTTGACATTGGTGAGACTGATGCTCACACTGTGTGGGACACTTTGCTATAGCCATATGCAGAAGTACTTACTCCTCAAGGAATTCAAAGTCTAAACTACAGTTTCTCTGCAAAACCCAAGCATTCTATCATGCTTTCTGTTATGTTTGGAACCAGCTCAACAGTTTCTGTATGCAGTGAGGCTAAGGCTTGTTTTCCAAGTCTAGGTTTATTGTAGACAGCAGCTCATCAGACAGATTGTGAGTGTTGTTCAAATAAGAAAAGGACATGGAAGCAGACACCTCTTCCGCACCCTATTTCTAGCATGCTTAATCTTAAAAGCCACTTGGTTAGTCAAAATAATTTCTGTGTTGTTAAAGGACCTGCCCCTCTGATTTTCTATGATTTTCTCACTGTGGCACTAGCACTGCTCAAGCAGTGCATGAGCTAGTGTGGAAACTGCTGTGTAAATTCTAGAAAACCAAAAACCTCCAGCAAGACAAGAGTCATCTCCATTCATTCTCAAGTATCTATTTTCAGGAAGAAATTATGTTGAGCCACGTCGAACGTGTTCACTCAGTAAGTTCACTGGCTCCTCACAAACAAACGGAGGATTATTGTTTGACTGATGCCTGCCAGACACATGAAATGTGTCTCCAGCCTCTTGTTGCCTGTCATCATTTTAAAAACACTCATCCCTCTCCCTAGCTCTGTGTTTCACAACTCATTGTTTGTGTGGCTTTGTCTGTGAGTCTTCTGTCTCAAACACCTACATCAACTCCTTTCAAACTGATGCACAACAGAGGTGCATAATTGCACTTTCATCTTCTTTAGGTATCGTGTCTAAAGAAAAATCTGTGGTGGGCCTATTCTTCTGAATATATGGGCATGCCAGCAAAAAGAAAAATAAATTGAACCTCTGTCTTTCTGTGAAATCCAATATTTCACAATATACTATTTGACACAGCTCAGATTGCATTGATCTGAAAGGGAGCATTGTAGCACTCTGAGAGAATGTTCCTCTTTCACTTTGCTACCTGAATAAAGAAAGGTTTGAAGTCCCAAGACATGAAAAAAAAATATTGAGCTTTTCTATGCTAGATTTTTGGCATACTAGACACAAATTAACTCTTCAGAAAATGTTTTCCTGGATCTGTGAAAATTAGTTACATAATGGTGATGGTCTGTGATGCTCACAGAGTCCCTTGTAGGTCCTAGAGCATAAGGTGTGAGATAAGGAATCCCTCTGACAGGACTCCTGCCCATTAGAAAGACAGCTGTCCCCACAAATGCAGCCAGTGATTGGTCTTCACAAAGTTTCCTTCTGCCTGCAAATGACAAGGGCCAATTGCCCTCACTTGGTAGGATCCTAAAAAAAAATTCATGCCAAGGACAAGATTATGACATAGTTTAGGGAACTCAAGGTCTCTGTATTTCTCCTCAAAGAGAACAAGGATGGAACATACGCCCTGGTGAGCATCTGCCTTCAGCTCATATCCATGGCTCTGTAGTGATTGAACCTAGCAGTGTATCCAGCTCATTCAACACAGCACGTTGCCCCTTGTGCATAAAAAGCATGGAATTAACTGAATCCTCAGACAGTTCTCAATGATCACCTGCCAGGTCAGGCATTATCAGTTTTACAGTTTTGAAATGTAAGTGTAACCTGTTCTCGTGAGTACTTTGCCTTTCTGGGTTTCTATTTGTGGCTAACATCCAAGTCTTTGTGTAGAATTTTAATTGCATCTCTCTGTTTAGTACTATGAGATGTTAACCAACTTCACAAGCAGTCTGCCTCCATCCTTGTACATGGCCTTTATGAGCCACTTGTATAACATGAGCTATTCAGAGCTCAGTGGTGCTGGGAAAGCTCACTTGGAGACCTTACACACTTTACTCCCAATCTCTGCACTAGATTGTGCAAACATCTTCAATTATGGCTTCTAAGATTCTACTTGATGATTATATTTTTGTCCTCACAGTGTAGCCCAGTGAAAATAACACTGATTAAGGAAAAGTCTCAATGGGGAAAATCAACTGCAATTCTTTCAGTTAAGAAACTAGTGTGGCTGATTTTCATTAGATGAAGAAATTTTTCTGTAGTCCTGTATTTGGCCCATGGTGGCCATGAAGGTGATAAAGATGAAGGATGTGAAGCCATCGGGTGAGGGATGAGGTTTGTAGGTATATAAATGCCATGGCATTTCCCTACAGAGAAAGATTTTGAGATTGGCCTTGAATAATAGACATTGGACCTGAAATGATGAGATTTAAAGTAGTTTATAGTTAGTTGCACGCAAAGAAGGAAGACAGATTTCTTATGATTAAAAAACAAAAAAGGACATGGTGGATATATACATATATATATGGAATTGCAATCCCAAATCCAAGGAAAGCCATAAACAGAGTTAACCAAGGAGTCTTTCTTATATTTTTGGTTGTGAGCCTAGTCTTTAACAGCTGAGCCATCTCTCCAACCCACCAAGGAGTCTCTCAAAGCCCAGCTAGTGAGATTATGGGACACAAAAGCAGAGAGGATCAGCCTGAGTATTGTGGAATGGAGATACTGAGAAATACAACTATCCATCTGTCCTTGAGAGTGAAGATGCATAAGCTAAAGAATTGTATGAGGGAAATTGGTCAATGATAGACTGGCTCCTACAAATCATTAAGGATACTTGCTTTGCCCTGAAGAATATTGAGAGGAGTAGAAGACAGTAGAAAGGACTTGCTGAGTAAACGGGACATGATAGAATTAGTGATTAAAACCCATTTCACTGGACTAGATAGACATGTAGTCACAGGAAACCTAAGAAAACACTAGGTCATCAGGGACTTCAGGACTGGTATGCAGCTTTGTAGCTTTTCTAAACCCTATGGTGGGATATGATTCTTATGAGGTAGGAAAAGTTGTGGCAGACATCATTTGATTTGAACACTTTTATTGAATCTGTAAAGTGTTAAAAAAGTTCTAGGGGACAGAGAAAGAGGCAATTAAGGGTCTATCTAAGCCACTAGAAAGTAAAAGTAAATGTGACAAATTTTCAGCCAGAGTTGCTAGTGAAAAAAACATATAGAAAGCTCTATACTGTGCTAGTGACTTTCTGGTAGACTTTAGGCTCTGAAAGTAGTTCCTATAAGGTACAAATCATATTAAGATTGACACGTAGTTTGATAAATTTTTAGCGCCTAAGGCAAATACACAAGATACTTACTTAGAATGAGTGAGAGTGGACACTTCACAATTCTCCTCATCCTCTGCAGAAAGATTTGCATGCATAATGCTGATTTCTGAGGACCTTATATATAACAAAAAGTGTCTGAAAGAACATAGCTGCTAGAGAATATGGCCTGAATAGTTTCTTGTCATTTAATGTAATTGATATTTTAATTATTGTTTCATGAAAGTAAATTTTATAATTATTCTGCAGTCTTATAGGATAGATAGATGATAGATAGATAGATAGATAGAAGATAGATAGATAGATAGAGAGATAGAGAGATAGATAGAGAGATAGATAGATAGAAAGATAGATATTACAATATAAGTATTAACAATCCTTCAGCAATCTTGAAAGGACAATTTTCAGCTTCATATGGAAACACAAAAACACAAGACAGTTAAAACAATCCTGAATAATGTAATAACCATGAGACGTATCACCATTTCTGATTTCAAGTTGTACTGCAGAGCTATAGTAATAAAAACAGCACACTGTTGACATAAAAACAAACATTTGATCAATGGAATTGAATTGAAGATCCAGACATAAATATAAATCCACACACCCATGGAAACCTGATATTTTTTTATAAAGAAGCCAGAAAAAAACATACTGGACACAAAAGCATCTTCAACAAATGGTGCTGGTCAAACTGGATAGTTTCATGTAGAAAACTCTTAATAGATCCATACTGATAACCTTGCACAAAACTCAACTCCAAATGGATTAAACACTTCAACATAAAACAAGATATACTTAACCTGTTAGAAGAGAAAGTAGGAAATAGCTTTGAACTCATTGGCACAGGAAAAGACTTCTGAAAGAACTCTATAGCACAGGCACCAAGATCAACGATTAATGAAAGAGACCTCATGAATCTGAGAAGCTTCTGTATGGAAAAGATTTTTTACCAACTATACATTCAATAGAGTATTAATATTCAAAATATATAAAGAATTTTAAAAACTAAGTATCAAGAAAAAATAATGTAATATTAAAAGGGAGGTACAGATTTAAACAGAATTCCCCAAAGATGAAATGTAAATGGCGAGGAAGTGGAGAAAGAGGAACACTCCTCCGTTGTTGGTGGGACTGTAAGATGGTGCAACCACTCTGGAAAACAGTCTGGCGGTTCCTCAGAAAATTGGACATATCATTACCTGAGGACCCAGCTATACCACTCTTGGGCATATACCCAAAAAATGCTCTAACATATAACAAGGACATATGCTCCACTATGTTCATAGCAGCTTTATTTATAATAGCCAGAAGCTGGAAAGAATCCAGATGTCCTTCAACAAAGGAATGGATACAAAAAATGTGGTACATCTACACGATGGAATATTACTCAGCTATTAAAAACAATTAATTCGATAAATTCTTATGTAAATGGATGTTTAACTTGCTTGCATGTATATGCATTATGGTCATACTTGGTGCCCATGAAGGCTAAAACAGAAAAGGATCCCTTGAAACTGGAGTTACAAGTGGTTTTTAGGTGCCTTGTAGGTGCTGGGATTTGGACCCAGAGCTGCTACTGGAGCACCAAGTGATTTTTTAACTGAACTTTCAGGAAATCCTCTCCCAAGTCCCTATCTTGCTCTTGAAAAACTATGAAAATTAAAACCATAAGTGTGGAGAGAAGGTTTAGCTTTCAAGGACTACCATGCTGCCTATTAACTACTACACCACTTCTCTAGAGGCAATTGAAAAAACAATATGTTAACAATGAAAAGTTACCATTTACAAAGCCAATTAGCATTTATCAAAGGGAGATTTGCTTATCTTGTGAGCAGGCCCATTGATGCTGTACAAAGAACCTATATGAAAAGTACATTCTCCTAGTCATTAAGTGACTAATCTGGACACAATTATGATGCCAAATTCTCACAATCACTAACTTTTCTTAAATTACTCTCAGAGATATTTCTTTACAAGATAACCACTTCTTGTGTGCTTTTCACTGCTTTGATGTTTGATAGGGAATTGCAGACATGTTGAGATGTGTGAACTTAGAAAACAGGAAATGATGCAGGTGTCTTGTCCCAGTTCATAGGTCTGATTTCTAGAGTATGTCACCTATTTTCAGCAAAGGGGTTTAACTGACAGTATAACCCACAAATTAGCACTCAGTACTTTTAAATACAAGTACTCCAGTCTTCCAGTTTCGGTTATTTACTTATTTCCATACTTAGCTACGTTCTTTGTGGTGTGACAATGATGGATAAAGAGTGGAATGCATC
The DNA here is from genome assembly GCA_021653895.1 of Mastomys natalensis. Taxonomy (NCBI): domain Eukaryota; kingdom Metazoa; phylum Chordata; class Mammalia; order Rodentia; family Muridae; genus Mastomys; species Mastomys natalensis. The sequence continues at coordinate 424,459 of JAJTUV010000033.1, forward strand.
TACTCCATGGAAATACAAGGATGCAATACTAAGAATTTGGGAAATTTGAGTGTGATAGCCTCAGTAGCTTGCTTTCCCTTCTTTGAATCATTGAGAGTGGCATTCTAGCTAATAGTTCCATCCCACATACATGATGTGAGGGATGTAGGATCAAAACCAGATGTAGCTTTCATTGAGCCAGTCCTCTTCATCCTTCCCTGTGTCTCCATGAATGCCTGGAGAAGATCTGGAGACTCTTGCATCCTGGAGAATTAACACAGGAAAGAAACCAAGGCACATACTACACAAGCCAGGCCTTAGAGGCAAAGGCAGCTAAACATCAGAGTGGCCGTAGCTCAGCCCAGAAACAATGTGAGGATGGAGTCAAAAAAGAAGCACGGCCAAATCCTCTATTAGGCATCAGGGTTACTGTACAACCTGAAGATGTCAAAGAGAGGGATTCTTTGATGGATTGTTGTCATTGGTAATTTTGCTGTGGAAATAAGTGATCTATGAGTTACAAAGCAGAAAACATTATGATGCCTTCTGTGGAATTTGACTCTGGACTAGTTTTAAGTGGGTAAGTGACTGAATTAGGGGTTCACATTGACTTGAAGAGTAAATGATTCTTCCTGACTTTTTTCCTAAGCTAGATCTTGAATTAACTGCTAATAGAAGCAACTGACTCCGTTTATATTCACATTATTTTTATGCTATCAATATTTCTTGAATTGAAATAATAAAATACATTCCATTATTCAGGAGAGGTGTACAGATTTGCAGGTAGGGAAACATGGCTATATATTCATTCTCTATTGCTAAGATATCTGAGTACAATGGGTAAATTCACATCTTTCCTAGATCTCTGTCTTCATCTCTGTCTTGTTAGGATAATAAAAAGAGTGTAAGTATTTATGAGAGAATGGGTCTGTAACTGGGTTGGTAAGCTACAACTGGCAACTCAACAAAACCTAGTCACCTGCAAAAGATTATTTGTAAGGAAAAAACAAGTCATACACAGCAGTGAACAAAAGACTAGTTCAAATAGGATTGACCTATGGGGCATGCCTCTAGAGACTGTTTTAATTCATTGTCAGGAGATGACTCAGTCCACCATGAGCAGCACCATTCCTTAGGCTGGGTTCTTGAGCAATGAAAGAGTGAAGAAATCAAGATGAGCACATGCAAGCAAATTAGCATGCTTGCACTTATTTCTCTCTGCTCCTGATTGTGGATGTGACGTGAGCAGATGATTAACATTTCTGGGTTGACGTACCTACAACAATGGACTATAACCTGTAATTGTGATCTAATAAAAATCTCATCTCCTCTAAGTTTCATGTTATCATGATGCATTATTACAGCAACAGAAATGAAATTAGAACAGTGACTTTTGCTTTGATTCTAGACCTCACTGGAGTTCCTTTAATAATTGAATCTCCTGTCCCACATCCTGTCGGGAATTCATCACAAGTCTACTGGGAACTCCTGAGAATTTCCTCTGAAAAGCCCTTTGTTTCTCATCTTCCTCTCATCTCCTCCACTCTTTTATTGCTTCTGAGGTGAGCTCTCACACATTTTCCTTTGTCTTTTACTCATGAATAACACATATTCATATGTGTTACATATGTATGTACATATATGTCTATATTTATGGGTGTATGAAAACTCACATATACAAGTTTATATGTTCATATTTATGTATCTATTATATTTAATGAAAAATTCTAGAGGTAAAACAAACAAATTTCCTAAAACTACTCAGAACTCTTATTGTTAGTTATTTAAATGTTTCCAAGGGACTGAGGAGAAGACTCAATTAGTAAACAACAGCTTGCTATAAGAATGATGCTTTCAGTTCAGATCCATGGAACACACATATAGACCAAGGTGGTAGTACAAGTCTGCCATCTCAGTGCTCCTACCTTTAGATAGAAAACAGAGTCATACATACACTTAGCTACTAGCTACCATGACATACACTGCAGTGAACAGAAGACTATTTCTAATACGGTAGAAGTCGGGAACCAAAACCCAAAGATTTCCCCTGATCTCCACATATATTTTCTGGCAAGAATGCACCCTTACTATCACACATAAAGAGGCTGCCACACACAGCCACAATCCCTACACCTGTGAGTCATGACCCAATAGGAGTCACATATCAGATATCCTGCATATCATATATCCTACATATATTATGATTAATAATAATAGCAAATTATAGTTATGAGGTAGCAGTAAAATAATTTTATGGTTTTTGGGAGAGGTCATCAAACATACAAACTTGTCTGTATTAAAGGATTGTAGCATTATGCCCTACATAAAATATTTTTTAAAAATTCACCCGTATTTTAATAATTATCACCTACACTGGCTTGAATAGTCTTTGGACCCCACCACGTCTCAACTCCATCTTATCTATAAAGTATATGCTAAGAATGAGACTCCTTACAACTGTTAAAATAAATGGCACACAAAATTTATACACCGAGAAAGCACTTAGTACGATGTGTTGGTTGTTTTTATTGTTGTTTTTAGGCACTACAATTCTGGCTATCAAATTACACAGAAGATTAAAGATAAATTAGTGCATAAATAATAATTACATAAGGAAATAAATATTCTGATAAACACTATGTTTTAAATGTTAACTTTCTTAGTACTTAGCAAACTGAAGAAAGTATTAAATACTCTCAAAATTCTTTCATGAGAGACATATTATTTAACAAAAGCAGATTTTGTATCTAATTAAATATGGCGACATCTCTATAAAACTCAGTTCTGCTATGTGGTCTAATTACCAGGAAGTTTTCACCAGTTCCTTATCCTCAAATCTGTGAGATTAGTTGCTGAACCAATCCATTTGCTGCTGTTCTTTCTCCTTTTTCATTCCTACATTTTATGAGTTCTAGTATTATTTTTGTTGTATCAAGTTTTATAAAGGTCACATTGACATTCACTACATATTAAATACCTCAGATACTATAACATAGCTTATTTATTTTTATAAAATGTATATTTTCCCTTAATTTGCAAATTGTAACTCACATGGTTACTGTATTTCTGGAGTCAAAGCATGATACTGATACGTGTTGAATCTTTAGTCAGCATAGAGCCATTTTAAATGTTTTTAGTCATACTTCATTAAATACATGTTTTAAAAAACTCTATAAGGAAGGGTTCAAGTACTACCAAGAACCTCATTCTTGTACTTTAATAATCTCTCCTGGCTATCATAACTACATAAAGATTTATCCTCTTGTCATTGAATTTTACTACTAAGAACTGTATATCTAGCTTGCATATTCTACAGAGACATGGCCCCTTTTGGCTGCCAGGATATCTAAAGCACTTAACATTTATTTCTGAAAACATTTGGCAGTTTCACTAGAATGTCCCCCAGTTTTGAAAATGTGCTTGCATTTTATCTCCAAATTAGTTATGATTGGTTACTTAACATTTATTGAATTCACTAGGTGAGAGCCTCATCTATTCTGATGTTGTCTGCTTTCTGCATCTATTTCCCTTCTGTTTGATTAATCCATTTATCTTTTATGTGTCCACTAAGATTATCCAAGTTTCTATTTTGTGGCAGGAATGACATTTGTTGCACTATTTCTTGATGTTTCCAATTAGTGCTCAGCTCTATGACTGGAACTCTCAGGTGGCATCATCTTCCTTGTTCTTTTAGATGGGTCCTCCCAAACCCAGTTTCACAGTGAAGTTGGGTGAGCTCTCCCAGGCCATTCTCATGATTAGTGTTACTGCTCATCTTTATAACCACTAGCTCCCAATTCTTCTGAGATTAGAGTAAGTTCCTGCCATCTGAGTCTCATATCCTCCCATTTGTATTTTAGGAATGAAAGGAGACACTTGTGGGATAATGAGTCTTGTTGAATCTTTAGTGCTAAGACCTGTTGTAAGTGATTTTAGTCATACCTCATTAAATCTTGGTAACAACTCTGTAAGGAATGTTCTAACACTATTAAGAATCTCATTCTAGTACTATTTTAATCCTCATTCCATAAATGAATGACAGCTCAGAGTAATAAGAAAATTATTCAAACACCAATTTGTAGGAGTTACTTAACAACAAAGTAACTTTACAATATTAGTATTAGTGTGGCTATCAGAGTACAGAACAGGCCACTTGAAAAGTAGACAAATGCTGTCCCAGTATGCTATCATCGTTATATTTGTTTCATAGCAAATAATATTCATTATAGCTTCACTGTCAACTTCATTGGATTGAGGAAACTCTTGGAGAATTATAAAGCATACTTCTGGGATCACCTGAAGGCATCCTAAAGATCATGAGGGCTGTGAGTCTGTGAATGGTTTAATCCATTGATGAATCCAAAATTTGAATACTATTTCCAGGTGATGGAATTCTGGCATGTGGATCCTGATTGAAGCAAGAGATTCAGCTGTGGGTCTGCAGAGCTTTAATTCTCTCTGCCCTTCTCTTCCTTCCTTGTCAGTTACCTAGCCACCACGGTGTGAGATGTTCCACCATGTTTTGCCTTCTGTGATAGATTGAAACCCCTGAAACCATAAGAAAAACAAGTTCTGTGGGCCAGTAAGATGACTTAGTGGGTAAAAGTGCTTATGGCCAAACCTGCTGACCTCAGTTCAATTTCAGGCTCCACATGGTAGAGTAAAGAACCAAAACTCACAAGCTGTCTTCCAACACCCTTCACACACACACACACACACACATATGCAAACACATGCACACACAGTCATGCATGCACTCACACATGCATGTGTATGTATGCAAGCATAAATCAATAAATGTAAAAAAAAAAAAAAAAAAAAAAAAACCAATTCTTTCTTTATATTAACTCTGGTACTCAGTTACAATAGTGAAAAGTCTGACTTCACTTCACAATCCCAAAATGAGCCATGTCAGGCTTGTCATGCCAAAATGCTGTCTCTAGTGGCTCTCTCCATTTTTAGCCACTCCTTCTATTACCTATTGCTCATTTCTACCACGGGTTCTTCAGATCATAGACTTGAGCAGGCTACTTGTTTACATAAATTTTTGGTTGTTACAAAAAAAAAAAAAAAAAAGAATCTGAATAGCCAATGCATAATGAAAAGGGGTTTTGTTTTCTCATGAATCTGAGTGATCTGAAATCTGACAACATGATGAGAGCAAATTCGTGGCAACTAAAGAATGTTACCTGCTAGGTTCCATCAGTGAAAGCCCTGGAAGTGAAGGAAGCTCATGCAAGAGAAACAACTCTCAAGGGATGGTCTTCTTTGCAGCCTGTGACCAAAGTATTTATTTACTTCCCAGACAGCAGTAATTCACTTGTTCTTGTGAGAATGACCCAGACTTCTGAGAGCAGCAGTTCTCACCAGTATTCGACTAGCAATTACATTTTAACATGAATACGGGAAGGAGAAAATCAAACTGAAACAACCCCTGAAAGGCCCTGAAAATGCTTGCCTAGGCAACTAATGGAATCTCAGACATTCCCCCATTTCTGGCTTTTTACTTTTCATTTTGATCTTTTCCACAGTTTCTCTCTTGAAGTTTTCACTGAAAGAAAAATGAACTTCATTCTATTTTCCAAATATTCTGAGTCCCTGCACAATTCCATTTTCCACAATTCTGTCCCAATTCCTCTGCTTTAAGTAAGGTCCATGTGATTTCACATTTCAAAATGTTGCTCTTTCCCACACAATTTCCATGTCCAGTATAGGTATTATTTCAAATAGCCCCTCAACTATAAATATTCAGCACCCATATTTTATTGAAAGTGTTTAACATGAAATTCTGCTCTTTTTGAGTTTTCCAGCATTTAAATCCTGATTTAGAAAGTAGAAACTAGTAGTTTTGAAGGAAATGTTTGTTTCTTGGTGAATCAATGAGTATCACTTGAAAGTAAAAAGAACAGTTTCTCTGTCTTCATAGAGAAAGCCTCACTGTGCAAGAAGAATTTAAGGGCATAGATATTCATTGATCCTCATGGTTGTGACAGCACATCCAACAGAAACAATGTAAGAGAGGACAGATTTATTTTGCTCTTGGTTTGAAGAGTGTAATCCAAAGCAGGCAGAGTGAAGTTTGTGGATGCTCAAGTATGTAGCTAAGAATTTCCATTTCTTGGAAGAAAAGAGAACAGGAAATGTGGCCAAAAACTAGTATGTGAGGAACAGAATGAAAATTTCTACTGCAAAGAGAGAAATTACAACATAGAAAAAAAGTATCAACCAAAACATACTAGAACAAATTCAAAGTCCTAAAGCTCCATGGAAGGCATGTCACTCTCATGGTGATTTCATACGGGCTCCAGTAGGTTGGGCATGCCTTTGCCTACAGCTATGATGACTGCAGTATAGTGGTCTCTCTCTTGAGCTGGTTCCACTCAGTGCCTCCAGCATTTTGTATTACTAGAACCTCTGAAACCCAGGTAGCTGCATTAGAACTTAAGGCTTTCTTTTGAGTCTCATGTACAGGCCAGTCGGGAACTCCATGCTAGCTTGTTTTAAGTTCCCTGACCACATCCACATTCTGGGACCTTTCTGATCAAAGGAATATGGGCATGTCTCAAGTTGTAGAGAAGGCAAGGATTGACAGAAGCTACAGTTGCTAAAGTGAGTGCTCCAATTAAAAAGAAACCGTAGACTTTGCACTGGGGAAAGAGAAATGGTGCATGAATGGCAAATCATCATCACTCATGGAAGCTCTGGGATTAAACAGTGTAGGTCCCAATGAAAGTTAATTAATAAAAGAAGTAGAAGAAGAGTACCTGAGAGTATAGAACTTCAATAGAGACCTACTTGAACAGGACTTCAGGGGAATGTCTGCTCTGCTTTAGCCACTCAGATAGTTGAAGGCTATAGAAGCTTTGGGAACATAGAGCTAGAGTCCATCTAGAGCTAACTGCAGAGCCTGTCGTCATCTGAAGATGTATAGAATAAATATTATAGTAATAGGTCAAGGAGAATTACAAAATTTGAGTGAGATTAAATCTAAAATAACAAACTAACTTGTTTAACAGAGGAAATTTCAAGGTAGCAAGCATTACCAGTTGGGCTGTGACAAAGTCATGGCTCACTGTTTTTAGCCATACTTAAAGTATAAAATTTTGGATATGGATGAAATACAGCCAGATTGTAATATAAATGGAGCTTGCCCCATTGAAATCATTTAGCCGTTACCATCTACATTTTTCTTATCATTCTGTTTTGATCCCCAACAAAATTACTTACACTATTACAGGGCTTCCTACCCAGAAAACCCAAATCCTTCCGTATTATTCCTGCAAACAAGCTCTGAAACTTATTAACCACACTTTACTTTTATCACAGGAACAAACCCATTACTAAGTATCAGTTTTCTAAATTAATTTTCACATTTTTGTAAAAATAGATCCTGATTGAAATAACTTTCGGCTAAACATCATTCCTTTTGGCTTATGTTTTGAGAGAGTATAGACCATGATGGTAATGAAGTTATGGTGGAGTCCATGGTATTGGGGATATGGAATTCTTCAGCACTGAGAGCTAACCTGAAATTTGGGCTCAGAAATAGTGTTCATTGTACCTCACTAGTTATCAACTTTCTCCAAGTCATAAAAGTTTTACACTATTAATATATAGCACTACTAGCCAAGGAACACATAATCCAACATGACTATATTGGAGATATTTTGAATTCAACTAATAAAATTAATAAGAGGTATTTGAATATCTGCCTGTGCTTTGTAGATATAGTAAGTATTATTTATTTCGGGGTTCATTTTCTCCACTAGTGGGAATCCCTGAAGAGAATGGCCCATGTATTCTTCTTATTATAAATTTACTGAACAGAAAACATTTGGCACCAAAACAGATTAAACTGTATTTCCTTAATAATCCATGAGTACTCAACACGTAAGGATTTTTATCAAGTAAGCACACAGTAAATTGGACACTCCAAATGTCTTTTGAAAAGAAGAGTTACTATTGATTTTTCATTGAAACATACATCTCCCGAAGTGAGGTCTATCTGGATCTCCCTGTAAAGTTAACTGAGTCATTTTCTATTTTCCAAGAAGGTGAGAGCAATATCTTCACTTTGCCATAAAGTGTTTGGTTTTGTTTGTTTGTTTGTTTGCCATTCAAGTTTTACCTTAATGGCTATAGTGATCAAGTTCTATTCCATTTCAAATACTACATAGATTATAAAACAAAATCACGGTTTTATAACAGTATACTATATCAGCTCTCTGGGAGAAAATACAGTATTCACCACTTTAGTAACTGTGATGGTTTGTATATACTTGGACCAGGGAGTGGCACTATTAAGAAGTGTGGCCTTGTTGGAGTAGGTGTGGGTATGGCATTTAATATCCTCATCCTAGCTGCCTGGAAGTCAGTCTCCTAACAGTCTTCAGATGAAGATAGAGAACTCTCAGCTCCTTCTACAACATGCCTACCAGGATGCTGCCTTGATCCCACCTTGACGATAATGGACTGAACCTCTAAACCTGTAAGCCAGCCTTAATTAAATGATGTCCTTATAAGAGTTGCCTTGGCTTGATGCCCCAGTGTCAGGGAATCTTAGGGTGGACAGGCTGTAGTGGGTGGGTTGGTAGAGAAGCACCATCATAGAAGCAGGTGGAGGAAGGATGGGATAGGGGGTTTCCAGGATAGGAGGGGAAATCTGGATAGGGGATAATATTTGAAATGTAAGTAAATAAAATATCCAATTAAAAAAAAATAAAAAGAGTTGCCTTGGTAATGGTGTCTGTTCACAGCAGTAAAACCCTAACTAAGTAACAAAAATACTGGAAAGCAACTAGCCCACAGTCTTTCCATATGTAGTCCTCTTAGAAAGAGCAACAGACATAGAAGCTAAAGTCTCAAAACCAGCTACCCAGACAACCCACGGAGATGATGAATGAGCTGTCAAGGCGATGAATAAACAGTAACTCTGCCATCACATTCAATACTCTATTTTCATCAAATAAATGTCATGATGGAGCTAAATCATTTGAGAATCACTGAGTTGGAGAGAAACTAAAAGATGTTATTAATAAGAATAGCTAATATCCATTCAAAATTATCCATGAGCTTCATAATTTATTTAAATTATCATAACAGTCCTCATATAACAATACTTGTGAGATAGTTAAATAGGTGCCATTGTTACAGTTGGTGCTACTACCTTATAAAGAGACCTTCCTAACCTCCGATTATTATTTGAAAAAAGTTATAAAACAGGTTGCAATCTAGAGTGTATATTATAATAATCTATTTTCTATAACAAAGCTAATATTTCTTTATCATCAAGATGAGCAAGAGCAGAAGAAAAAATTTCACTTTGTCAGATTCTCAGTATTAGTATTTGCTGTTTACCTCACAAAATAACATTAATATGAAGTTACTGGTCATATTTTAGTAGTGTAGAAAAGGATCTTTGTAAAAACTAATGACTTATCTAACATCTTTAAAATTGTATATGCAAGAACCATGATTGAAATTAACATATAAAGTATCAAAGCTTAACCCATTAATCTGGAAGACAATACAAGTAAGCAGGGCAAGAGTCATTAGAGACCTCAGTTGAAATCAACTAGTTAAAAAAAAAAACAGTATCCCACATCATTTCAGTATTAGCTCAGATACAAAGATGGTGTCACATAAAATTATCATAGTGAGTAGCAAGGATTCTTCAGATATGGTTCTGGATGTTGTTTCTCCCTATTGAAAGAGTTAAGAAGAAGATAGAAAAACATGGCCCCGGAACAGCCAATTCACCATATGTGAGAAGAGATGGTGAACCTACCATAGGTACCTTACCATAGATACCACTGAATGAAAAGGAAACAGTAGGAGAAATGCTGTAATTGTCCTTCATATGAGTACTTTGATAAAATACCTGTCAATAGTAGCATAAGAAATTAGGAGTTTACTGTGGCCTCACAGTTTGTACTTATACCCTATCATGGGGAGAAGGCATGCTGGCAAGGTGGCTCAAGTTCTGCCAGTAGAAGCATGAGTCAGGTGCTCATGTTGGATGAACAGGCAGACAGTAGAGAAGGAAGAATATTGGATGCTTCACTTTCTTTTTCTTTTTATTAAGCCCAGGACTCTAGACCCTGGAATATCCAGTGCCACTCACACAAATGAGTTAAACCTTCCTGGGAAAACCATTATAGATATACCCAGATGCATGTGTCCTCAATGACTCTGAATCATATAAGGCTAAAAATTAAGCTTAGGCATCATGGTAGTCAAGAAAAAAAAATTTAATTCTAGCCATATATATGTTACCCATTCCAGTATTCCATTCCAGCCCTTTAAAAAAATTCTCCATTGCTCTTAGCTCTGCCCCAGTGATTTTGCTCCTACAGTGACTTTCATTTTCATTAAGAACTTAATTTAGTATATTGTTTAGAGCTAGGTTTTTAACAAAGACTTGGAAAATGGAAAAATTGTTCATATTCCTCTCTCCTGCTTTTCTGCTCTCGTTGTCACTTTCTGTCATTCACTTAAAGCTGGTGTGATGTACCCTAAATGAAGTCATTTCAAAATCTTCATGAACTTCATTTCTATTGAGTATCCACTAAAGAGACAATATTTACCATTCTATGTCTTTCTGACGTTTCTTTTTTATCTGGCTTGGCAATAAGGTTGCTGTGCCAACACTTAAGAAATTCTTCAAAGAATAAAAGCAGTTTGAAGATCTGCCTACCAATCTTCCTGAGCAAATAACAAATGATCATAGAGCTAAATTCTTTGTTTTTCCCACTGTGGCCTGACAAATCTTTATTACTGTCACAAATTTAATTCTTGTTCTGTAGCATTTTTTATAATCTGTTTTTTTCCTGGATATGCCTCAATAAAATATTTATTTGTTAAAGTAGATACAAATATGTCACAGAAACTATCAATCACTGTATAGTACAACATGTATTGTGCTATAACATCGCATGGATTGGAAGTTCAATCCACTCAATGGTCAAGCTGAATTACATCTCTGGCATGATTTTGTGTGGTAACATTTAGCTAAGGGGAAAGCTGACCCAAATAATCAGGATAGCTAGAAAGTCAAAACTCACAAATAATCCCAAGGTAACTTCATGTGGTCTAGTCAACAGAAGAAAAAACTCTGCATGAGGAGGACTATATAATGGGGGTAGGTCAAATACAGCTGTACACATGTGGATGTCAGAGGCCAGAGGCCAGTGTCTTTATCAGTCCAGGTTTACCCTCTTGAGACAGGTCCTTTCATTGAAATTTGAGTTAGGTTGGCAGTCAGCAAGCCAGAACATTCTTGTCTCACACCCCTACAATAGGCTATAGACTTGTACATGGCTATGCCTAGCATTTTATATGGCTGCTTTGTGTTTGAATTCAGGTTCCCACACTAGCACAGAACGCTCTCTTACCCACTGGCCCCATCTCCCCACCCTCCTAGTTTAAATGATAGCTTTAATTGTGCATCTGTTTCTATTGTGGTTCTGCTGATGACCCACTTTCAAGCTTGCCAGTGGTTGCTGATGACCATTTTAATACAAACATCTCCTCCTATAGAGACTTGGACTTAAAATATTGTTTTTATTACAGATAACACAGGGGAGCTCTCAATATTACATCTTATAGTAAAGTAGCTACCCCAAAGGAGCATCTTTTTTCTTTTTCTCTTTAAACCTTTTCATGAAGATTTCCCTCTGGTGTGTCTTTCACTTGTAGCCATTTGCTATGATTTCCAATGGAGGAAGGGGATAGTAAAACTAGCATTGAAACACAGGAGAGAAGTAATCACCAACCTCAAACAGCTAAGTAGCACAACTGTGTTGTGGATAGCCCCAGCCTTGTATTTTGATCCTAGTTCCACCCTTCTGGGAGGGGCTGCAGAGAATGATTGAATCTGTACACAGGTGACATCTTGTAAACCTTCTGTCCGATTAAAACCTATAAAATAAAGGCTAGAGCCAGAGATTGGGTAGTAGAAGGGGAGGCGGAGAAAAACGCTTAGGGGAGAAGAGAGTGAGAAGAATTCAATATAAAAGGAGGTAGAGAGCATAGGAAGAAGCAGAGCAGAGGAGGAAGTTGGGGCAGAAGGAAGCCAACAATGGAGGACCACACAGCCTGGATAAACCGCAAGTTATAAGGGATCTCATAGCCGGGGATTAGAGGAGTGTAGTGGTAAATCTGCCCAATCTAGGCATGCTATTTATACCAATAATTATTAAGTTGTGTTTTCCTTTACTGGTCTCTTTCGGGTAGGAGATTTACCACTGCAAATTTGGGGTTTTAATAAATAATTTCTACTATAAATTGGTGCTCAACACCAGAGGCCAATTTAAATAATTGTTTCTACTACACAACTGTTACTGAAGTTACTTACTACCTTTGGTTGAATTTCAGACCCACTCTAAATGATGGGACCCATACTTGACACTGTTAATGAGACCAAATACCAGAGAGTAGATAGCACATGGTATGGGGAAAACCTACTAAAATTATTCTACTAAATTAACATAGCAAAAAATAAATTCCTAACATGTTGCTGTACCCATAGATCTGTGTTTTACTGAACCATCATCAGAGAAACTTATTGTAGTAGATGGTTATTAACACAGAGATCCACAAGTGAACAGTGTGCATAGAGTAAATGAGTTTAGACCACTCAACACTAAATGCCTCTCTTAAAGGCTGAGGATCAGAGGATTCCATAGATTGTAAGAGCCATGTTGGACAACTCTAAGGAAATGGTATTTTCTAGAGCTAACAGGGCTAGTGCACATATGAACACACAGACACTGTGACAGAATGACATTCAAGTTTCAACTGGAGAAAATTGCAGTAGAGAGGAGGGAAAATAGATGAAGACACATATCTCTAACCAAGAAGCTATTAACAACTGATGTCTGATGTAAAATGGAAAATCCATTTTCTTTTAAAGAGTGGTACTAGACATGTCATTTACGGTGGTAGTTTGAATAGGTTTGATTCCCATAGACTCATGAGTTTGAATGCTTGGTCCACAGGGAATTGAACCACAGGAATTGAAAGATCAAAGGGATATGATCTTGTTTGAATATGCCTGGCCTTGTTAGAGGAAGTATGTCACTGTGGGGGTGGGATTTGAGGTTTCTCCTATGCCTAAACTCCACCCAGTGTTGAATCAGAGCCCCCTCTTGGCTGCTTGCAAGAAACAATTCCTCCTTGCTGCCTGCAGATCAAGATGTAAAACTCTCAGCTCCTTTGCCAGCACCACATCTGACTGCATGCTGCCATGCTTCCCTCCATCTTGAAAATGGATTGAACCTCTGAAACTGTAAGCCACACCCAATTAAATGTTTTCCTTTCTAAGAGTTGCCTAGGTCATAGTGTCCCTTCACAGCAATGAAACCCTAAATAAGACAGAAGTTGGTACCAGGTACTGAGATATGTTGTGATAGGCTTGATCATGCTTTTGTTTGGAAGAATGTGGATTTGGGGACTGTGGAAAGCTGTGGAACTATGGGGGTCTGGCTCAAGAGGTTTGATAAGGGAAGAATTTTAGTGGGTGTGGTCTACATACAGTTGTTGTGATATTTTGGTGAAGAATGTAGCTGTTTTTCTGTCCTTGTCTGAAGAGTCTACCTGAGGCTAAAGTGAAGAAATATAGATTAATTGCATTGAGGAAGGAAATCTCAAAACAGCCTCATATAAACTCTGTCCTGTGATTTAATCTTATAAAGAGCATTTTGATCAAGCATAGCAAACTGATAAAGGAAAAGTACAAAATGTATGGCTCAAGGATTAAAGAGGCACCAGGAAGTAGATTGGAGTTAAATCCTGTGTTTAAGGATATTAAATGGAATTAAGAATATAGTAACCTCAGGGCAAGATATCACCCAGCTTAACTTACTGTTTATGTTTGCAGTTGTACAAGGGATAGTTATATCATGTTAGACTATAGTTATATCATATTATTATAATCAATATTATGTTATTTTTTCACTTGAATGTAAGGAGATATTATTGTGTGTCAAGTTGACAAGGGATGGATTGTGATGGCTACTTTCAGTTGTCAACTTGATTATACCTTGAATGAACTACAATTTATAAGTTATAAAGACCTGTTGAAGGAATTAAGGAAAACTTAGGTCCAGCATTCAGGAGACAAAGGTGTGTAGATCTCTGAGTTCAAAGTCGGTCTACAGAGAAAGATACAGGACAGCAAAGCTTAGGCAGTAAAATAATAAATAAATAAATAAATAAATAAATAAATAAATAAATAGAGATAACTGGTGAAGATGTAATAGACCAATCGGGCCATGTTCCAGCCTCAGCAAGCAGCAAAAATTAGCAGCTTCAGACACTTGGCTCTGACTGAAGAGTCAAGAATAAAAGGAGTTAGCAGGACAATTGATTCTAGTTATTTGGAGCTAAGAAATCAGTCATAATTAAGAAGAGATCAGCATCACTGTGGTGGAATCTTTTAGGAAGTGTTTTCTGAGAGCACAAAGAAACTATTCGAGAGATAAAACTTTTAGTGGCTCATAGACTTGGTAACATGTAAGAATCACAGAGGTATTACTGGTATAGAAGCCATGAAGGTGTCATGGACAGGAGCAGTGGCTTGGCACTGTGAAAAGCTGGGGAAGGCCACTGGTGAAGGTGCAGCCTTAGTGCTGAAGGCTCAAGACAAAAGGAGTCATGAAAAGAAGTTAGGACTTGGCACCATAAAGAGAGACAATGAAAAGCTATTAGGGAAAGTGTAGCTTAATTGCACCAGGAAAAGCCCAGCATATTGGAGATCCTAGTGCCATGTGATGACCACAAAGAACTGCAGCAGCAGAGAAGTAGAGTCAACCAGAGTCTAGAGTGCTACAGAGGGCAGAGCTGCAGAAGTGACCCAAGCTTTTTGGAGGAATTCAGAAGATCATATGTGGATTCCAGACATTGGAACAAGAAGCTGTAAAGTTGAAATTGTCTTGGAGACCCCAAGATGTTAGAAATGCCAGAGCCATGGAATAACTGCCAAGGAAAGCTGCTAACAGGGCGTGGAACCAACCCAAGAGAAAGAATTGTGTTTCAGTCAACAATGCTTAAAGAAATTGGACATCTAACATGGAGATGCAGACTTTGGAGTTTGCCCAACTGTTCTTTGGTCTTTCTTTGGTTCAGAATTTCCGCACTATGATGTTTTGGAATGGTAATTTATATCCTGTGATATTGGAAGTACGTGATCTGCTTTTTTATTTTGATTTTATAGGGGATTACAGTTAAGAGATTACTTGAATCTCAGAAGAGACTTTGAACTTTGGACTTTTAAATATTATTAAGACTGTCATAGATTATGAGAACTTTTGAAATTGAACTAAATGCATTTTACATTATGTTATAGCTACAGGCCAATGAAGACCAAGGAGAAGAATGTGGTGGTTTGACTAGGATTGGCCCCTTAGACTCGTGTATTTGAATGCTTGGCCAACATGGGATGACACTATCAGGAAGTGTGGCCTTGTTTAAGTAGGTGTGGCCTTATTGGAGGAAGTGTGTCACTGTGAGGGTGGGGTTTGAGATCTCCTATGGCTAAGCTCCACATAGTGTGGAATCAGAGCCTCCTCTTGACTGCCTGCAGATCAAGATATAGAACTCTCAGTTCCTTCTCCAGCATTATATCTGCTTGCATGCTGCTATGTTTCCTTCCATGATGATAATGGACTGGACCTCTGAAACTGTAAGCCAGCCCCAATTAAATTTTTCCTTTATAAGAGTTGTTTTGATCATGCTGTCCCTTCACAGCACTGAAGGCCTAAGATACCTACATATTAAAGAACAGATGGACAACACAAAATCAACTCTTAATGTACATTTTGTTTTGTTGTTGTATTTGTTTATTTGTGTGTTTCATTTTTTACTGTTGTTTTGGTTAGGTTTGGTTTGGGTTGGTTTTTGTTTTTAAAAAAAAAAAAATGTAAAGTTGGATGGATAGATAGGCAAGAATCAGGCAGGAGCTGGGTTAAAGAATATGATTAAAATATAAACTGTAGGAAAAGTTTTTTAAAAAAATAAAAGAAAGTAGTAATAAAAATACATAAATGAAAGAAAAATTACATGAAGAAGCATGGACACACACAGGATTTTCCAAAATGGCTTGTAGAACAGCTTTGTGTACAGGGAATACTCTAAGAAACAATGCCTATGAAGCCTATGAAGGAGGAGGGACTTTTAAGAGCTTTACTGAAAGTGAGAGAGAAAACTAGTTCAGACCAGACATCCTATGTAGACACAGGAAAAGTCTACAGCTTGACAGGGCTTATCAAAGTTGTCACACACCAGGCCTTTTGTACTTGCAGGTTTCTTAGATGTGCTAGCTCCAACAGTGGGAGAGGCCCTCCCTGAGGTACTTTCAACCCTGTGAAGCTAAGGCTATTTATTGGGAGCTAGCATCTGGAGACTCAGTGCTGGTAGACCTCTTGGTAGCTGATGGAATAGGTTCTTACACTGTGGGAGAACAGTCCTACCTGACATCACTTTGCCTTTGGCCAAGTATTCAAATGCATGAGTTAATGGGGGCCAATAACAGTCAAACCGCCACTTTCTTATTCCCTAGACTTCAGAGGACTGTAGCCATATGCTATTGAAGCTACTGAAGGCTCCAAATATCAGCCTTCAATAGGCATGTATTATTGATGGGAAAAAGTCATAAACATTATCTCTTAAAGTTTTATGAAGGTTCTTACCTCTGAAGACACTATATTTAATATTAGCAGACATGCAAATGTGGTATGAGAGAATGATCTCTACTGTCACACCCTATGCATGCAGAAATTCATGTTTGGCTCTGTGCTGTAACCTATTTGATTTTGATTAAGGCCTAAGTTTTTATTTTGTACTAGGCTTTAAAAATTAAAATATTGATCCCAGGGTTGAGGTCTGTATGTATTTATCTCTTTTGTTTCTACTACCTGAGATTCAACTGTGTCTTTCTTTCTAGAGTAGCCCAGTTACCAAGACACTTCCAGTCCTAAATAAGTGTAGTGTGTTCTGCTCCACAGCTCCAATGATGCTGAACAAAAACCTTGAGACACACTGAAATAGATTCACACATCCATATAATTTAGCTAGTTAGGTCTAAGTACATGTAATTAGATGTTCCTAAAGTGAAATTAGACAACAGAGTCAAAATAAAGTGGAAGGATGTTTCCTCCTTTTCTGTGGTAGTTGTTTTGGGGTGTGTGTGTGTGTGTGTGTGTGTGTGTGTGTGTGTGATCATAATGGTGTGAACAAATTTTGGCTGATTATATTCTCTCATTATTTCCTATCTTCATTTTTGTCTTAGATTATTGGTAAAAGGAGAAATATACTACATAACTAAGACTAGACCTGGACAAATTTGGCCCTGTATTTTCTAAATCAGTAAAATGAGACTCTATAAGATCATTAGCCAAGGTTACTTAGTTGTCAATAACAACCTGTGAATTAGAAATATATTATCTTAATTTTAAATAAGTTTTTTCTTTAATACAAGACATTGATTTTTCTTGTTACATCACTGATGCACCTAACATCAAGCCTTTGGTTGGAAGTACCTCAGTTCATACTTAATTTCACAGTATCTTAGACATTTTATAATAAGCCAGATCTCTATACCCAAACTGAGATTATAAGTTTATGGGTTGGCTCCCAATGCTGCAGATTCTGTCCTCACCTCATGGAGCTAGAGCTGTCCCTTGATGCACATGGAAATTTTCATTATAGGAAATTTGTGTCTGGATTCTACCAACTTCTCTGTATGGGCAGAGTTGTCAAAACAGGACATTTGATGATAAGGGTATCAGAGAACCTCAATGAAGCTTCATTTGCATACTTAGCAACTTCAAATTTAACATCCTCAAAAATCAGAATCTTCATGAAATTTACAGGGGAAAATCTGTAAATTTTCTTTCATGGATAAATACATGAATGAATAGCTAGCTGTAAGTTAGAAAATAAAGCCAAGAGTCAAATATTGTCAAATATTATTACTGTTGGGGTTGGTTAAAAAATAAGCAGGCCAATAATTCTTCCCTAGTAACTAAGATAAATCAGGCATTAAAGCACAATACTGAATAGAATTCACAAGTGGTCACAGAGTTTTATGTGGCTAATGAAAGTCATAGTAAACTCCAACTATAGTATCTCAAATCACCACGACCCTCAGGATATGGGCATACAGTTCTCCCACGATTAGAATTTGGTTGTCATCTATGTCCTTCAATTTGAATCCTGTAAGTTTCCAAAAAAAGGAAGAAAACTAATTTCTACCTGTCAACAGTACTATAAAATAAGAAAGAATTGGGTCAATTTGATAAATGAAGCAGGATGCACACGTCATATGGACATGTGTATTCTCTCCAAGACTTTTCTTTTAGAAACATACCCTTATAAATTTTGGCCGATGTATTTACAATAGAATAAACCAAACCCAAATCAATCATTGTCGTAGCCCTTGTTTGTAGCCATGGTCATTGATTTAAACATGGATTCACAACCAAGTTTGAGCCTCTGACATGGAATGCATTCTGTCAAACAGCTAACCTCTCTTTTTCTAGTCCCAGTAGTGATAGGATGCAAAGTCAGATTTATGTAAGACAGTTTCAGGAGACCAGTATATAAGTGCACAAATATGAAGGAAGTGTTTGTAGTTTGAGCCACCTATTTAGTCCTAGATTTTTTGAGACTTTGTCCTTCATAGCACAAGAAATAAATAAACATTACATTATCAATCACATTCAAATCCTTTAAATGACCTGATCTACTCTCTGCAATATACCACAAATCATTCTGACCTCAGAGTTTGTCTATCTCTGTATATAGATACTCAGCCAAAATGCCACTTCTTCAAAAATAAACATTTATTTAAAATTAAGCATGTTTATTCTCTTTTCAAAAGAAGATTAATAGGGACTGGGAGGAATGCTCAGTTGGTAAAATTCTTGCTGTACAAGCACAAGGTCCTGAGTTTGTAGCCCCATAATCTGCATAAAGGTCAACATCTGCATAACAGTCATGCTGGATAGTCACTGAGTGCATACCTCCATTCTGTGGAAGCAGACACAGACAGATTCCTGCAGCTCAGGGGCTAGTTGTCCTTAGGTTTTTTCACTTCTTCCCGTGGGATGTTCAGACAATGCTGCACACCAAGTGAGGAAGGATGGCACAGAGCAGTGTTCTGCAGTCCCCCTCCTCCCTTGGAGTGTCCAAACCCAATCCTCATAGGGCAGGAAAGGATGAAGTGAAGTCTGGAACAGCTGGATCAATAGAATCCCTTCTGGGAAGATTTCAGGGTTAAAACACTTCAGGGTTACAGCTCTCTTAACGATGGTCAATGAAGCAGTTCATATGCTTTATTCAGGATGAACAAGGACTATATATTTCATAAATTGGAACGTAGGAAGTCATTTTCTCAGGGTGAAGTTTCATTGGCTACGGCTTAAGGTTTGGTGGACAACTCATGTGCTCAGAGAGGCATTCTAAGAGGTTGAACTGTATCTTTGCCAAGGATTTCATGACATTACCCAGGTAGAGTGTGGGAGTTGAAGCTCCATAGATATGGAAGAGACAAGGAAGTGCTGATGGGAAATGGAGTCCTCCATTTTGTACCAAGCTCAGGGGAGCTGTCTGGACCTGGTAGACTTCTTTAAGTAGCAGCGTTTCCCAATAGCTAGTCCACTCGGCCAAAGTGACAAGCTCCAAATCTAGTGAAAGTCTCTGTCTCAAAAATAAGGTGGATTGGAATTGAAGAAGTCATCTAAGATCTGGTCTACATAAATCATGCACACATGTGTGCACAAACCTGGATGTTCTTGTGCACATACCACATGAACATGTACATACAAACACAAGGGTTTAATGTCAGCTCTCTAGTAAAATAGCTTTAGTATTTAAATATGACAAACTAAATGAAGTGGAAGTTCTTAATCTGGTGTTCCAGGCTGTCTACCATCAGACTTCAGCTTAGATTTTCAGCTTGATGTCCATCATTTCTTTTAATGTATGCTATAATTTATCTAAACAAGTAAACACTACTGGAAGCTGGCTTTTAAGAATTTGCCAGACTTTTCTATCTATCCAATCTATCAGAATTTAACCTTAAAACTCCACAACTGCATGTAACCTACTCTGCCAAATCTTTGCCCACCACCATTGCAACAGTAACACTACCCATTCTGTATTTTAATACAACAGCCTGTTGGTAACTCATATTCTGAAGTGTTCTTCACATGGTACATTATTACACTACTCGTTGTAATGCTTATTTTAATTAAGAAGATGACCAGGAATGAACCGACCATCTACTTATTCCCTTAATTAAACTGTATTCTCTATGGAAGTTGACTTTTATCTGCACCATAGTTCAAACATCCTACACAGAGACACTGTTAAATAAAAGAATCTATAAATTAGCTAATTAATATTAAAAAGAGAAGTTTTGCAATTATAAATATAAATGTTGTATCTAGATAGGTCTAGTTTACATTACTCATTTGACGTTGTAAGAATAAAGAGTCAGAATGGCAGAATCTAAAGGAAGAAAAGACTTCTAGTGATCTGGAGCAGAGGAGTTAGAATTGGAAGGTGGTAGTTTTAAGTCCTTGTAAGGCCCTTTCCACTTAATTGCTTTGTTTCTATAACTCTGAACAGTATCCCTGCTCTCATGTTCAAGTCTTAATAGAACTATACAACTACATGATGTTGCTAAAAACAGTTGAGAAACATTTTCTGGTTGATTTTTTATGATTTGGTGAATTTTTATGAGACAAGGGGCTTTGTGTTATTCACCTATGCATCCCTAGTGTCAGAAATAATGTGCTGATAATAGAAACCTCATGAAGAAATATTAGTAAATACAGGATAAAGAAAGAAGTGGATTTTGTATTCCAAGAATTGTTCTTGGAACTATATGTGTATTGCACTGGAAGTTTGAAAGTTTCTAATCATGCCATTTCACAATCTCTTTCCCATTTGTAAAGTCAGAAATAGGAAAATATGGATGTCAATAAAATAAAAATGTAAATATAATTTAAAAACTCACCTGCATATAGTGGAAGGAAAAATACATGCTACTTTTTAAAATCAAAAGATACATTGCTCATTTAAAAACTTAAAATTACATTATGAATTACTAACTTTGCTTATAAAATTGTCATACATGGTTGACATATTCAAATTTTTATGGCATAGCAAATTAATGGGAAATTCATGAAAGGAAAGGTTATTTTTCAAGGATACTTTATTTCCCTTTATTTCATAAATAACTAAAAACTCCTTAAGACATATTTCTAAACTAATCTAAAATTTATTATTTTTTTCCTTGTGGGCTTTCTTATCTCTAAGACTATATTATCACCAAGATCTAATCAGGTGATAAAAGTTTTATGATTGTAATAAAGTATAGAATAGAACATCAAGCGCTAAAAATGTATGCTTCAGAGATCAAGTATGAAGAAGAGTCAGGGAGAAGGAAAGATAATTATTGGCTAAAATTACAGAGACAGGCATCATGGAGGACACATGACAGGGTCATTGTGCTAAGATATATGATTCTTGACTGCATCTTCAAAGGGACATGGACCCATAGCTTTCCTGAATCAAAGTTGTTTAATGAAATGAAGAATACATTGATGAATGAATGAGCGTTCTAATACATGGGCAAGAAAAGGAAATTCTGCAATTTAAGTATTCAGACTTATTTTGTAGCAAAAAAAGCAAAATAAAATGGTGTTTGTCAAAACTGGACAGAAAGACATGTATTGTGTCAATGCCAGCTTAGTCTAGTTGCCTCAGTTTACCAGAATGATAACATAGAGGGCTTTCTGTTACACAGTTTCCTTAACCTTCCATATTCCATAAGAAATGTGAATGACAAGGACAAACACAATGGTTATTCAAAGACCTGAGAAGACAACTGACAAGGACCTAGGGACATAGGTTGAGAATGAACTAATAGGCCAACAGTCTGGGTGGAGATATTTCATGGAGCTTGGGTTTATAGTCATTGGATGCCAATGTGAAACTGAGTAATAGAGAAAGCCCTAAAGAGGGGTCTAAACAATGAGACCAAAGCAGGCCTTATCCAATCACAAGCTTCAGCCACATCTCAGTACTCTTCGCTGGGTTTAATTTGAACTTAATTCTATTGATTTTTAAATACCAGCATGTGCGATGTAACAGAAGTAATCAGAAATCAAAGTCCAACACATAACAATCAGTCAATAATATATATTGTGTCTGCATATCTGCATTACCTTGTGACTGGTATTTCAACCCCTTCAACCTGCCTATCATTTTAAATCACTTAACACCATATCTGACGCAAAGTAAAAACCGATAGAGCCAAACTTTTTCTATTATTGTTATTATTAATAGCAGGAACATAACAGAGGACAAGGTCTCCTGACTTCTAATCAAGTGACCTTCACACAATCCCAGAAGGCTCTTACGGTATCAATACATTTACACTAAGAGTACCATGTCACGTGTGACTATGCATTATTAATACTTGCCAACTAGATTCCTGGTGCTGTAAGATCTGAGGTACTTCAAATCACCTGCTTGCAAGACAAAGTACTGAAAAACAAAACAATTTTATTTTCCTGGACTGACCTTTAAAGCCAGCAAGCTGCCTTTGCTATGCAGTCCTGGCTGCTAAACACCCTGATGTTCTTATTAAAGATGCAAGATCTGACTTGCTGGCAGGAAGCACTGGAGACTGTCAGGGATGAAAGATCAGCTTTGGGAGGTTGCATTTTTGTGAGGCTGTACTCAGATCATTGAAAATACTAAAAGTCACACTTCAGATACAGTTCTACTAATAAGTCAACTTAGAAAAGAAAGGCTAGCGATATCATTTGCAGGTCTACTAGTATCACCTTCAGAAAGCTAGAATGGAGGGGGGTGTGCTTCCTTAAAGCAACAGCTCTAGGAACGAAATCAAAGGTCAATCACTACATAGACAGAAGAGAAAGATAGAGAATGCTCAAGAACCTAACTAAGTCTCTTCTCTAGATATGAACCCCCTGGGCAGAGTATGCTTGTGACCTACTCACTAAGTAATTTTTAAAGTTTTCTCTGTGTCTCTGGAAACCTGTCCCAATATTAACTATTTCACTAGAAGTCGGGGATGGATAAAATATGTACAAACATAGATGTGATGGTATCACAATTTCTCTCTCTCTTTCTCTCTTTCTCTCTCTCTCTCTGTCTCTCTCTCTCTCTGTGTCTCTCTCTCTCTCTCTCTTACACACACACACACACACACACAGAACTCTAATATAAACAGTCTTCATTAGAAATATGTACAGTTAATGGTTCTCATTCTGAATGCCAAGTTGTGTGAGACTTGAAGAACTGTTGACATTCTGCCCACTGTTCAACAATTCTCCACAGGAGAAAAATAATGCACCATCAACTAGCCAGATTGCCTTTACTGCAATGAAATATCTGACCTAATTAACTTATAAAAGAGAAGCTGTTTATCTATTTCATATCTATGGAGGCTCTTAGTTAAGACTGGGTGGTCTCATTGCTTTAGATCTTAGGTCAAGAAACCAAGGAGAAATAGCAGAGAATATATGTCAAAGAGTATTCACATTGCATGTCTCAGGTAGAGGAAGACAGAGAAACAACTCCAATAATCCCTTTTAATGCTACATTTCAAATTACCCTAGACTTTCCACTAGGATCCATCTATTTCAAAAGGTGCCACCTTGATGGGCACAGTGGCATATGCCTTTAAGTGTAGCACTTTAGAGACCATGTCATGTGGATCTCTGTGAGTTCAAGTCAGTCTGGTTTACATAGTGAAGTCCAGAACAGCCAGAGTTATGTAATGAAATCCTGTTTTGAAAACAAACAACAAACAAACAATATACAAATAAAATGTGCCATCATTTCCTTGAAAATACCACCATGATTACCAAGACCTTGGCTTGTCATGTACACCTTTAAATGACATTCAAACAAACTACCAATAGACTTTGCTGACTTAAAACTTCTTAGAGAATGTCACTAAGACATATACAATCACATTTCTTTATAGAAACTGTGATCTGGTTCCATATATCATAGCAATAACTAATATCCATGCTCAGAAAGTATAGATAATAAGTTGAATCTGTTTGTTACAGTAAAATGTCATAGACTAGGAGACTTAGGCAATTAACATTTAGTTTCTCAGAGTTCTGGAGGCTACAAGCTCAAGGTTAAGTTCCAGCACAGCTAGCTTCTGGCAAGGACTCTCTCCCTGACTTATATACAGCCACCTTCTCCCTGTGACTTCATATGACCTTTCCAAGGTGCAGAGAGAGAGATTTCTGGTGTCTCCTCTTATTATGAGGACATCAATTATTAGGTTGATTAAAGCCTTGTCTCTGTGACCTTATTTAAGCTTAATTACTTCTCAAAATGGCATATCTCCAAATGCCATTCCATCGCAGGCTAGATATTCAACTTATGAATTTCACAAAGACACAATTAATCCCTAGCAGGCCCTATGTTTTCCCTTTGCTGAGTGAGCATATGAGGCATTCCTCTGACTCACAAGTGTCCAACCTGGAGTCTGCAGGTAGGGGGAGGGATGTCCTCAAAATCATTATGAGAAATCTAGCTAAACATACCTGTCTAACTCAACTTTACCCATAAAAAAATAGATTGTCTGTATAGATAAATTTACAGTTTATATTTCATGATTGACAGGATAATAATATCCTAAAGATATTAATACATTCATTGCAGCTTTCATTCATAAAGTGTATTATCTGTAAGGATACATAATTACACTACTACCAGGTAATGAGACATTGAATCTTATTGTGGTAAAGGAGTGTTTCCTGGTTATGACGAGGAAAGGGCATTCCAGAGAGATCTGCATTATATGACAGATTCAAATGTCCCAGGAGTGGACAGTTAGAGCCATCTTCTTAGGTGAAGCTTTAGGAGTGAAAAGTGTTGAATAGTATTGAAAAGGTTAGGTTTTTTGAGTCCAGTGCATGGAGCTAGTTGTATGAGTGCCTCTTTGGACAGACTAGACAGGTCACATAGAGCTTTAGCCTGCAAGGCAATTGAGTAGAACTTCGTTATACAAGAATCTTTTGTAACATAAATGGTGTGTGACCTGGGATTCAGATTATCTCTAAAGCAGGAGCCAGAGGACTAAATAAACCCATGCGTGCAAAAGCAAAATGTAGGTCAGAATTGACCTGATTCTCCTCACGTGATATCTATACACACACATACACACACACACACACACACACACACACACACCACACATATACACACTGGAGTTTGCAGTCTTCTCTCACCAGACTACTTGATGACACAAAAGAGATAAATAGTCAAAAAATACAACTAATTTTAGTCAAACAAAAGTATATTAAATAAATAATAAATCAGTGGTTCTTTCTGCTTCCAGTCAATATCTATGAACACACATTATAATTTTTTATTTATAATTTTTACAAAAAATCACTGGAGGAATCTATGTTTTGTTGGGCTTACTTATACCAGACACTTTCAGTAGGTCCTTAGTTTAGAGAACTACAGGGGAGAGAACGGTGTATGCGATAGATCTGAAACCAACAAAATTTCTGGCTCAACAGAAATAATGCAGTATTTCTTGTATTTCAAAGTTCAGATCAGTTTGTCTATAATTTTGGGACCTAAGTCAGTGTGTTACAGCAAGACATGCATTATTCTATAAAAAGCAAATTATTACCAACAAGATCCCAATTTCGTATTCAATTTTCACATGTTTTTAGTATGTCTAGGTATAGTGAAGCCTTTTTATAGCAAGAAGACTTCAAAGAATTTGATTTAATAAATTCCTTCCCATCCTTCTTCTAAGATAGTTTCTTCCACTTTAATCCATACAAAATGGAAGAAGGTTTGTCCAAACAGCATTGCATGTACAAACTAGAACAGGAACTTTATTTACACTTCTGGACGGCAGTTAAGATTCTTTTGAGATCTGGGGATGTAACCCTGTTGGTAGCATGTTTGGCTACCATGCACAAAGCTCTGGGTTCAACCTCTGGCACTCTATATCCTGTTTGTATATTGTGCCATAAGCCTGTAGACCCAGTATTCAGCAGTCAAGAGGAAGGTCAGAAAAAGTTCAAGGTCATCCTCAGATACATAGCCCGTTCAAGATCAACCTGGGATACATATGATCCTGTCTCAGTTAAAAAGAAAACTCATGTATGTTCATGTATCATACTCTTAATCACCTCTCTAAAGTGATATTGTGGCCAATACAGCTTTGCAGAGGAAATATCTGAAGTTTGACTCTCCTGAGGCCAAACGTGGCAGTGTGCTAGATGGAGACACAATTGACTGATTACAGAGCAGAGGCTTCAACTATGTCACCATGTATGGTTTTGTCCTATTTCTTTGTGTCCAATCAAACCATAGGTTCCAGAAAATATAGCCCAAGACTTCCCAGGAATACTTATGTGTATTATTCTCACTTAAAATTATCAAAAGTTCCAGTGAATGGATAGTGGAAATGTGGTACATATGCACAGTAAAATTTTAACCAACTATAACAAAAAGTTGAAATTGTAAACTTTTCAGTTTAGTGGATGGAGTTGTAAAATATTATATTAAGTGGAGTATCCTTTTCACTGAAAAACAAATCCAAGAGGTTCTTCCCTTTATGTACCTTAACTTCTACTCTACATTTTTCATGCTAAAGTTGAAGAATCCCAGAAACCATTAAGAGGTCACTGAAAGGAGGGTGCCTTCAAGAAGAGGGGATAGTTTATGCTTGTGATATGAAAGTGCGTGGTGAGAGGGAAGTTGGTACTGAAGGTGTAAAGGATTAAAGCAGAAAGGAATTTAAGGGATAGGGAAGAAAAGGGTATGAAAGTGGTTAACCAAAACAAAGGGGAGATGTGAAAACTGACTCTCATTTAATCAAATTAAAAGGCACATTTTATTTAGAAACATAGAAAGAGAGCTTGAATGGTGATACCTTGCATTGCTAAAATAAACTAATCCTAGAACCCACTGGCTGCTCGACCAAAACCCCAATGCCAGCAATGGAATATCTCATTGCAAGCTATAGGTCAAGGAGCCAGGGCACCCAAAAATCCAGGCTTATGCTACTTGCTCTTGGTTGTCCACCAAAACATGACAATAATACTCTGTTGCTAATAACCATACATCATGGTTGCATTATACAGAAACATCAGGTTGAAAGTGAACTAGAAGCATCAGCAGGCTGCCCTGTTTATGAACCATATTAACTGTAAGGCTAACTTGATGGGTAGTGTGATAGAGAGCCTATTGTAATGCCTCACTCTAAGATTAGAAATTGTGGTTCATAGAGGGAATAAAAATCATCTAGAGCACCTGCAGTAAGATGAGGACCAAATAGTCTCAAAGAAAGACTCCTTTTCTTTGCCATAATCTCTTCAAAGACTAGCCTAAAATGATAAGTCACAAATTTGAGATAAGAAGGAGCATGAATCCCAGATGAATGAATGACATTTGATGGTCCTTAGTTTCCTTGTCCTCAACATGTGCATACATGTGGTTTGGGAAATCGAAATGCTCTATGAACTTTGTTTACCATCTGTAAGCTTATACAACATTGTACATGTGTTAGCAATTGTAGCATTCATCCCTTTTCATTAGCACCCCCTGATGTAAATTAATTAAAAGACAGGGTAATATAGTGAAACTAATGGAAAACAAGATGAACAGTTGACCAGATTGTTAGAATAAAAGCCAAGATTTGACAAATGAAATGGCATGGCATAGCAGCCTGGCACAGTGTCACAAGACATCCCAGTGGACTCCTGACCTCACGTCTTCCTTCTGTGACCTCATTTAGAGAGTGTGGTGGAATCTCTAGAAACCTGACAGACTGAAGCTTGTGAATGTCTCTTATGTTCCATTCTGTCAGCTAGAAAGTGGAGATGGTCACTTTTGGAACCTGATTCACAGAACAGTTCTGAGGTAACTTCTAAATACAGCACAGGGCTAAAGGCATGGTTAGTCCTCAGTGATGAAGGTCATTTTCATTCCTAAAATACTGACAGTAACTCTCACATCACAGGATATGCATGAGGAGATACAGGAGTGAAGTCAAATTGCATAGCTAATAAGTGACTGATGTCTGTAATACATTTAAAAGACCTTCTCTCCGTTTCCTCCCCTTCTCTCCTCAGACATGAAATGTCTGTCAAAACTATCCAATGGAAGTATAGTCTAAAAGGCATGACGAAAGGCAATTTCTCTAAGTTGCTGATTGCAAACTTTTAAGGTATACTACAATCCTTTGGGTACAAATGCTTTTTGTTCTCTGTTTGGTTTGTTATTGTTTGTTGTTGTTGTTGTTGTTGTTGTTGTTGTTGTTAATAAGCAGTATCCAGCATCCTTTCTCCTATGGGAAGGAAGCCCAGAAACCTGGTTTTGTTGTTTGTTTTATGAACAATCCTAATGCAAGCAACACAAACAATGAGTCAGCCTTGCTAAATGGTTTAAGCCTTTTTACTTGAAGTATGGTCCAGCAGCAGCAGCATCCCCACCTATAGAAGGTTTCCAGCCGACCCTGGCATGATGGATCTGAGGCATCTTTTTAACAAGTCTCCTAGTGAGTGTGTGTGAACCAGTGTTTCTGGATTTGAGAATTTGATTCCCATTTTAGGATCCATCATTATACGCAACTACAAATAACAGCTTTATGAAATATTGGTGGGAAAACAAACAAATTAAATGATTCCAACATATTTATTGAATTGCTACCAGGGATTTTTCCCATTATAAAATTCAAAGTCTTTTGTTAAAATAAAAAGAAATTTTTATTAGTAAAACAAAAATACTCTTAAAAAATTATCTATCTTGATGGTTTTAAATTTTAATTTTAAAAGCTGTGAACAAGAAATCCTTTTGGATTTTTCTAATGCCTATGGCTCAAAATTAAGCTTGATATCCAAATATATGATTATGGCCTGGTGTCTATAACACACTAAAAACAGTCTCTCTCCTTTTCTCTCCTCTTCTCTCCTCATACATGAAACTGTCAAAACTACTCAATGGAAGTGTAGTCTAAGAGGCATGTTTTGTGTGTTCATCTTTCTGTGGATTGGTACAGTTTTGTCAATTCTATTGTTTTGTTTCTTTGTTTGTTTTTATGGATTTTTATGCATAGACATTATTAGCATTTGGTATGTAAAGTGCATGACCCAGTAAACAACAGCATATGAATGCACTGCTTTCCCAACCCCATCATTCTCATTTAAATCATTGAGCCAATTTTGAGCCACCCTTAAATGTATGTAGTTCAGTATATTGGCCACTCTTCTTCTCTAATGTAATGTCTTTGAGATCCAGCTTTTAGATGCACCATTTATTGTTGTATGCTTTGTAGCTTTCATGATCATTGCTTTATAGTATGTGTATATCAGAAACTTCTATTTGTAGCTTTAGTAACAGGTATGTGGATTGGCTCCAGTTTGAAGTCTTATGAATAAAGATAATGCAACTGTTTCTGTATGTTGGTCTTGTATATGGACACTTACTTTAAAAGAGTGTATACCTACAAATGAGTTTCTCTCTTAATAGTATTCGTGTAGCGTGGTTGCTTCTCCAGATTGACCACTGCAGTATTAAAGCTGAGCAGATGTGATCATTCCATGAGATCCTAGGAGATGGGGCACATTAACATTTCCTCATAAAAGGAAGGAGGGGCTTACAAGTTTTATAATGTTTGTGGACTCCTGAGGCTCATGGTCCTTCACAAGTTCCTCACTTCCCTCCCTGTAGTCATAGAAATAAACAAATGACTTCAGCAGGCTGTTCCCCAGTGTACTGTCCTGTCTGTAGTGGTTAAAGTGCAGTGGACATCCGGTACTAAACATTTCAGAACCGAAAAAAAAACAATAAGCTACTATACACATCTGACTTTGAATAAATATGCCTTTTGTGTTTCAGCTTTCTGAATCTAGATCTTTTAATCCCTTCCAGAAAAAGTCTTATACACTGCATAGAATAAAAAGTTGGAGCCTTTGATCTCTTATTGGACGTTCAACTGTGTAAGTAAGATGACTGAGGCTCTTGTGTGGCCATTTCCTCTCTGTGGTATGGAAGGTATGTTCATAGCTGTGGTAGCAGCTACATAGATCCTGACATGCATGCTAAGACGTACAGTTGAACTGAGCTTTCTCCACAGGAAATTTCCTACAAGGGGAACTACAGCAGAAATAGAGAATTCAAAAAGATCATCCCTGATTTGGTAAGAAATTTGGATAAAGGGGTCAAGGTATGCCTATGGAAAGACAGACAAAGAACCGTGGGCTATTTCAAAGCAAATGTGGCAAGAAAATTGTCAACTTGGATTTCTCAGAGGAGAATGACAGAAAGCTAAATAATGTGCTTGGAATCTTCTAGGTGTCTTTAATGTATGAACAAATGGTTCACAAGTGTGTGAGTGACAGGGAAATATAAGTGACTCCTTTTGCATTGTCCAAGAAAGAAGAGCAGGCTGGAAATTACCCTATCTATCATTCATCAGATGTGGAGGCTAAGTTTGATGCAAATTAAAGTCATGTGGAATGACTACTGGCCTTAACTTGATGTGTGGATTTTTGGATTCCCTACTTACATACAAAAGCATTGGCCTATAGGGATATTGGAATTAATTGTGCCTTAACTCATGAAAAGCTCCAAACTTAGAGGCACAAGGATTGCACCCTGGATATAATGGATAATTGTGCATGGGAAAAAAATATTATACCTGTCCAAAAAGTGTGAAATTATTCCTCCCTGACAGTATATATACTCTGTACATTTGCTTCCCGAAAGAAAACACACTGGTGTGCATATACTCATAGACACCCCTTGCATACCACCATTGAGTTATTATCTGAAGGTACAAATATAAAGGTGCAGCTGGGTGGCATGGCCTCCCATAAAGCTGAGACTATATTTGTACATCCCAAGTCTCTCCTTGTAGGAGGAGCTAAAGGTGAGAGGAGTTAGGAGGGGAAAAGGAAGAGGAGGAGTTAGGAGAGGAAGAGATAAAAGGAAGAGGAGGAGCGAGAGAGAGCAGAGATGTAGGAGCGATGGAGATGGATGTTCACATGTCTGTAGCAGTCAAAGGTAGTTGGTATGCCTAGGTTGGGTATTGGGTTATACTTCTGATTGTATGGGTATCTTGTTACTGATCATTGCCAAATTTATAAGCTTTGATTAATCTATAAGAATTAGAGTCTCATTCTTTTACTGGGCCTGCATGCATGGCGGAATGGTCTAGGCAATGCCCTGCCTTGCGGAGACAGCGTGGAAGATTGGCAGAGCCATCTCTCAAGCTGGCATCTAGTGGGTGGCAGGGCTGGTGTTTCTGGCGGCCAGTTCTAGCTGCAGCACGCAGTGGCCTCCAGCCGAGAAACATGGTGGCTGGGCTAGACAGAGCAACTGCAGCTTAGATAGTTGACCTGAGCCAGAGCCTTTTTAAAATATTAACTGCAACATCTCCTAATAACCATGTCTTAGCTTTACAATCTTCTGATAGATTAACTTTTTATAATTGTTAGACCCCATGATAAGAGCTATGATTCCAGATGTGAAGGGACATATACCCCACTCACAATTTATCCTATGAGAAGGGCACATGAGGAAAATATAAAGGAGGAAAAGGAGAGCGAATCTGGTGTTAACTTGGGATCCTCAAACAGACCGGGCACTAGAAAGGTTCTGGGATTGAAAATCAGAACAATATTGAATAACATATGGAAGTTCTTAGACTTAAAAACAATCTTAGATTAATGGAAGTATGACTTAAAAACAAAGAGGAGTCCCTAAATCTGAGCAAGGCTTGCCTCTTAGACTTTTCCCATATGTATCACATGGGTTTAACTGACAAAGAAAAGTTTTAGAAGCTATGCTTTGTGCTTCCCATAATTTCAGTTAATTCAGTCATTCTGGATTTCTGACGAGGTTGAAGACTTATAATCTCATAGCCAATCCCGGCTATTTATTTTGAGAGAAAAAATTGAGAGGATGGTTTTCAGCTGACATTTATTCTAAAGCCAAGAAAAAAGCCAGGTTCAGAACTAAATCTTTTAGTTAGGAGAGATGACAGAAGTTCTGTTTAGTCAACAAAATGATGGACTGAGTATTAGGTCTATCTTTACCTTACGATACAAATTGTATAGTTATCTTTAATTGTATTTTGAGAGAAAAGTTGTTTTTTTTGTTGTTGTTTTTTTTTTTACAGGAAGGGTGATATGTAGGAAGAACTAAGGTGGTAGGAGTAAGGAGAGGAAGAGGAGAGTAAGGAGAGGAGGAGGAAAAGGAGAGGAGGAGGAGAAGGAGAGGAGGAGCTAGGAGACAATAGAGGGAGGAGAGAGAGAGAGGAGGAGAGAGAGAGAGAGAGAGAGAGAGAGAGAGAGAGAGCAACATGGAGGTGGATGTTCGCGTGCCTCCACCAGTCAAAGGTAGTTGGTATATCTAGGTTGGGTGTTGGGTTACACTTCTGATTGTATGGGCATCTTGGTATTGAGCATTACCAAAGTTACTAAAGAAAGAAAGAAAGAAAGAGAAAGAAGAGAGAAGAAGAGACAGAAAGAAAGAAAGAAGAGAGAGAGAGAGAGAAGAGAAGAAAGAAAGAGAAATAGGCCTCTTGTCAATTTCAAATCCAGACAGTAGTGAGAAGGGAGCATCACATAGTGTCTCTGTTACAGATAGTGAGGAGCAAGCATCACATAGTGTCTCTTTCTTAGAGTCACTATGGACCTCACTGTTCTCTCTTGCTTAGTTAATTGTTCATTTCTTAATTTTTTCCCTTTCATTAAAAATGGATTCTTTTCTTATAAATCTTGATTAAAACTTCTCCTCTCTCTATTCCTACCAATTCCTCCCTACCTCCTCTCCCTTCCATATCCATCCCTTTCTGTCTTTCATTACAAAAGAAGGGGCATCTAATATATGCCAACAAAATATAACAATGAAAAACAAAACCATCACATCAAAGTTGGACAAAGCAAACCAACAGAAGGAATATTATCCAAGAGAAGGCACAAGATTAAAGGCCTACTCATTCACAAACTCAGGAGTTACATAAAAATGCTAAACGGAAAGCTATACTAGATATGCAGAGGAACTGGTGCAAACCCCTGAAGGCCCTGTGCTTTCTGCTTCAGTATCTGTGAGTTCAAAAGAGCACTGTCCAGGTGATTTAGAGTGTCTTATTCTCCTGGTGTTCTCTATCCTCTCTATTACACGTTTATTGCTTTCTCTTACATGGAGTCTCTGAGCTCTGGAAAGGGAAGATTTGATGGAGACATTCCATTTGAAACTAAGTGTTCCAAGGTCTCACCTCTAATAATATCTGGCTGTGGGCTTCTGCATTTGTTCCCATCTGCTGCAAGAGGAAGCCTCTCTGTTATTGGCTGAGGATTTCTTAGTGAATTGTGAAGTCTGTGTCTGGATAGCGAACTAAGACCTCTCGAGACCTCTTCTTTTTCTCCCTGTATGTCTCTCTCTGTCTGTCTCTCTGTCTCCCCCGTCTGTGTGTGTGTGTGTGGTGTGTGTGTGTGTGTGTGTGTGTGTGTGTGTGTGTGTTGAATCCATATGTGTGTATACACAATTCTTATAGAGACTTGTAGACTAAAGCATCTGGTAACCTAAACAGCTGAAGAAAGAAAGAAGAGAGACAGAGACAAAGACAGAGACAGACAGAAAGACAGAGAGAGACAGAGAGAAGAAAAGAAAAAAAGAAAAAGAAAAGCCTCTGGAATGGAGTAACATGAGAGCAGAGTTTACCAGACAAGATACTCTGGGCCTGAAAACACTGTTAGAGATGACCCACTGTTATATTTTTAGCACCTAGTGCAGTAATTAACATTTGGCAGATGACCATAATTAACTAAAAAGATGAATCAATGAGAAAGAGCAGATGGACATTCCAGACACAGATAAACAGGGCCCAGGGCATTACACTCCTGTTCTGTTGAGTCTCACTAATGGACATGAGAACCAGTTGCCTAAAATAGCATGAAACTGGCTCCTTTTTAAGGAGCAAAGAACAGGTCTAGGCATTCCAAACTCAAAACTCTAAAATGGATACTATAATGGGTTTTCTCACTTTTCTCCCTGTTATGTATCACCTACCTTGTCACTAGTGTCCATCTCCTAGGGAAAATGCCAGCTTCCATGTATACACCACAGGTGTTGCAGAAGCACTGTGTAAACACATCTATTCCTTGTCAGAAACGTGTTACCATATAGACTGTCCAGATTACAGTCAGCACACCAAAAGTGCATAGCCCAAGCCAGTCATAATCAGCAAATAGATCTCAACCAGAAGGGCTGCCTTGCCAGTGTGCAGGATAGGCAAAGTTTTCACTTTAAATCACTCAATCACTCAGCAGCTACTGAGAACTGATACTGCAAACCAGAGG
This sequence comes from Mastomys natalensis, assembly GCA_021653895.1. Classification (NCBI taxonomy): domain Eukaryota; kingdom Metazoa; phylum Chordata; class Mammalia; order Rodentia; family Muridae; genus Mastomys; species Mastomys natalensis. The sequence goes on from JAJTUV010000033.1 coordinate 458,835, forward strand.
TACCTAGAGAACAGTTGGTATAAGCCAAGTGAAGAGAAGGAATAAGCCTCAAAATCAGCATGTATTTTTACAAAATATAATACAAGTAGTGTTTCAAAACAAATGAAATAAATCAAATATATTGATATGGATATATAAACCAAACAAGAAAAATTCAGAAAAAAATAAAAAATACAGATAATCAATGGACTACATAGCCCTGGAGTTAGGAAGATCACAATAAACACAGAACAAAAGAGGAACAATGATTGGGTTATCTCACTCAGGATGATATTTTCTAGTTCCAACCCTTTACCTAAGAATTTCATGAATTCAGTAGTTTTTAATTGCTGAGTAGTACTCCATTGTATAAATGTACCACATTTTCTGTATCCATTCCTCTGTTGAAGGACATCTGGGTTCTTTCCAGTTTCTGGCTATTATAAATAAGGCTGCTATGAACATAGTGGAGCATGTGTCCTTGTTAAGTGTTGGAGAATCTTTGGGTATATGCCCAGGACTGATAAGGGGATATTAGCCCAAGAGCTCGGAATACCCAAAATACAATTTACCAAACCCAGACACTATTGTGGATGCCAAGAAATGCTTGCTGACATGATGTAGCTGTCTCCTGAGAGGCTCTGGCACAGCCTGACAAATACAGAAGCAGATGCTTGCAGTCAATGATTGGACTGAGCATTGGGTCCCCAAAGGAGGAGTTACAGAAAGGACTGAAGGAGCTGAAGGGGTTTGCAACCCATAGGAAGAATAATATCAACCAACCAGACCACCAGAGCTCCCAGAGACTAAACCACCAACCAAGGAGTACACATGGAGGGACCCATTACTCCAGCTGCATATGTAGTAGAGGATGGCCTTCTAGGGCATCAATGGGAGGAGAAGCCCTTGGTTCTGTGAAGGCTTGATGCCCCAGTGTAGGGGAATTCGAGGGCGAGGAGGCGGGAGTAGGTGGGTGGGAGAATACCCTCATAGTAGCAGGGGTAGGGGGGATAGGATAGGGGGTTTTCTGGGGAAAGGGGAAAATATTTGAAATGTAAATAAAAGAAATATCCACTAAAAAAGAGGAACAATGAAAAAGATATTGGTATCACTGTCCATAAACAATAAAAATAATGTTGCCAGAATTATGTGTCAACATAACTGAACCACAGTAGTTGATATTTAGTTAAATGTCTTTCTAGTATTTTCTGATGACCATGATATTTGCATAAGTAAAATGAGTAAAACAGATTTCGCTCTGCAATATGAACATGTCTTATCGAACTATTGGAAAAACATGAATGGAAAAATAGAATCTAAGTATTTCTCAGCATAAGAAAGAGGGAGCCCTTCAGGCTGAGTTTTTGAACAGCTAACAATCTTGCTTGTTGCCTCAAAGTTAAACACTGGATGTTCTTGCTCTTGATTTTGGTGGGTGTTCGGGTGGAACTGTACCACCGTGGTTTTCAGGTTACCATCCTAGCTTGCTTCCTATTGTAATGATAAAAGCACCTAGATTAAAAGAAATTTGGGATGGGGGAGGGGTTATCTCATCTTATCTCTCCAGGTCACAGTCCATCACTGAGGAGACCCAAGGCAGAAACTGAGGCAGGTCCAGAACCTAGAGGCAGTAGCTGAAGCAGAGGCCATGGAGAGTGCTACTTACACATTTGTTTGCATGTGCCTGCCCAGGACCTGCAGTGCCTACAATAGGGCTGGGCCTTCCCAACGCCCCTCCCCCAACCCCCCCCCCCCCCCGCAGTCAATTAAGAAAATGCTCCAAAGACATGCTTGTGGGAAAATCTAATGAGGGTAGTTTCTCAATTAGAGCTTCCTCTTAGCAGTTTGTATCAAGTGGACAAATAGAATAAAATAGCCAACACAACTCACCCACTGACTGCAGACCTTGAGGCTTCTGTCTCCACAATCACATCAGACAATTAAAAATCTTTATTTCCACCTCTCTCCTTCTCAAGAATCTGTCATACCTAATAAAGGAGTTTGAGCAGTATGTCCAAAATTGCATAAATTACAAGCCTCTATCAAAATGTAATAAACTTTATGATATATTTTCTATATAGCTTTGTATATTTACACGTGCACTGGTTTATAGCGATATCCAGTCAGTTGCCACAATTTGTATTAAGTACTGTGACTGTCAACTTGACCAAATCTAGAATTGTTTTATTTAGGGTTTCTATTGCTATGGCAACACACCATGACTAAAAAGTACCTTGGGAAGGAAGTGATCCGCTTTGCTTAAACTTCCACCTCACAGCTCATCATCTAAGGCAGTCAGTGCAGGAACTCAAACTGGGTGGAAACTTTGAGCTGACACAGAAGCCAGGAATGATTTCTGCTTACTGGCTTGCTCTCATGGTTTGCTCAGCCTGTTTTCATATAGATCCAGTACTATGAGCCCAAAGGTGGCACCACCCACAGTGGGCTGTCCCCTCTCATGTCAATCACTAATTAATAAAACATCCTACAGGTGATCTTATGGAGAAAGCTTCTCAGTTGAAGTTCTCTCCTCTCAGATGACTCCAGCTTATGTCAAATTGACATAAAACTAGCCAGTACAAGAATTAAATGGGAAATGGGTCCCTGTGCATAAGTGTGGGAGATTATCTTTATTATTTAATTGATATGAGAAGACCCATCTTAATTGTGGGAGGGACCATTCCCTATGTAGGATTTCTTAATCCTAGACATATAAAGTGGGAAAAGCAAGCTGGATATGAACATGCATCCATCAAGTCATTGTCCTCTTCTGACAGTGGGTGTAAATTGGCCAGACGCTTCAAGTTCCTGCTGCCTTCACTTTCCCACAATGACAGACCATAACTTGAAATTATAATCCTTATAAGAGCCTTTCTCCTTTGACTTGCTTTTGTCAGTTTTTTATTCGTTTTTTAATCATAGAAATAAGTAATGAAACTAGGGCAACTACCTACTAAATTTTTTCTGAACATACAACAGTAAAAATAATAAATAAATAAATACAAAAATTATGCTACAGTGAGATAGACAGAACAATAAAATATACCACCAGTATATATTTTAAAATTATTCTGTATAGCCATATTAATGATTATTATATTACTAGAAAATACAGAGAAACACAAGCATGAAGAGTGTAAAATGCCATAGGTAAAGAGTGTTGTGATTTCAGATAAGGGGCCTGGAAGGACGTTTGCTGTAAAGGTGAACTTCAACTAAAACCTCGTGGGACTTATGGAAAATAGGAACACAGAAGGCAGTGAGCCAGCTGTGTGACAGGTGAGAGACATGAGTCACTTAAAGGAGAATGAACATAATGAGGTCCGAGGAGCTCGATTTTGTATGTGTGCTGAAGAGAAATAGAAAAGATTTGTGGAAGGATGTCAGTGGATGCAGTGAAGAAAGGAGCTTCTTAAGGAGCTAAGAGATTTTAGAAAGCTAAGATATGAGAATGATGGTATTTTCACAAACTGAGATTAAATGTATGCATGTAGAGATAGTGGTGGAGAGGGGATGGAAAACATATTAGGTTAAATTTCAACAGTCCATGAAAGAGAGTGACAAGGACCAGGTTGCATATACAAATGTAAAGAGAAGCAAAACATAAGCTTTTGACAGGCCGCTACATGGAGAATTTTTAGTCCTTTAGCTGAATTATAACAAGGGAGTAAATGCACTAGAGAAAAACCCAAAGATTATCACAACAATGATTTCTGTTTATTATATATACATAATTTATTAACAAGTGCAAAATAAAAATTTTCAGCTTTACATAGTATGAATCTCTTTTATTACTACAAAATCTAAATGTCTATATTGTTTGATGCTACTTTAAGTGTGTAAGAAGAAAGAAAAAGCAGAAGGATGCACTGAAGTTACTAGCAGTGGCAACATCTGGATTATGCATACAGAGCCAGTCCTGTAGAGAGGATCATTAACTATGCCTTTGGGTGTCTTTGTATTTGCTGTTTATTTTTGCTCATTGTAGCACGTAATTGTTATAATTCGTGAGCCATCAAATAAATGACAACAACCAAAAAAAAAAAAAGTGGTTTGCCTCTCTTGCCCAACAATCATTTCTGATTTATGCCTAGGTGAGAAGAATAATAACGCAAATTCTCTGCAAATACCGTGCAAAACATTAAGGCCAAATTGGCAAGGCAAGAAGGTCTCATGCTGTTCTGCAAATACACAGCTTATCAGCCACAGGTTCTGAAAGAAGGGGCTGGCATTGAAACTCCGCTGTGAGCAAAGCTCAGCTCTAAGGGAAATTTGAGCTTACTGTTAGGTGACTACAGTTAGCTGAACTGAGGAACATCAGCTCTGGTTCTTAAAACAGCCTTAGGCATGCGCACTCGGGGATGGGGACGCAGGAACTTTCACATAAGAACAAGAAGAAATGCAAGCACATTTCAGGCTCGACTTGAAAAAGGAGTCTGTTAGGACCCGGAGCTGCCCCAGGTTTGGGGGCCACTATATCCCAGCCTGAGCTGCTGCTTTGGCCTGTGGGTCTTAGCAAGAGAGAGGTGGGGAATGGAAGGGCGAGAGACTCGAGGAATGGAGACAAGACAGAGAATCTGTTCAAGTCCTCTTCCCTTTATTGAAAGGAAATCATGATATATATAAGCATAAGCAGGGGGGACACAGCTGAAGACACTTTACCACGTGCACCTTGCAGCTGGGGGCACCAAACAACAAAACAAGATATGAGAGAAAACATGATGTTAATCAGAGTGTGCTCAGCTGTTGTAGGCTGTTGAAAACAAGTCTCTTGTCAGGGTATATGGCTTGAGATGGCTGCAAAGATGATAGCAGCTTTCTGCTCAGAGTTGGCTCCCAACAGGAATCCAGGCTGTCACTGGCTTCAGGAGCAAGTTCTGGATTGGATGAGATGGCTGGATGTGGATTTGAGTTGACTTTCGAGCCCAGCTCTGTCAACCTAGCTCTTTACTTGGGGAGAAAATGATAAACCTTTTTGTATCTCCATAGCCATCTCCAATGAATGCAGTAAGATGACAGTGATGGTGATGATGGTGGAGATGATAATAGAAGCAACTTACCTCACAAGGAATTGTTTATTAGGTCAATTTATATAAAATATCTAAGTCAATGTCTAGTAAAGAAAAAGCATATATGCATTTCCTATTATTACATTACTACAATTCTCTTAAAATCATCTTAGTTAATGCTGTGGATTGAATGTCTATATGTCAAGGAGAAAAGGTGACACTTTCATCTCTGACATCTGAAAATAAGATGATATTCAAATTTTATGTTTTCTTAGATGCAATCAAATTAAGAATAGGTCACACTACACTACAGCTAAACTCAATGCCTGGTATCCTTTAACCTTGTCAGGAAATAAACACAGACACAGACTCAAAAATGACATGGAGAGACAAAGACAGATTCTGGAATGATGGGACTACTACAAGCCAAAAAAAAAAAAAGCACCAAATACTGCCATGGACCAGCAAACATTAGGAGACAGGATCTTTATCTCCCTGGGAATCTGTAGAAGAAATCAACTCTGTTGACATTTTGATTTCAGATTTGCAGCTTCTAGGACTATAAGACAATGAATATTTATCTTTAAGCTACCAAATCTGTAACAATTTTATAGGAGTTGTAAGGAAATAGAATTATGGAAGCTGTTGATAACCTTGTTAGGATAACATATATTAGGAACCATCTTAGAATTTATCAGTCTTGTCAATTTAGACACAATGATTAAAACAAAAAGAATAATCTTAATAACATCTATTCAGTGGATACTTAGTTTAGTGGCTTTGTAATAGATCACAGAATAAAAAAAAAAAAATGGCCATATGCCCTCCTGAGAAATAAACTCCGCAGATAGATTAAGCATTGTCACAAAATAAACCAAATTGAAAATCAACATAGAAAGGATTTTTACTAGTAAAGTCCCTCAGTGACCATAAAATCATTATGCTGAAGATAAAGGGCTATTTCTCAGGAGATCTAGGAAAATTAACAAATATTGATTACCATATTTACCGTGTGCCATTCAGTATTCTAGGACTTTGTATTTACTAGCCTACTAAATCCATATTACAACCCTTTGAAGTACAAAGGAGAAGTATTTTAAACCATGATACTTAACTTGCTATAAAATGACATATAATCAGCCTTGGAAAATGCATCCTAATTCCAAGATCATAAGTTTTCTTATTATGATGGAGTTTTGGCAGGGAAGTGGTTGACAATATTGTATGCAATCTAGGTATTGTCCTTTTAATAATTTTTCTCATTGAATTTGGGGATAATTGATGTCTTAAATGAAATGAAAGGACCACCCCTCACCCCCAACTCCTCACGACTCAGCGACGCCCAGATGTGCAAGAGTTTAGGAGTCCTCTTAGTGGGCCAGTGGACCCCCAACACTTCATTCTGGGCTTCTCTGTGTGGTTCTCCAGCAGCTACCGGAGGCCTGGAAGTCAGGAAATACCAGCTTTAGCTTCCCACATCTTAGACTGCCTTTTCCTACCCATGGAGTGCTGTCTCAGCACTCCCCTAAAGCCCAGCACCATGGGAGCCTGGCATAAGAACAGTCAAGCTCCCTGCATTTCAGCAGAGGGGCAGAACCCATATCTGTGTGTCTTCTGCATTACCTTAGAGGTTTTGTAACACATGCACCCCTGAGCTATTTTCTAGCAGTGATCCCAGGAGGCCACGCTGGTCTTCTTGTTCATAGCATTTAGATGATTTCTAATTATCCTTTTCATCATTATTCTTAAAATCATATAACTCTCAGATGTAAAACAAAACAAAAGACAATTGAAAATTCCGCTGCCATGCATCACCATTCCTACTGAAGAAACTTTTTAGGCTGCTAACTTACTTTAGTCAGTGTGATGTTTGAAGGTTGGGTCAAGAGCAAGATTGGCTTTAAGGATCTGCTTCGAGGATTATGATTCTGATTATTATTATTATTACTATTATTTCTGTTTCTCTCTTTACAAGGAACATTTCAGTTACTAGCTTACATTGCATCTAAGGCAATGAGTTCTTCACATGCTTTAGCTCCTCAGTGATGGAAACATGTTCCAAAATTGTTCATATGTCACATAGCTAGAAAGGACTTTATGAACAGGGCTTTCTGCCACTTTGATCTTTCTACAGCTTCTGCTGCAATCTGATAGGCAGCAACTGTCAACACAAGTGCTTCTCCATGCACTTCATGAAAACTAGGCTCTCCATTTGGAAGGAATTTGAAAAGAGATGACCACATCAAAAAAGAGGCATTTATGGGAGTGTAGCTATGCCATGCCCAGAAGACATCTTTTTTGCTTCATGATTTCATACAGTCTTCTAATACTCACATTTCTAATCATAGATTAATGCCATGTCCAACATTTAACAATGAAACTTCTTACTGCCTCAGACAGTGGTTAAAGCAGAAGATCTTACAGAAGGATTTGGCCACTTATTCACAGAAATCCTTTCCCCTTCTCCTTGTTTATTACAATTGTGTCAAGTGCATACCAGATACTGAATGAAAAGAACAAGACTAACTCATCTTGGTATTCATAAAGTTCAGATGCATTTGGGACATTTAAATGTGAACACAAGTATAGGTGTGGGTGAATACTAACAACAAGCATGGATTCTTAACCAGAGTGATTTTGACCCAAGAGGACAATCTAAGAGTACTGTAGAAGGTTTAAGTTGGTATATTAAGGTGTGTATATTATTGGTACATAAATCTATTGAACATCTCCATTCACTAAGACTGTCAAGAGCAAATGGAAACTCAGATATTGAGATGGATTGGGTAAGACATAAAGGGGAGAGAAAAAGAAATGTTAAAAAGCTATTATGAGTAATACAGGAAGAAAAGACTTAGTGTTTCCAGAGATGCTGAGGTCTACAAATAAGCAACAGTTGAATTCTACTTGAGGGTTTAAACCTGACATAAAATGGAGATTCTGTCTTAATAATATATGAGAGAAGAACATTCCATACTAATGGACCCAGGTTTATAACTGACAAGAATACAAGTCTTGCAGATTTAAAAATAAAGCATCAACAACAACCTTCATTTCCATGACAATGAAGATTTAGTCAGTAATAATATTTGCTTTAATTTTTCAAGTCTTTATAAATTATTTGTTTCATTATGTTATTTGTGCACCACAATGAGAAAGACAAAAGTTTTAAATTTAAATAGATTTAGGAGGAAATACTGGGCCTAGATATTGAACTTTGAAACTGTACATAACATCTTGAACTTTGAAGCTTTGCTGGTTTCTTCACCAGATTAAAAAAACAAAACAGCAAAGTTAGTTCTGAATAGTACATTCAGTAATTTATTGGAAATGCTTATTTAAATGCCAGGCATATAGTGGAAATGCAATAAATAACTCTTACGGTTACCAGATTGTCTTAGGAATGAGAAAAGTCAGAGATACAATTCAAAGCCTTCAGACTTTTTTCCTGAGTGTGTTAATTATCAGCAGCAAGTTAAAGAGACTAGATAAATCTTTGAATTGAATTTTTACATTTTCTTTCTCTCTTCTCTAACATTCTCCTACAAAACAAGTTCAAAAGCAAACAAAGTCAGTCTTCTTGGTGTAAGTGGAAAAGTTTAGTATTTGACAGTTACCAGGAGCCAACTAAGGGAGCTGTCCAGCACATACTTAGACATTTAGGAACAAATTATGTGAGAAGCTAATCCTTGTGTTAACATCAAAGAAAAGCATCTACTTAATAGCAATTCTGGAAAGAAAACAATCTTAAAAGATAACAAAATAACTTAAGCTCAGAGAAAGCTTCTGTGTAAAGGCGAAAACTCAGGAAGTAGGTAGGTTGACACGAAGAATAAAAGTACTACAGAATCTTAAAGAATGGTGGTCATCTGCAGAATGAAATGTGTATAAAAGAGATGAAAGATTAAAACTGCCAGATTCCACACCTTCAAGGGTACTTGTAACTCTCTAGGCACCATGTTTGGTTGGGGTTATGAAGAGAATGAACATTTCAAAGATCCTCAAGTACTGCATGGGCAATGTACATATAAGATGTTTCAAGATTCTCATAGCAAAACCAAAGAAAAGGATGAAATGCATCTGGCCAAGGAAGTAGAACTTCAGTAGTTGTGAAAGCACTGGTTTAAGAAAGCAGTGAAAAGGGAGAAATAGAAAAAGTTACATGGATATTTGAAAGATTCTGCCTGTACCTCACCAAGTTTTGGTTTAGCAGAGATAGGTTACTGGTGAGTGATTAAGTAATGACAAACATATTGATTTTGGAGTTGGCTGGATTCCTGTAGACATGAAGAATTGCTGAATTGTTGGCACAGCCTAGCTGAGATGAAAGAGAATCAATTGGTCAAGGATTAGAAATTGCATCTGTGTGACTTTCTTCAGCAATAGTAGTGGGTACAGTACAGAGCAAAAGCCAGAACACTGGGTCATAGACAACTTGAATCAGGATATAAAAAGGATGAGAATAGAGATGGCAGAAACTGAAATAAAAAAATGTCAGAGCTACAGAAGGCATAGATTTGGTCTGTAATCTGATGTTCAGGATCACTGAAAAGACTTGGGAGGGAAGAAGGAAGATGAAGAATAGGAGAGGAGGAGGAAGAAGAGGAGGAAGAGAAGGGGTAGAATAGGAGGAGCAGACGAAGAAGAGTTATTCTGTTTTACAATATCTTATTATTATGAAGAAGGATAGATGGTGGGGAGGGGAGAGACAGAGATAGAGAAACAGACAGAGAAAGAGGTATTTGTGGAGGTAAGAGGACAATTTCAGGCAGTCAGCTGTTTCCTTCTCCCTTTATCTGGGTTCTAAAGATCAAACTCTTGTCATTAGGCTTCTGCAGCATGTGCCATTGCCTGCTAAGTTTGGAGTTATTCCTCTTAACAAGACTTTCATCAAACATCTGTTGTGCATCCACTTTAGGTGGGCTATGAGTAAGACATGAAAGAAAGAACACTGAGCAAAATCCAGTCTGCATTCACTAATTCTCCATGCAATGAAAAGGAAACAAACCTTGGTAGTAATCTACCTGAATAACTGGCAGTAGTTACAGGCCCTAGTAGCCCCCAAAGTGCTCATTTGTGTATGCTCTGAGGATAACATACAGGAACCCATTTCATTAGCATGCTAAGTATATTACAAATATTTCAGTTTGAAAAAAAAAAAGAAAGAAGAATCCTAGAATGCAAATCTTAATATTGTAGAAGGCTTTGAGTGTTTTCCATTAGAGGGCATAGAGGGCATCAGATTCTATGCGTAAAGGCCAGATGTACAAGGTAGAGTGCTAAAAGGCAAGTGTAGAGGAAAGAAGGAAAAGAGAAAGGTAGAAAGAGAAAGGAGAGAGAGAAAATGAGGATTTCATTAGTTCCCCTCAATAAGCTTGTTGTTTAAATGTTTAAGTGTCCAATTAAATATGAACAAAGTCATGTTCAGGTTAGATAAATAATGTGGCAAAAATCATGTAACTTGAATTAAAATCTAAGTTCAGATTGCCACAACATTTTTGCAGAAGTCAATTAGACATAGCCTTTGCCTTCAAGAAGATGACATTTCTGCACGTCACAGCATTAGAAGGGATTTTCTAAGTGAGCAAGAAGTTATCGATGACTCAGAATGATAGGAGTGGATAGATACTCTAAAAATGTTGATTATAACTGTCTCTAAATAATTTTAGGATATTGAGGCACTAAACACAGAGACAAGTGTGATATTTGACCCTCTTGCTGTGTCTTTACAGATTCAGTGACTGAAACTTAGAGCAGGAGGAACGGAAAGGTCAGTACATGACTGCCAAAGGGTTCCAATTCAACTGCTGCCAGGCTGAAAGTTCTGGCAGTGTCAGTACTAGAATCTAAATGCAATGAACATAGCACAGGACAGAAGAGAGGACTCTGCATTTGAATTGAGCACTTAGCCTTCTACCATATTAAGATTAGCACTCTAGGATTCTTCTTTCTTTTTTTTTTTTAATTCCAAACTGAAATGTTTGTAACATATTTAGCATACTAATGAAATGAGTTCCTGCATGTTGTCCTCAGAGCATACACACATGAGCACTTTGGGGGCTACTAGGGCCTGTAAACTACCACCAGTTATTCAGGTAGATTACTACCAAAGTAACAGGAATCACAAGAAAGCACTGGCACACTGAGCTGTGGGCAGAATTTGCACTTGAGGTTGAAGTATTGACTGATGTGAAGCCAACCATCACACATGCAAAGATTTCCCCAAGAGTAGCTGGCAAGAAATAAAGCAGAAATTTTAAGAATTGATGATAGTGTTAGGCAGAATGTTGAAAAGAATGAAAAATGCAGTCTGAGTCTTCATGGCCATGTATGACTCTATATCTGTGAGATATTTCTCCACCTGTCTTGTGTTTTCATGACCATATGTTCTTGCTCATTTATTCCAGAAATATTTACTACAAAAACATCATTATGCCAGATACTTTAAATACACAAAGGAAGATTCTTCAGTTCCAGGATTTGATAGCACAATGAAGCTGAAAAGTAAAGGACACAATGTTAGTATTAAGCCTGAACTCAATGCGTGACGTCATATTTAGGTGACAGCAACTTCTACCTTGTTGCTAAGACAACTGCCAAACATTCCCACAATCCACCTGACTACCTCACCTGGTACCTGGGAAAGAGAATACATCACAGCCCGTATAAATAGGCAGTGCCACCGACCCCACACTCTCTCTTCTTTCCACCATCTCTCTCCCTTCTTCCCCACACTCTATCCAAATAAACCCACGTTCTCCCATGGAATGAGCCAGTCTGCTGTGGTCTGTTCTAAGCCACGAGCCGAACCTTTTATTGGTGCATCAGCCGGATCCAAATTCCTCGGGCACCTGGACAATGGTGCCACCTGTGAGCCCGGCCAGGGCCAGAGCCACGTGATGCCACCTGCCTCCACTCTGACCCTGCCACTGTCCCTGCCATCACCAGGCATGTGAATTAACATCTGCTGCTGCAGACAAGCCCCATCCGCTGCGAAGCTCACCAAATTTCTGCTGTGTGAGCTGTGCCACCGCAACCCCATGCGGTTCTCTGGGTACCCAAGCAGACTTCCTGGTTCCACACCCCGGTTAATAGACTGCATATACTCGCAAATACACACTGGCTTATTAATTGGTAAGGAGTTTCAGCATGGTGGGAGGGACCCTAGACGCCTGGGTAGTGTCTGGCCAACACTCCCTAGACTAAGAGGTTGGCTTTCCATTGCCCCAGTCCATATGACTGGCCTCTAACCGACCTATGACTTTGGCCCGTTGCATGATTTCTTTTCGGAAATAGCTCCCCCCAAGCTCTCGCAGCTGTTAAAAGCCCTGGTTCCAGGCAGCTATTTCCTGGCTGATCAGCTTCTGGTGGGCTGGCTCAGCCAGGGCCCTCGGGCTTTCTCGTGACGACCTGATCGCCTGATCTGTGCCCTGTGCCTGTTATTCTCATTATCAATATTTCTCTCGGGATGCTGATTGAAAATTGATAACGACTGACCATCATGCAATGGATTCATCGTCTTCATCCATGCCACTAGACACTCGACTGGGTTGTCTATTGAAAAACCTCGAATCGTTAAGATTACAGACCAAATTGAAGGCTGCCAAACTGATACGCCTTTGCAATAAGGTCTGGATCCTGTACCCTTTAGATAACGGCTTGAAATGGCCACTATATGGCACCCTAGACCCGATCATTTTAAGGGGTCTTAATACATACTTCCAGCAGTCTAATAACTGGAATGAAATTCCCTATGTTCATGCATTTATCTATCTTGTTACACACCTTCCATGTGCTCTGCTTGCTCTCTGCCCAACGTTCTCTTAGCTATGACTCCTCCCAACCCCCTTTAGAGGACCTAACGCCTTTAGATCCAGCTAATGAACCACCTCTGCTCTGACGCAGACCTGTTTCGAGCACCCAAACTGCTGCCTCGGCTTCTTCTTCTCACCAGGGTACCTCTGAGCCCACTGGCTCCACCTCCCCGGACCCCTCCCCTCCTTCTGTGCCAGCTGCAGGCCATACCAACTGTCCTGAATTGGCCCCAACTTTCACCCTCCCTATCATTGTTGTAAGGTCAAACCTCCAACCCCTTCCTCCAGGACGCCTAAGCCAGCATCTGTCCTTCCTCTAAGGGAAGTGGCTGGCAGTGGATGGCCTAGTTAGGGTACATGACCCTTTCTCACTGATGAACTCTCCCAGATAGAGAGCAGATGGGTTCCTACACTTAACTCCTCGCTTTCATCAAACAGTTCCAGTACAATCTCCCAGTCCTATAGCTGACTTCCATGATGTTCATGATTTTACTAACAATTTGCTTCCTGATGAACGCAGTCAAGTTGGGAGAAGCTCATGCAGATGATTCATCAAACAGACTAGGACAATCCAATTGTATCTGAAGCAAGTTCCTGACCAGGATCCTCAATGGGATTACAATTCAGCAGGAGGTATCTAGCTGAGATAGATTTATAAACATGTCTTTTGGCAGGATTAAGGAAGGCAACGTTGAAGCTGGTTTACTTTGAGAAATTCCAAGAGGTTGTCCAGGATAACACACGAAAACTCATCTCAGTTCTTAGAATGCCTTACAAAGGCTTTATTGCAGTAACCAATCTGGACCCTGAAAACTCAGAAGGTAAACAACTTCTTATGACCTACTTTTTTTCCCAGAGCTCCCCCACATAAAAACTAAACTTAGGTGATTGGAGAGGGGGGGCCCCCAACTCCACAGGCAGAAGTCTTGGCACTGGCCTTCAAAGTGTATCATGGGAGAGATGAAAAGCCCGAAAACAGAAATACCATATGTGGCAAAGGCTGTCAACCAGCCTCAGCCACTACTCCAGCTCCTGGTCTTCTAAGGCTCAGAGACCACCTGGCTCCTGCTATAAAGTGTGTCAACTGGTCATTAGGCAAAGGCCTGCCCAACCCCAGCAAGCCAAGGGGACCATGCCCCAGATGCCGTCGAGGGGACACTGGGCGTTGACTGCCCTCAGGTCACTCAGAACAGAGGGACGTCCACTGCCAGAAAACCCTCAGCTGACCTTTTAAGCTTGGGTATGGAGGATTGACAGGGCCTGGGCCTATAACCCGACCATGCCCATCACTAGAAAGGGGCCTCGGGTAGATATTATTGGTATGTGGAAGAACCATCTCCTTCCTCTTGGACACTGGGGCCACTTACTCGGTCCTGACAGAGTTCTGGGGATCCACCTCACCTTCGCAATCTCCTATTGTTGGGGTTAGGAGGACAACCTTACCTTCCTCACCAGACCCCCCCACTTAGTTGCATTTTATGAGGGGTGCCTCTCACCATTGTTTTTTGGTAGTACCTACTGTCCTGTCCCCTTATTGGGAAGGTATTTTAGCTAAGATGGGAGCTTCTATTTCCTTTGCTCCCCAATTCACCTGAGCCCAAGCTCGCCAGCGTTCCTCTGCTCCTCCTTTTAGCCAGTCACCCTACTAACACTAACATGTTATTTCCCTTACCAGCTTCTCAGATGGACCCCAGAGTTTGGGACGTCCAGAACCCCTCTGTTGCTAAACATCATTCTCCTGTTGTCATCCAGTTACTGGGACCCTACCAGGTACATCTTCAAGCTCAATACCCTCTCTCTCTTCAGAGCCTCAGGGCACTTAAGCCTATCATTTCTGATTCTTTAAGGAAAAAACTCCTTCAACCTCCTCCCCTTTTAACACCCCTATACTGGCAGTTAAAAAACCTAATGGAATCTATCGCCTGGTTCAAGACCTCAGGCGCATTAACTCTGCAGTGGTTCCCCTCCATCCTGTCAGGCTAATCCTTATTACTCTCCTCTCTATTATCCCCTCAGGGACTTCTCATTTTTCAGTCCTAGATCTCAAGGATGCATTTTTCTCTATCCCTTTAGATGCCCAGTCATAGGACATATTTGCCTTTACTTGGACAGATCCTGACACCCTTTTCTACCCAACTTACCTGGACTGTTCTACCTCAGGGATTCCGGGACAGCCCACATTTGTTTGGGCAGGCCCTGGCTTCTGACTTGCTTTCTTTATCTCTCCCTAGATCTAAGATTGTACTTTATGCAGATGATGTTCTTCTCCGTAGCCCCTCTCTAGAAATTAGCCAACCTGACACAGCTGCTATTCTAAATTTCCTCTCCAGTCTACAGGGTCTCACCTTCCAAAGTCCAATTGTCCACTCCTCAGGTCATCTATTTGGGAATAATTATTACCCCAACCCACAAGGCTATTACCATAGATAGAAAGAACCTGATTCAGTCTCTAACTGTTCCTTCTACAAAGGAAGAGATTTTATCATTCCTAGGAATGGCTAGCTTTTTGCGTTCCTGGGCTCCTTCCTTTTCCCTACTCTCTCGTCCCTTATATGAAGCAGCATTAGGTCCCACCCATGAATCCCTTCTCAAACCTGTTACTAAGCCCTTTCAAAGGCTCCAACAGGCTCTCCTCAAGTCCCTGGCCTTGCATCTCCCTGACCTGACTCATCCTTTCTCCCTCTATGTAACTGAAAAGGAGGAATTTGCCCTTGGAGTCTTAGGTCACCAACTGCGACCATCTTTTGCACCCATAGCATACTTGTCAAAAAAAACTAGATCTAACCATCCAGGGATGGGCACCTTGTATTCGTACTTTAGCTGCTGCTAAACTCCTTATTCGAGAATCAAAGAAACTAACCTGGGATCGCCGTCTCTTCTCACAACTTGTCACAGCTCCTAACTTATAAAGGCTTACAGACTCTACCTCCCTCCAGGATTCTTTCTCTTCAAGTAGCTCTAATAGAAGACTCCACCCTCACTTTTCAATCATGCCCACCTCTTAATATTTCTAATCTTCTCCCTCAACCTAATACTGACTACTCCCTATCTCACTCTTGCACTGAAACCTTAGAAGAATTACTACCTCATCCTTCACACATACAGGAGGGCACATTGCCTCAAGCCACCTTTACCTGGTATACAGATGGAAGCTCCTTTCTACATGAAGGGGTCAGGAAAGCTGGCTATGCTATAGTGTCAGATACCAAGGTTGTAAAGGCACAGGCTCTTCCTGCTCATACCACCAACCAACAGGCTGAATTAATTGCCTTTACTTGTGCCTTCCAGCTGGCACAGGGACAATCCCTCAACATTTTCACAGATTCCAAATATGCATTCCATATCCTCCTGTCCCATGCTGCTATCTGGAAGGAGCAAGGGTTACTTACCACAAAAGGAGGATCAGTAACTAACGCAAACCAGATTATGACCATGCTAGAGGCCTCCCATCTCCCCACAGCTATTGGGATTGTTCACTGCAGATCTCACCGGACAGATGACTCTATTGTCTCCAGGGGAAACAACCGAGCTGATGAGGCAGCTAGAGCTGCAGCCCTTAGGGGCCTAGACTCATCTCACCCTCCTCAGGACATTCTTACACTACAACCTGTATCCCCACCTATACCCCTGACACTCGTCAAACTCTGTCCTACCTTCACCAACTCTTTCATCCTAAAAGCCAAGTGTTGTCTTATTTTGTTAAGGCCCACCTACAGCCCACTCCTGAGGACTTAAGTTTTTTAAAATCTATCACTGCTTCTTGCAAAATCTGCCAGATGTCAGATCCCAACTCAAGGTATCGTAGCACCCCTTTTACTACCCATCAGGCTAGAGGTTCCCTTCCTGGAACTGACAGGCAACTTGACTTTACCCACATGCCTGCTGTGAAACGAGTCAAGTACCTCCTGGTTTTGGTGGACACCTTCTCAGGCTGGGTAGAGGCTTTTCCCACAACTAACAAAAGGGCCCAGACAGTCTCTGATCTCTTCCTCAGAGAGATCATCCCCCGTTTCGGTGTCCCTTCAGTCAGACAATGGGCCTGAATTTACTTCCCAAGTTTCTCAAATTCTATCTAAGGCTCTAGACATCCCTGGCATTTTCATATTCCCTACCACCCTCATTCTTCAGGCAAGGTAGAGAGGACTAACCGCTCTTTGAAAACCACTCTTGTTAAAATGTCACAGGAACTTCACCTTGACTGGGTAAAACTCCTACCTTTGGCTCTTTTCAGGCTAGAGCTCTTCCCAAGCAGCCTCTCCTTATCTCACCCTTTGAACTCATGTATGGACATCCAGTTCTAACTCCTGGTCTTTCACCTAAATGCTCTCCCCTCCCAGACCATCTGCTGACCCCATTACTTTGCCATCTCCGTTCTCTCTTGTGGAACTTTGCTGACCACCATCTACCTCGACCACACACTGTCTCCTGTCCACTGCCTGTTAACATTGGAGACCAAGTGTTTCTCTCCCCTCCAGATCATCAGCCCTCACCTCTCTCTCCCAAATGGCAGGGTCCTCTTAAGGTAATCCTTGTGACCCTACAGCTGCTAAACTTGAAGGACTCCCTCATTGGGTCCACTTGTCTCACCTCAAGCTTTTCATCCCTTCATCTAAAATTGACTCCTCTTCATACACGTCGACTCTAACAGGACCATGCTCTATTAAGCTCCAGAGGACATCGAAATCACCCACCTTGTCCTCAATCCCATAAAAACGAGACTCCACTCCGGCAGCCTAGCTTGACCTCACTGGACTAGACATGTGTTTTTCATCCTCCCCTGCTGTTTGTTTCTATCCAGGTCAGCCTTTGTATCTAGATGTACAAGGTTCAAGAGACACTCACAGATAACAGTCTCTCCAAACAGGGCCAGGGAACTGCTCCATAGCCAGATGCCAAGAACCAATCCAAATTGCCATCATCCCTATACCTGTTATCCCATTTAAATATTATGTTGTCTATACTTGCTTTCTTTTTGCCCAGTATAGAAGAGTACTGGTCTTTTCAGATACATATGCTAGGTTCACGAACCAACCACTTCTACCAACACTGCAGGACACTCGCTTCTAATCCAGGACCCACGAGCTGTGGTGCTTCAGAAATGATGGGTACCAGGTGTCCTGACAGCTAAAAAAGATGGTCTTCGCCAATTCTCCCAAGAAAAATGCCATTTTGAGAATGTGAGACCTCCAGCTCTGAGATTTTTTTTTTTTAAAGTCCCGTATAAAAGCAGATACTCTCCTATAACACCCATTTAGCCATCCTCCTGGTATTATTTCTAACCAATTTATTAATCAGTTCCTGTTACAGGATTACCAGCTACTGTCCACACATCCACCGAGCAGGCCCTGATGGTGAAAGCCAGCTACTCCCCTCAACAGACTACGCCCCTACACAGCAGGAAGTAGTTTAAGAGACAGGACACGTCAACTCCTCTTTCACCATCGGCTTCCCCCTCTCTTTTTTTTTTCTTTTTTAATAAGAAGAAGGGAGGTGTGTTAGTATTAAGCCTGAACTCAGTGAGTGACATCATATTTAGGTGACAGTGACTTCTACCTTGTTGCTAAGACAACCGCCAAAACATTCCCACAATCCACCTGACTACCTCACCTGGTACCTGGAAAAGAGAATACATCACAGCCCATATAAATAGGCAGTGCCACCGACCCCATGCTCTCTCTTCCGCCATCTCTCTCCCTGCTCCTTCCCCAGGCTCTATCCAAATAAACCCACGCTCTCCCATGGAGGGAGCCAGTCTGCTGTGGTCTGTTCTAAGCTGAGCACTGTAACCTTTTACACAACACACACACACACATTCACACACACACACAGAGCAACTAAAGACTATCATATTAGCAATCTTCACTGGGTATTGTGAGAATGAAAAATCTTTGACAGAACCAAACCGATTATGTCCCAGCAGCTTGACTAGGAAAGACCTTCAGAGTTAGCAAGTGTGAGTAAGACATTGCTATGAGAAAAACTGAAAGGTAAGAGAACAGAGTTGACCTTGTGTGGGTAGGATGAGTAAATAATAAACATGATTGGTGTATGTTGTTCTTAGACATTCCAGTAGAGATGTACAATAAATGCCTGAAAGATGAGGATGAGATTTGAAAGTGATGACTAGCATTCAGGATTAAAGCCAGACCATAGATTCGGCGATTAAGAAAATGTATTTACAAGGAAAGAATGTGTGAAAAATAGCATATGAAAACACCACGTCTGAGGCTGCACCTGATGAAGAAGACATTAAGAAATCAGGTCGTTTAGGAAAAAAAAATCAGTATAGGAGAAACAAAACCAAGATGATTTATTGTGTTTTTATCATGTACATAACAAGATTATCATTTAATCTATAACTAGAACACAATGACACTAAATTGTTTACAATATCACACAACCATTGCCTGTTAGCATTTTGTCTAAGCTCTGCTCCACAGATACCTGGCAATAGCCAGGTATGCTCCACCCCATAGTTACCTGGCAACAGCCAGGTATGCCTGACTCACTATAAAAGGGGCTGTTTGCCCTCTCCTCTCTCTCTTGCTCTTGCTTTCTTGCTCCTGCTCTGTCCCCTTGCCCTTCCCCTCTCTCCCCATCTCCTCCCCCATCTCTCTCCAAGTACCCATAGCCTGCCTCCTCTCTCTCTCTCTCTCTCTCTCTCTCTCTCTCTCTCTCTCTCTGCCATTCTCTCCCTCTACTACCCTTTCATCTCCCTTCCCCATGCCCTGAATAAACAAACTCTATTCTATACTATACCATCATGTGGCTGGTTCCTCATGGGGAAGAGATGCCTCAGCATGGGTCAACGGAGGCACCCCCTTCCCCCATACCTCACCACACATCCAGCAAGACATATTCCTCCTCTTTTATCTTTTTTATAAACACAACATCACCTACAATATCATGTAACTATTACCATTACTGCTATCTATATCCCAAATTTATAAAGTTTTCCTTAATAAATACACTGTGTCCAATAAAATTAAATAACATGCTGTTTCCATTTTTATGCATCCTCCATAGCTTCTTTTCTACTTTCTGTCACTGTGAATTTGATGTTTAAATATTAAATGTAAGTGGTATCATTATGTTTGCCTTACAAGGCACGACTTTTTAAAAACTAAATAGAATGCCTTTCAAGGACCTCCTACATTATAACATGGTTCAAACTTCATTCATTTTTATGTGTTATGTGCTAGAGTTGACTAAAGATTCATGTGATTGAACAAAAGCATGCACAGATGAATGGTGGCTTTAGCATGCTTGTGCCTGATACATCTTAGCTCCTTGGCAAACAGTCTAATGGGGGAATGATAAACCATACTCCTCTCTTTGTCCTTCAGCAGGCCTTGCCTAGAGCAAGTGTTCAATAATGTATTATTGAGTGATTCCCTTCAAAAATTAATCCTGATTGAAGAAATTCCCAATGTTCTTATTGGCATTAACCTGCAGGCTTCCAGTTCTAATAACCCATACTCATTATTCATTGTCAAAACCTTAGCCTTCAGACTTCTCTCAATAAACCTGTTATTGAGACATACCAGTCTAGCCCAGTATTTCCCAGCACCACACACACTTCAATAGCTCTGCTTTCATCTGTGATATAGCATCTACTCAACTTGCTATTCCACCTGAAAATTTCATTGTGGGAGCTTTCAGGCTTTAAGGTTTCATCTTAAAACCCCCATTCTGCAGCTCAGATTTCTATGGCATTTTGAAACCACATCTATTGTAACATCTATATATTTGAAGAAATATACATTTCCTTTCATATGCAACTAATAACACTATATTCAAATAGATGAAAAAAATGATAGAACTACAGGGTGAAGTAGATAAAACTATCATAACTAGTCATGCCAATACTCTTTCTGTTATTGATAGATTATGAGGACAAAAACATCAGTAAGCATAGAAATTACCTGAGGTATTGATCTTGGTGTAATTGGCAGCTACAGAATGCTTTATCTGATAGCAGCATCATACAGATATTTTTAAAGATTACAGAGAATATTCATAAATATAGACACAATTCTAACATTGTGTATGTGCTATGTGTATGTACATATAGAGGCCAGAGGTCAAAGCAGAGTACCTTCTTTAGCTGTTCTCCTCAGTTTTTGTGGCAAGGCCTCTGTCCAGTCCAGTCGGTATGGCAGTTCAGGGAACTCCCCTGATCCACCTGTCTCTCTGCCTACTTAACCTTGAGAGCATAGACAAGAGGCTTGCTGCCTTTCTTTGACCTTCTCCACAGATTCCATTTAAACAAATTTAAAACAATAGAAACTCTTCAAAACATTCCACCTAACCATAATGGAATTGAAGTGAGCATCATTAACAACAGAAGCAATGAATAACTTCCAACTGGTTGTAGATTAAGCACATTGTTCATCAAAGTTGGATCAAAGAACTCTCAAGATATTTTTTATTAAAATGCAATATAAATTTCCAAAATGGATAGGCTAAATCTAAAACAGTGCTCAGAGGAAACCCTACAGCAAGAGCATATGTAAAGCAATAAAAACAAATAAAAATAAAATTGATAGCATAGAAAACGAGAGACAAAAATTACATCAATCCAAGCCTTGAAGTTGAATAAAGAGATCATAGAAATTAGTGAACTTGAAAGCTAGAAGAAAATTGTTCTATAGAAAGATATATAAAGTTGATAAACATCAATTGAGCAAAGTAAAACTAAGAAACACAAGAAGTATTCATATCATCAATATGAAAAATAACATGTTATAGAACTTACAAGCATCAAAGTGTCAAGGAAAAAGTATGATTGTTAAAACTAGAATGTAAAATGCTTGCACAGACTAATTGTTCCCTAGGTAGTGATACTATTTAGGGAGATTGGAAGGGGACCCAGCTGGAGAACGTTCTTTTACAGCCCAGCAACAAGCATGCCTAAATCATTGAGCTATAGTTGTATAACTGTTGGCCCCACTACGTCCTGCAATTCTCACTTTTTGGACAGTATCTCATGTGGTCCAGGCTGCTCTTGATCTTGCAATGCCAGGAACAATAACCTTGAACTTGATTCATTTGCTGCTCCCTCCTGAGTGCTGGAAATAAGAAAGATTCAACCGTTCTTTTGCTGTTTTGAAACAAGTTCTGATATTCTGTGGTCTAGATGGGCCAGGAGTTGCCCAAAGTGAAGGATAAGCTAGAAGTCTTGATCCTCCAGCTTCAACCTCTGAAATGTCAAGGATAACATCATAGCATGCCTTCAGGATCCCACTTTAGGCAGTGTTGAGTATTGAACATAGGGATTTTGGTATGTCTAGGCCAGCCCTCTACCCATTAAAGAAACTCCCTAGGATTGTTACTCAATCATTAAGAACAATATTATCTTACTAAAAGAACTCCTATGCCTAGATGATCCTGGAACATGGACCATCAAGATACACATTAAGTGTGTAATGACTCACTGATACCAAGTTTAGATAAACTGGAACCCAGATTACCCACCAATAGACTACAGTTTATTTCTTAGTATTCAAACTGTACCAGGAAAAAAAATCTGTAAAACACAAAAGGCAAGTATCCAAGTTTGAGGGTGCAGTAAACTAATAGAGTTAGCAAAGCAGGAACCTAAGCCTCCAAGGCTGATGTGCTTCCTACTCATCAGCCCTGGAACCCTTCATCTTGGGCTTACACCTGACTCCTTCATAAGGACCCAAGCAAACAGCACTTGAAGTTATACAGAAGCTTCCTGAAAGTCCTGGTTGCCACAGAATCCCTGTGCTCCCTAGACTGCAGGAAGCAAAGAACTCACGGTTCCAGCCAGGTGTGTCATCCAGGGGGATGCTGCAGATTAACTGGATTCTATTTGCATCCTCTCAATTGTCTATGAAATGCAAATGTGCCCTGCTCACACACCGGAGCCATCCATTGTCTGTGTCTGTGCAGGAACTGATAATGCCAATTAAATGCCAAGGCTCACTTAACAGGTGTGCTGATTGCCTCTGCAGGATGATTTACTGGAGCAACCCCCTGGTGTGAAGCAGACAGGAAAGAACATTCTGTCTCCTTGTCATCCCCATCCTGGTTATTAGCTTTCACATTTGGACTTCACTCGCAAGAATTAACTTTTTCTCCCTAAAAACAAAATGAGAATCATGTTACATAGGTGCGGGCTAAACCATTCACATTGTTTGGTCATTATATCAGTGTCCAGAGACTCCATTAATCCTACCCAGACTCTTGTTGAATGCTCTCCATTCTACTCACAGCTTCCTGAGGAGGCAAAGCAAGTCGTGGCATGTCATCTTCCTACTCACAGCCCACAGTGACTTCCTATTGTTTACTTAATCAAGTACACTTTCTTCAGCAAAGTACTCGAAATCCTTTATTGACTATATTCTGTTTTTCCAAGAGTTACTGCACCATCAGCCCACTGCAAAATTTGAAATCTATCATGCCTGCTTTCTCAAGCTAACTTCTGAGATGCCTTTTCATGTATTCTACATCAGTCCAGAGCTCTGTCAAAGTAGAGAAAGACAGACAGACAGACAGACAGGGAGAAAAGGGGAAGAGGAAGTAGTAAAGGATGGAGGGAAGGAAGGAAGGACAGGAAAGATAGGATGGAAAGGGGAAAGGGGCTTTATAGATACCTGTAATTGCTATTTCTTTCTACTATGATCCTGAAAGTTATTATATAAAATTACTTGATTCTGGGCATTTATTGCATATCTAAGCATGGTAATAGCTTGGCTTGTAGGATATTGTCTTACCTCTGTCTGCCTGGCTATGCTATGTGTCCTCATTTTGCAGATGGGATACTCAAGTTTGTAAGGGATGAATGGTTTGCCCAATGCCATGAAATTAACGGGATGCACAGATCAGAATTCAAACCAAATATGCAGATACTCCAGCAGATCAGCACTTACTCCGTACAGTTTGTATTGGCATCCCAGATGTATCCTTCATAACTAAATCATTTGTAACTATACACCTGACAACCACTCATTTAGATGACATCAAAAATTTGAATACATGAGAGGAAGGAACATACCACTTTTAATTGTACATTCACCCTACCAAAGGAAGACTATGTTAAATTTTTTTGCAGGACTTAGTTTTGTCCTTGGGAAAATACCTGTCCCTGTCTCTCCTTTTAGCTTTTAGGAAATCCAAAGGTTTGTGGTACAAAAAGTGGCTTTATGTCTTCCTAGCACTGACATTGGGAGGGGTGAGCATATTTCTATTTAATCTATTTCTCGGAACCAGAAGGTCAGATTTATTTTATGTCTATAGGTTACAAAACAAATGCTACCACACCAGACACATCAGAGCAGATTGTCCAATTTCTGCTGGTTTCTTTGCTTTACCTGTCAAGGTCCTGCTCTGGGAAAAGCTTTGCCCATAACAGCTTTTGCCATCCAAGCCTGGCTTTCTTCCCTCTAGCCCATGGCTGGATGACAGACCCTGCTGATTTCAGACAGGGCTGAAAGAAGCTCCAGGAAAGACAATTTTCATTTCAAAGCTTAAACATGAGAAGCGCCCTCTTGCTGAGTAAATGAACCTGCTGTTTTCATGCTGAATAGAGCTCTCTGGAAGGGGACCTGGAGAACAGTGTTGGCAGGATTGAGAAGTGAAGACAGAAGTTTGCCACTTCTGTTGTTTCTTTTTCATTTTAATTTTTAAGATATGGTTAACGTGTCTGGAATATGAGCTGTGAGTTCTTAAGTTGGATTGGAAAGGTGGAGTGAGCATTTAAAATTATGGTCACGTCTGTGGCTCTTGATTAATCTAAGGGCATATAAAGTACCTTACCTCACAGCCAAACTCCTGGAGTAGTTTGCACATCTGTTGTGGAGATCCTCCATTTTTCTTTTTTCTAGAACTTGGAGGCTCAACTTCCAGGAGCCCAGTACCAATAAAGGAGCACTCTTTTTTTTTTCCCCTAAGGCACCAATTTTTCCATAGTGGGCACAAGATCATTCTTGAATTGAGCAGGAAAGCAAAGACCCTGAGCCCTTCCTCCCAGGGACTATAACACCGGTAACCTAAGGGCCTGGAGAGCTCAGCTTCTCAGTTTCCTGAGAAAGAAAGAAAGAAAGAAAGAAAAGAAGAAGAGAAAGAAAGAAAGAAAGAGAGAGAAGAGAGAGAGAGAGAGAGAGAGAGAAGAAAGAAAGGAAGGAAGAAAGGAAGAAAGAAAGAAAGAAAAGTAATGAGCAGACAAATCAAATACATAAGTAAAAATGCACAACATATTAGTTAGAGAAAAATATGAAATTAGAAAGATTTATCATATTAGCATAATGGTCATAGTTAATACAATTCCTATTGTGCTCCTAAAAATTGCTGAGAGATTTTAAATTTTCATGTCATAGATTCAGAGCCTAAGTATTCATGGAAATGGTATGCTAATTACCTTGAATTTACCATTCACAGTTTATACATGCATCAAAATATAAAGTTGTAAATCATTTGTATATATAAGTTTTTATCAACTAAAACAAAATAGTAACATGAAGACTTTTCTCTCTCTGGTTGGATCTGTATCTTCAGATGGCTTTGCATAAACTTTATATCAAGCCTGGCGGGACGAACAAAGGAGGAGGGAGTTTCTAGGCTGTGTAGAGGGGTCCTGAGGGCATCAAGAGGGGCAGAGATATCTATCTATACTTTCACAAGTGATCTTTAGGTTGTGAATGGAAGCCAGAACCCTGTGTCTCGTAAGGATGTGCTCTACCTGTGTAAATCCCTGTCTCTAAATACTGTGATTTGAAAACATACAACACAGGACATAGAGAATCAAGTTGGTTTTGACCAGGAAGCTTTCACCGTATTGGCTAGCTTTTATAGTAACAGAAGATGATTAGTATACTAATAGGGAACAGTGCTCAACAGTCCCACCCAGCTGTGAACTCTAATAACTACAATAATGACCAGCATGACTAGGACATTGCTGCAGTAATGACACTGCTGTTATGGAGGTAACCGACCACTTTCTAACTGAACTTAAGGCCTTCTCCCCAAGAAGACCATGGTTGTTATTGTAAATCTGTCCATGAACTCATAGTTGGTGACCTGTCAGACCACCAGAATGAACTGCCTCCTATTATTTCAATAATTAAACCTTATACCAAATTGCCCCTGAAATTGAAATACTGTACCCATAGTTTAATGCTGTGCTGAGACCCCAAAGAGTAACGTACAGTGGTTAATATAAAAATTAACAATTGATTAAGTGGCAAGAATAAATGCTAAGCCACAGATGAGACATTACCATCACCACAAATGGGACCTGTATATTAAATACCACTCCTTGGGCTCAGAGACCATGTCAGAGAAGAGAGCAAAAAGATTGTAAGAGACACAGGTTTGAGAGAACTCTACCTAAACAATGTCTTATAGACAGGATAGGACTGGTGCCTTCATGAACTCACAGCAGGGATGGTTACCTGTACAAGACCTGTTCAGTATCAAGCCAATCAACATTCTACCATGGATGACAAAGGAACTCATGAGCCTGGAATCCTAACAGAGGAGCTATTGAAAGCTGATGGATTCTTGGCAGGGGAGGGGAAGTAGTTATCTTTAAAGGCATGCCCCCTCATAGGTTGACTGCACTCCACCTGGTAGCCCCACACCTGTAAATATTAGGCAGTACAAATTTGTTTTGGACATGGTATGTAAAACTGAGAAAGGATTCGGAGATAAGGGTGGATCTGGAAGGATATGTGGGTAGACTTGGGATGAACATAAAAATACATAATGTGAACTTCTTCTTGAATAATTCATAATTAAAATACTCCATCAGTATATTGAATCCAATAAACATATTAAGATAAAGAATAACAAGAAAATTGAGATCCTCCTGCTATTTAGATTTTCTCTGGGGTTAATAACAAAATGGTCTAATTAGTAGAGGCTACGGGATGTTGTGGAATGCCTCAGAATATAGTATCATGAAGCCGCGGAGAATGTCTGTATCTGCCTTATTGATTAAAACAACTTTTCAAAGAATTTTGAGGGAGATACAAACACACTTACTTGTGGCCTCCAAAACTCATTTTGAAATGTTATTGCTATCATCCATATATGTCCTTTTACATTTTTTTTTTTTATTTATTTTCCCCTGCTGACTTTTTCTCCTAATGTATCCAACCATTGGTCCACTTCTTCTCCCAAATAGTCTCTGTCCTTCTGATTTTATATCACATATATTCCCCTTCTCTCTTTTTCTCTCCCTCTATGCTACCTTAGGACTTTTTCTTTTCCTATTTTGATCCCCCTTTATATTTCATTATTCACATCTTACACATAGACAATTAAATTCTGAATTTAGACAAATATGTCTCTCTGAGTATAGCTCATTATGGTAATGTTATCCAGTTTCATCGATTTTCCCACAAAAGCAATGTTTTCATATTTGTGCACTAATAAAATTCTGGTGTACATATACAACACATTTTCTTTATCTAACTATGGATATCTTGACTAGACCCATTTCTTACATATAATATAGCAATAAGCATTACAAATGCAAATATCTTTGTGGTATGTTGACTTAGAACCTATAGCATATATACCCAGGAGTCATATAGATAGATTCTGTATATTCTAGATTCCATTTTCCTGAGGAAGCTCTACAGTGACTTCCATAGTGACTTAGCAAATTTGCGACCCTAAGGGTACTGAGGGATTGTCCACTTTCTCCACTTTCTTGCCATAATTTTTCTTTTCTGGGATGATAGGTATTCTGACTTTGGTGAGATAGACTCTTGGCACTTTTAATTTGTATTTTCCTAAAAGCTAAAACCTATTGGCTATTTGTAAATTTTAAGGACTACCATTGCCCCATTTATTGATTTGATGATTTTATTTTTTGTATTTAATTTTAGCAGCTCTTTAATCTTCTGTCTATGATATAGTGGGAAAGTATTTTTCCCATTGAGTAGGTAATCTCTTTACTCTACTCAAAGTTTCCTTTGCTATGTGGAAGTGTTATAGTTTGGGTTTTATTCCTATAATCAATGATGATCATGGCAACAGCTATAAATAAAAATATTTACAGCTGTCCTCCACTTCATGGTCAAAATGGGTAAAATAATAGCAGGAAAAGTATATGTGGATAATTGAAAAAGCCACTCTTGGTCAGACAATACATCCTTTGTTCCTTCAAAAAAAAAAGAAAAGAAAGAAAGAAAAAGAAAAATATTTAATTGAGGCTGGCTTACACTTTAGAGTTTTAGTCCATTATTGTTACGGCAAGAAGCATGACAGTGGGTCTCCCAACATGATGTGGGAAAAGAAGTTGAGAATTCTACATCTGGATCTCCAGGCATCAGGAAGAGACTGTGAGCCACACTGGCCATAGCTTAAGCAAATGAGACCTCAAAGTCTACCCCCACAGTGACACATTTTCTCCAACAAGGCCACACCTTCTAATGGTACCACTCTCTATGGGCTGAGCATTCAAACACATGTGTCTATCGAGGCCATTCTTATTCAAACCACCAAATATTTTAATTTCTTTTAATCTAATATGTCAGTTCTTAAACTTATTTTGATATCTTGAGTCAATGTCATGAGAGATCTTATCCTGTTTATTTGCCACTAGCCTTTGGATGTCTATTTTCTTTCTAAGTGTGAGAAATTGATGCTATAAATTTATTGAATATATTATCAGTGCCTTTAATTTTTGCCTTGGCTCTTTCTTTCGTTCCATTTTATTAACCTTTGTTTCCTAATAATATCTCAGAGTTCTTGAATGTTTTTGCCATGCTCGTATGCTACATTTTTCTCATTAGTATTTATTATAGTATACATTAAACTTTGTCCTCAATTCTTGATAGCTTCTACATAGCTGAGTATATTGATGTTTTTTACAGTGTTTTTAAATTTCATCTATTGACTTACCTATTTATTTTTCTAAACTTTCAAATCCTTACTGAATTGTTTCTATGTTGATAATTTTTTCACTCAAATTTCCAGTTTTCTCATCTAATTTGTTCATTTTTTCACATCACCAAGCTTCCTCTCCTGATTCTACACTGGCTTTATCCGCCTGTTTGTATGCTCTTTGTGGTCATCTATTAGTTTTGCAAATAAACTTGATATCTCTGTCAGTTTTGTATCAGTTTTAATATCTTTGAATTCAGTATTGAGGAGTTCTTCTTCTCCTTCAAAGGAGTTAGAGTGACCTGATTTTCATAATTTTTGTGTTTCATGCAACTTGTGCATCGATGGTTTTGGGTATCACTTCCAGTTTTATTTTGGCACCCTCTTATTCAATAGGTTCCTCTTGAGGAGTTGGTCCACAGTATTACTTTTTGAAGAATTTTACATTTTCTATTTTCCAACTTGTTAGCCATATAGTTAGAATTGTGGTCAGATTAGCTTCTTTTCTAATCATCGCCTATCTTTTAAACTGTACTTTATAAATATCCAGTCACTAATTTGTGAGTACTTGAAACTCTTCTTCAACTTATTGTCTTTGGAATAAAGTGTAAGTTGTCATTGTTGTTGTTGTTATTGTTGTTGTTTTCCCAAGGAGAAGTCTTCTAGCCTAACTTCTTCCCTAGAAATCCCTATGAGATGGTATCTTTAAATGTCATTCTGTCATGAATGTACAGGTGTTGCTTTTTTTTTTTTTTTTTTTATAATAAGCTCTCTGTTTCTCCCTCTTACTTTATACTTCTGCCATAAAATGATAAAGTAATGAGGTCCTCATCATGGTTTTCTACCTTTTACCTTCTCACATACAGCACTCTAAGCCAATAAATTTTCATTCATTATAAATTTTCTGTTTTTATATTACTCTATTACAACAGTATGAAATCTACTGAAATACCGCACACATACACATACACACACAGGTTAGGTGGGGTCTGTCTGCAGTAAGCCTAGAGTAGTCTGAGAAGTACAGCCCTAAATGTCAGTGCAATTAATTGTGATCTAGGTTGAATCAAATTAGAACTCATTTTCACAAGAGAACTTAATACTACAAGTTTCCTAATTCTCTTTCCTCATTGTCTAAACACTTTTATGGATGCATGCACTCCAGGAAAAGGCCAAAGAACAAATATAAGACCTTATATTGGGCAACAGATTCATTTCTCTCTTCAATATTTACATAAAAGAAATATTTAAGAGTGACACAAAAGAACAAGGCACGCACTGAGAGATGGTTCAGTAGGCTTCTACTCTACACCATGCATTTGTTTATCACTGATACCAAATGCACTGACAAGGAAGAAGAAATGCAGGTGTCAAGTGAGGGGCTATCATATCTTCCAGTCTGTACTCTGGTTCTCTATGCCTCAGTGGTTCAGAAGAGAAAATACTATCCATCCACTCTTAAATATTGAGATGCCACCCTCTAAGCTATCCTGGAAATGCATGTGGCTAATAAGACCAGAGATGTTCTTACCTTTAGGAAAATGAAATTTTATATAGGATATGTGACACAGCATTAAGTATACAGCTTAGTCGTAGCTATTATTGCTGTGATGAAACCTCATAACCAAAAGCAATTTAAGAAGGCAAGGGTGTATTTGGCTTCTTTTTCCACATTGTAGTCAATCATGGAAGGAAGTCAGGACAGGAACTCAAATAGAACATGAAGCTGGAGGCAGGAACTGACATAGAGACCATATAGGGATGCTGCTTACTGGCTTGCACTCTTTGGCTTCCACAGCCTGCTTTCTTATAGAACCCAGGACCACCAGGCCAGGGATGGCACCATCCCAATAGCTGGGGCATCATTAATTAAGAAAATATCTTACAGGCTTGCCTCCAGCCTGATCTTATAGAAGCATTTTCTTAATTGAAATTCCCTTTTCTTTTCTTAATTGTTTTTTTAATTGGATATTTTATTTACATTTCAGATGTTATCCTCTTTCCCAATTTCCCCCCACCCAGAAACCCCCTATCCCATCCCCCATCCTCCTGCTTCTATGAGAATGTGCCCCACACTCATGCCGACCTAACCACCTTCAAAGTCCCCCACATTGGGGCATCCAGCCTTCAAGGGACCAAGGATGCCCTCTCTCACCTATGCCCAACAAGGCCATCCTCCCCTACATATACAGCTGGAGCCATAGGGCCCTCCCTATGTGCTCCCAGGCTGCTGGTTTAGACCCAGGGAGCTCTGGTTGGTTGGTGTTATTGTTCTCCTCACTGGGCTGCAAACCCTTTCAGCTCCTTCAGTCTTCTCTCTAACTCCTCCATTGGGAACACCATGATCAGTTCAATGGTTAGCTGTGTGCATCCACCTCTGTATATGTCAGGCTCTGGCAGACCTCTAAGGAGATAGCTATAATAGGCTTCTGTCAGCATGCACTTCCTGACATCCACATCAGCATATCCTTTGGTGACAACACCTGGGATGGATGCCCAGGTGGAACAGTCTCCAGACAGCCACTCCTTCAGTTTCTGTCCCACACTTTGTCTCCATATTTGCTCCCATGAGTATTTTGTTACTCCTTCTAGGAAGGATCGAAGCACCCAAACTTTGCTCTTCCTTCTTCATGACCTTCATGTGGTTTGTGAGTTGAATCTTGGGTATTTCGAGCTTTTGAGCTAATATCCACTTATCAGTGAGTGCATACCATGTGTGTTCTTTTGTGATTGGGTCACCTCACTCAGGATGATATTTTCTAGTTCCATCCATTTGCCTAAGAATTTCACAAAGTCATTGTTTTTAATAGCTGAGTAGTACTCCATTGTGTAAATGTACCACTTTTTCTGTATCCATTCCTCTGTTGAAGGACATCTGGGTTCTTTCCAGCTCCTGTCTATTATAAATAAGGCTGCTATGAACATAGTGGAGCATAGGTCCTTGTTATATGTTGGAGCATCTTCTGGGTATATGCCTTGGAATGGTATAGCTGGGTCCTAAGGTAATGCTATGTCCAATTTTCTGAGGAACCGCCAGACTGATTTCCAGAGTGGTTGTACCAGCTTGCAATCCCACCAACAATGGAGGCGTGTTCCCCTTTCTCCACATCCTCACCAGCATCTGCTATCACCTGAGTTTTTGATCTTAACTATTCTGACTGGTGTGAGGTGGAATCTCAGGGTTATTTCAATTTGAATTTCCCTGATGACTAAGGATGTTGAACATTTCTTTAGGTGCTTCTCAGCCATTCGAGTTTCTTCAGATGAGAATTCTTTGTTTAGCTCTGTACCCCATTTTTAAATAGGGTTATTTGGTTATCGATGCAAAAATACTCAATAAAATTCTCGCAAACCAAAGCCAAAAACACATCAAAATAATCATCTATCACAATCAAGCAGGGATGGTTCAATATTCGGAAATCCATCAATGTAATCCACTCTATAAACAAACTCAAAGAAAAAAAAAAAAAAAAACACATGATCATCTCACTAGATGCTGAGAAAACATTTGACAAAATTCAACATCCCTTCATAGTAAAAGTCTTGTAAAGATCAGGAATTCAAGCCTCAATCCTAAACAATATAAAAGCAATATACAGCAAACCAGTAGCCAACATCAAACTAAATGGAGAGAAACTTGAAGCAATGCCACTAAAATCAAAGACTAAACAAGGCTGCCCACTCCCTACCTATTCAATAAGTCCTAGTTAGAGCAATTTAGACAACAAAAAGAAGTTAAAGGGATACAAATAGGAAAGGAAGAAGTCAAAATATCACTATTTGCAGATGATATGATAGTATACTTAAGTAACCCCAGAACTTCCACCAGAGAACTCCTAAAATGATAAACAACTTCAGCAAAGTGGCTGGTTATAAAATCAACTCAAACAAATCAGTAGCCTTCCTCTACTTGAAGGATAAACAGGCTGAGAAAGCATTAGGGAAATGACACCCTTCACAATAGTCACAAATAATATAAAGTACCTTGGTATGAATCTAACCAAGCAAGTGAAAGATCTGTATGACAAGAACTTCAAGTCTCTGAAGAAAGAAATTGAAGAATATCTCAAAAGATGGAAAGAAATTCCCTTTTCTCAGAAGACTTTATCCAATGTCAAGTTGACATAAACTAGTCAGCAAAGAAGAGGAAAATAAAAAGAAAAGGAGTAGTGAGGAAAATGTGTTCAACTATTCAGGATACAATTTCAGTATTGGCAGGTCACATATTGTTTTCAAGTATCATAAACTCAGAAGCAATGTGAAATAATAATGAAAACATAAAGTGAAAAAGGACTGTAGCCCTGAAGATTTAATAAATACATCCAATTTTCTTCCCTCTGCTCATCGCAATTTCTTTTAAACCTGGATAAAATTAATATTCTATAAAGGAAAACTCTAAAGGCTAAAATAAAAAAGATACCTGGCTAAGGGCCACCAGACTTGAGCAAGAATTAAGTAAAACCTATTGACTCCCGACTGATCTAATGTCTACCCTAGAGGAGGCTGAGAGCTATTGTCTTCTTGTTGACTTTGTGTGGTAGAATGGTGTCACTCAGTGAGACTAGAATATCATGACATGGACTTTAAACAACAAATTAACATTTGAACCACAAAAGAGAAGAAAAATATTTATTTGGCCGAAGTTAGTGTATTAACTGATAAACGTATTTAGAAAGAAACTAGAATTTTTTGACAGAGAAGCTAAAATGTTTAGAATATAACTAAGATTATTTATTGCATGAAGAAATAGTAAAACATTCAGCCTAAATGATAAATAATGCAATTAATAGGCACTGGCAATAATATGCTGAAATCAAAGACAATGATATAAGAGAGTTATAATGCTGAAACTCCAATGAATAATTGTAAACATTCTTGAAACAGAACCAAAAAAAAAAAAAAAAATCCAACAAGAAAATACAGGATAAAAAGTAGAAACAAATTACATTTTAACAAAAAAAACAAAACAACAAAGAAAAACCTAGAAGCAAGTTAAGTCAAGTAAACTTGAGAACATGTATGTGATTGTCATTCTAATGAAATGATTACTTCTTAGGACTTTAACATCAATATCATGAACTCTGTCTGCTCCTTGAGACAGGTTTTAAGTTCCTGTAAAATAGGGATAATACATAATATCTCTTGGAGTTGCTAAAGGAACTATATGTTATGAAAAGAACTTAGGAACATTGTGTATTAGTTTGCTGTCAATTTGTAAAAAGCAAACAAACAAACAAAGAACATTCACTTTTCTCCTATATATAAATAGGACTTCAGCCAGTCCCTGAACAGGTAGAGAGTTTCAGTCCTAATCATATGGAAGGCTGGGAGATACAATCATCCCAAATACCACACATGTTCACAAATAATGCTAAAGCTAAAATGCCTGGCTACCTGAGTACCATGACATGATGTATTATCTCTGTTATCCTGCAGCACAATGGATTCAGAGTAGATACATTTTTTTTGGCACAGAAATTTGTGATTCCCTTGATATATGATAAAGTACAAATGGTCAATAAGTACATGAAAATTTGTTCAACATCTGTCAGTGTCAGGAAAATGCTATCATAACAAAGATCATAACAGCTATCATGAAGGAATCAAAGAACGCCGCTGGGGGTGTGTGGAGATGGCGCCGATAAATTACTAGTTGGAATATGAATCATTAAAACCACTGTTGAAATAAATATGAAAGTTCCTCAAAAAAACCCCTTATAACTACAATTGGCATATGATCCAGCTATACTATTTCTAGGTACACAATCAAAAGTTTTACTGAGGGGTTCAAAGTCACCTTACTACAGACATGCCTATATACTCATATTTATTACAGCATTATTCACTAGAGCCATATTATAGGATCAATCTATATTTCAATCAATAGATCAATGAATAAAGAAACTGCAGGTATGTGAGAGATTTCCTGAGTCATAAGGAAGAATGGTAATATGTCACTAGGGGGATAGTAATGGAGACCGTCATGCTACAAAGAAAAGTATGTGGAAGCTCAAGAATAAAATTAGGGATTTGAAACTAACAAGGAAAATCCTAGAGATGGTGAAGAAGAGGGGGACTAGAGAAAAGGACATAGAAAAGAAAGAGAATCCCAGCACTTGGGAGGCAGAGGGAGGTGGATTTCTGAGTTCGAGGCCAGCCAGGGCTATACAGAGAAACCCTGTCTACAAAAAACAAAAGAAAACAAAAAAAAAAAAAAAAAAGAAAAGAAAGAGAAGGTATGCAAATGCCACAATGGAACCCCTCCATATAAATAATATACAATAATATTTTAAATGCATCTATCCCTGGGTTGACCACCTAAAATTAAAAGTAAAAAGAAACATAGTGAGCTCAGCTCAGCTTCCCATCATTTGTCTATGTGTCATGTCCCTTAGACCTTACATTGGCATAGATTCGAGTAATATTAAAGAACATTATAGCCACCTCTAGCTACTTTCTATAAGCTCAAGATGTGCTCAGTTGTCACAGTTCCTCTGAGGAACTGTGGTTTTCTGAATATCTTGTGACATCTGAGAATGAATGAGCCTTTTCCACCCACATGTTACCATGTGTACATATCAACTCTAGCACGACAATGGCCAATAGACTGTGAAAGGACCATGAAATGACTATGAAAGAAGCACTAGGCCGAGGACAGAGTGAACCGGATAAGATGACCAGCAACATCCTGGAGGAGATAAGATGTCAGCAGGTTTGAGAATCTCTGGGGCCGTGGGAAAGGAAGATTTCAGAAATAGAGATCTTGATCAGAGAACCAACAGCTTGTCACTCACCATGTGTCAAATACTATGCTTCCTATTTACAAGAAGTATCACACTTACTTTTCGTATTAATCAGAATGCAAGTACTTAAAGAATTTTTCTTTTAAAGTGTATGTGTGTGTGTGTGTCTGTATATGTCTATGTGTGTCTGTGTGTGTGTTTATACAAGACGACAAGTACCCACAGAGACCAGAGGCATTGGATTGCACTGGGACTGTGTTACTGGTAGGTGTGAGCTTTCCATCATAGGTGCTAGCAATGGTTTGGAGCTATCCACATTATAAATTGTGAAGCCATCTATCTCTCCTATCCCAGAAAAACAAAAATGGAAAGAGGATTATAAGCTAGATCAGTGTTGTTACAATTAAAAATAAAAACTAATATCTATTTGTTAATTACTATGTACTAGAGAGGATCCAGAAAAAAGCATATATAGGTTATTTACTGAGGGGTTTATATATGATATATATACACGCACATATGTGTGTGTGCTATTTCACTTTACATGATATGATAAAGTCAGAGATCCATGTACTCCATGTACCCTAAAGAACTTCATGTTTCACAGTTGGAAATATTCTGAGAAACATTTAAAGGAAGTATAAACACTTGTGAGTTGAATGAAGAAAAGCTTCTAATTTTTCCAAAGGTTGTAATCCTTGATGAAAATGGGACTGACATGTTTGTCCTGGACAAACCTAGATGTGTAGGAGAATTTCTTCATGTGGGACCAGCACATTCATACTTGAGCATCATGGGAAATAGTTTGCTATTTGAGAATCCACATTGAATCTTAGGTTCCATTCACTCACTATTCACAAAAATCTGTAAAAGCTTGCTTAAAATTTCTGACTTGAGTGTAAGCTAAAGATAATTCCCTGCTATGAGGGCTCCTGGAGAAGTAAATGACTTGAAGCCAGATCACATTGTCCTTGTTTGAAGCCATCAACAAAAATTAAAGAACCTTAATCTATATCCTCCACATAGGTCATCTATAAGGTGAATCAGGAATTGTCATGCTGTATTCCATTTGATCTAAACCATGAAACTAGTGAGAATACAGCCATGTTTTTTATATATATGATGTACATGGAAAAACCAGCTTATTTGACAAGGAACTGGGAAGTAATCTGAAAGGTTACAGCCCATAAGAAAGATTAAAATGATAAATAATGATTCTAAAGTGACTAAGGGAGTTTTCATTTTTTGTTTTAAGTGAAAATTAAAACCAAGACCCCTACCTCCAGAAAGAGCCCTTTTCCAATCCTTGTGTTGAAGGCACTGGCAGGATGTTGGCTCAAGCTGTATAATTAGATGGTGACTGATAGTTAATAATGGCCCTCCAAATCAGTTCCCTGCTAGCATGCCTCCTTTATCTGTTCCTTTTCTCCATAGCCAAGTCTCCCCCAAGATCCCAAAGCCCGAACCATCAATTTTAGTTTGGCTTAATTAATTTCCTTTCTGAAATCTCACCTAGTGCCTTTGCTCTCTGTTAAGCTTACTAATGCATTTCCCAACAGATTATATTTGTTTCTTCAGAGCCTGGAGGAAGGGCAATAAGTGTACAATTCCCTTAGGAATATTCTTCAAGGTCTTGATGCAGAGCCCTTCTTTCTTTGCAGTTTTCTTTAAATCTGCATGCACTTGACATTATTGTGCATGGACAACATGTAGAAAGGACTGGTGAATGGGGCACAAATCCCAAAGGAATGGCTATGTGTGCATTTGAAGTTCCATTTGAGTAAACAAGATTGAACATGCCTCAGCACTTCACATTGTCACCAGGGCTACAAAATTACTTCCTAGAGGAGCTCTTGCTAGCCTGCCCTTGTTCACTATGAAGGACACAGAGGCCACAAGGTTTGAGTGTTGACTGGAAAGGAGGATAAAGTAATCCTGGACTCCACCTTTGCCTGGATTAATACTGTAGGATTTCTCTCTGAAGGGCAGCCTTGGTACAGAAGCTAATTTGAGCAGAAAATGTTAATGAGCTCAGTTAGGGAAATGTTGACTTTGATTTGCCTATGGGACTTTAATAATCTTGACCTCAATTTCCATTCTTTAGAGGAAAAACTCCTTAAAGAGATATATACATTGACTGTCTTAGAATGAGGATCACAGAGTGAGACCCTAATCAGAGGGTACATACCAAAGTCACTTATTCAGAAGTGGTCCAGGGGCAGAATTTCTAAAGGTCAACTTTGGCTCTGGCTGACAAGGTGCAACAGCAACAGTGTAAATTACAACTTGGAGCATTCAGAATGGGAGGAAAGGTCAACAAAGCCTGTGACTTTGGATTGTGCATTTCCTTCACTTTATAGAGTCTCTTAGAATTTTGCAAGGCTAGCTCCATGTATTGGTTCTCTACTTAAATATGTTGTCTCTGAGGCCCTCACTGACAATGTCCTGAAAAACGGCTTTCTACTACCATGTTGAGCATAGGGGTCCCTGAGTGAGTGTGCATTGTAGACCTGGGCACAGCCATGTCAAGGACACTGATGTCTCAGTCCCATAATGAGGCAAAGTGTTCGACAGATGAGGTTCAGAGAAATGGCAAAGGTTTCTTCTGATTCAAGTATGAATGTTCAGGAACCGTTGTCTGGTGTATGTAAAAACTGTCAGCCACAGCTTGCTCCTCCAGGATGACTGCAACCCGAGAGTCCTCCCATTTGGACACTTACTACTGTGACTAGCAAAACCTGCCTCCTCTTTCAGCTGTACACAACAATTCTGCGCAGTCTGAGGTGCAGGGTTGCAGTGACTACCCTCCATCAGAGCTAGAATAACCCACCTAACCCCAGCTTTTCTCTTCATGTCTCTATTCTTTCTTCATTCCCTAATAATGCCTGTCAGACCAAACTGTGAAGCTGTGCAAAGTATGGCACACTACTTGAACCACTAAGACTTTCCTAAGGCATCAGAATCACAGCAATTCCAATGTCACTGTAATATTCTCGCATTCTCAGCCCAGTATTTTGCAATGCCTGCTGTTACATGATGTAACATAAATACATTTAGAGTTGTCAATCTCTCAGTTCTTTAATATAGACTTCCTAAATACCAGAAGTAGTTTGCAGTTTTTATTTAACTTGATATCTCTCAGACCCAGTCTTGCCTTCCACTAGGAGAGATAAGAGTTGAAAATGAAAATCTCATCATGGGTCCTGGGCCATGCTGGAACCCACACATAGAGGTTACAGAGAATATGGAAAAAGAAAAGAACCCATGACCCAGTTTCAATCCCCCCTTGGCCTCCTGTGTGTGGACTCAGTCAATGTTGTAACGGTGTATGCTTTTTACAAAAGTGAAAATTGAGCTTCAAAAATGGGATATAACTTCCCCAAGGTGCCACACCTCCTGAGTAGCATAAGGAACTGAAGTTCCAGTTG
This sequence comes from Mastomys natalensis, assembly GCA_021653895.1. Taxonomy (NCBI): domain Eukaryota; kingdom Metazoa; phylum Chordata; class Mammalia; order Rodentia; family Muridae; genus Mastomys; species Mastomys natalensis. The sequence goes on from JAJTUV010000033.1 coordinate 497,669, forward strand.
AGTCCCATTCCAAACCAAGCCATTTCTCACCTGAATACACTATCTTTCATGCATGTTCTCAGAGAAGAAATTCTCACCTATGCTTTGCTGACAGTGTAAGCATGGGAGTTTCCAGTCTCAAGACACATTGGTGGTAGATATAAGGACTATTCTTTCCCCAGGGGCTATAACTTCACACCAACTCATCTCTATACGTTGTTCTTTCCATTAAGAGTATAAAATTCACCACCGCAGAAATCACTACTGGTGTCTATATGAGAAATATATAGTCTGAGGATGAGAAAGGGTAGAGAAGGGGCAAGGGAAGAAAGAGAAGGATTATATTATCACAGAGCTCATTATTATAACCATCTTTGCAACTTGGTGTGGGAATAATATAATGACTGGGAAAGCCTGGCCTTGATCCCCAGCTTCCCTCTGTTCTGTGATCTCATGTGTGTGTAGGCAAGGCAAATCTCCAAGTCCATGGAAATAGGGACAGCAACATCAATCCCAAAAAATTTCTAGCCTTGGAATCCAACCTGGTAATAACATTGTCATGATAATGGAGTTCTACAAGACCTAGCTCTGAGTAGCCATCAACACATGAACTCAGGTCAACAGCTAATATTGTGGAAGGGAAGTTAGCACTAGTGATGAAGAAGGCATATGAACATCTCAAGAATCATTAACATTCAGTGTGACTAGAAGCCAATAACCTGATTTCAATAGACTTCTGTTTACTTGTCAGTATAATGAATGTGCCAGAATCTTATTAAAAGAATTGTGAAGAATAAGTCAGGCCATGAAATAAAATGCTCTAGGACAGTGTCAGGCAGACACAATGTGCTTACACAATAAGTTCTTTTCTTTTTGAATGTTTATTTTATCATTTACTTATATGTATGTATATACGTAGGTAGCCATAGGGGCCAAAAGAAGGTGTTAGATGTCTTGGATTTGGAGTTGCAGGTAGTTGGAAGTCACCTGATATGGATGCTAAGAACTAAAACCCAGTAGTTATCTGGAAAAGCAACAAGTGCTTTTCACCACTGAACCATCTTTCTGGCAATCAAAATCTCCAGTCACATCTTCAAAATGTCTTTTGTCATAGAAGATAGCAAATGTCCGGCTGTAAGGATTAAAGCATGGACTTTGGTAGGAATGAGTCTTTTTCATCTCACCACACTCATACAGCTAAAAGTTGATACTATCATCATTCTATTTTACAGATTAAAATAAGTAAAAATTAATAATAAAAATAAATAAAAATTTAAGAAACTGCCCAAAGGTAACATATATGATACAGATGGTGAAAGACAAAGCAAAGGCTGGCTCCGCATCATGTGTATTTTTTAAGAAAACAAGCTAAGATGCTCACTACACATTCTGTATAAATCCAAGAGCTTGGCCTAAAGGAACTTCGAAATTCATGTTCTTTTTGATGTTCTGTGAGTCTCTGTTCAGGGACAAGAGTAAAGGCACAGTTCTGACTGTGGTTGGCTCCTCTTCTCTGGCTCTTATGTAAAGTAAAGAAGTGCCATGACCCAGACAGGATGCAAGGCAGTGGTAGGAGTAGGTAATTTGTAAACAAGACTAAAAAAAAAAAAAAAAAAAAAAAAAACCAGAACAAGCTCTGCTTCTTTATCTACCACCTCAGAATAATAAATACAAGCTCTGCTTCAGATCCTGAAATAGTCCCTATTGGGCTCTTCCCTGGCAGCCCAACCATCAAAATCAATGACGATCATGTTGGCGTTTTGCTAATTGAACCAAACAGGAGGTAACTGGTCTTGAAAAATTCTATAATGAAGTAATTAGTTACTCCATCAGTAAACGGAAATAATAATCACAGATTGTTAAAGCTGAAAAATAAACTTCCTGATTATAGATGAGGGACCTGCAGCAAGGCAGTGTCTGAACCAATTGGCACAGCTGTTACAGCTAGAGTGGGGTATGCACCAGGTTTCCCACATGCTAATCTGGGATGACTTCCAGGACCGCCAGGCCCTAGAAATTTGAGTATCAAATGCTACTCTTTTTTCCTAAGATCTGGAGCATGGGGGATAAAATGAGGAGCCAGAGAACATGTCTGGCTTCCTTGACTCCAGGTAAGGACTAGGAAGACGGAAATCTTTGTGCATCTGGTGAGTCTCTTGTCCCAGATCCTCATCCACAAACAATTTGTTGGGATGGCCAGGTTACTTAGCTTTTGGGAACCAATCTCACTGGAAAATGGCTAAATATCATTTGCAATATTTTAGAAGAACAAAAATAAATCATATACAGTGAAATCTAATTATCATTATTATTAACACTATCAGATTGACTCCTTTTTATTTGGTCAGCTTTTGGAAGAAAATAATCTCACCCATTATATAGCAATAACAAAGTCATAATACAAGTCTAAAAATGGGTCTCAGTTGCTCTCCTTACTTGTTGAAAGTGTCCAACTGCTCTACTCCATGAGAATTTGTTTAGAAATAAACATGTGAGCCAATGACAGCCAACAGCAGACCTCTCTCTGGAACTTTTTCAAGAAGCCCTGAAAAGAACTCCCTTCTAAAGCATGAAATCTCTACAGTGCATTGGCCTTGACTCTTGGTTTCATGGAAGAAAAATTTTATTTGAAAGTAATTTCAAGCCAAGGCAACCAAAGTTTGGATACATGAAGACAGAGAAAGAGACAAGATGGCAGACAAAGGGAGGGATAAAGGAGAAACAGAAAAAATGAGAGAGGAAGAGTGGGAAGAATGGAGGGAGAGAGGAAGAGAAGGAGGGAGGGAAGGAAAAAGAAAGGAGGGAGGGAAGGAGGGAAGGAAGGAGTGAGGGAAGGAGGGAGGGAAGGAGAAAGGGAAATATAGAAGGAGGGAAGAATAGAGTAATGAAAATCCTGAGAGCATCAATGATTTGGATGGTTCTCCCTGAATGAGCTCAAAGTCAACTCTTTGCAGAAGATTCCCAAGTTTTGAGACAGTTTGGGAACAGTCACTCAGCTTCAACTGATGACAGAACTGGTACCCATCTGGTAAGCTCTTTGTGGCATCTGTTAAAAACATGACCTTTTGCTGTGTGTGGTGAGACAGGAAGCAGCAAGGTGATGAACACAGCCCAGCCCCAGTGACAACTATAGTTCTTGTCCCTACAAAGGCTTTGGAAATCCTTGTGCTGATAATATGAATTCTGTCTCACTATGCTACCACATGTTAGACATATGATGAGATGCTCACAGTTTTCCACTTGGCCAAATTATAGTGATAGTGAAGATACTTTACACTAGTTGAGCTTCAAACTGGGAATGTTAAGCATTATTCACAGATTTTTCTCAATTTTTCACCCCATCCCTTTCTTAGGTAAAGGCTGTTAAAAAACACTTATAAGCCTAGAGCACTGAGTGAGCATGCTTACATTCAAACAGCTAACCACGACCGAAACCTAACTACATTATGATCTCTTGATCATAATGAACTTCAGTATCACTTTTTAAACTATATTTCTAAGGGTTATATAGTTTGTATACAGTTTTAAAGGCAGAATCTTATCCTACTGAAAGTATGTAATTCATTTGTCTCTTTGATAAGGGTCACAAATAATGAAGAGATTACTGGATATGGAATACAGCTGCTAAGATGATGCTTGGGCTCGAGTGAGAAACATGTTTATTTCCCAGGGAAGGTTCAGTAATTAAAAACCTTTATAGGGTATTTGCTTCCATCCTTTATTCACTGGACCCTAGAAATTTGTACAAGTGCCTCCATCCCCATCCTGTTGGCCTAGCAAAGATAGTAAGGCACATTATCACAGCAGAAAGGCCCTGCTATAAATGGAAATAAGGGGTAGCTACTCTTGAAAAAATGAACTGCCATGTCCTATGTATGAGTGATCTACTCATGTAGCAAGCAACCACAGTTCTTGTCACTGACATTCTGTGTGTGGGAACTGACCTATCAATCCATCTCTAAATCAGAAATCTATCACAAAAGTTAGGACGTGTTAAGAAGAGACATGAATATTTAACAGCATGGGGCAGACAAGATAACTAGAGTGCTCAGGAACACCTCTCACCCAAGAGTCGACATCAAAGCAGAACCTCAAGCTATGTTGGACAAGTCATGTTATTATAAGTCATGTTATTAAGCATGTCAGTGCCCTTTTCATATGTATTCAATCAAATGTGGAGGATTTGAGGCAAGAGGACGATTCTTTGAGTGAGGAGGGAACGGGAACCAATGAGACAGGAGAAGATAACAAAGGAAGATAAAGGACACAGGGTCAAGAGTAAGCCTTGTTGGGTTCTGTACCAAAGAACACTTTGCAGTTTCAATGAGAGGGAAGGATGTTTAAGTAGAGTGGACTATATGACTTAGCATTTAGAAGGATCACACTGGTCTAACATGAGGAATAAACTATAATGTTGCCTGCTTTGGGGACCCTTTCCTCCTACTGGGTTGCTCTGCTACCAGCCTTAATAGGAAAGTACTTAGTACTTAATATTGAGGTACTTAGTCTCACTGAAACTTGATATGCCATGGCTCATTAATATACATGGGAAACTTCACTTTTTCTGAAGTGAGGCAGAGGAAGAGATAAGGTGAGGGGAATCAGGGGGCAAGGACTGGGAGGAGAATCTGGGGTTGGATTTATAAGTAAATAAATAGATAGATGATAGATAGATAGATAGATAGATAGATAGATAGATAGATAGATAGATGATAGATAGATAGAAAGAGAGATGTGTCTTTCTCTGAATGAATCAGGTGAATTCTGAATTTTTAGTTATCTGTTTCAGAGGCTTAGTCCATTATTATCATGATGGGAAATATGGCAGTGTATAGACAGACATGGAGCTGGAGGAGCTAAGAGATCTATATCTTGATGTCAAGGTTGCAGAAGTAGACTCTGTTCTACAATGGGTGGAGCTTTAGCCTAGAAGACCTCAAGCACTCCCCAACAGTGACACACTTTCTCCAAAAGGCCACACCTCCTAATACTGCCAGTCCCTGTAGGCCAAGCCTTCAAATACATAAATCTATGTGGGCCAAACCTACACAAACAACCACATTATATTTGGTTGATGTCTCTTGGAGACCTGCACTTTTCTGAGGGGAGCAGAGGAGGTGATGGTGGTGGTGAATCTGGGAGAGAGGGGAGGTGGAGTGAATAGACTGGGGAAAGGGGATGGAGAAATAACTGAAGTCAGTATGTAATATATGAGAGAAGAATAAAAAATAAAAACTGAGAAAAAACTAGGAAATAAACACAATAAAAATTCAAAGCAAATTAACCAATGATCAAAGATCTGGACATGAACCCTATCCACACAGAGTCTTCATTTCTATAACAGTGAAACTTACTTTTATTTTCCAACTCAATTGTGATTCTATCCTTAGAGAGCTACATAGTCCACCAGAGTTTACATTCTTTAATATACTTCTCCATTCCTTTTCTCATACTTCTCAGAATCCAAGGGTAAGAAGCTTCACTGTTATCCAAATCAAACCAAAAGCTTCTGTTCTCTTGCTCCTTACCTGCTTTCAGCTACTGTCCTGCCTACCCACTACCTTGTTGCTTCGTATCCAAAATCCAAAAGAAATTAGTTGTCTTCACTGTCTTCTTCCATAATTTGTCTCTCCACTAAACCAGATGCTGATGCGTGCAAACACACCTTGAGATCAATAGAAATTTCAATCATATCTTGCTTACCATCAGCAACCATTGATCTGTGTGCCTCTTCATCTTCAGTGCAAAAACATCATTACAATAATCCCAAATCTTTCTATATTCAAAGCAGCAGCTCCAGACTAAAAACCATCAGGCTTCATACAAGTATACCTGCTTCCATGATACTTGCCAGATGACATGTATACTGTGACACCAGGTGGCAACTCTGACATGACTTTGTCCATTTCTACTTTCCAAGGATTTCACATGACATAAACAACCCTGTGAGTTTTGTTTCTTGTGTATTTCTGCAGCCATAATCCCATCATGAAAACTTTCTCCATTTGTCAAAATCCTAAACCATCAGCAGATTCCCAAAATGGCAAGTGTTGAATTTTCCCAGGGTATATTCTTTTATCGCTCTATTATTTTTTTTATAATCTAAAATGAATTTTAGTTTTCTGTGTTGAAGCCATTTTAAAAAATCCATTAATTACTTGCTCTGAGCACATTTTGAAGAAAGGAACTGTTTACAAAATTAATATATATTTCAAGATAATTAGTATGTATTTTTTTCTTTTTTTTTCCTTTATTAATTTTATTTTTTTTTTGCTTATTCACTTTATAACCCGTCCCAGTCACCCCCTCCCACAATCCTTCCCCATCTCTTCTTTTCTGAGTACCCCCTCCTCCTGTATCCCCCATCCTGCCACTTTAAGTCTCTGAGAGGCTAGGTGCTTCCTCTCCCATACTTGTCAGGTGGCCTCCTACTAAATCTCTGATCTATCCCAACTGCCTTTTCTAGAGCTCTGTTCTCAAATTTTAGGAATTCTGCTCATACACTCCCAAAGCAGGCAATGCTCACTCAGAAATAATACTAATACCAAGTCACTGAAAATTCCATATTGAATCATTTGTTTCTGCAGTGATGCTGTGGGAGGAAACTGAATGCAATCTTGTTTATTGTTATAATTATGGAGTTGATTAGAGATTCGAACTAATTGTGATTAGGAATAGAATTTATGGAATTAATGGATAGATGGATATTTTACCAGTTGTGTACAAAATATATTACTTTCAGTGATTGGTGAGAGTAAATGAAGATCAAAGGATCTTATTAGTAGCTATCATTGAGTTTTACTAGTCTGGATTTTCATCATAGTGTCTGCAACAGATTTTAAAGCAGTACATGCCCACTCAGTATCATAAATGTGTACATTTCTCTTCCTTCTGAAAGAACTTATTCTTGTTTTCTATTCTATTTTACCATTCTCATTTCCCAGCATGCCTTAGCTTTAAGCCAGGCAGTTTCCTAATCATTTTATAACCTCTTATCTACATGTACCTTTACATCTTTCCATGAGGATTTTCTCTCATTGTAAGTTCTACCTTGGGCTATATTTAATCAGATTTATTTCTCTTAGAGTTCAGATTTAATTCAAATAAAATGTGCCTACTTCTCTGCTGAGCCCCTTGAACTTGATATCCTGTTAATTTTTTCATTATTTCTCCCATTTTAGTATTGTACCCAGGACAAACACAAATCTAAGGGAAAGTGGGCAAAATAAGATAAATAAGAAAATAAATGCATGCATGGAAATATGCATGGCTAGGTGAAATAATTCATGAATAAAATGAATAAAGAAGAAAAGTAAGTGGATTTTCCCCTGTGAGATACAGATGTACAAGGAGCCGCTTCTCAAAGAAAGCTCAGATATGTCATTACCAGTACAAGTCACCCAGAAGTAAGAATCACAATGGGATGTGACTCATTCTTCTAGATCCCCACAGGAGGGTGTCCCCCACACTGGAAGTAAAGCACCTATGTGACAGGATAACAGCAGATACTACTGGGTAAACACAACTTTCTTTTTGCTAAAAATCTTTTATAATGCAGACTTCTTTAAAATTCAGTGTTTGGAAGCTTCCTGTGATTAAAATTGTTCACAGGCAAATATCTCACCAGCAGACAGATCACATCTCTAAAGTGTCAACATTCGGGCTTGTCCAATTCTAAAATAATTTTAACTTTGCAAACTCTGTATTACTTCTTTGGAAAAGAAAATGGGAGAAAGGAGCCTTAAAGGCATTTCAGTTGGGAATGAATCTTCTTTATGTTTCTTTCTTCTTAAATGCTGCTTCCACTGGGTATTTTAACAGTAGGAGTTAGCAGTAGAAATCAATAAAATACATGCTAGAGCATTTGAAACTCCACCTCAAAACAACAACAACAACAACATGTAAAAGTGATTAAGAGGACAACTGCAAATGGCAGCTATGGATTGTAAGTATGGAAATGTATTGCTATGGTTACAGAACATTGCAAACAAAAAGAGAGCTGCCTCTTCTGTCTTAAGATCAGATCCTACAAGTTTTTCTTTAGAGCTTTTCACTGATGGACCCCAACAGCTGGCCAAGTAGAAACATGTGCAGATCCAGTCCCAGCTCCAGTAGGGAGATACAGATGGTGAAGTCAGTGATGAGAGACTGAGTCAGTAGCTTAGAGAGAGATGTAGGAATACTGTTTCCTAAAACTTCAGATGCTTGCAGTAGAATAACAAAATATTCTTTAATAACACAGAGATCTGGCAGAAGAACAGCCGAATAAGCAAAATGCAAATGGGAGGGCAGGAAGGAAAGTTAATTTTCCTCTCTTTACAATGGCTTTCAGAGCTAGTGGAAAGAGACCCAAATGGAAGATACCAGATTTCAGAAAATTAAAATGTGCTGATGACAAAGACTAAGTATCTATATAGAAAAACAATCTGCAAGAAGAGACTGTGGTAAAGGGGTTGTTTTTTCCTAGTGAAACTGAGCCAATTTATATTCAGTAGACAGAATATTGGTTGAAAGTGCTCACACTCCTTGGTCTATATTTCCTAATTAGGACAATGAAGACACAAAACTATGCCCCTCCTACTGCTTGTCAAATGGGATTATTTTAAGAAAGAGATAGGTACAATAAGTTGTTGGGATGCTACTAATCAAATAGTATCTGTGGTTACCTCTACTAAAGATTAGTCTTACTCTGTTCTACAATCCACCAGCTTTTGCTACATTTTCTCTAACAATGAAGACATTGGCTGGATGTTATGAATGAATGTGGAATGTCCTCTGTAGAGTCATATGTTCTAACATTTGGTCTCCAACTGGTGGCACTGTTTGGGAAGGTTATGGAACCTTTACCTGAGGACCCAGCTATACCCCTCCTGGGTATATACCCAGAAGATATTTCAACATGCAACAGGGCCACATGCTCCACTATGTTTATAGCGGCCTTATTCATAATAGCCAGAAGCTGGAAAGAACCCAGATGTCCTTCAACAGAAGAATGGATACAGAAAATGTGGTACATTTACACAATGGAGTACTAATCAGCCATTAAAAATAATGAGCTCATGAAATTCTTAGACAAATGGATGGAGCTAGAAAATATCATCCTGAGTGAGATGACCAAGTCACAAAAGAACACACATGGTATGCACTCACTGATAAGCGGATATTAGCCCCAAAACACACAATACCTAAGATGCAACGCATAAACCTCATGAAACTCAAGAAGAAGGAGGAAGACCAAAGTGAGGGTGCTTTTGTCCTTTTTAGAACAAGTATCAAAAGATTCAACCAGAGCTCCCAGGATCTAAACCTCCAGCCTGAGAACAGACAGGGGCAAGCTGTCCTCTGAGAGGCTCTAACCAGCATCTGACTCAGACAGATACAGACATCCAGAGCCAAACAGTGGATGGAGCTTGAAGACTCTTAAAGAAGAATAGGTGGAAGGATTGTGGGCCCTAAGGAGATAGGAACTGCACAGGAAGATCAACAGAGTAAACGAACCTGAACCCTTGGAGCTCTCAGAGACTGAATCACCAACCGTGGAGCATACCTAGTCTACACAGATCTACCTCCATGGGCTGAACCTAGGCCTCCCTGCACATATGTTGTAAATGTGCAGCTTGGTTTTCATGTAGGTCTCAAACATCTGGAGTGGGGGCTATCCCAAAACATGCAGCCTGTATATGGAGTACGGTCTTCTAAAAAAAATAAATAAATAAAAATAACAGTTGTTCAGTTACTCATGGAATATTATTTTTTTATATCTCTTGTATTCAGTTTGCAACTACTTCATTGAGAATTTTTGTATGTATATTCATGAGGGATACTGGACTATAATTTATATATTTTTGTTGGGTTTACACTTGATGTCACTATTTCAATATTATTTGCTTTGTGAAGGAGCTTATTGTGGTTCTGAATTTTTTTAAACATAACTCAAAAAGTATTGCTTGTTTGAAGGCTCTATAGAATTCTTGTATAAGTATATCTGACCCTTGGTATTTTGCTTGTTTGTTTCTTTTCATTTTATTCTGTTTGAATGCTTTTTAAATTTTTTTGATTTTGCTGAAAATAAAAAAAAAAAAAGAAAATTGAACCTCACTGGAGAAAGTGGGACACAGAGGGTGGGCCTTAAGGCTTTATATCCCAGATCTACATCCTGCCCACCATCTGTTCCTGAGTATGGATGCAAGGTAGATACTCTGCCTCCTATTCCTTCAGCCATATCTTTCTCACCTGCTGCCATGTTTTCACTGCCATCATGGACTATGTCCCTGTGGAACTGTAAAACCAGATAAACCTTTTCTTCTTTAAGGTCCTGTGAATGTTTGACCATGTAACAAGAAACTAAGCCATAGACTAAGGCATACTCATGGAAGGCCATGTGTCATTGGAATTGCCCAAATGAAAGAAGTTAAGTTTATTCCTGTTTTCTACACATGGATTTGTCCCTCCTATCTGTCACTCAACCTTTCTCCAGGGAACAGTAGAAAATGATCTTTACTTCTTAAGGCCTAAGCCAAACTCACTTGATGACTTCTCCAAAACTGTTCTGGCACAAGTCAAGGCCAGATTAGAGAAAGAATCAACTTAGATACATTATTTCTATATACAAAAGCTGGAAGAAAATTTTATTCTATTGATAAGCCAAACAGTAAGCTAATATGAAAAACTGTATGAAACCAAACTAACAAAAGATTTAGACTTCTGATGGGGAAGAAATTGGGATGGTAGGGCAGAATAAACATTGGGAAAAGGACAACTAATATTAATAATATTATTTAAACACATGGGAATGACTATTTTATGAGTCTTACAAATGATATGTTTTTATAAAAAGTTTAAAATTTTAAAGTAATATTGATAGAAAACAATACATAAATTTGGGCTGCCTTTTGCTAGAACAAAGAAACTAGTGTGGAATCTGAGTGAAACCATTTATTGACACAATAAGAAATCAGCATCACTGATTCAAACACATCTTCAAAATCAAGTTGTACTTCATTCAGTACACTGGACTCTTCCCATAGGTTATGTTATTATTTTAGTTTGTTCTTTTTATCCACAGACTCCTCCTTTAGAGGTGTGATTATTTTTTTTTTACTATAGCTGTTGCAAATGTTATAAATGGCCAATGTTTAAAATGCTTTATGTTTTTGCCGAGTACCGCTGATGCTTTCAATGCACATTCAGATTTTATGACCACAGCAATATACCTTCAGAGGCAGGTGGGGCTTTACATCACAGGATGTTCCTACATCCTGATCTGAACTGCTATTGAAATAGCAATAGACGGTCCACGTGTCAAAGCAAATTTTTCCTTCTTACAAATCATACTTGCTTGGTATCATAGCCATTTCTGAAGGATCTGCTCTGGGAAAGAAAAGATGAGAAAGCAGTAATAACCTTGAGATAAAATGTAAATTCTATGTTCAAGGTTAGGACTTTGTTAATTCTTTGACACTTTTTTTTTTCTTTTCTTTTTCTTTGCAATCCACTTCAATCCTTTATTGTAATTCCCATCAGCAGTGACATCTTTAGCTCATGACTCACTTTGCAGTGATTTCATCAGTTGGGTATCACACTAATGTCTAAAGAAGGAATTACTACCCCCCCCCTTGATGATGAGGAAACTGACAGAGGTACTGAGCAATTTCTTGAACAAGGTCATACAGCTGGCAAGAGGGAGAGCTGGGAATGGAGCCCAGCTTGATCCAGTGCCAAAGCGCAGACCTTTTTTCAGAAATCCCTATTATCACCAGGTCTTCATTTTCATCTCCTTGTCAGCCTCAGGAAATCTGGAAAATCTGCCATGCTTAGCAAAGATGTTTTGAGTTTATCTTCCACAGACACAGTAACTCCTTCTGAGTTTTCTCTGCACCTGAAGCTCCTAAGGCTAAGCTGCAACACAGCATCTACCTATGGAAACATTGTTGGTTGAGGGCCTGTGCACTCTCTTGTAAGTGTGCGTGTGTTGGGGGTGTGCTCTTGTTAACTTATACTGTTGAGTCCTACTGAAAGGAACAGTGGGATGCAAATATATTTTCTACAGTTGAGGTTCTGGTCCCCAAGGGGAAACACTACAGGAAATAAAGGAAAAGGGAAGAGGTGAATGGGTCGAAAGAACCAAGAGTTGCACAAAGAATAGGAGTACTTTACATTCAATGGCTGTGATACCCGGTCAGATTTTAGGTGACCTCCAAAAGACCTTTATGATAATAAGTGAACAGCACAATGTGAAATGAGAAGCCATAAGCTGTAGAATGGTGTGTATAAAATAGTCCAATTATCTGCCAGATGCAGAGGTAGCAGAGGTCCTCTTACAGTGACCTGACCCATCTATTCTGCTACATTAAACAACTTTAAACAGATATCCAGGCATATTCTACTGGTCTTTGAATCAATACTGCCTCACGTGCATTGAATTATGAATTTGGGTTAGACCTTCTTCAAAACCACCTTCGTCTATTTCCTCCTCTACCCAGCACAACACCCCTTTGCAGGTGAGTAGTAGTAAGCTCAGAGAGGTAAAATGGCATGTTTAAGGCTGCAACGCAATAACATTTGTCATTATAACTTGTCTCATTCATAAAGCCAGGATTGCTGTCAGGATGAAATGAGAGTGGGAAAAATCATCTATCAGAGGAGAGTCCAACATGCATCAAATAGCAGATCTCCATGTGTCTTAAAGCAAAGGAACAGGTGGGATTGTAAGTCCTTAGTTTAGATCCCAGGTTTTATAGTCAAATATACTTGTGACATCATCTTCTGGATGGGTGACTTTACAGTCCTAAAAGCTAATAAGAATAAAACAATCTACCTTACAGGGCTATTGCAAGATGTAAATGATGCTATGTATTTTGGTACATAGAATATTACTATGGCCTCCATGACCTCTGCACTCTGGTATCATAACTAATGTAACTCCTTCCTCCTCAGTGTGATAGATACCTGCTTTGCTTCTAATCTATATGTCAGAAGCTCCAGTGACTTTCATTAAAGAAAACTTTGTTTTAGTAAAGGAGAGAGAGATAGAGAGAGAGAATGAGAGAGACTTCTGCTGACCCCAAAGAAGTAAATAGCCATGCTATCAACTGCACATGAAAAGGGCCAGGAATGACAGGCAGACCTAGGACTAGGGAAGACTTGCCTCCATTTGGTATCCAGTAGTAAGCGAGGATTCTCAGTTACACAGCCACTGGATTTAATGCAAAAAGGCGTGGAAGAAAATGCTTCTCTGGTTAATTCTCCAAGAGGAAATACAGGCCATCTGGCAAGCTGATTTCAGCCTTGTGAGTCCTTGAACAAAAGACCCAGAATAGACATTCACCCCAGGAACTGACAGGTAACAGTGTTCTCTGTTTTAAGCTGACAAGTTGTGGTAATTAAATATGTAGCAGAGGGTGACCGATACATGCATGCAAGGCATTTGACACAGATTTTCCTTGTAAAGACCTTCAAATATATTCATTATATTATAAACACACACATAAACATTTAAAGACATTTACATAACAGTCTTAAGCAGATGACTGATGCAGTCACTATTTATACTCTTTTATACAGTTAGGAAGATCTCTTTTAAGTATTAGTGGTTAACATTTCTTGGTGAGGTGGAGTTACAAACACATATAGCTTTATTCTTTGGGTCTCACAGAAGTTGTGAATACCTAACATTCAGCCAGTCATCTAGACTATTTAAAGCCAAATAAGAATGGATTCTGTGAAATACATAGGATAGAAAAAAATGTACAGTAAGCCATGTCATTTTCTAGACCTTGCTCATATTATTAAATTAAATGACAATTTTTAGCTGAGTGAATAATAGAAGCAAACATTTCATTTAGCAGCCATGATACAAATATACATATTCTTAAAAAACCTTTCTAACAGCTGGTTGGAATTCAGCTGAGATGAATTCATGAACATGAATTTTATAACCTGCTTAGTGGGTTATTAAGCTAGGAATGAGCCTGGCTTTAATCTATCAGTCATTCCAGGAATGGAAAGAAAATGCCTTCAGAATGCAGATGGCTCCTACATGTATGCCATTGATGTAGGTGCATGTGTGGTCCCTTCCAATTCCAGACATAGAGAATTGGATAGCAAGACCACAACCACACCAGCAAAAGGACTGAATGGCAAATAGAAAGGACGCCTGTGTCCTGCCTCAGAGTTCTCCTTAGCTAGAGCATAAAGCAGAGGCCCCACTGCTTTTCAAAACTCAGCCTTGTGGTCTGCTTTGCTTGTTTGTTTGAATCAACCATAAAAAGGGGAAAATTTCATCTTAAATTACCATACTTATTCTTTCCATAAAGAAGTCATTGAGTGCCTGTTTAGTACCAGTAAGAATAAATGTAAAGAAACATAATAGTTTAATGACTTAGACAATGTGTACACTCAGAGAGCATTATCTGAGACTCATAGTTTATGTGCTGTGGCTAACAGCTTTGACTTTGTTTCGTCATAATAATGTAAGTGTCAACATCATGGGGGCTATGTTCAATATGAATCACATCCAAGAGATTAATGATGCCTTGTTCAGAAGGGTTTTGCAAATGGCACAGAAGTCAAGAAATATGCTTCAACAGTAACAGGCAGAACTTGACATCCCAGATGGTGCAATGGAAAAGTACCTGACTAATTACCTAATGACCACCCAACAGTATTCAGACTGACCTTCTGCTCATGCTGATATTTTTATTTGTTAATGTTACTATCAAACAGGGCTACTGCATCTGAGGAAACTCTCAAAAACCTACCTTCTCAGAAAGCTACTGAGATGGAACAATAGATAACTCCACAACTTATTTCAAGGTCTTTCTAAATGATAGTCTTCAATACTCATAACCAACTATATGCATATGTTTGTCTTTCATTCACTTATCAAATATTATCAACAGAATTCTTCACACATGAAGGCACAGTCAGGATGAAATCTATTACTATTATGCAAGAATATCTATTAAGTACTTGCCTTTATGTTGTACATATCTTTCCTCTACCACTCTGTCTATCTATCAGATAAATTTCTTTTAGCATCTCTTGTAGTCTGCAAGGAAAATGACATATTAACAAATAAAATAAAACTGCTGTGTTAATTCCAAAGCATGTATGTAAAAGCAAAGCATGTATCAGCCAAAAGAACAGATATGGAGGATAACCACAGAACTAGGGACTCTTGACACTATGTGAAGGCAAAATGGCTTGACTGATGATGACACTAAGAATGGGCTCTGAAGGCAGTCTTCATGGATTTGAAGCCATGTTCTGCCTCCCTGTCTTTGTCTATCACCCCATGCAAGTTATTCCTTATCATGTATCACACTAAAACAATAGTAGCAGTTAAGTCATGGGACTATTGAGAGAGTGACACAGGCGAAGAGCTTACAATGGTAGCTGACATTTGGTGAGCATTCAATAAATGTTAGCCCTCTGTATTACAAAGGGCACCAAACATTTTCATCCAGATTCTATATCTCTTTGTATAACATGTGCATTAACTTTTCCTGTATATTTTAAAGAACTCTCTGGTAAAATCTCTCATATCTCATGTGACTTGGAGGAGAGTCAATGGAAAGTTCTCATAATTGTTTTAATTACTTTTCTCACTGCTATGACCATGGGCCTGACAAGAAGCAAATTATGGATGATTTTATTCTGATATCAGGAAGCAGAGAGAGATGAATTCTGGTGTTTTATTAGCTTTCTTATTACTCAGTTCAGGATTCCAGGTTACAGAATTATGATACCAACATTCAGGGTGGATTTTCCTATATCAATAGCCCAATTTAGATACTACATTACAGACATCCCTTTGACATGGGACAGAAGGAAGCCTTGGATATTGTTAACATCTGAGATTACCCTTTGAAAACAGAAAAAAAAAAGTCTTACAACCTTCTCAGAGCAAATAGTAAAGCAGATACATGATTTTTCTTCAGGTTCAACAATGCTCATGGAGCTTGGGCATCTTGTCCTCAGCCCTTAGCCTCTTCCTTATAGCATATGGAATTACTTCTTGGAGAAACTCTTGCTAAAAGTCTCACTACTTTTTAAGACTTACTATTAACTTTCATTATAATTAAAACATTTCTCAAGATAATTTCAGATTTATTCACAACTATTTGACTGTGGCCTGAGCATCTGTGTTTACTAAACTCATCTAAACAGGCATATTTGGTGGTAAAAAAAATTCTAGTCCCTAGTACAAATATTACACCCTACTCTCTGGCCCTGGGATCTGAGCTGAGTGATAGTAAGACATTTTTAAGATTTCCTAGTCACCTGCTATCTTCTGTAAGATTTTTGTCATGATGTGTGGTTTTGTTGTTGATTCTTTGTTTTTATATCACAATGACTGTCTAGCATGGGAAGGGCTATATAAATACGGGTGGCCAATGACTGCTATCATATGGAAGACTTAGAGATGTGATGATGAGGATGGTCAAATTTTTCTCCCTGAATTGTGTAGTGAAGGCATGGCCAAAGAGTTAATAACCATAGTCATTAGGATCAAGAATGCTGATAAAGTTTGCTGGGAAAGTATCTATCCCTTATGAAGCCATTGGGAAAAGCATGCTGGGGAACGATTCCTGTGAGAGTAATCTCCTAGGCTTGCAGGAGAGAGCAGCTAGCAAGATGAAGTTTGCAAAGGAAAGGTGTGATGACAGCCGCTGGATACTGCAGGAAGGAGGACTTAATGGTGTTGGTGTTGAGGGCCTTACATTAACACACAACATTCAAGGGCATTTCAAGACTAGTACAGCCTTCCTCATGGCTCTATATCATCCTGAAAAAAAAGTGGAGCCTGAAGATAGATATTGTGTTATGTACTCCCCACAATCCTGTCCGTGTCTCCATTTTAAAAATGTTCTGAAAAGCCTGCCCCTCCCTTCAGATTTCAGATTCATCCATCACCCTTTGAACTTTCTACCTTTCTATCTAAAGAAAATTACTTCTTCTGGATTTTTGAATATAAGATATTAAACAAAACATGTGTGAGGTGCCCACAGCAGTATAGAGGAGCAGCAGTTGGTTTTCTATGGGAAGAAACTTCTCTAAATGGCTTGTAGATGTGTATGTGTGAAAACACTAGGGATCTGGAAAGCCAAAGGCAGCCCTCTGCCAAGTACTTTTCCCATTAAGTTTTAAACATGTATGTCTTTCAAAAGGAAATGCAACCCATATGTTTCCAATACACTTGCATTTAATATATTCAAAATGCTATGTAATAATTTCTGTCACTCAAGAAGTTCTCTGGGACCTGGATTTTCTTTTCATACTCTTTCTATTGAAACAAGAATTTGTAAGTTTGTTCTAGAATAGAAAGAAAATGAAACAGATGGAAAAACATCCATTTGTGTTTGACAAAATAGAAAAAGATTCCCTCCCCAAATAAATTCTTATTTCATGGTTCTCACCTGGCCATTGTGGCATTCACACCCATTTTATTTACTGGAAGGGTGACTTCATATCTTCACTGGCCAAGACGAGTCCCAATGGATATCCCTTATTCCAGCATCATTATCTACCAGTCTCTCTGTGTCTTTGCAAATGCATACTTTAAAGGGAAAATGATGTGGTATCTTAAATGGGTAGAGCTCTGATGTATCTATTCTGCCCCTGGTCCTTTTTCATAATCCATACCCAAAAAAAAAAAAAAAAAGGTTCAGATGGCAAATTCAAGCTTTGAGCTCCTGAAGGAGTCACCAATTTCTACCACCATACTTTGAAATATAAAATAAGGAAGGAGAACTTCAGATCAAATAAGAAATATCTTATTGAGCCTAATATATCCAAAATATTGTTGAAAACATATTGATATAGAATAATCATATTTCACATTCAATTATTTGTATAAAGTCATTGAGATTTAGGGCTCTTTTCAAATTGGAAAATTTTAGGAGTATCTTAAGCTTTCAAATGCATGTAAGGCTATTATGTATTGTTCTAGAAGATTCCATGCTTGGAACAGATGGCTCCAGAATGATCATGCTATGGAGATGAACACTATCATTTGGATAAAATTTAAGTGTGTCCATAAAGAATTTGCATGTTTGAAGTTTTCTTCTCAGTATGGTGATTATAAAAGTCACAAAACATTTAAGAGGTGAAGCCTAGTAGATTAGGTTATTAGGAGAGATTCCTCTGGAAATAATTCAAATAGAAAGTAGATGGCATTGTAATGAAAAAGCAAGAATATCTTTTCTACATTAACTGGCTTTCCATCTCACTACAGAATCTCTGCCTGTTGCACACACTGCTACTATGAAGACATCTTCCACAATGTGATGTTAGCTGAAGGTCCTATCTACCACCAGCTGGTGTCAGGACCACGATCTCAAAACTATGGGTTAAATACACTCTTCTTTGTAAGTCATTCAGTATCAAGAGTTTTGTTACAGCACCAGAAAATAGATTGCACATACTGCAAACTGAAAATGTAAAGATTTGTTCCAGGAAACCAGGAAAGATAAATCATTGTTGCTTTGAAGCTTTTCTACAGGAAGTGAAAACAAATACATTTCTTTAGACAAGGTTTCCTCGTATCTTGCGCCAATGTCTGACTTTGCCAGAGATCCTGCTAGGGGCTGAATGTGGGACTCAAAGGAGTCATGTGCTCTCCATTTCTTCATCTATACTTGCTGCACTAGAAGAACTTGAGTTTCCTACAATTCCCTTGTGCACCGCTAAGAGCACCTAGTGCCTGTCTTCTTTAACCCAATTTGTGGCTGACAGTTAAATTCATTTACCTTGCATTCCTTTGTTTATATTTTAATGCCTTAAGATCCTTCAAATGCTTGGCTTTTAAAATATTATCTTTCTGTGCCCCGTGTAATAACAATAGAGCCTAGCTCGACACTCCTAGGAATAATTTTGTATTTTAAGCAGTAGCTTGCCTCTCCTCTTGAAATATGAATACCTATCATTTCCACGTGTAAATGCAATTTTAACAGAAAGAAGTATATTGTCTTATGATTTCCAAACTATTGCCTTTAACATACAGTCAATAAATGCTAGTTCCTGTAATTCTTTTGCTCCTTTATCTATCTGTCTGCTTGTTTCCAGTGTCCTTTCAGCTAGTAAATCTCTTCTCCTTCTAGCTTGCCTGTACATATTACCCTTTCCCCTCTCGGGCACCCCAAATGCTTCCAGGAAACATGGAAGCCTTATAGCCTGGAGACAGTGCCCTTTTTTCCTTTGAGCACCTCTACCCCACTTTCTTTTACTTCCTTCTTTTTCCTATACTTATAATTGATTCTTTAGGAATTCTGCATCATGCACCCCTTTCACATTGAATTCCCAGTCCTTCTGTGTCTGGACCTCTGCCCTAAAAATAAAATATGAAAATTAAAAAATATATCATTTGTGAGCTGGGCATGGTATTCCATGTCTTTAATATCAGCACTTGGGAAGCAGAAGCAGGCAGATTTCTGAATTTGAGGCTAACCTGATCTATAAAGTAGGTTCCAGGACAGCTGAGCCTTCAAAGTTAAACATTGTCAAAAGAGAGAGAGAGAGAGAGAGAGAGAGAGAGAGAGAGAGAGAGAGAAGGAAAAAGAAAGAAAAGCAAAGAAAGGAAAGTAAAAGACACCTGACTTCCTAGAGTCTATCACTCATCATAAAGGGCTCACAAAGCTATCTTTACAGATAGATTCCTTGCCCTCTCCTCTCTCTGATATTCTAATTCTACCATCTTAGAACTTTGAGCTGCTGTCTTTGAAGGACTCTACCCTTGGTTCTGCAACTTGGGCTGACCTTTTTCTTCTTTGGCAGTTCCAACCCATTTCCTGAGGACCTACATCAACTGCCTGTTCACTCTGTAGTGAACATTTGCATTTAAGCCAGTCATCCTAACACCCTCTTGTTTCCCAGGTAGAATGCTCACCTACCCTGTTCTTTTTTTCTTTGACACCCCATTCCTATTGCCTGAGGACCTATACCAAGAACGTGATCACTCAATGGGTAGTGAGACCCCTCACTTCCATGTACCTCTAATAAAACCTTTGACATCTGAAGGCATGAGTGGAGCATCTGCTCACTCTGCAGGAGGCTGCTTCAATTACTCCCATCCTCGCACCCTAACTCCATTGTATCAGGATACCATGTACTGAATCTTCTAGGTCAGAGGACACCCGTCACCCTGAATGTGAGAGTGCTTATGGAGCCTGCACAAACATGCCCAACTGGATTCCATACTTCTGCAAAGACAATCACTCTATCCTTGCTTACCTTATCTCTATCTAACTAGAGTTCCACAGGTCAGAGACCACTGTCATATGGGTGAACATTCAAACCCCTCACATTTCAAGCCTGCTACATAGCACCCATATGCTCCCTAGTCCAGAGGCCAGAGTCTACCATTCCATGGCACACACTACCTGCTGTTAACTCCCTCAGAACACCCACTGCTGAACTTAGTGTCCAAAGATTAACCCCAACACTATAATTGTGAGTGACTTCATACACAACTTTATCTAATGGACAGGTCATCCAAAACAAAATATAAACAGAAATAGCAGGGTTAAATGGCATTGTGGAGCAAACAGACCTAACATAATCACAGAAATTTCCACTAAAACAGTACAGAGTACACATTATTCTTAGCAACCCATGGAAGTTTCTATAAAACTAGATAACATACTGGAAAATAAAACAAATCACAATAATGAAAGAAAATTGAAATAATGCCTTGTATTCTACCTAACCACAATCAAATAAAGCTTGAAATCAATAGGAAGAAAAAATAAAACAAAACCCTCCAGAAAAAGCACAAACTCATACAGAGTAAACAATACATTCTTGAAAGATTAATGAATCATTGAACAAACCAAAAAAGAAATTTTAAAAGTTCATAGAACCAAATGAAAGTGAAAATATCATATGAAAATCTCTGGAAAAAAAATAAAAATAGTCCTAAGAGAGCTTAGAGATCTAACAGCATAAATTAGAAACCCAGAGAAAACTCACATAAATAACTTAAGACTGTGTCTTTGGAGAACAGAAAAATAAAACAGAAATACATGAAACCCAAAAGCATGAGAAGAAATAATGAAAACAAGATCTGAAACTCATAAAATTAAAACAAACAAAGCATACAAAGAATCAATGAAATGAAGAGTTGGTTCTTTGAAAAAGATTAACAAGCGTGACAAATCCTCACCTAAAAGAAAGATACAGAAGAAGTAAAACAATAGCATTCGAGGAAGATCTCATGGGAACTCAGGAAATCAAAAGGGCAGACTTTCAAAACCTTTATTCCATGAAAGTGAGAAAGTCCTAAAAGAAATGTACAGATGCCTAGCTGCATCTGAACTCAAAAGTAACATTAAGATGAGATCAGTAGTTTGAATAGACCTGTAACAAATAAGGGACTGAAGCTGTAATCAGTGTCTCCTTACTAAAAACAGTCCCAGGTCCAGATGGATCCATGGCAGAATTCTATCAAACATCTAAGAAAAATCTACAACCAATGGTTCATAAATTATTCCATAATAAATACAAGGAACACACACAAACCTCTTTTATGAAGCCAGTATTATCCTAATACAAAAACCAGATAAATACATAGAAGCAAAAGAAGAAATGCATAAACCAATGTTCCTGGTGAGCACTTTATTAGCTACGTGTTCTATTGCTGTGATGAAACACCATAACCAGAAACAACTTGGAGATGAACAGGTTTATTTTGCTTACTGTTCCATGTCACAGTTCATTATCAAAAGAGACCAGGCTCCACTCAACTTGTCTGAATAAGAGGAAGCCTCTGCTGCAGTAGAAAAGGTGGTCAAAGTCCACAGAGGAGGAATACAAAATGTATATGGCATGATCTGTTACTGTCTAGTGCTAGTCAAAAATGCTTGAGTTCTCCGTGGAGTAGAATCTGTTGCAGCACCTTCTCAAACACTAAAAAATAATACCAGAGGGAATATACTGCATTAAGATTGATCCATAACCTATTCTAACTGCCCTGGGAAGCTGAAATTTCTTTATTCATTAACTTGTGTTTTAAACTCTAAAGGAGAAATTGTGGTTTTTGTCAGTATGGTTAATTCTCAGCTTCTATTAACTACAGAATAAAAGGAAAGAAGAGAGAGAGAAAGGGGAAGGAAGAAGGAATAAGGGATAGAAAAAGAAAGGGAGGGAGGGAGGGTGTCATTCTGGTTATCTGTCCATCTCTAGCAAGGCCACCTTTTAGCCACCACCCCACTGCTTGGTGGGTCAAGGTGTTCTTATTGCCACTCTCGCTGAATTGCAGTATTCTAATTATATGCATCTGACTCTGACAGTTACATGCTACTGTTCATTGCTATTTCCGATACCACTCATTTTATTTGATGCCAGAGAGCTGGTGTCCATGGGAAGATCTCCCATGCCACTATTGGCATACAGAGGATGGATGCTATTTAGCTTTTCAGATTCTTGATTTTCAAACACATTTCTTAATGCCTCAGTGAAGGGGTCATTCCTAATAAGACAAGCGATGGTGCAGTCACAAGTTCGGATTTTTTTTAAACCCTGCCTGCATATAAAACGATGAAAGTATATGGATGGACACTAAATTTGTTTGATTTACGATGATTTTCTACAAAATTTTATTCTTATGACTACATCTGTAGTTTTAAGCACTCTGTGTCATGCATTGCATAGAACAGAGGCTCTATGACTTGAAAAAAGGCTTGTATTACACCAGTGTCCCCAGCACAATACACTCTGTTCTATACATCTGTGTTCCTAGAGTACTCCCATGATTGTATTTTGTACTTAGAGATTCATTTAAAAAAAAAAAAACAGTGTTCTGCTATCTCAGAAGACTTTGAACTTGATGGGATTCTGCATTATTTTCGTGTACATACTAGGTCATGTAAAAATGATGGTCAGGTGAAGTTTGGGTCTATTTTGTGTCTCTACCTGTATGCAGTTAAACTATTGATAGCTAATACTAGAAATGACAGGTTTATCCCACCACGGCCATAATTTGATTCGTAGAAAACTAAAATTTTCTCATTTATTTTTTATTTATTTATTTATTTTTATTGGAATTTTTTTTTTTACATTTCAGATATTCTCCCTTACCCCATTTCCCCCCTCCCTCCCAGGAACTCACTATCCCTTTCCCCATCGTCCTGCCTCCACATTGGTGTACCCCCACCCACCCTCCCCCATACCTCACCTCCCCACCCTCGAATATCCCCCCCCATGTCCAGCCTTCATGGGACCAAGGATCTCTTCTCCCACTTATATATATATCATTTTCTCATCACAGCAGATTCCTAAGAGTAAACATGACGTCTTAGTATGCACACACACACACACACTCGCATGCACGAGCATACACATTTTGAAACTAATGAGTTATAGTGGGACTTTCTCTGACCCTCTGACCCTGTAGTGTAAATAAGACACAGAGATTTTTAATATAGTTTAAAGCTTAGGCCTTTTGCTTGGGCAGTCTTCTGGCTACTCAAAAAATTAGTGGATTAACTAGTCTACAACTCACCTTTCTCTGCTCCACTAAGATCCATCTGTTCCCTCTGTGTCCTCTTGAGTCTCCCTCTTCTGTTTCTTCCCCTGCATTATTCTCTCTGCCAGCTCCCTCCTTCCTGCCTAGTTATTGGTCATCAGCTCTTTATTGCAACCAATCAGCAATGAGAGAATTTCCTATAAAATTCTAGATTTTCTGTAGGCAAGGAGAGCTGTCTGACCTTCAAGTATCTGAGCAGGTATGGAAGGACAAGTATTTACAAATAATAAGATCAATGATGAGCCATGGAAATAACAATACTAATATCCTGCCAGCATTTAGCTCTCTTCAATTTATGGAATTAACAATTGCAAACATAGAGACACACCTTCCCACAATGTGAGGAAAAGGTTACCCCAACAGTAAGTTCTTACACTTTTCCATTGTCTCTCCTCGCGGGTGTCATTTCTTTTCATCAGAGCATTTAACATTGAGACTGACAAATCACAAGCACCCAATAAATACATCTCAGCTCATTGTCATGCTGGACAAATTCCAGTAAGAAACATGACTGTTGAAAAACAGAAGTCCTTTTAAAAGCTCAGTCCTGAACATTTCAGGACCTAAGGTCCCTCCCTTAGCAACTCTAGATCTCATCGCAGCCCCAGCTCAGCAGTCATTTCTAAATCGAAGCATCTGTCATGTGAAACTGATTCTGCTTGACAACTAGTAGGACTAGAATTACAGCCACTTTGAAAACTCTCACTCAGAATCCTCAGATCTGAGGAAAATTAAATCATGGCTTAAATGTTACAGGAGTGAATATTTACGTTCAATTTACTTATTGTATGTAGTATAAGGGCTGCTAACTCCCTACCCAACATTTTGAAATTTGATATAATTTCCTTTTCTTCTGAGCTAAATTTACTTGAGTATCAATATTTTGCAAATAAAAGTTCCAGTTAAGGTTATGTGATTTTTTTGTCTGATATAAAGAGTATTTAACAAAGTTTTAATAGTTTTTTGTTTGTTTTGCTTCTGACAAATTCATTAACCTCTTAGTGTCTACAATAGATAGTAGTTACAGTAATCGTGATTGAAATTGAACATAACTTAAGTAGTTTCCAAACATAATCTCACTTAATACTTAGTAAAATCACTCTCCTTTGTTTTAAAGATAAAGAAAATGGGAGTGAAAATGCCAAATAAAATGTTGCATTAAAATATGAATTCGATATCACTGAAGAGGGTCCCAGTCTACTGCTGTGAGCTCTCCTTACAGAATGACGGAAATTGGAGCTGATGGTTTTGGCACAACAAGTTGGCACACTTGGTGCGGGCTCCGCACACCTACTCACACACAATGCAGCTCAGAGCCCAATGCATGTTCTTTGGAAACTCATGAAGAATCATCTTAAAGTGGCAAGAGCTCAGCACCAAATCCACATAATCCAACAAAATAAATTCTTAACTTCATCAACGTTTTGGTCTGAATTTGAAGTGTCCCCTTTAAGGTCATGTGTTGAGCAACTCATGGTCTCCAGCTGTTTTGGGAGATTGTTGAACTTTTAGGAGATAGAGAGTTGCTGGACAGTATGTTAGAGGAATGAGGATTTGAGATTTTGATGGTCAACCACACTTTCTCTTCTCTGCTTCTTGTATAGCTGAAATGTGGTAAGCTGACCTTATGTGCTGTTCCAATGGCTTCTTTGCAATGATGGACAGTAGCTCTCTGGAACTGTGAGCTTGCTCCTCTAAGCTGCTAATTGTCAGAGTGCTCTATCACAGAAACAGAAAAGTAGCTATTACAACCAACAAGGATTATTTATTTGCCATAACAACCTCCTGAAAAGTCCAGGATTACACAGGCATGGGTCTTACAGCTCCTCAAAAGGCTCATAAATAAGGAAGCATCCCAAGGACTGTCCAAACCAGACAGCATAACAAATACTTAAAGAACACAAGCCACAGAAGCAGGAATATTGACGCCTCCACAGTGCAGAGAGTCAGGGAAAACCGGAGCATTGTTTCTTTTCCCTGCATTGGGCACAGTATTATTGACTATCAGGTCCTAACCAGATGATGGGGCTGATGAGACTGAAGCAACCAAAGCCTGCATATAACTGACCTCAAGTCACCTTCCCTGATCCTCTGGTTTCAAAAGATCTAGGGTTCACATGCTCAAAAAAATTGAAGAAAAGTGTTTACGTCTTGAAACCAAAGAATCTTGTAGAATGTATCTGTGAGCAAAATCCATTCTGCTGATTTGCCCTGGGACTGACTTTCATAAAAGATTTAAAGGACTTCAAGCAATTGGGTTAAAAGTACTGAAAATAGGCTTCTCTACTTGCATCTTATTAAAAGAGTACACACACACACACACACACACACACACACACACAAACTTCAGCCCTCACTATCATCCATCACCCCTGCCACTGCATTTTCCCCTTAGGACTAAATAACTTATTAATTCATTATATCAGTGTTCCTACCTAGTAGAAGGCAGGCTCCATATAAAAAGCTTCTCCTGTCCACAATAGAACCCAGTACAAAAGAACTTCACAGGTCTCTGAGCAGTTGATGAGTGTGTTTATTGGTTGGTTTAAAATTTGTGAGTGGCTAGCTGTACTGACTGGTTTTGTGTATCAGTTTGACAGAAGCTGGAGTTATCACAGAGAAAGGAGCCTCCCTTGAGGAAATGCCTCCATGACATCCAGCTGTAAGGCATTTTCTCAATTAGTGATCAAGTGGGGGGGGTGCCTCTTGTGGGTGATACCTTCTCTGGGCTGGTAGTCTTGGGTTCTATAAAAAAGCAAGCTGAGCAAGCCAGGGGAAGCAAGCCAGTAAGTAACATCCCTCCATGGCTTCTGCATCAGCTCCTGCTTCCTGACGTGCTTCAGTTCCAGTCCCGACTTCCTTTCGTGATAAACAGCAATGTGGAAAGTGTAAGCTAAATATACCCTTTCTTCCCCAACTTGCTTCTTGGTCATGATGTTTGTGCAGGAATAGAAACTCTGACTAAGACACTAGCCTTCTGAGAGTCCATGTGCCCCATGAGATTATGAAGACTGCAGTAGAAAAGATTTAGGCTAATTTAAATATCACTGAGAGCATAAGGATAGGCCAGGCACACATGTTACTATCATAACTCATGTGCCTACCATCTCATTAAACAGAGAAATCGGTCCTGATTAGGACTGGTGCTTACCACAGCTTTTCACTATTTTCTTGAGTTATCTATGTCTTCCTCAGTCAAGGTCTTTAAAAGTTAAATTTGTTGAATAAGCAAACCAAAAGAAATGAGGAGAGAAAAAAAGATGATAAAAATCTTTAATGTAGGACTATTTTCACATTAATGATGTCTTGAACCATATATTACTAACTTCAAATTAGTCAGAGCTCAAGATATTAACATATGGCAGACACAAATAGCTTAGTTTGTGTTTAATATGCACTGGCTCCTTCTTTCATCTGTCTAAAGGAGAATCATCTATTTTCTAACCTTAGATATAAGCATTCTAAGTTGTGCTGACTCTGCTTGAGAAACAGGAATATGTAAGTCCATTTTAAGTCCACAGTGTTCAAAATATCTTATTGTTGGCTTGAATGTTCTTTTCAAAAACTTGAATGGATGTGAAGGATGCAGAAAACCCCAACAAATCCCCATGTATTTAAACCTTATAGCAAACTCAAAAAATCTGCAGGGCAGGGATTTGAAGAAGTTATGTGAAGTTCAACAAGAAGCACCTACTTTAAGGAGATCACATCTATGATTCTTAAGGAAAAACAACCAAAATTCACGGGATGGGCTGTGTGGGAGGGGTGAGGCTCAGTGGTAATAAAGCTTACTTGCACATACAGGATACGGGTTTGAGGCTTAAACGACATGTTAAAAGAAGAGCCAGCCCAAGGTTCAGAAAACGAAGAGACTACATATACATACATACACACACACACATCACTCCTTCCTTCCAAGGGATCACTGTGGAAGAATGAACTGAAGGAATAGAAGGGTTAGGGTGATGGATGACTACAGGGAAATTGTATTCTTGATACAACACAGCAGCAGTATATGTGAACTTACACTGGTTGTGACACTATGTTCAAGAGCTGTGTAATGCAAGCAAGGAGAGGGAGTTGGACTGGTACTGGAACTGTAGATCATAGCCATAACCCTTGAGCCATGTCCCCAGGCTTCATGCATTACATTTTAATCACAGCAAGAAAAATGTTTCTTTACATGAGAAAGAGACAGAGACAGAGAGAGACAGAGAGACAGAGACAGGGACAGACAAAGACAGGGACAGACAGAGGGAGACAGAGAGAGACAGAGGGAGACAGAGAAACAGAGACAAAGACAGAGAGAGAGAGCCCTTAAATGTGAAACTATTGGCAATTGTTAGCTGGAAGAGGGAGAGTGCATTTTCTTTAAGAATGGGGCCCCTGGTAAGCCAACCACACTCCAATAAAAGGCCACACATCCATGAAAATTTAGACAGCACAAACGGAACTTGGTCCTGAAATAATGTTCTTTGCAAGCCTAGGGCATTTGAATAACTACTTCCCCAAGAGTAGACTTTGAGAGTTTAAGGCTTCACCCCACTGGTAGTTCACTAGCTATGCTTTAAGCTTGCAGCTCATTTATTTCTGTTTGTTTTATGTGTGTAGGTGTTTTGCCCTAGGTATGCAGGTACACCTTTGTGTGCAATGCTCACAGAGGTCAGGAAAAAGGCTCTAAATCCTCTGGAAATGGAGTTTCAAGTCACTAAGTAAGTACCAGGAACCAAACCCAGGTCCTCTGGAACTACAGGCAATAGTCTTAACCCTTGAGCCACATCCCCAGGCCCCATGCATTGTATTTCAATCATAGCAGCAGAAACTGTCCCTTACATACCTGTATGTACATACATATGAAGCAACTACTTCATACCCAGATAATTTGGATAATTTATATATGTTACGTTGTTTAATTTGTTTAAAAGAACAAGAAACCTCACAGTACTGTATCGTACAATATCAACCAAAGGTGAGCTGTTATTACAAACTAACAAACCCTTAAATCTCAGTAGCTAAAGGCACAAAAGGATTGGGTTTGGATTATTGTAGTTGTTTTTAAACAGAGAGGTGGAAGAGGAGGGAAAGACGGAGGGAGGGAAGGAGGGAAACAGAGACAGAGATAGACAGAGAGACACAGGGAAAGAAACCTTCCCCATCTTGTTTCAAAGAACTCTCCAGACATTCTTCCTCCATGTGATAACTTGACACTCCAAACTGATCAGCTGCTGTTGCAATTAGGTCATGCTCTACTCTAGTTACTTTATATTCTGTAAAAACCCTTCTTTTCTAGGCTGTGCCTTTTCTATTAGATTCCATTTTAAAGCAACTTTGACTCCATTTTGAGGAAGAAAGATGACTACAGCCCATAGATGGACCTGGAGACTGTACCATCTGTCAGGTACCACCTTAATTCTTGTTCCTGGGAATACAAAGGAAGCCACCTTATAAGTTTAAGATTTTTGGTGTACAGAGACACATTGTGATCACATCATGGAAACCAGGCCAAAGAACTTATCAGTTATGCAAGAAAGACCAAGGAAAAGGTTTAACACTCTCACCTAGATGACATGAAGTAATAGACCTAACACTGCAATGTTGTGACCTCACAATGTCCTATCATCTGATACCTGGTATTCGCAACAAGAACTGAGAAGCAGAAGACACACAGACTCTCCCTAGGGTTTCAGTTCTGCATTGACCCAGACTACTTGACTACCACTTGTCTACCTGGTAACTCATGTGAACCTTGACCAACCATTTTTTGCTTCCAACCCATCTCTTACTCTCAGATCCTGGTTTAGCTTTTTATCCAGCAGCTGAACTTAGAAGCTTCAATCTCAGATCTGACTCTAGCAGCCCACTTATGAAAAGTCTTGAATTTGCTGTGGCCTCATTACAGCACATTTATTCTGTAACTCTCATAGATGCATGTAGATATATAGATATGTTTACAATGTGCTTTGTGACATGAGAGTTGTTAGTACTAGTAATCTTGACTGAAATAAAAGAGCCTAAATTTATCATGGCAAGGCTACCAAAGCAGACAGATTAGATGGCAAACTATCATCATTAAAATGACTAATCCTTCTGACCTTTCTATCCCATACATTCTGACTTTGTGGAAAGACACAAATGGGTTTGTCCATATTTCCAGCATAGTGTACATATTACAACTAACCTTTAGAATCTGCCATCTTATTGTGAGACCTCAGTACTTATTTTAGCAAGCAAAGAGTACTTGAAGCACTCACACTGAGTCGTACAATGGTCATTTCCATGTACAATGGAGAGTCACATAGGTCTGCTCACAACTGTGGTTATCTAAAAGGAAAGAAGACCAAGGCTTATTCTAAGGCATACCATGAAAAGACTGAGTAGCGCAGGTCCTATTGAAGTCTTTTGATTCCATGTTCCACTTTATGGTTTGTCAACTATGTCAAGGGGCAACTGTATTTAAAAAGTAACAAACTATGGCTGTATCAGAAATATTTAAAACTACTAATAAACATTTAGGAACCATGCACACTTAAAATGAATATAGAACAAGTGAGGATCTTTTTTCCACTTTAAATTGTACTCTAGTGTCAATAAGAATGAAGCTCAATTCTAGAAGTATATACAGACAGGTCTAGAAAAGGCAGAAAAATATCTAGACCCCTTCTTCAGGAATGCCATGCAGGACAGCTAATTACTCCAAGCAAGAAATCTAATAATCAGAATCACTAGTATTAGTTTGTGTCTATTAGTTATTGTATATCATATTCCCTTAAAAATTCTGTCCATAATTTGTTTCATTTAATCCTTACAGGATCCCAGTGAATTAATCAGCACTATACTGTTATTTATGTGAGAAATGTGCTACATACAGAGCCAAGTGATCTAACTTCACACCGTGAGCTGCATCTGCAAATAGAGTTGAAGAAATATGCTTCACTTTCGCTTTCTTGTGAGATTGCTCTTCCTGGTTGCTTTATATACATCCCAGACTGTACTTATATATATCATGTACAGTAGGAATTAAACATGGACAAATCTTCACACTGACTATCAATAAATAAGAAAAAAAAAACATTCAAGAAGCAGACACTGACTTTTGGATAAATATAAGATATAGAAGTTGCTCAAAGTTATTCTAACTCTTAAAGAAAAAAAAGAGTCAAAAATCAAATGTTCATGGACCTTTGTCAGACCAGTAAAATAGGAGAGCACAGGACTCTGTAAGGGTAGGAAGTCAGTGACAGAATTCTAGCAGTTCCCTCCCCTTACATATTGTTAGCAGCCTTGCTGAGGCTTTATCTAGCTACGATAGTGTCTGAAAATGGCAACATCTCCCCTTCTCGGGCTAGATTTCCTACAGGGGAAAACAAGAACACAGTTTTGGAGAATTTATAAATGTTTTTTCACAATATAACATCTTTGTCATGGTGAATAAGCATCGATCAGGTACCTTCTGTATCAGTTCATAGGACTAGTCTCTCTGGGAACATATCACCGGACATTCCATATCATATATTTTGCTCCCCAACAACATGAGACAAACCTTTAAAAAAAATCAGTGAACCCTCAGAAAAAAGACTGAAATTTTTGTTTGTTACTCATGGCTGACATTATGAACAAGTCAGTTGATGTCAGTGAGACTCACTTTGCTATATATCAATGGTGACGTCAGATCTTCTGAACTGAAATCAAGATGAAGATCAACCAATGCTGTCCATAAGAAACAGAGGTTACCTAAGACCCCCAGGCTCTTCTCTTTCACCTCAAGATGTTGATCATGAGTACCATCCAGTGTAGCCTTCCCAAGGCTAACTACATAAGAAGTCACATGTCCCTCTCCTACTTCTACCATGCACTCCAAAATGACAAGGACAGATTCTCAAGCTACAATGTTACCTGAAAATGAACTTTGGGAACTTAGGAGTCCAGAAAATAAAATAATAAAGAAGATAGTCTAATACTGAATTTTTTAAAATGTTTTCTTAAATGTGTCAAAAGGTTAACTAAGAAGTAATAATATATACAATCTTAGTGCAAAAGGAAACTCCAGAAAGTGAAGCAGAGCAAAGAGCTGCTCTTACCCAAGAATGCTCACCAAATTCTGGTGGTCTCGAGTCTTATTGAACAAAGAGACGGATCTAATCTGCTAGGAAATTCCCACATATCTAATTTTGAAACTTGAAAGTATCATGTTCTCAGCTTCATGGTAAACATAAAAGAAACCACCCCTCAAATGACTACAGGTGTGATCATGGCTCTAAACCTAAGAGTGTATGGAAGGGAGGAAATTTTCCAAAACTCCTTTAACCATAATTAGGCTTTAGTCAGTTTTATTCCAAATCTCAGTAGCTAGGTGGTCTGGAAACTCATAGATGAACTTTTAGAATTAATGTATCACAGATTGGCAGGAAAAAAAAAAAACCTTGGTTAAAGGAACACAGTTTTAGATCAGGTTTCTAATGACTATTCCTGTCAGAAATAAGAGACTGGAGCACATTACTCCTTTCATCCTATGTTGCTGAAGATGCCAGCAGAATACTGTCACAAGAAGAAACTTTAGTCACAGGTTTCTAAAACAGTGAAACAGTCAAACTCTCTCTATTCATAGATTATATGATTTTGAATACAGTAAAACAAAATCTGCAATCTGTTCATTAGACTTAACATGGTGTCAGAAAGTCTTCATATAAATTAATATTAAAATGAACAAAAAATGAAGTTGAATTAAACATAAAAGGTATTTATAATGGCATGAAATAGCAAGTACTTAGACAAAAACCTAGCATGTATCAGAAAGACTTTAGAGCAGTCTTTTAAATTTTTATTAAAAGAATTTTTAAAAACCCAAAATTTAATAAGTGCTATGTCATGATTATTGATAAGACTTGATACTGATGTCATGAGAAGAAAAGGGAGGTGAGAAAAATGGACTCACACATGTATAGAAATTTGATTTATGACATTGAAGATCAGTGAATAAAGATAAAGTACTTCATAAGTAATCTTAGAGTGACTTATTACTCATGCAAAAATGATATTTAACTCTAATTAATATCATCTACAGAACAATTCCAGGTGGATAAAGGGAAAGACTAAACTATAAAGTGTTCAGAATATAATTGAGGGGATCCTAGAATCTCTTTTCAACATTTGGAAGGCAAGGAGTTCAAAACAAGAACTAGAATGTAAAAAGAGTAAACATTGAACATTATTCATCCTAGTAGAAAAAAAATAGAACCATCAATTAGTGCTACACTGGTGTACTCCTTTTTCATTAATTGATTGGCCAAAACTAAAGACTAATAATATCAAGTGTTGGCAAGGATGTCAGGCATCCACTGTCCTTATTCACTGCAGGAAGAACTGGAAATGACATATCTAAGAGAAAAGTAAGGGAAGGTTCATCACAAAACTCAGGCTGTAGGGTCCTCTGAAAAGACAAGGAAGGAAGCATGCTGGGAGTGTGAACGTGGGGACATCAAGCTATTTTTTTACATGTGGATGTTCATATTACTGTTGTTCTATACAATGTGTTCATACTCTGAATTTGATACTATAGGTATATAGTGCACACGTATAATTAATATTCAATATAAGTAAGTGTAGACTGTGAATAAATTGATTACATATCTCTCTATATTAAAATCAATAATTTATTGATTTCCCCTTACTAATCACAGAGGAGTTGGTATTAATTTTCTTAAACCTTTCTTTGTCTTATTTCTACTCAATTGAGGTGAAGATATGGCACAGAGAATACTATATTAGGTTTCACAGGTATTAAGGTGGTTACTTCTGCTCTTCCCAGCTTGCCAAGCCTGTTGTTTAGTATTGCATGCCATAGCTAGATGTTCAAAATGTACACAAAGAAATTCAAGCAAGTAAAGAATGTTGAGAGTGGAACAAATAGTCTTCCCCAGGGAAGAGCACACCAACTGGTTATCTAATACCAAATGTTCAGCCTTGAAACCATATATACAAGTAACACTCAACAGACTAAGCAGATTGCATTTATGTATTTTGGAAAGTGTGGGTTGTGTGTGTGTGTGTGTGTGTGTGTGTGTATACATATACATTTATACACATAACAACAAATAATGGAAAACAGAGATAAGGAATTTGAGAGAGTATATGGATGTGTTTAGAGGAGGGAAGGTAGAAAAGAAAATAATATAATCATACTATAATCTCAGAAATTAAAAGGAATATACTTTTAAATGCACTTGGTAGTCCATGGACTGATTAAATGACTAGGAAATTCCCACATATCTAATTCCAACAACAATCTTCAATGATGATGTTTGAGAATGAGATCCCTGTTAGTTGGCTCTGCTAATTAATGACAATCAACAGATAAGATGTTAATTATTGAGAATGCTATAAATATAGCAACTTGGGACAAGGGAGCTGAGAGTTTAGTGAAATTTCCAGCCTGTTTTTTCACAGGGTTATTAAAATCCCTGTGAGTTTTTATAGTCAGCTGTGAGGGAAGAAGCAAAGGCCAGCAGAAAGGATGGGGCAGCACCTCAGTGACACTGGCTCGTTCTCTATTCTCTTCCATCGTGGGTTCACATGCACGTATTCTGCTCTGGCATATTTTGTTTGCTTCTGTAATAAATGAGAGACCTGAGGTTCAGGCATTCTTTTTAACACACTGAAGATACTCATCTGCATTGGAATCCAGGTTTGTCTGAGTTCAAAGCCATTTTTAATCCAATGGATTCTATCAAGAAGGAAGAACCTTAGTCAGTGCTGAATCTGCTGGACAAGACGTAGCTAGTGGTGTAATGGTAGAAAGCACATTTATTCTTAGCTAACTCCCATCTTATTCTAGTTATTCTGCTGTCTCAGTTGGACTTGAGGGCTGTCAGACAGGAGGGAAGTTACACCTGTCCCATGAAACACTTTCAAAACTCACAGCTAGGAAAGTCATGGGTCCAAGGGGAGAACTTACTGATGTTGCTCTGCTAAGTGGTATTGTGAAACTGTCTTCTAAATATTCATGTTTGTGTCTGTAGATCTGTTCTGATCTCAACCTTGGTCAGAAAGGCTCCTTGTTGCAATTGATAGGCTAATAAAGATCATAAATGTTAAATGTGTTGATAAGAAACAACAGAGTATATTCTGCCATAAAGATACACACACACACACACACAAACCTACTTCACCCATTAATACTCAGGGATTGTTGAGGAAAGAGAAGTAGAAAGAACTAGAGGCCAAGGGATAAGAAGACATTCCATGAAATGCTGTTCTCTAGACAAGACATGACTTGTACTCATGAACTCATAGCAGCTGTAGTTATCAGCACAAGCCAGTAAAAAATCCAGCCTAAAGGATAAGGCCTCTCAAGGCCCTGCCTCAAGCTGAGAAACTATAGGGAGAAGAAGAGTCACTTTTCATTGGGAGGTAGCCACTTGTAGGTTGACCATGCCTAAGTGGATGACTCTATATCTATGTGAACATGGGCAGCACCACCTGATCTGTGTGTTACAATAAAAAGCACATGAAGTTAGACGAGAGATGTACTGGAGATCAGAAAGGAAGAACCCTGAGAGAGCTGGAAAGAGGATATGGGGGATGGATACAATCCAGATACATGTGTTTACATGTGGAAAGTTTTCAAAAACTATAATTTGAAAAGAAGAAGCATCCACACTACAATGGACTCCCTAGTGGGCACATTGCACAGGGCACTGTACTTGCCTCGTCTGCTTTGGCATCAAATAAACTCACATTTAAGATCTGGAAAGCTTATGTGTCACCTTTGTGATTTCCATCTGGACAAATGTAGGGATGATAATAGTAATACCAGCCTCAAGTGTAACAACGGCATGACCCCTAACTCTCTAGATAAGAACACAAGGCATGCACTATGCTGCTCAAACTCCCTTTCTCTAGATAAGAGAGTAGTGAGTCAGCTTAGGCTTTCCACTAAGTAGCTGAAAGATCTTGGCAAATTGGCTCTCCCCATTTAGGGCTCCATTTCCTTGGGATCTCAAGGGCAGCAGGTCAGAGCATTAGGAAGGGCAGAGCCAGAAGACTCAAATGGGATATAGCAAATATCCTCTATCATCCTAAGGAGCAGAGAATGGGAGAAAGCAAATGTCATTCAGCTCTCCTCTGAAATGACAGGAATGTGCACCCTCACCACCCACCTCGTTCGCTCTGGAAGGATTAATAGATGTTATGCACCATGCTCTGCTGAGAGCTATTACTGCCTTACAGGGGAAACTCCCACTGTTGCCAGCAAACAAGACTGATGATTTGATGAGGTGGGAATATTTTCCATGTAACAGTATGTAAACACTGCTCTTTTCATTCCAAGCCTTCACTCTTGTGTGCACACTCTTATGCATTTATATGAGCCCATTTTCTTCCTGGCTGTGAATATTCTGTGCTTGCCCTTTTGGAGAGTTTTAAGAATGTGCTGACCAGGGCCCCTGCTGAACCTCTAAGCTGATTTCTAAGGCGTACCACATTCTTTTTTGAGAATGTTAATAGGCATATTCACATTTTGTGCCAATGCTTACGCCTTCCCTCGAGCCAATGTGAATTGCATTGTTGCAATTGGCCAGGGGCTCAAGAGGCCACTGTGGGAGAAAATCCAGTGATATATATAGACAAGAGACATATTTACTAAGACATAAAATAGAAAAAAATATCCTAAGTCAAAACATGTTTCTTTCACACTTGGCTTAATAAGTCAAAAATAACTCTAAGTATTCATGACAGTACTTTTCAATAAACAGTTTCCATCATCTATTCATTGACTCAGTGAGCATTTACTAGGCACAAAGTGTGAGGGACCATACAGTGTATGAAGATGCACATATAAATATGACTTGGCTCTATTTTCATAATAATCCTACATTCCTGAATGACTGGAAAAAAGAACTATGGTAATTCAGTGGTAAGCATACAACATATAGCTTACTCTGTTCATCTGACCACACCTCTACAGACTCTGGTGAAGATGTAGCTTGTCTCTACTCTCCCTTATAGGAATCTTGCTTTGATTCTGTTCCCAAATTCCTATTCTGCTGCTGGGTACAACTCAAACTCCAGGGCCATAATTCTCAGAGGCTCGATTGCTGTCTTACTGGATGAGCCTGAGTGAATGGGGGCCAGGGCTCATTCTCATGCCTTCATGCAGCACTATAAAGATCTAAAGCTTGACCACACAAAATTAAACATGGGCATGTGTTTATCATCAGCAGATGGGGTAACCTGGGTGGGGTGCAAAAATATAAATCTATATGCTGAAAGAAGTAAATCCTTCCCAGTCTACCTCTTAAACAGCCTCAATCCAATCACTTCACTTCCAGTGAGATAACTCTAACACCAAAAACTCACTATGGTTTGTAATTGGACTAATACACAGAGAGTGTACTCTTCCTCATCCCCAAGAAAGGTATTATTTTAGCTCATATACTGTATTGTATGAACTTTCTAATACTTCTATTAACATTTAAACAATCTCTTCATCCAGGTATTAAGATGTTGGCCCCATTTAGTATCTCTCCTCCCCTCCTGTCTTACTTTCCTAATAAAAACTGTGTGGCCCTCTCTATATATGGATCTGCTGTCTTTAATGTCTGCAATCTACTATAGTGTGATGGTCGTCACATAACTGGCACTCTGTGTAATATTTCAGCTCAAATACCCCCATTGTGGTAACTATGCAAGTTATCTCACACCACACCAGCAAAATACACACCTTAACTTCTTGACTAGTTGTTATTGTGACTCAAAATAATTATATATCTCTTTTCATTTGGATTTGTGTCTCATACCCCATCAAGTTTCTGATTCCCCATTAGGAAAAGCATCCTCCTTCCTTATGTGCTCTATCTCAACTCCTATTGCCTTCCCAAGGACAATAGGATTCTATAAATAAATAGCTGTCTTTATCTTAAAACAAATTGACTGTTGATATTTTTCTAACTAGCCATTAATTCATAGCTTCCCATTCCATTCAAAATTCTATGTTCTTCAAACATCCGGAACTGACCTACAGCCTTCACCCACAGGGAAGACATAAGCCTAGAATCCATATTACTCACTCTCCTCAAGCACCCAGCACACTCAGCAATGCACAGCAGAATGCTTCTAAACTCTGTCTTTCTGTCCAACAGTTCAGTAAGGAGGCTGTGGCTCTTGACATTTATTCTAATAGCTCAATCTCTTCAAATTGTTTTTTCCTAAGCAAAATGTAGAAATGTCCCCTACTGAGATATAACTGTGTGTGTCTTATTAATATTTATATGTTGAAAGCATAGTCCCAACGTGTAGATCTAGAAAGGATAGCCTTTGGAATGATGAGATCAAGAAGGTGGAGTCCCATAAATTGGATCTAGTATCTTTATAAAAGATGCCCGAGAAACCCTGGGCAACTTCCATATGAGCCCATATGAGGACTCAGCAAAAAGCTAGTGATTTTCCTCCAGACAGAGTTAGAATGAACAAAAGCCTGAAGGCAATCAAGACTGCAATGTCCTAAGAAGCAGGAAACTTCAGACAACTAAAATATAAGGAGACCTGAGGGGGGGAGATGGAGGGAGGGAGGGAAAGGAGGGAGGGACAGAGGGAGGGAGGGAGAAAGGGTGGGAGGGAAAGAGGGAGGGAGGGAGGGAGGGAAAGAGGGAGGGTGGAGGGAGGGAGAGAGAGAGAGAGAGAGAGAGAGAGAGAGAGAGAGAGAGAGAGAGAGAGATCTATATAGGATAAGCAATCCAGGAAAAGCTACAGCTGCTGATACACAATCCTGGATTTCCCAACATATTGACAACGGTCTTTTATTTATAACCCATATTGCATGTGGTAGGGATTATGATGGTTTAAATGAGATATTCTCCCATTCTCTTAGCATTTGAACATTTGGTTTGCAGTTTGTAACTGTCTATGAAAGTTCAGGATGTGTGACATTTCTGGAGGAGGATTATGTCACCAGGATGGTCTTTGAGAGCTTAAGGCATTACCTCCTTACAGTTCACTCTCTCTGCTTCATACTTGAGGTAAAGGATGTGAGATCTCAAGTTCCTGCTCCAGTCACCATGCCTCTGCTCTGCCATTATGGACTCTAACCATCTGGAACACTAAGCCAAAAATAAACACTTCCTTCTATAAGTTACCTTGGTCATGGTGTTTTATCACAGAAATACAACTAATACAGATAGCATTGCACAATCCAAACAGATGAAGATATTCCCTTCAATCCTCATACTATTCATATGAGCAAATGCTAGAGGAAGAAAACAAACCTACACACTTCCAGGTATATATATCCTTTCTCAAAAACGGGGTCATTTTAAAGCTATTCTAAGCAAGTAAAGAAGTTCTTATGACAACAATGGTATGTTCACAGTTGTTATTGCTCACACTAGCCACAGGCTGTTCTAAAATTAGAAGGGCAATGTCCACTTCCCTCCAGACTGACTTCACAGTGTCTTCAATGATTTATGAACAAGAAAGGTCACTATAAAACCATCTGTTCAGCAACTAGCCTTTAAATACTAGCAAGGTACACTTGGAGTATATTTTCCTTCCCTTCATTTATTTTACTCTTTTGTTTCTGCTACTTCCTTCTTTATCCTCCTGAGATCTCTGGACACAGAGGCTGACTGTTCAAGTTAGGATGAGGGCTTGTTTTTCCAGAAAGGAGTTGTTCTTCCAGATGTAGGTAACTGGTCAAGCAAGTATCTGGGCTTTCTAGAACAGAAGCCACTAACAATCCCAGAATAGGTGTGGCAAAAATGGGAGCTGGAGGTTTGAGGAGACTGTTCAAGTATACAATACTGAACCCGCCCCTAAATACTGAATTGGATTTCCAGGAAAGAAAAGTTGAGGAAATTTCAGACAGAAGCAACATAGCCATAAAGCGTGAAAGCAAACAACAGCATTTTTTTGTCTGAGAAACAAGGAGACTTCATATAGCTGCCGTGAATGCAGAAGGGTAGGAGAGGCATCTGAAGAGTTAAGAGGAGTCCTTGTGGATAGAAACTTGATGAGCAATAACAGTCTGAACCCTACTCAAAAAGCAAAGGTCAACAAGAAGACACTTTTATAGAGAAAGGAATGCAGCCTGGATTTTACCAGTCAAGCTTGCTTAGACAATGCTTGCCTATCTCCTGTTAGGGGAGTGGCTGGCTAGGTTTGGCTTATTCCCTGGTCTCTCCTCGAGCACTGAGTCATCTCCAGGTCCCAGGATTTCTAAGAACAGGAACCACAAACCATTACCTGAGAAACAGGCTTAGGTGTCTTGCAGTAATTTTGTTTCACAGTGCAAGAGACTTAATTGAAGTTTCCAGTAATCAAAACCAGCAAGTACTCCCTGTCTAATGGGTTATTAATTAGCCTGCCTGTGCTTGTTTAAGGAGATCTTGATATTTAGAGGGGATCTGTAGTGTCAAAGGTGTTCTTCTTCTGCCTCATGCATGACTGTCGATCCTTAGCCAAAATAGATTGAAGTCCACTGGCTAATATTTAGATGATAAGCCTGACATTTTCATTTTTAGGCTATTAATCATTTACTGCATGCCAGTTGATCTTTGCAAAAGTAGTCCTTATATTATAGGTCACCTTCATCTTTTTTTCAAGGCTTCTAAAACGGTTCATTGAACTAGTACCCTTTCCCAATAATACTCTTAGCAAATGAGTACAACCGTTTATTTATCTCTCTGTACTTGCATAGATGTATAAGATAGCTTTTCAAAAACAAAACTGTAGAAAGACAAGACCAGATATCTTCAGAGAAACTTCCTCCTGCAGCAAATGGGAACAAATACAAAGACCCACAGCCAGATATTACACATAGAGTGAGATGTAGCGCCTTCTTCTTTTCCGCTCTCTCGACGACGACCCTCCCGGACGACTCTCCCGGACCACTCTCCCTCCGGCAGCTGAACTGCCTTTGTTATATACCCTTCCAAGGGGGCGGACCTGGCTGCCTGTTCTCTCAGGATTGGTTAGGGCCAATACCTCATTAGCATAAGCCCTCTCGGGAGGGGCTTGAGCCTGACGCATGCGCAGTAGGCGGCGCCGGCCAAGTTGGAAACCGGCGCCGTCTCTTTGGCCACCTACATCTCCCCCTTATTTATTTTATAAATTTGAAATAGGTTACTTCTGGACCCTTAAGATTCGTCCTAGGCCTCCCACACCCAAGCATGCATTTGATTGTCAAAAGGCTTTGGAAGGCACTCCTTGAAAGAGCCACTGCTGTGGCAAAAGTCAGCGGGGGAAAGCAGAGGTCTGAGCCCTTGTGCAAGTGTTGAAGGCATTGTAATGGGGGGCCCACCCCATACCCCCTTTGTGCCTTTTTTCAGGGAGAGGTATTTGACACAAAACCTCTATGCACTCAGACATACTTTCAGAGAATCTATCTCAGGATTGAGAACATCTCTAGTCGAGGCACTCCTCGTGCTCCCCGCTTCTGAAAAATTGAAATGGTGCCTTAGGAGCCTTATACCATTGGCATTGGTCAACATGGTCAGGATCTAGGGAAAATGCCTGGACGGCCAATATCGGGTCCAGAAGGTTTCCCACTAGGTCTCCCTAAGGGAGGCCAGCCAAATACTTGGGGAAGCACCTTCCTTCATGGCATTCAGCGCCTGATAAACTACAGCCTTATGTCTTGCATGGTCATGGCATAAGCAACATAGAAACCAAAGGCAGAAACCATATCC
Source organism: Mastomys natalensis (assembly GCA_021653895.1). Classification (NCBI taxonomy): domain Eukaryota; kingdom Metazoa; phylum Chordata; class Mammalia; order Rodentia; family Muridae; genus Mastomys; species Mastomys natalensis. Next base: position 538,850 of record JAJTUV010000033.1, read on the forward strand.
TAAGAGAACAACAGCTCCCCATACAAATACTCCCGCCCATAAGTCTTTTTAGAGTAACGGGATCTAGGCAAGTGCCGTTCAGGGTGGCAGTCTTGCGACAGGAGCTTCAACATCAGGATCTGCAGTTTCATCATCCCTCCTTTCGTCTGGGATCGCCGGACTGGAGATCTTCCGAGTCAGTTTCTCAGGGATCCAGATAGGGTTTTCTTGATCCTGTGGGAAAACACAAACAACCTCGTGCTCTTATGAGCACGGGATCGGGCCCTTGCCATGCGTTAGTTATGATATCTTTCCATTTTTACCTTTTCTGGCGGAGGGCGTAAGTGATTATGATGTCTGTCAGCAGCAGACTGACCCTGAGTATCCAAATTTAGAAAATTTAAAGTAAATAATGCTAAGGATAGTCTATGCTTGGGGTTAAGGCCATGGCCTATTCCCTCTTTTTGTTTTTGAAGACATTCCTTGAGCGTGCGATGTGCTCGTTCTACAATACCCTGCCCCTGAGGGTTGTAGGGCAGTCCATGAGTGAGTGAGACTTCCATTCGTTGGCAAAAGGAAGAAAAAGCTTGAGCCGTATAGGCTGGGCCATTATCGGTCTTAAGTGTTTGGGGTTTTTCCCCAAGCCGCCCATGCCTCTAGGCAATGAGCAATTACATTGGTGGTCTTTTCACCAGATAGAGAGTGGCATGGATCACTCCTGAACAAGTATCTACTGATACATGAATGTATTTTAGAGTCCCGAACTCTGAGAGATGTGTGACGTCCATCTGCCAAACCCTGAGGGGTGTGATGCCTCGAGGGTTGACACCCACATGCGGTGGATGTAAATGTATAATGCATTGAGGGCAATTGAGTACAATTTGGCGTGCTGTATCCCGTGGCAGGTTAAATTTCTGTTGCAAAGTTTTAGAATTTACATGAAACAACTGATGGAACTGTGCTGCACGATCCCAAGCAGTGCTCAGGAAGATGCATTCCTTCTTAGTCCATTGGTCTACTGCATTGTTTCCAGCGCTCAAGGGTCCTGGTAATCCCGTATGAGCTCTAATATGCTGAATAAAAAATTTATTGGTGCGCTGTCTAATTATGTTTTGTAATATTTTAAAAAGGGTGCACACTGTGCTACTGGCTTTAATGGGACCTGCAACTTCCAGGACTTTGACACTATTTACCACATATGCCGAATCAGAGATCAAATTAAAGGCAAAATGACACGTTTTGAAAACTTCTAAAACTATTTGCAACTCAACAACCTGAGGTGAGCCAGGCTGGAATTGGCACAGCACGGGGTCAGAGTTCTCTATCAGGTATGCTCCACAACCGTTTTTGGAGCCATCAGTAAAGATATTGGGTACATCTTTCAAGGGGCAATGAGAGGTGATAGAAGGGAAAACCACAGGATGTTCCTTGAAAAAGGATAATAAAGGGTGTTTGGGGTAATGATTGTCTATTATGCCATCAAAACTACATGTCAAAATGGTCCAATCATCTATTGTGCTACACAGGACTTTTACCTGGTGAGCAGAGTAAGGTGTTATAATTATATCTGGTGCTCGTCCAAAGTGTTGTATACATAGGTGAATGCCCTCCTGTGCTAGGTGAGCTACTGTGGTGGGGTAATGTTCTATGGATTTATTTGGAGAAATTTTTGGGTGGACCCACAAGAGGGGCTCATCCTGCCATAGAACTCCTGTGGGTTGGTCACGTGTGGCAAGGACACACAATTTTATGGGTAAATCCATTTTTAATCTCCCTAAGAAAGCTCCCCTCAAGCTCTTTCTACCTTCTCAAGTGCAGTCCTGCCTTCCAGAGTTTTTAACAAGGTTTTTTTAGTTCATGATTTGCCAGATTTAGGTAGGGGCGTATCCAATTTATGTCCCCTAGCAATTTTTGAAACTCATTTAGGGTCGTAAGGCTGTCTTTGCGTAATTCGAATTTTTGTGGTACTATAGTTTTGATGCTTATTTCTGCCCCAAGATATTTCGCCACCTTGCTTCACTGAACCTTTTCTGGAGCTATCACTAGCTGTCTTTTTTCTAATAGTTTGATCAATTCCGTATATACATGTTCTAACAAACGCTCAGTTTTTGCAGCTATTAAGATGTCATCCATATAATGGAGACAATGGACTTTGGGAAATTTCTTTCTTAAAGGGGCTATGGCTTCTCCTACGTATAATTGACACATGGTTGGGCTATTGGCCATACCTTGGGGCAGAACTACCCACTGGTAGCGCTGGTCAGGTTCCTCATGGTTAATAGAGGGAACCGTGAAAGCGAATCTCTCACTGTCCTGTTTACAGAGTGGGATAGAAAAGAAACAATCTTTGATGTCAATGATGACAATAGGCCAATCACGAGGTAAAGCAGATAATAGAGGCAAGCCTCTCTGAACTGGCCCCATGACTTGCATCTGACGGTTTATAGCTCGCAAGTCATGTAGCAGCCTCCAATTCCCTGATTTCTTTTTTATGACAAATATGGGGGTGTTCCAAGGGGAGACAGAAGGTTTAATATGTCCTAATTTTAATTGTTCCAGGACTAGTTGTCTAGCAGCTATCATCTTTTCTGAGGAAAGAGGCCACTGGGGAACCCATACTGGCTCCTCAGTCTTCCAGGTAATAGGTATACCAGACCCAGTGGCCACTAGGAAAAACCCAGTCCCGTGCGTAACCCTTTAGGTTGCGGCTGCTCTTGTTCCTTTTCCCCTTGGAGGTGTCTTCCAATGCCTTGAGATGGATGCCATCCTATATCTGTAGAATAGTGTGTATTTGTTAATTTCAGTTTCATGGCTTTCAACAAATCTCTGCCCCAAAGGCTAATGGGCAAAGCTAAAACAAAAGGTTGGAAGGTGCCTTCATTCCCTTCCTTGTCTTTCCAAGATAATGTGCCTGCACTTACATCGGGCGATTTTGCATACCCGAGCCCTTGTAAGGTCTGGGTCGATGCTTGAATAGGCCAGTTTTTTGGCCAATCTCTTTGGGCTATTATGCTACGATCAGCTCCTGTGTCCAATAGGCCTAATATTTTTTTACCATTAATTTCCAATTCTATTATGGGCCTTTGATCCAAATCTAAAGACAAGAAGGCGGCTGCGGTTCCGGAGGATCCGAAACCCTTGTTCCCTCTTATTATATTTTTACAGGGGAACAATTTGTGTAAGCTGGGTAGCATTATTATTTGAGCAATTCTATTCCTGGTGAGATGGCCACGATACCTCGTGGAGAGGAGGCTAAGATCTTAACTGTGCCCTCAAAATCAGCATCTATAATGCCAGGATGTACTATAAGACCTTTTAGGGTAGAAGAAGAGCGTCCTATGAGAAGACCCACTGTGTCTGGAGGTAGTGGACCCCGAAAGTCAGTCTCAAGAGGTTGTACACCCATTTGGGGTGTTAATACAATTCTGGTGGTGCAGCACAGGTCCAACCCTGCTGAACCCGGAGTGGCTCTCCGAGGCTCGAGCGATGTAAGTTGGGCTGGTGTAGGCTGGGCTGGCTCTGCCCTTCCACTGCTCCATATATTTGTGGGCCCTGGAAGCGGGGGCCCCACTGCCCGTTTTTTGGCCGTGCACCACTATAACTAGAGGTCAGCGGTTGTCCCTGAATATTTCTTACCGATCTGCACCCATTGGCCCAATGATTACCTTTACGACATCTTGGGCATAGTCCTGGCTGCCTTGGACAAGGGGTACTCCCTTGTTTATCTCTATCTCTTTTGGGACACTGTTTACTGAGGTGTCCTGGGCATCCGCAGCGGAAGCAAACTCCTGCAGGGGTCCTACCTTTGCCCTTAGACAACTGCATGACTGCAGCTGCCAAGCCCGAGTTGGACAATGGTCCACCAATCTCCCTACAAGCCTTCATCCAAGCCGTCCAACCCTTTGCTTTCCAAGGGGTGATAGCCGCCCTGCACTCTTTTGTGCATTGTTCAAACACCAATTGCTCTATCAGTGGCATGGCTGTATCAGGGTCACCAAAAATTCTCCCTGCGGCTTCCATTAGGCGAGCCACGAAGTCGGAGAAGGGCTCAGTAGGACCCTGGAGGATTTTTGTTAAATTACCTGAAACTTCTCCCTTATTGGGTAGGGCCTTCCAGGCCCTGATGGCCATATTATTAATTTGACCGTACACCGCCTGTGGAAACACTGTCTGGTTATCTGCCCATTGTCCCTGACCTAAGAACATATCTAGATTCCATAAGGGCTGTCCTGAGGCTGCGTTGGCCCGAGCCTGCCCTTGGGCATAATCTGTATAAATAGATTTCCAATCAAGATACTGCCCCATAGTTAAACAGGCTTTCACAGTACTCATCCAATCTGATGGTGTCATGGCCTGTGTCGCTATCCTTTCTATCAAGGATTGCGTGAAGGAGGCATTAATGCCATAGGCCTTAACCGATTCTGCCAGAGTCTTTAACGTCTTAATATCTAAGGGATCATAATATCTTTGTTGATTTGCATCTTCAAAAACTGGAAAGGCCATACGCGCTTCCTTCCAAGTCTGTGGGCAGAATGAGCATTGTGTCTCTGGGGACAGACTGGCCCGAGGAACCTCCACATAGGGAGGCAGGCTAAGGGGTGGAGCCGTGGGCGTCTCCCAAGCCGATAGTTTGAGCCTTTCCGCCATTTTGCCTTTCTTTTTCCTTGAGAGGACCACGGTCTCTATTTTAGTTAACATGTCCTCAAGGTCCTCCTCCATCTTTTCTAAGCTCTTTCCTTCCTCTATCTTTTCTAAGCTATCAGAGCCAGAAGAGCTCTCTGTATCTATATTGGTTATCTTTTTTGGTCCCTTGTTTATTTTACTAACTCCTGCCTCAGAGCCTTCTGACTGAGCCTCTTTCACTTGTTCAAAAACTTCCTGGTCCTTTTGGACAGTGAATTCATAATCACAATAAGAATTTAGGTACAATCTAAGACTATATGTCAGGAAAAGCATTATTATGATACCCAAGCCAACCCACTCCGAGTTGACAATAGATATCATAGTTTAGAAAATCTGCGGACCTTTTATTGCCGCTTTCCTTATACTCGTCCCTAAACCTTGACTTGTCCCAAATCTAGGGAATCTTTACTCGTCCCAAACCAGGGAACTTCAAACCAGGGATCCTTAATTCGTCCCAACCCAGGGATCTTTCACTCGTTCCTGACTTGTCCCAAAGCAGGGATCGTTAACTCGTCCCAACCCAGGGATCTTCCACTCGTTCCTGACTTGTCCCAAAGCAGGGATCCTTAATTCGTCCCAACCCAGGGATCTTTCACTCGTTCCTGACTTGTCCCAAAGCAGGGATCCTTAACTCGTCCCAACCCAGGGATCTTTCACTCATTCCTGACTTGTCCCAAAGCAGGGATCCTTAATTCGTCCCAACCCAGGGATCTTTCACTCGTTCCTGACTTGTCCCAAAGCAGGGAACTTCAAACCAGGAATCCTTAACTCAAACCTCGACTTGTCCCAAACCAGGGAGCCTCTACTCGTCCCAAACCAGGGATCCTTAACTCGTCCCAACCCAGGGATCTTCGACTAAAAACTACACCTTTTTTCCTCAGTTTCTGAATCCACGAGGTTGTTGTCGTCGGCTCGTTGTCGTTAGTCTTTTTTGGCCGCAGTGTCTCTCTCGTCTCTCGCTGCGTCTCTCCGCCACAGTGTCTCTCGCGTCTCTCCGCCGCCGCGTCTCTCACGTCTCTCGCGTCTCTCCGCCACAGTGTCTCTCGCGTCTCTCCGCCGCCGCGTCTCTCGCGTCTCTCGCGTCTCTCCTCTACTGGCGCCGGGTGTTTCTGCTGGTGCCGGGTGTCTCCGCCATGGCCTCCGCGTCTCTTCACTGCCGGCGTCGGGTGTCTTCACTGCCGGCGTCGGGTGTCTTCACTGCCGGCGTCGGGTGACTTCACTGCCGGCGTCGGGTGTCTTCACTGCCGGCGTCGGGTGACTTCACTGCCGGCGTCGGGTGACTGCGCCAGGCGTCGGGTGACTCCGCCGGGGCCGGGTCGCCGCCGGGTCGCCGCCGCCCGCCGGGTCGCTTCTCCGCCGGTGGGTCGCTTCTCCGCCGGGCCACCAGTTGTCGCGTCTTCCTTTTTGTCTCTCCCCGTACGGGCCACCAGTTGTAGCGCCTTCTTCTTTTCGCTCTCTCGACGACGACCCTCCCGGACGACTCTCCCGGACCACTCTCCCTCCGGCAGCTGAACTGCCTTTGTTATATACCCTTCCAAGGGGCGGACCTGGCTGCCTGTTCTCTCAGGATTGGTTAGGGCCAATACCTCATTAGCATAAGCCCTCTAGGGAGGGGCTTGAGCCTGACGCATGCGCAGTAGGCGGCGCCGGCCAAGTTGGAAACCGGCGCCGTTTCTTTGGCCACCTACAGTGAGAGACCTTGGAACACTCAGCCCTAAGCAGGATATCTTCATCAAATCCCTTTTCTCAGGCAATCCTGCAGAAGAGGAAGCAGAAAGAGTGCAAGAACCAGAGGGAACTGGAGAACACCAAGAAATTAACAAGACTGATACACACATGATTTCACAGAGACCAAGGCAGCATGCTCAGGGTCTGCACCAGATGAGACCCTGGAGCTGAAAGGAGAAGTGAACACATGTTCCCATTCCTAACTCTGAAGCTATCTCCTACTCTACTCATAACCACTGGCAAATAAAATTTTAGTTTCCTCCAATAGAGTCTCACTGGGAAAAATAAACTACTCTTAAGGACAGGCTGTATGCCCAGCAGTAGATGGCCAACAGAAAACTAATTCAATAGCATATTTAGAAGCTTCTTGTCTTATAATGTCCTGTCATTATAAGACATTATAGCTCTTCCTTTAAAAAGAAGTTATTTTTAAGTTATAAATATATTTTTAATTTATAAATATATATTTATTTCTACAAGTCTTTTGCAAATATATTATGATTTCCAGTTTCAGGTTGGTTGGTATGTTTGTTTGTCTGTCTGTCTGTTTTGCTTTGTTTTTATGGATTCCCAAGTGTGGGAATGAATGAGTAGGTCTCTGATTCTTGTGCCTCCTCTTGGGATCCTTTTCATCTGTTTGTTTTGCCCAATTCTGATGTGTTAGTTTTTGTTTGATCTTATTATATTTTATTATTAGCTCCCAGAAGCCTGATTGTTTTCTAATGAGAAAAAGAAAAGAGGTAGATTCAAGTAGAAGGTGAGGTGGGAGATGTGGAGGGAGGAGAAATCACAATCAAGATATATTACATGAGGAAAGAAATTAATTTTCTGTGAAAGAAAAATAAAAGATGCAAGCACATTTGTGTATGTGTGTGCATGTGTGCAAGTGTGTGTGTGTGTTTGTGTGTGTGTGTGTGTGTGTGTTTGTGTTTGTCTGTATGTGTGTGTGTGTGTGTGTGTTTGTGTTTGTCTGTATGTGTGTGTGTGTATGTGTGTGTGTGTGTGTGCTTTATTAGAGCCCGAATAGATAGATAGGCAGTTTAAAGCAGCTAACTTCTTTCATAGACCACCCAGGTTTTATTCCCAGTATCTCCCAGGATGGAGACTCACAACCTCCTGTATCACTAGTTCCTGGATATCTGACATCCTCTTCTGGTCTCCATGGATGCCACAATCACATGGTTCATGTAAACTCACATAGGCTCAGACACATGCACAAAAATTTTAAAAGAAAAGTTTAAAAATATAGTATTAATTGCTAAACTTGTGAGAAACTTCCACATAGAAGAAGCCTAAACCATGAGTCACATGGCTCCATTTATAACCCCATCTGCCTCTGACTGGTAGTGTAACATTGAAAACAATGCTTTATATCTCTGAGCTCAGATGGACTAAAGGACTAGGGTCAATGAAGAACCAGACAACCTAGTTTGGAATTAATACAATCTCTTATTTCTATACTCTTCCTCTATTGTGTTCAAAATAAGGATGATTGACAAAGTTCAATATTCATGAAATTTATGTTATGGTAACTGGGGAGTTGGGTTTGTTCCACTTCGTCTTTAGTTGGTTTCTTGATCAACTTTGTGTTTTCATAACCAGAGTCTGGATAATCTATAACATGTAGAAATTTATTGTGCATGAAGTTGGGAAGTCAAAGATCAAAATGACTGGCAGTTATTGTATCAGTTAAAAGACTGGTCTCTGCTTCCAAGATAACACCTTGACTGGCACATAAAAGTAAAGGAATGCTGTTCCTCCTCTAGCAAGAGCAAAAACTTAGCAAGTCCATTTGGACACACAATTTAAGATGTCAAAAACCCATTCATGAGGCTCAAGTTCTCAGAACATAAATGCTGCCCATCGAGTCAAGCCTACCACATGACAGAGCTATAACAGGAAATAAGTTCCCAACACATGAATGTTGGGGGACATATGTAGGTCATCCCAGTAAGAAAGAACACTCAAGTGGAAGCCATTCCAAGTAACATCATTCATTTCCTTTGACCTCTATTTTCCCACAGGATAATGGCCATAATTACATTCTCTGACTTAAAGAACAATACTTAGCATGTACTCTTTTTTCCAGAGTACATTGCCCTACACCTTAGGTAAAAAGCTTTACTGATGTTTTCCACAGGAACAAAGGAGTCATCTTCAAGGAACGTCACAAAGTAAAGTAATCTGATTTGTGTTTTCTTAGAATTTGCTATTTTCCTTATGTGCACTAGAACTAAAACTTGAACTGATGAAATTGCAAGACTTTCTAGAAGGGAAATTTTCTTTGAAGAGTGATCCATTTTTCTCTGAAAGAAGAAAGTGGAGAAAAGGGATACAGTTAAAATGTTCCTTTCAGGCGGGGAAAGCATCCCTTTAAGGGGCAATAGTTTGTATTGTCAGACATTTTGTTTGCTTACAACGTCTATTTTATCTTCATTTCCCAAGCTTGAATGGTGTGTGCCTCTGGTGTAACTAGCAGATAGGAAGAAGATTTTGGTTACCCTACTCAGTAAATCCAAGAGAGGCATTCCTATAAAATCACCCACTTTCACATCAAAGAACTGATTGGTATTGGACACTAATTTTGCTTAAAGTTATTGCCTGGCAAGGATGTAGTATCTTTGACAACCACAATATTATTCTGCACAAAACCCAAACACTTCCTTCTCCTTAGCATGTATTGTAATCCAACTTGCTAGATTGATGCTCAAAGCCTTTGTCATATAGCCATGAATGTTTCCCTACTTTATTGTCTAGTATTCTTTTTTGGCTCAGTAAAAACTTCAACTTCCCTCTACTGTCTACATTCATATTTTCCAAATGTCCAGTTTCTAAAGAAGCAAACTCCTTTTAAAACAAGTTTTCTAGTACTGTAAAACTAATCCAAAACCATGACTGAAGAGGTCTTTGGCCCTATTGGGGGCCTTAATAGTGCTGTTTAGCTAAATCATGACAGCATCAAGGCACCTTTTACATATCTGTGTTATAGCTAATAGGCAGTGGCTATTCTCAGCCTGAATCAGAGAAGCTTCCCCTTGTTGTGAATAAAGGTAAATAAAAAATCCAAAGCTTCACAAGATGCAGAGAATAAAGGATAGGATAGTTGAGGGCTTAGTCCTGAACAAGGCCAGTATATGATCCCTCTTACTTCATTGTTAAAAAGTGTGGGTCAGAAGATGGGGAAAGGGTTTAGGAATGTCATCTTCTAACCACTGCCTTGGCAATCATGAGCTCATGGCAGCTTTGCACAGTAGCACCAGACCCATGCAAATAAAGCCCTCCTACTTCCCAGATATCAGCGCAGAAAAGGGTTGTGGGAGTTTACCACTTCCTGTAACCAAAGATTCTGGAAGAGGCTTGGAATGCAGTTGGATAAGCTCAATGAGTTCAGTGGATATTTCCAAACCCAGGTTCATTCAGATAGCCTGGTTAAATTCTGAACACCAACTAAGATATAAGTGATGAATATGAGAGAGATTTGAAAGAGAGGGGACTGACAGGAACTGGAGGGGAAAAAAGGAGTGTGAAGAAGTGAGGAACCAACCAGAATACATTATATACAAATATGAAATGTCAGCATGTGAAATTTGTTAATAAAAGAAAATATGTACAATATTAACCATACATATAGTTAACAGTCATAGATGTAGATATAGAAAATATTCATATAAAATAATGATTAGGATAGAATAATAATTATCTGGTATAATTTATCTGCTTTCACAAAAGACCATGTGGCATGTACTGTTTGTATACCAGTGCATTAGTCTATTGTCATAATAACTTGATAAAATTATTTCCATTTTTATTCTTAATCCAATATATTAGAATACCAAGGTTGAGGGACACAAAGCATATTGTCTAAGTCATGAAATGTTAAAAGGTAAAGGCTAAATTTTTTTATCTAGGTTTTTATTCAAACAGTTATTGTTGACAGAGGATCTTGAACTAATTCATAATACCACATGTAACATACAGAAGATGTTTTGTTCCTTAAGGCTAATTTATATCCAGTGCAGGACACAACATAACCATAATGTACAGCTTAATTTAATCATAGGATATTTTATCAAACTAATTGTTGAGGTTGGAACTTAAACTAATACTTATAAACCATATTCATTAACATCAAAGCAACTTCACAGTGCCCTGAATTCAGATTCAGTCACCCTCTACTCTACCAAACAGGGATCTGCACTTTATAGCCCTGCTGACTGAGGAGCAGAGAAAGAGAGCAAGAAAGAGAGAGAGAGGAAGGGAGGAGGGAGAGAGAAAAGGAGAGGGAGAGAGAGAGAGAGAGAGAGAGAGAGAGAGAGAGAGAGATGAATTTTTCAATATGCTGTAGGTTGCTTTAGCACAGTGCTTCCTGAAGCTTTCCATGGTGCTGCATAGACCATAACATCTTCATTTATAAGCACTAACTACTAAGAATATGCCACAACTTGTGTCTCCATCCTCAGTGGATACACAGTTGGGTGCTGTCCAGCTTCCAGTTATTTTGCACAAAGCTGCTAGAAACAAGATGAATTGTAGTAGGTGATGTTTCATTTATCTTGGGTAAATCCCTGCAAGTGACCTGGCTGTTACTTGAAAAGTATATATTTTACTGAAAATCCTGCATTATTTTCCAAAGTGACTATTCAGTTTAGAGTTTCCCACAACATTCTAACATCTCTTCTTCTCCAGGGTCCATAAGCTAAATCTTTCCTCTGATCCTCACCCTTTCTATGTTCCAATAACTTCTTTTCTTTAACAAGCACTGCAGGACCAAATCTAAGGAATACAAATTACATCTTGTATGTTTTTCAGTCTGAGTCTCCTCTTGTCTCACCCTAATGCTGAAGCTCCTTTTAAGAGTCAGGCCATCCAATAACCCTTTGGCTAATGCATGTGTGCTGCTCTTTCCCAGTATACACCTGACTATAGCCCTTTCTTTAGTGAATATCTAGTGTCTTCATCCTTGCCTCTCTGTGTCACTATTCCTCTTGGAATATACTTCTTTTCTACAATTGTATAGAAACTCTTTTTGTCACCAACACTTGTAGGTTCTGATTTATAGCAATAGACAAAAGGAAAAGAAATGACCAAGATGGTGCAATTGACCAAAGTGACAGAGGTCAAAGCTATCATGTATATTCAGAAAGAGGATTGCAGGCAGAGTCATTAAACAGTTGAATATTAGCAACTATCTCCAGGAAGGCAAGAAGGCTCCTATGGCCAGAAGAAAGTAAGAACAGAGAGATGATGGAGTCAGAGATGACGGAAGAGTACAAGTGCTAGAATGTGGAAATTAGTTCACATGAGTGTGAAATCATGATTGGGTTAGGGGCAGAGAATCTGTATAATAGAAATGTTATTATGATAATTTGGGAGCAGATATTTCAGGTGATAGTCCTTGGGTTCTGTTTGTATCCTAAAGGTATACCCACCAGGACATAATGGTGAATTAAATGTGAATCATATGATTCATTTATGTTTCCAAGTTTGGGACATAAGTCAATATTAACTAAGAAAGAGATGATGCCAAGAGGAATAAATTTAAGAAATAAAATCCAAAAGGCAGCTCTAGGTGCTTTTTCTTGCTGACTTTAACATATAATGTTATTCCTGGTGTCCTCAACCTACAGCATTCTTAGACTACTTAGGATACTAATCTTATGGTTCACAAGGCCTGTCCCTAGATTTTTAATCACCAACAATTGTTCTACCTCCAACTCAAAGATGACATTTCTTCCCCTTTTCTCAGTAGCACAGAATCCCTTCTTTGGCTCCACTGGGAGATCAATCTATTGGCCCCATCAAAGTTGTGTTCCTCTTAAGTCTTTGTTCCTTCCTTTTCCCACACTTTTGTTCACTTAGTGTCACTGTGACAAAATGCCTGAAAGAAAAGAAAAGGCTATGTTGTGACTCACAAAGTTTTCGTTTCTGGCCACTTAGGTCCAGCCCTACGTGTCTATAGCAAACCAGAGCATCATGGAGGGGAGAATGTGGCAAGACACAGCTCTTCCTATATAGACATATATGAGAGCTCTTACCATACATACATACATACATACATACATACATACATACATACATACATGACAGAAGGGGGGGAAGAGGAAGCATCCATCACCTCCCAGTTGCCCATTAGATAATGAATCTACAAACAGATTATTTCATTGTTATAGTCAGAACTCAAATGAAACAACCACTTCCTGGCCCATTTTGAACATTGCTACATTGAGGAAGCAACATATGAGCAAACAAGCATTTTCAATATTCATATCCAAACCATGTCACTTTCTGAAGCCATACTCACTGTTATAGGATACCTTGATCACCCCTCAGCTTGGTTTCTCCTCCTCATGCTCTATTCCATAGCAAGAATAACTCAGTCCTAGTAAATGCTTTGTTGCTACCCATAAGTAACAAAATATAGCTAATGTAAAAGAGGTACTGGTCTCATGTTAAACTTCAAGATCACAAACTTTCACCTGCCACTCAACCCTGCCTTCCAACCTTGGCTTACCTACTCAGTTGGTGTACTTTCTCACTGTGGAGGATACCAGTTTTATGTCTTCCTAGATCTTTTCACAAATACTAAACTGGCATAAGAGGCCAGAAACTGAAGATTTTTCTTCAGCTCTTATCTCAGTGAATGATCGTTTTCTTTTGTGCAAGTGTCTTTTCATGTCCCCAATCTTTCTAAAAGCTAGTCTGCTACACTTATTCACCTGTCTAAATTTTTTGCTTTCTCTTCTTTAATTAGTTAATTGGTTTTTGGAGACAGGATCTCTCTGTGGAGCCATGACTTCTGGAATTTGCTATGTAGACCTAGCTAGACTTGACCTCCCAGAGATTTATCTGCCTCTCACTTCTAATTGCTGATCTTAAAGTTGTTCACCACCATATCTTCCAGCTTGCCTTTTCTTAAGTGGATGAGCATCCTGGTTCTCATTTGCCTTAGTCTATCTTTTTCTCTGCTGTAATAGAATAATAAAATCTCATCATAGACATTTTACATAAGACAAAGAGCAGCAAGCATGGCCCTGACATCTGGCAGTGTCCTGTGTGGTAGGAGGGCATATGACCACAGGAGACAAAGAGGAAGGATGTGGGTAACTTACACTTCCATCAGAGACTGTCTCACTGTAGCTCACACACTCCTGTGACAGTGGAATATTCCATTCATAATGAGCAGAGCCTTGTGACCTGACTGTCTTTTGAAGATCTGACCTCTCAATACTATCACAATGGACATTCAACTTTACAGTGAGTCTTGCAGAGCAATCTGGAACCAGAGTACTGGGACCATTTCTTTGACCTGAGTTCTATCAGTTCTGCTGGAGAATATTTCTTCTGCACCCAACAGCATTCAAATGTGTCATAAAATGTTCCCACTCATCCCACGTCACCAGCTATCTACTTCCTAAATTCCAATTTCCTTAAAACATGTTTCCTCAAAAGAACAATTCTGGATTCAAATTTCTCTTTTTCCTTTACCCATTTTAGAAAAACAAAATAAAAACAAAACAACAACAAAAAAGCCTTTCTTCATCTTGTAACTGAAAATACCACTTCAAAGTTATTATAAAACTCTAGCTTGTCAACTTTAATGGCCAATTATCTTTCCCACCTTATGAATTATACCAAATCCCCTTGGCATTTGTAGGCATTTTTTTTTATTTAAATTTGTGTGTTGTCAGTTAAACGGTCTTGCTATACAATTTTAGCTAACCTAGACTTATTATGTTGCCCAGGTTGCCTCTGCTCCCCAAGCATGATAATTAAAGGCCATGTGCCACCACACCCAACTAATCACTTATTTCTTGAAGTTTCCTGGGCACTACCTTTTCCGAACTCCTCCAGTACCACAGGGCTGCTCTCTCAGTCTCTTCTTCAGCATCTACTCAGAAGCAGCCAAGGGCAGAATTGCCTGGCATCCCTTTATCATTCTCCTGGAAAACTGAACTCTGCCCCCATAATAACAAATAGCATCCATGCACAGACTCATAGAGCACCAGGAGACCTTACAATATCTAAAAAGCATCTCATTCTGCATATGGTACTAACAAAATTCCTGATAGTAAGCCACTACTATTCCCACCCTTCAGTGCACTCAAACCTACATAATCACTCTATTAGTTTGCTGGTGAAATCTAATACTACCAAAATGCTAAAACAAAATACTACTAAATGGAAAGATTAAGTAAAATATATTTTCTTATGATTCTTGAGCCTAGACACCTAGATCAAGATGCTGGCCAGTTAGTTCCTTTTGGGACATCTCTGAAAGCCTTCAGATGGGTGCCATCTTTCTTTCCATGTCTTTACATGATCATACTTGTGCGCAAGTAGCAGCACTGGTATACATATTCAAATGGTATCTCTCCAGGCCTTTGAAAAACTTCACTTCAACTTGAACACCTATTAGTAGAAGAGAGTTTCTCCTTAAATCCTAAGTTACTGCTGTCAGAATTTTAGTATGTGACTTTGGAGAGAGAACACTTCATGTGATAGGTCCCAACACCAAATTTTAGCTCTCACCCTATTCCTGTCTTATGCATGACTTAATAATTTGTGATATAGTTTGAAACAAGACCACCTAAAACGTCTGTAAATAGAACATGATCATAAGCTAGGCTCTTACACAATGTGTACATTTGATACCAGAGTCCTCCTGGAACATGTATCTACACTTAAACTACATAGTAACAAGAAGAAAAATGAGAGAATGAATTTCTTCAATAGCTTCCCAGTGCCCTCAGAAGGCATTGCATCTTGCACCATTATCCAGTCTTCCTGTGCTGATTATTACTGTAATGTTATTAACTACTTCACACTTGTGTATTCACAGGTCAGCCATTGTCTTCATTACCCTTCTGCATAATAGATTGTACATTTAAACTGTGAACCACAATAAACTCTCCCTTCCTTATGTTGCTTTTGTTAAGTATGTTATCACAGCAATGAGAAAATAACTAGCAGTGACATCATAGATAATAATTGTCTAATTGCATCATGTGTTTTGGAGACTCCACTAATCCATGACTTGTATATGCATCACATGAATCTTCAAGGTCATCACATAGCATTCACACTGTTCCTTTCTCCTCTTTTGATGATGTAAGTCCTACTGAATTAAGAAAGCATCATAGCCGAATTTGATCTCATTATAATTACATTTATAGCACCAACATGTTTAATTAAAGTTAAATTCTGAGGAATTGACAGTTGAAAATCCTTTTGGGAGTGTCATGATCCAAACCATTGTCCATGGTATTGGAGAAATAGGAAGATAAAGGAATATCTTGGTATATCTAAAGTATCCAGAAGGACAGATGCATCCAGAATGGTCCAGCATTCAAGCTGGGAAGTAAATTTAATATGGATTCATTGACAGTGAAACACAACAAAGAGTTTTACAACCTTCACCAATCAAAGGCCAGCAACAACTGGCTTCCTCCCAGTGCCAAGTCAGCTTTCTTCAACTTTTTATGGCTGGCTTTTCAGTGGCTGTTGATGCTTTCAGAATATTAAGCAGTGTTTAGTCACTTTCTCGGGGAGGGCTGCTCATTGTGGTTTTTAAAAATGTGCTGAATGTGTTTGTAAGGAGGAAAGGCGCCAGAGGGCCTCTGGTGGAGCAAGCTGAGCCTTGTAATCACAAACAGATTGCAGGGATTCCTGTTTCTAACTCCAATAGCCAGCAGGTCCCAAACACCAGTTAACAATTAGCTTGGCAAATCACCATCTGATGAAACTTGTACCAGACTCTTCCAGTTCTACCAAGTTCTTGACTATCCATGGGCCTAGATTTGTTGGTACTAAGGGGACCCAATCTTCCCAAATTTGTGGTCTAGAAACCATGAAAGTCTTACAGTGGTCTCAGGTGGCCAATAGAAAGTCAAGAGAACAATGCTCTGAATCAAGGCAGAACTTTGGACCATCTCTTCCCTGTGTCCCAGGGCATATCTGGGGACTCTTACATCTGCTATGATTCTAGAGTTCATAGGAGAATCTGACCTTGATTCAAATAAAAAAAACATGCATATTGGAAAATTAGGAGGACAGAACAAGATGAGACCCATGGAAGGGAGGAATGAAGACCTAAAGTGCTCTGGAAAGGGCACTTTTATGATTGCAATCTCATGATGGACATAGCAGGATTCATGAGTCTATAGTTAAGGTTCCATTCCTTATGCTCAGAGAAGTCATCCTCCATCTACGATAAAGCAAATGTTGAATAGGAGACAACTTTTTAGATTCAAGAAGACTGTTCTCAAAAGCAGAGAGATGAGGTAGTATGCTAAACAACCTGGAGCAGCCATCTGCATAGCTGGGCTGGATCTGATGGAGCCAAGAACTTGAGACTCCTTCAGTATTGTCCAAAGGCAAGTAGTCTAGCCCATTTACCAAGGATAGGACCTAGAGGACTCTATATGTTCTGAAATGCTCTATATCTGACTTCTGTGTCAACCAATGGACAATGGAAGCCAGATGGAGAAGCAGTGCTATGAGAAAAGTTCTCTCTCCATGAATTCCTAGAAAAAAAAAAAAAACAAACCCTAGGATCAAGAGCAAGAACGTTGCCTTGCCATGTGAGACTTGAATGGGTTTACATGGCCAGTAGTGGTCAATAAAGAGCAGGATTTCTGAAACAAGTAAATAATCACATTATTTCACAAGTGCTGCTCAAACTATAAACTAAGAGCATGGGATATGAGTCTAGCAACAGGGAGATCTATGACAGCTCCCTGACAACTTAAGTATCACACAAAGAATGTTCCAGAGGCAAAGGAGGCTTATTAAGAACGTTGTGTTTACACAGAGAAATGAAAGAAAGTGTTCCAATACATAAAAGGTACAAATTATTTTCAAATTAATCATAAATGTTACTATTTTAAATGATGAAGATCAAATTTCTATATGACTACTTCCCCAAAGTTCACGAACAAAATTGAGAGAAATATGACAAACATAAAATAAATACAACAATTGTATCAAGAATGTTAATTTGTTATTTTATAATGAATTCATTCAGATTAATAAAAGGAACAATAACACAGGCTGTATATATAATTGTCCAAAATACTTATTGTGTACCTATTATTTGTTCAGAAAAAGAAAAATAATATAACTTGCTAAGGACTACATGAAAAGATGTCTAACTTTGCTTATTGCTTTAACAAGTGCAAATTAAAACAGTAGGATATTTTTATTTTTGCCTATCAGATTGGCAATGATTAAAAGGAATTACAAAATATGGCTTTAGCAAGATTTGTGGGAAACAGAGAGTCACACACTAGTGATAAGGCTATAAACTGGCATAACTTCTTTGAAGGTCGTTTTGGCAAAAGGTCAGTATCCATGAAAATATTTCTAACTCAGAATTTCCACTCCAAAGATTTTTCTTCAGTTGATTTGCCCACACTGCACTCAACAATGAAAAATCAAGGATACTAATTGTGGATGGAGAAAGGAAAAATGAAATGTTGCAAATAAGAGGGCTAGAGAGATGGCTTAACAGTTAAGTGTGCATACTGCTTTTGCAGATAGGCATGTTTGTACCCAGCACATGCATGGTGGCTCACAACCGTTTATAACTTCAGTTCCAGGGGACCTGAAGACTTCTTCTGGACTCCAGGCACCAGAAATGCATATAGGGCACATACATGCATGCAACAAATACTTGTATATATAAAATAAAAATAAATAAAAGCTTTTTTATAAAATCTTCCAAACTGCAAATAATCTGTTTAATAATAGGTGATACAACCATTATCATACATCTGTATAATTAAATACAATGGAACATTATAAAGAATATCCTAGAAAAATGTAATGGGATCATGTGTACTGATATAAAAGTATACACAAGGTATATTTAATTAATAGAAACAAAAGCAAAAAAAAAAGAGAGACACATAACATTGTTTTTAGAATGCTTTTACTAAATTAATACATTTGTTTGTATTGATAATATTTGTAACAGTGTGGAGTTCATTTTATCTATTGTCTTATATTTACTATAACTTCATGGGTTTTATTATTTTCATTCATTTGTCGTGTGGGATGTGCTTATGTATATGCATGTGTATTCCTATGCACATTCCTATGAATGTCAGTATGTGCACAGAGATCAGACAACAGTCCATCCTTCAGCTTATTCTGAGTCAAGCTCTCTTTGTTGGTTTACTGCATGTATGCCTGGCCATCTATCCCAGGAGTTTCAAGGAATTCTCCTTCTCACCTCCAAACTTACCTTAGGCTAAGTGGTATTACAAACAACATATTCTATCAGATACAGCTTTATGTGAGTTCTGCTCATTAGAACAGAGGACATCACGATTATATAACAAGGGCTGTACCCACTGAGCCATCTGTGAGTCTACATTCCATAGATATTTAAAATTCATTTGTTTGTGGAGTATTGCAATCGTGTAGATTATTTTGAATTTTAAGAACTACTAATATTTTGTGATAATTAACTTTTGAGTGTCAACCTGATTAAACCATAGATACCCAAATTAAATACAATTTGAACATATCTCTACCATTCCGTTGATGGACTATCCTTAAGTAGCTAGCTCTTCCCATGTGAATGAGAGTCATGCATTCTGTTGAGGGTCTAAAGAGCACAAAACAGAAGATAGGGAGGAAGTGACCATTATCCCTCATGCTTTCCTTTACTGACACTGAGATTTACACCTTGAGTACCCTGCTTCCCAAGACTGGGGGTGAGATTAAATTTTGGAACTATAGATGCTTAGATTTCTAGTTTTCAGATGACAGAACTTGAGACTTTCAACCTGCATAGCCTCATGAGCTGATTGTTAATATTACTTTAAATAGTGTGTGTGTGTGTGTGTGTGTGTGTGTGTGTGTGTGTGTGTGTTCATGCATGTGTATATAGTTATTTACATGGCCAGGAGAAGGCATCAGATAACCTGGAGATGAGATTACAGAAAACTTTGAGAAATCTGGCATGTGTTACTGAGAACATATTTCCATTCCTCTGCAAAAGTAATCAACATTTACTTAGCTTAACTCCTGAGGCATCTCTCCACTACCATAAGCATATTATTAATAATAAATATATATAGCTTATTAGTTATTTTTCTGGGTAACATTAAATAATACATTTCTTATTCCCTTTTAAATTATATCCCAGTAGGCTCTCAAACATAGTGTATATCTATAGCTTGGCATGGGGGTGCATTCCTATAATCTCAGAAATTGGTGAAGACCAGAGAATAAGGACTTAAAGCTTATCCTCAGCTATAGAAGGTTAAAAGCCAGCTTGGGCTTTGTGGGACCCTATTTTAAGAAGAAGGAGGAGGAGGAAAAGGTGGAAGAGAAGAAGGAAGATGAGGAGAATGAGGAGGAGAGGAAGAAGAAGAGAAAAAGAAGAGAAGGAGGAGGAAGAAGAGGAAGAGAAAGAATAAGAACAAGAAGAACAAGAAGAAAACCAAGAAGAAGCAGTAAACATACACATACTGCATATTCAAGGGAGAAACTGCTTTGTCTTTCCCAAATCAGGAAGTTCATGATTTTTCTGTTTGAGCATTTAAATAAAAGATCTCTGTGCTTAGAATTAGTGAACCCAAGACCTGGCAGTCCTAATAAAGAGAATGACAGGCCGTTCTATCAGCACCAGAAAGGAAACTATTCCTTTGAGGAAAGAGAGTTCTAATCCTTGCTTCCTATAAATATAACTTGATGACCAAAATCCCCAATGTCTGACTTTTTCTATCTACTAGGGCTATTCTTTCTAATAAGTATATTTCATGAGATTAAGGAAATATGATTAACATGATGGTTAACCTTTATGGACAACTTGAATGAGTTTATAACTATCTAGGACACTGACAGGATATACTTCTGGGTATATGTCTGTGAGGGCATTTCCAGATGTGATTAAGAAAATGGAAATGACCTATTCTCAATGTGAGTGACACCAGGCAGGCCCAGTTGGAATAAAAAAAGATAGAAGAGAAAGCCAGCAAAGCAATAGCACCCCTTTTCTTCCTCCTCTCTGGGTCTTCATGGGCTAAACTAATCTCCTCTGCCACTCAGTCGGTCACATGATGAAATAAGTCCTCTGAATTCATGAACTTATAAGTCTACTCATTTGCCGTTACTGTCAGGCATTTTGGGAGTGGGCTGGTTAGGTGATGGCAGGCACATTTTGATCTTTGGAAAATAGTCACTGGAATCTAGAAATGTTTAAAGCATATGGAAATATCCCAGTACAATCCCATTCAACTTATTCTTGCTCTTCTTCAGTGGTGTGGTCAAGAAGAACTCAACCACCAAGATTTAATTTCCCAGTTTATAACGTTTGTTTTAACACTTGTATAAGTTTCTGAAATCTGCATTAACTGTCTTGCTGGGAAGAGGACACAGATGATTTGTGCACACATCTGTCCTTAACATCTGACTGTGGAATTGTTTCACTTCAGTTGGTTGAATCTTCTCAATGCCTCTATGTTATAGATGAAGGAAGTAAAGTAATGCTCATAAATGATTAAGCCAATCCTTATTGGTAAGGCTTAGGATAGAATTTGAACCCGGATCTTTCCAGAGCCTAAATCTAGAAAATGACAAGAGCCCTAAAGGAGAAGTTCATCTCAGAGCTCAGTGTTACACAAGCATTAGGAACCAAAGTCACAATGTGATGATATCAATGGAGATGCTTTATCTCATAGTTGGTGGAAACAACAACTACCAGATGAGAGGAGCTCACTGAAGGAATACATAATTACTGAACTGTAAGATTATTGTGATTACCCTCAATCTCTCTCCGTCTGCAGTTCTCATTTTATTTTAGACCATAGTTAGGAAATCCATGGAGGGTTTATGCAGGCATGAACACCGGGATTCCCACAAACTGGCCACAGGGTGGCGTGCTAAGCGTGGAGTGGTGTCTGAGTCTCACCACATCTAACCTGTCATACTGCTGTCCTAAACTAGCTCCATGACCTCAGGCAAGTTACCTAACATCACTAAGCTTCTGTTTCACCATTTGTAAAATGAAGATAATTATGCATCGTTAATAGATCATAATGAAGATTAAAACGTATGTGGCAACATGTGGAGAACATCAGCACAGCACCTGATACTCCATTCACATTCGGCAGCTGGTAGAGAGACACCCAGAAGTTTCTAAGGAAGTGAGCTCTTTTCTCCCACAGTTACTTTTTGTATTTTTTTTTTTTAAAGATTAATTCTCAATTTGTAGACAAACTGGTCTTGAATGAGCAAAAATCTCCTGCCTTTGCCTCCAAAGTACTGCAATTACAAGACTTTACCACCACACTCAATTTAGCTGATTGCAGTAGGTTCCTGTAATCTGATCCCAATGGAGGAATATGTGACATACGAAAACACTGGAACCAGAAAACACAAGCACATTGGGATTTTATCTAAGGGTAGTCATATTTCAAATTAGGCAGAATCAAGTATAAAGTGGTCCTGACAGATTGTCAATAACTAGGTCACTGGGCCTATGAGATGCCTCAGTGGTTAAAGATGCCTACCCAAGCCTGATAACTTGAGTCTAACTCCCAAACCCTAAATGATAGAAGAACCAACTCCTACAAGTTGTCCTCTGACCTCTACACAAGTACTATAGTATAGACAATCACACATGCATATGCACATATAGATAAACTAAAGTTATAACAAAAAGTGTTTATTTTAAAATACTTGGTCTGGGGTAGAAGAAATGGTTCAATCATTGAGGGAGCTTCCTGCTCTTACACAGATCTTGGTTCATTTGCCAAAATCCATATGATGGCTCATAATCACCTTGGATTCTGGTTCCCAGAGCTTTGACACCCTTCTGGCCTGTAGAATGTATATGAACACATGTGTTATATATAAACTCACATAAGCACATACACACACATACACATAAAATGATAGATAGATAGATAGATAGATAGATAGATAGATAGATAGATAGATAGATAGATTAGCTAATAGAAACCTACTGACCATCAATTTGAAGGTTAGAAATCAGGTCAAAGTGCTGGTAGGATCATGTTCCTTCTAAAGCTTTAGTAGGAATGAGACTTCCTTGAATCTTCAGGACTCAGTCAGCTACCAAGAGCCCCTCAATCTGCAAATGAACCACTCTTCTATCTTCATATGACCTTCCCTGTGTCTTTCTTCATCTCTACATTGCTATGGCCTGCCATGTTGGAAAAGGGTCTCATTTTGCCACTTTATGACTTCACATTATGCAGCTGCCTCTATGACTCTATCTTCAAGTAAATCAGCATTCTAAAGTAATGGATGTTAGGACTTCAATATGGCTTTTGTGAAGGGGTACATCTATACCAACCTCTAATAAGACAGATTGTCTTTGCCTCCAAGTTCCAAGCTGTGGTCTGCCTGGTGAGGTCTTTGTACTCAGTTCAGAATCCTAAAGTGTACACATATCTCTTCAACCCTGTGAGACTAATAGGCTGAAGTAGGTGATTCTCTAAGTATCTATACCACAGAAATCTCGATGAGCCTGTTCTGCAACATTTGCCAGGGACTACTCATGTGAGAGAAAAGAGATCTAAGACTTGTGGGTTTCCAGAGCATTAAATGAGCACAACTGGAAAGGACTCCCCTTGATCTTACAGACACAGTAAGCTCATGTCTCCTAGAAAATATGCAAATTTCCCATGCAGCCTCATGGGAAAGACATGACAGACACAAAGACATGAGTGTGTTCTTTCCTTCACCCACCCACATTCTCACACCTCTGTGTGCAATTTCAATGCTAAACCTGACTTGGACTCTGGCATTGTTATTTTGATGGGTCTTGTACTCCCCATCTCCTCCCTACACTCCCCCTGCTCAACCACATTTCCACCCAGCACCTGGCTTGCCTTCTAAAATCATACATCTGGCCTTCCATCTCCCTACTTAAAACCTGAGAATGACTTCTGATTCCTTTGTACAGCAATCAAGGGCTCTGGGAATGTTATGTGATTTGGGTCTGAGTGGGAACAGTTCTGTAACAGATCCTGTCACCTCAGATGCAGGTGGGTGATTGGCTCAAGTTGAGTCATTAAGATTTTTTCACTTCCCAGTCACCATGGTCAATGACAATGATTTCAACCTAAAAGAACCCAGTCAGCATTGTAAATGTATTGATGTAATAATAGAAAATTCCATTTTTATTTCAAGTCATCAAGGTTGAAAGGAGATAATTTCAGCCTTCTTTATGACTGTGTTCCCCCTTATGTAGGACTCCCCTGTTCATCTGGAATTCTTCTTTCCATCTTTGTACCTAGAAAGAAAAACGGCAACTATCTCAAGGATACTGAGAGTAAGACAAAAAGTCAGACCCGGAAGCATAAGTAGCACCTTGAACTGTGGGCCCAGATGCTCTGGGACCATCTCCATTCCTTACCACACACACGTTGGCCCACTTTTCAGGTAATACATGGGTGGGTGAGTGAGCAGGTGGGGGCACATCCTCATAGAAGCAAGAGAAGAGGGGATGCGATAGGGGTTTCTGGATGAGGGGAAATGGGGAAAGGGGATAACATCTGAAATATAAATAAAATATACAATCAAAAATAATTTCAAAAAAAAAAAAAGAAAGAGATTGATCACCAAAATGCCAAAAGACTATGGGTTATGGTTATCCCACTAGGGAGGTAAACCATCCTGAACACACACACATTCAATATATATATATATATATATATATATATATATAATATATATATAACAATATATATATATATACACAAATACACATTGTATGTGTGATACATGTATGTCAAATTAACAATTGGATATATTTACCAAGTGTGTTGTGATAATTTAATAAATGTACCAAATGTTCAATGATCAGGCTAAAGTAACTAATATTTCTTCCTCCTTCAATCATTTCTTTTTTATTGAGAATATACACTTCTCCTTCCAATCTTCAGAACACAGGGGATTTGTAAAAGACAGTCATTCCACCATGATGTAGAACATCCCTTCTCCCTAATTGGATTAGGCCCTATTACTTAAAGCCCCTCTACTTCTCTCTTCTCAGCCTTGCTAGCCTCCAGCAAGCAACTATCCTCTTCTCTACTTCTATGAAATCAACATTGTTTTGCTTCCATGCATGAATGAGAACAAGGGATATTTGATTACTTGTGTTTGGCTCATTTAACTTTAACCTAAAATGCCTTGAATCAATATAGCACAATGACCTCGATATGAGCTTTGGAACCAAATAAGCTTAAGCTATCATAGCCTGGGTTCCTTGGGAAAGATCCAAAGGTAAAAGCCTGTGTGGACATGTTTCATTACGAATCCTGGAGAGTAGGAGGGAGAGAAAAGATAAAGCTAAGCAGTAACAGAGGATGGTCAACAGGAGATGTAGTGTGTGCTTTACATGAGACTGAATGAATTCATATATACGCCAACCGTATATAAAAGCATTACTTGATCTCTGCATGTTTGGTAGCATTTGCCATTTTCATTTTTGTGTTTAGTTAAGGTTTATATAACTGTGATAAAACACCATGAAAAAACAACTAGGAGGAAAAAAGGTTTGTTTCAGCTTACAGTTCCATATCACAGCCCATCGATAGAGAAGTCAGGAACTCAAGGCAGGAACCTGTAGACAGGAACTGAAGGAGAATGAACGGGAGAGTACTTATTAGCCAGCTGCTCATGGGTTGCTCAACTTGCTTTCTTATACGTTTATACCACTAAAGGTGGTGTTACACACAGTGAACTGGGCCCTCCCACATTAATCATTAATCAAGAAAACATACCCCTAATCTTGCCCATGGGACAATCTTGTGAGGACATCTTCTCAGTTAAGGTTCCCTCTCCCCAAATGACACTAGCTGTGTCAAGTTTATATAAAACTAGCCAACATATTTGCATTCCCTGATGATGAGTAAAACTTCGTATTTTCATACATTTATTGGCCTTTTGTATAACTTCTTCTGAGAAATGTCATTCAGAGTATTTCCCATTTTAACTATACTGTTATTATATTTTATACTGCTGTTTGATCTCCTGATATGTCCTTAACAGCAAAATATAAAACTACTCTTTGATCCAATAATCCAACTAGTAGGTATACATCTAAAGGAAATTAGCATATCAAAGAGATATCATCACACAACATTTATTTTAGCACTATCAAAACAGTCAAGACATGAAATATTTCTATATGATCATCAATGAATGGATAAAGAAAATGTGATACATATACAAAATAATGAAATCCTGTCACAGCAAAAATAGATGGGAATGGATGACATTAGGTTAAGGGAACTATTCTAGACATACAAAGATAAATAACTCATATTCCTACTCATATATGGAAGCTAAAAACATCGATCTCATTATGATAGAGAATATACAATGGCACCAATGTTTGAGGGAGTTTAAGCAGGGATAGAGCTTGGCAGAAAGATAGAAATGTACAATTGGAGAGGAAAATATTCTCTCATTCTGTAACATAGTAGTGTGACTAGTGCAATAATAATGTATTTTATATTTCCAAAGAGCTTACATAAACCTTGAATGTCCTCAACACATAAGACACGAGGACTGTGTTTAGTCAGTAGATACTAACTGCCACATTTTATTATTACACATTACCACTCTGTTCCATAACTATGTACAACTATTTCAATTTAAAGAATAAATAAAGCTGAAGTTGTGGCTCAGGGTAGTAGCCTAGGATGCATAATGCTTTGAGTTCAGTCCATAGTAGTTCAGTCCATAGTACTGAAAACGTAAGTTTGTTTTGTTCTTCAAAAAACTGTATAAAATGTCTCTCTTCACATCCTGTCAGGGAACAGATAGAGAAGAATTGTTTTACCTAGTTCCAACTCCCTCTTGTCAGTTTTTCCTCATAGGGCGCTAGTCCCCTGGACTAGCTGTACCTAGGTAACTAGGGGTAGTTCAGAGTTGAAATCACAAGGAACCCTTGTAAAGGAGATACTGCAGGGCATGCTACGGGAGTACTCAGAATCAGGTCCTATCAGATGACACCTGCCTTGAGTTAGTAGGACTTATGCTGAGCTGGTTGCTATATGAATACCTGAAACATGGGCTAGGTGTGACTAGCATGACCACAAGAAGTACACAGTCACCATCACTGACTGGCCGTCATTTCTCTGGGCACCTGTTTCTTACGGAAAGTTGGAATAATGACTGTGTGTCACACCTGAGAAAATGTCAGTGTCTGGAGTGTATCTACTTCACAGAAAATACTCAGTCCTTGGCAGCTGTAATTATTACTGTCACCATCCATGACAATGGCAGGGAATTACTTTTTATTAGTTTCCACTTAGAGTCATTGTTGTTCACCTATTATTATACAGTAGTTTATTATGAAGAAAGTCACAAGTAACTTTGTTTCAAAAATAACATGCAGCCCTTTATTTATTGATTTATTGCAGCACTATTCAGAGTATCTAGGAAATAAACAAGCTAAGTATTAATAGGATACTACAGTGAATGTTGTGCCTGTATACAATGCTATACCCTTTGACTATACAAAAGAATGAAACTGTAATAACCTTGATCCATCTGAACATCATGTTAACTAAAATGTGCCAGGCACAGAAAAGTATAGATTGTATGATGTTATGCAAGTGTGGAATATAAAATACTTATTTCATTTTTTTTAATTTTCACTTCATTTTCTATTTTTACAACTCTCATACCAAACATGAATTTCTAGTAGAAGGTAATAACACTTTACTTTGGGTATAGTTAAGTTTTTAAAGTAATGAGTTAAAATACAATTACACAGCGGTAGTATATATGGCATGAATATACAGAATAAGCTGACTATTTGGCTCTTATGTAAAATCATCACTAAGATGAATGTCATCAAACTTTTGAAGGTGGAATGAGAATAAAGTTGATATCATCTGCCTTTTTTTTTTTTTTTTTAGCAAAGTTCCACAAGAAATAATAAGGCCAAAATAATATCTAGCCATATATTTAAAAACTCACAGGAAGTACAATTTTGTTGTAATCCCATCATCTAGGCTGCTTACACATCCATAATTGAAAGTCTTGACAAATTATAAGTTAAGCTAAATCCATCACCATGATCTACAGTGTAGGCATCAGATAAAGTACCTGCTAAAGTGGGAATAATGGTTCTGTATCTTGGGCAAAGCCTCTAGTTTCAGAAAGCAATAAAACTGGAGGATAGAAATAGATAGCTCACAGGTACCTGCAATTAAAACCAAGAAGCCTGATGTTTAAAAACTTCCATGGGTTAATAAATATCTGCTCCATTAAGCTACTAGCTTCAGAATGATTTGGGGCAGTCTCTTTAGAAAGAGATGAGTCACACAGAAAGACAGATTTGAGACTACTGGAAAAATCAGAGCATCTATGAGAGAGTGGGCAGCTAACAAGTGGCTTCAAAGTCATGGACGAGCATTTTCCAAAGGAAGTAAAAGAATATTAAAGGCACACACTGCCTGCTTAGAGAGCACCCTTGTTTTGAGTAATAGTCAAGATAGAGATATGTAAAATAAAGATTTCAGAATTACTTAGAATCTAGACATGAAGTAATCCTTCAGACCAGTGTGTTCTTTCTCTTATAGATAGAAAATCTCAAAACATAAGAACAGGGAAGAAAGTAGTGTATAAGATGTTCCCACAGATAAGTAAAATATAAAGTAAGACAAGATAAAGATGATCACTGTTGATGGTGATTATGAGTAGGCATTGTTCTAAGGAAGCTCCATGTACATACTACTTAACATGTGGCCACCCCACCAGGAAGCCATTATTTATCTCTACTTCATATAGCAGGAGAATGAAGCAAAAACAAAGAATCCAAATTAACCCAAAGTAAGAGCCAGGATGCCAACTCAGATATTCTGTCCCTCTGGACTATGTCCTTAAGGATGAAAATGATGTTATTTGGTGATACTCTATGGGTTAATTTCAAAAATTAAAAAATGAGGGAGACTATCAATACTTCTCACCTCTTCATTCTGTTATTTACTTACTAATTTGTCTGTTCAACATCATTAAGTGTAATGCTGTCTCAGACCCTTCATGTAGGAAAATCACTGGCTTTGCTTTGACTTTCCTTGGAGAAATGCTTGGACCCAGATGGGTAGTTATACAGGACCATTGTTTGAGATTTGTTGTTTTGGTTTGGGTGTTGGATTCTTGTTTGTTTGTTTTGTTTGTTTGTTTTGTCTTATATTTTTATTGATTATTTTATTTATTTACATTCCAAATGTCCCCTTCCGAGTCCCTCCACAATCCCCCTATCCCCTTCCCACTCCCCACTGCTTCTATGAGAGTACTCCCCTACCCACCCACTCCCACCTCAGCACCCTAGTATTTCTCTACAATGGGGCATCAAGCCTTTAAAGAACCAAAAGACTCCCCTCCCATTGATGCCAGATAAGGCAGTCCTCGGCTACATATCCAGCTAGAGCCATCAGTTTCTCCATGTGTGTGTGTTTTTTGTTTTTGTTTGTTGTTGTTGTTTGTTTTGTTTTGTTTTTTAGAAGTGTTTGAGTGCATATGGTAGAAATACTGGCAGATGACCTGGGCAAGGATAGAGGTCTTAAAGGGTATGCTTTGTGCTGGCTACTGCAAGGCTCGGTAGTCTACGGCAACTCTGGAATGTCCTGAAAACCATGCTTCTAAAGGACTCTGCCCACAGGCTCATGGGCTGAGATAGTCTTCTTCCCACTATATTAGTATTAGTTACAGGAAAAAAAAAAAAAGTTCCTGGAGACACTAATGTCTTGGCACTTTTGCTATTCCAGATACAAAAAGAGAGAGAGAGAGAGAGAGAGAGAGAGAGAGAGAGAGAGAGAGAGAGAGATTTGTGCTTGCAGTAAAATATCATGGTCACATCCTGGTGAGATGCAACAGGATATGCACTAACGACAGCCCATGGCATCTGCAGTAGACATACAAATGATAAACCAATTCAGAAGCTAAGCTAGAGAGTCAAAGTATGCTCTAGATGTTAAGAGGGCAGACAGGAAAGAAAGGGTATTTTTTTCTCTCTAATCCATGACTATACACACATGCAAAAACACACACACACACATATGCAGAAACATAAACACATACATATCTACATACAAAGACTTATCATTTTATAGCTCATAGTCATTCTGTAAGATATATTTTATGTGTATGGGTCCTTTGCCTATCTGTATGTCTGTAGTCTGTATACTGTGTGAATATAGTCTCCTAAGAGGCCAAAAGAGAAAGTCAAATTCTTTGGAACTGGAGTTACAGTTGTGACCCTCCATGTGGGTGCTAGAATCAAACCTAGATCCCCTGCTAGTGCTCTTAACCACTGAGCTGCCTCTCCAGTCACCACACAAGCATTCTTTATCAGAGAATTTAGTTAACTTCATATAGTCTGGCTCCTCTTTAAAGGGACAAAGTAGAGTCTTCTGGAACCACAAGCCTTTTGAAGACTATGAGTTCTCTTTCAGGTATATGTATGTATATATATATATACTTTAGCAAAAAGATTCTCTGACATCAAAAAAAAAACCATAAGAAATGCAAACAGGTTGTAATTTTTTCATTAATTAAAGTGTGTGTGTGTGTGTGTGTTGTGTGTTGTGTGTGTATCAGATTAACTTATGAGAGGTTCTTGACAACTAGGTTTGGTGGTGCCGAGGGCACATTCCTGGAATTCCCACTGGGTATCTGTGTACTATTCACAAGACTTGAACTTCATGAGAAAAAGAGAGACCTTGTTTACCTGAGGACCAATGGTACCAACAATTTCTGACTAAATCAGTCACAAATTCGGAAACCATATGATGTTGTTTTCCTGGTGGATAACAGATGGATGGATGATGGATAGATAAGTTCCATTTCAATAGAGAGAATTCCAAGACATATCAACAGCTTCAAAAAGAAAGTTATACATCAAACTTACTCATAGATGTTGGCCAGGGGTGGCCATTAAAGTTTCAGAGAAGATGTTAGTCTTGACTATCTCAGGTGGAGAAGCACAGTACAATTTAACTACGTTCTGCTCTGAGATTGGAATCTGTGAGACCTCTTGCATCAAAGCCTCTCAAGGTATTCTTGTCAGTTCAGTGTGCAAAGGCCACAAGGGTGGTCTCTGAAGTTGTCAGTTGTTTGGAGCATTGTTGCAAATAATTTATTCCTTCTGCTTGGGCTTTTGCTAGCAAGAAGGTAAGGTTAATTGGGTCTTCCTGGCAACCCACCTCAGCTAGAAACTTCCTGCTAGGATCCTTCTACCTCCATTCCATCCCTGCCCAGTGCCAAGGCCAAAGGGGGAACATTTGGAAGCTCATGCCTGCTGTTACTACCCTGTAATGATTGCCTTCCCAATCTAGCATCCCATGCCAGCTACTTCAAAAGGTTTAGAAGTCACTGCTAATTTAAAAGCTAGAGTAAGATTGACACTGAAATGCTTCCCAGCTGGTTTTTCTGGGCAACCAGCCTCACCAGTGCCTTCACAACCTGCTTTCTCTTACAGCTTGGAGTTTGCAAAACATGGGCCTTTAAAACACTCAAACAGAAGAGAACATGTTTCTAAAACAAAGAAAGCTCGTAGATATAAACATGTTCTCTGTTTCAGACATATTTATTACTATTGAACATTGACAATTGGACCTGTGGAGTCCAATGAATCTCAGACTCTAAGTTTAAGTCTTCTATGTATTGAGTGATCTTAGAAAAATTCTTTGTCTTTCTCTAAAAGATTGAAGTACTCTCTTTGAAAGCTGTAAGGAAGTACATAGGAAGAAGCCTCAAGTTTGACTTTTGGTCACACCTGAGGTCAAGGCTGGCCTCTTCGAATTTTTAATTAATGACTGCAGACTCATTCCATTCACCAAATCTCAAGAGAGTCAGTTTGTTTTCCTGGAAGTGGAAACGATGAAACATATCTCATTGGATGGGAGGAATATGGATTACATCTTATAAGATACCTGAAGTCTGGCATTTGGTACCAAGTAAATGAGAGAGTGGTAGCTTAGGGAAATGAAAATGAAAATCAAATCATGATTCAACAGCTGCTTTTAACAGTGAATGAAGCAACCCTCAGCTATGGTAGAATGGTGTTCATGAGCATGTTTGTGTCAGCTGCTGGTTCATAGCTGGTCACCCTGCAGTTCAATGACTGTGGTTTATTGTATTGCAGTGATTTTATCACTGTAAACATTTTACAGATGTTTAACCCTATACTTAAAACAGTAACAGGAAAGCCTGGCCCATAAACCCACAGTTCAGCTGTGGCCTGGGAGTTATGACCAAGGGTAGCTTCTGTACAGCTGTACCCTAAAGATTCCCATCCTTAGAAGCAGGCTCCAGCTTGTTTGAGCTGAGATGGGCAAATTCTCAAAAGAGAATGAAAAAAAATGCCTGGAGCTGACACTTCACAACCTCTGTCACATTCATTGGCCAAATAATATCACCATGCGAGCTCAGGTCTATAGAGTAGAGAGAAAGCCTAAACCCATCAGTAAAAGGTAAAGCCAACTATATGCCAAATGGCATAGTCACAGTGTGGGCAGGAAAGAAACACACTCATTATTACAGTACAGCATTGCTTCTTAAATGAATTGTAGTTGTTCTCTTTTAAATTTATATATTCTTTGAAAATTATATATATGTACTGTACATGTCTATGTTATATATATATATATATATATATATATATATATATATATGCAGATACATATATACAGTGTACTTTAACCATTTCCACTTCCATTATCCTCTCTAATCCTCTCTCCCATGGCAAGAAACCCCTACTTCTTTTAAGAAATATCCCCTCTCATTTTAACTTTTTTTTGCTTATTTTTATAGATGACTACACTTAATTAGGGTTGTCAGCACAAGCCTGGGTGAAGGGTTATTTACTTGAAGAAAGACAACTACCAATGGCTACATCACTGAGAAATATGACTGCCCTCCCCCAAGCAATCATTAACTACCTATCTCTCCTCAGAGAACAGCAGGGCCTATGATCCCCTCTCCCATCTACAATGGAATGTTGCTAGGTAAGTCTTGTGCTGATGCTAGGAGTTCAGCATGGGGGTGGCAATAGCCATGTCGTGTCCAGAAAAAGCATTTCAAAACATGCTGTCCAATTCTCCACCTCTTACATTCTTTCTGTCCACTCTTCCATGACATTCGCTGAGCCTTAGAATGATGGTGGAGGATGTGGACGGACCCTTCCATAGCTTTCTCTGGGATGGTGGGGTGTGATATAAACGCCCTTTTAGGTGAGCACACGTGCTTATTCCCATCACTTGGTTGTATGTCTCTGCATTAACTGTCACTCCATGTAACTTCTCTGACCCTGGCTGAGAGCAGTTCCACCAATAGCAATAAATATGAATATTTAGAAGACAATTTGACATCACATCCATATACCGAAACAATAGCACTCGATTTCCCCTCAGGGTCTATGATTTCTCAAGCAATAAGCTTTTGACAGGTTTACATGACAAGAATGAATGTTCCCCATGGAATGGACCTGA
The DNA here is from genome assembly GCA_021653895.1 of Mastomys natalensis. Classification (NCBI taxonomy): domain Eukaryota; kingdom Metazoa; phylum Chordata; class Mammalia; order Rodentia; family Muridae; genus Mastomys; species Mastomys natalensis. The sequence goes on from JAJTUV010000033.1 coordinate 571,729, forward strand.
AATCTAACCAGAGAGTGTTGGTTACCCACATAACTGTGATGCTAGCATTTCAGCAGTGGTTGCATCTTGCCTGTCAGGCTGGTACTACAACTTGAATGGTTTGCAACTGTTAGACTACTGATGACCTCCCTTCCCACAGCCTGGGTAGCATCTTCTGGAACTGTGAAAGCCATCCAGCAGGCAGTATGGTTCCACTTCATTTCTAATGTAGCATTTCTAGATCCTGCAACCAAGGTATGTCGGTCTTCAGTGTCAGGGGCAGCCCTGCTTATACACTGAAGGCCTAAAATCAGCAATAGGCCTGACATACATGCCTGCTAGCACCAAGTCTTGGGTCTCTGTGGAAAAACACTGAAACAAGCTATAAGCTATTGTAAACAAGCAGCTTTGGTGGAGGGCTGCCAAGCCTGAGTATCATAGACCTTGTAGATAGGTTACCTTGGTGGATAGTACCAACTTAGATAAAGACAAGTGATCATAGGCGGAGTCATAGTGGTCTGTCCCCTGAATCTTCACCCACTGACACTCTGTTCTGGAAGATATCTGTACTCCCTCTCAACACCCACATTCCTGCGTCATCCCCTTCCCCACATCCTGCCTTTTTTGTGTATATAATCTGTGTGTGAAAAAGTAAAAATGGCGATCTGATCAGACTACAGACAGATCATCACTTCTTTGCGTCAGCCTGTCCCCTACTTTCTCTTTTAGGTGATCTCCCCAGACCCCTGTTTAAGCCCTGCAGGCCACTTCAGCAATGGTCTAACCATCTCTTTCTGGAGGACAACCAAGAGCAATGACATGGCGGTAGCCTGTGCATTTCACACTCTAACCAACAACCTAAGGAATAAATAGCCAACAACACCTGACAGTGACACTGACACTGTCTCTGGCTTCTGAAGGCTGAGTTGTCTCCATCTCCTTCAGAGTCTTTTTTAATTGAATTTTTTTTTTTTTTTTTTACAATTTAGCTTTTAAATTTTTCTATGCCTTTTGTACCTCTTTAGTTTTGGTTAACTCTCGTCCCTACCTTCTCAGTTCCCTATCCCCCGACCCCATCCCCATCCCACTTAAAATCTTTTCACCCTCAATATTCCCTTCTCCTTTCCTATCCAATTTTATCTATAACTGTCTTTTAAATAACTTCTCCTGACAATTCAGATGAATCATCTTCATGTCCAGGCTCAGCAACAGTCTTTTAGCTTTAAGACTCACCAGCTTTGAGCCGTTGAGTTTGAGAAGTTTGCTGAGCAGGTAACTTCTCCCATGTGTTATTGGAAGAAGTCAGGGAGCATTGCTTTACTCAGTCAACATATATTAATTGACTTGTCAGGGCAGATGTTGGGTGACAGTGCTAGTCACTGCAGGGTACTGGATGGACACGGACAGAATGCAGTTCCTAACACTGACTTATTACAATCTATCAAACCAATGAGCCCAGGCTAGGTGCTTTACTAAGTGTCCTGAACATGCTGTGGCTCTCATGATGAGGGAGAACCAGTGCCTTTGTGGATGATAGATCAGAACACCAGTCCTTTCCATCTTAGTCCTAGATGAGGTAAGCCTAAGTTGGCTTGGGGAAGAGGAGATTTGTTTTTCTTCTCCTAGAACTGTGGCCTCCATTCTAAGGCTTAAAAGGGGGACTTTAAAGGAGATTAGAATGTATTTTGCTGGGTAAAATGCTTGCTATCCAAGCCTGAGAGCCTGAGCTCAATGCCTAGCAGTTACATAAAAATCTGAGCATGGCACTGTGTGCTTAAAAACTAAACACTCTCCAGGATCCTCCCTTCAGCTTGCTGGCCAGTCAACCTAGCCTAATCAGTGAGCTTCAGGTCTCCATAAGACCCTGTCTCCAAAACAAAAAGGTGTATTATTCCTAAAAGATGATAACATGATGCAGCCTTGTCTCGCTTATCTATGACCTGTAATACAATTACATCAAGAGAGTTATAGTATGTGATAAGCTTTGTGAGTCTGTCGTGAATTACTCTTGTGACCTTACTTTATCAATCTTGGCTTTCATTTTCCCAGCCCTTCAATTAGGGAGTAAGGAAGACACTTGCCACAGGACGATGATTAATAAATGATGGTACACATTATCAGTCTGTAAGCATAACTATGAAATTTCACAGGGATGTGTTTTAATAATGAATTTTCTATTCCCTCTTTCAGAGGCACAGACAAGACCTTCACTTAGTAAAGTTTCTGGACTATTGTCTATATCTCCATGATGAGAAATCATTGTTTTGGTAAAGGTTCCCTTTTGGATTATAAATTTTACTTATTATAATTCTTAGAAATGAACTGAACATGTATCATGTATAAGGCAAGAGAATGCTCTGTATATGGAAAGACCACATGGGTAGTGTTTGCCCTGTTTCAGGAATGTGGGACAAAATGGGTTTAGTAGTCATTATGACACCAAAATAAAAGTATTATACAATTAAAATGAGATATATGGATAAACAGAGACTTAATTAAAACAAAAGTTTATTATTATTCTACTCTAAGTTTCAAAGCGGGTATATGGCCTTATGGGTTGACTTTGTTCCAAAAACCTTTCAAGACCCAGCTCCTGTAGACTGAGCTCTCATAAAACTGCAGAAAGACACTTGAATTATGTAACCCCTCTGGGTGACTTCACTCATAAGATCTCTTCATGCTTCAAAGTGACAACTATAGCCCTAACCATTATGGCTGAACTCTAGTCAATAAGAAGAAAAAAGGACAAAGGGTAAAATCCATGGGCTTTTTCAAAAATATTTGAAAATATTCACAGGAGCCAATGACAGTTTTGCATGTATATTATCATTTGATATCTGTTAATAGCTACAAAATTAGTTGGAAAATGTCTTTTTGTGCTCTGGGTAATACGTCCCAATTTCTAAGGAGGGAGAAGAGAATAGATAGTGAAGAAAGCTAATTGTCTGTGCCACTGTTGCTAAACTATCACATAGAGCAAGAAATATCTCTGGAAGAACTGAAATGCTTTTTAACTCTCCCAGATCTGTACCCAGGATTGTGAGTTTTGCTTCTCCTTACTCTGTTCTCTATATGAAAAGCATCAGTGCTATCAATATGTGGGATCATGCAGTCCAGTTCTAGAAATGTCTGATCCAAGACTCTGCACCTGTGCTTTCCACTGCTCTGAAGCAAAATTATACAAATCACTTTTCAATTCTGTGATCATATACCCCAGAACAGTTCCCATCAAGACACATGGTTTGTTTGAGACGATGGAATCAGCATTTGCACAGGTCAGCTTCTTCTATCTCATATTTTCCAGGAGGGACACAAAAAGACGAAGCGTCCAGAGATAAGGTAGACCTTTCAGATGTAGGTCCTGTAGCCAGGTTCCACCTGCCATAGCTTCCATTGCTACCTTTCCAGTAATCAATTCAATTATGCTTCCTTAATGGATTAATATATTGATTAGGTTAGAATTATTATGATCCAATCTCCACTCAATGACTGCATCTACCAGATGGGAGTAAACCGATTAACATAAGTGGAAATACTGTCTAGGTAAACTATAAGTTTAAGATTAAGGGATATCACTCTATTTTCAGAAACTTGATGTTTCAGGAACAATAACAACCAATATAACACCAAAAGTATTTCCTTACTTTCTCATCTTTATAAATGAATATAATAATAGCTACTAAGATTAAGATCAGGAGCATTAATATATAAAGTAGCAATACCCAGACAGAGGAATACAATAAACAGAACGCGCATATAGGGTTTCCATGTAGACATTGGTTGTATTATTTTATATAAAAGTATCCACATAAAGGGCATTTACTTCTGCTCAGGCCACTCTTTTAAGGTTTCATGAAAACCATGACACTTGTATTTATATGACAAACAGAGATTATAGAGGAAGGTACTATAGACAGGGATCATCCCTTGTGTAAGGACAGAGCATGATATCTGAGGGAGGTTGAAGAATTAAAAGACCAAACTCCATGAATCTTTGATGAAGTGTAGTTATTATTGTGCTTGCATGGCTACTCTGCACATCCTTCATTCTTCAATGTCATCTTTCGCTTAGGGTACAAGTCATGGCTCTGGCCACTTCTGGTCACCATTATCTGGCTCCATCAGTCTAGCTGAAGAAGAAATGAGATAAATGGTGGGGAATTAAGATATTGCTTGAAGGGAATTATAGCTGAGCTTCAGGAAACAATCTGAGATATGATTCAGTTAAAGATACCAGGGGAAGCAATAGGAATGGAGTGTCTTCTCAGTTTCCAAAGACAAAGGCAATGATGCTCCAACAGAATCTTTGACATGGGCCCATACTCAGAGATTTTTATTTTTCTATTCTTCTGCACCTAAATTAATTCACAAATCTCTAGAAGATGTCATCAGAGATTTTGTGTCTCTTAGCAACATGATACTAGAAATGCAGCTACGTTGCCATCTACAGTAGGCAGGATGGAGAAAGTACCAAGTAAAACATAGTAGAAGCAGAAACATCAGGGAGAAGAAAGTAGGTTGGAAACAGAAACCAAAGTGATAAATGCTTAAGAATGATTTGCTGTGTTCTAGGAATGGGACATCTTGGATAACTGAGCATTCCTTGCAGGGAACTGTAGGACATCAAGCTCTTCCTCTCTCTCTTTTGATTCTCAACAAAGGACCATGAGGGGAACAATTTTTTCCCATGGCCAACAGTAGACCAAAGTGTGTAGCGACAGAGAAGAGTTCAGACGTCCTGACACACATCTGCACATCTCAGTGGTGTGCTTTACCTAACTTTACCTCTCTGAGCTTGTGTCTTCTTCCATCATGCAGAAACAGATTATTTCTACTTCCCAGAACTAACATGGTTGATTTTCCACCCTTCCTTTTAAGTTCCTGAGAATTAGAAAGGTTAGTCAAGTTTCTCTTCTTGGGACAAGTTACATATGCATAAGGAAAGATCTCCCTAAATTGTCATTAAATGTTCAGTGAAAAGCTTGGTCCTTCCAGCCTAGATGATGCCCACGGTGAGTCTGCATAGGGCTAATCCTTAGAGACACCATTGAATATAGATAAGCCAAACTCATTTCAGCAACTTCAAATTCTCTCAGAATTCATGACTTGAGCACTCTGAACTGAACTTGAACCCTCTGGCATTCCGATCAGCTTATGTGGTTTTGATTGCAAGAAAAGAGAATTTTAAAAAGTCATTAAACAAGGTGAAAAGCCTTATTGGACTCGAATTGGCTCTTAAAGAATATTACAATGATATAAAGCTCAAATGGGTCAGAAATTTATGAAAGTCATTTCCCTTAAATAAAACATGATTTTAAATATTCAAGGGAGAACATTTGCCAGATGTACTCAGTGTTCTAAAACATCTGAAAAACTGCAAGATTTTACTCATTCCAAAGACTTTGTGTTGGATGGTGGAATGTCTGTGTCATCACAGTCTGCTCCTCTGGCCCCAAAGCCTATACATTAAGGAACATATACAATGCTGTAAATCTTGGAACAGAGCCATGCTTACTGTCCTTTGTCTTCCCAGGCACAGAAGTCACCAGGATATTGGACATATGGACTTAGAACCCTAGTTAACAATGAAACTTCCTGCTCTTCAAACAAAATCTCGGGATTTTTAAATGCAATGAGGCAGTGAATACTGTAGTTAAATTACTAAGATAGAATAAATGAAGAAAAGATGGAAAAAGTAAGATAAATAGAAAGAAAATGAACAGAGCAGTATATGGTGGAAAAAGAAGTAAAGGGATGTTTAAATAAAAATGTTGACATATATTTGAGTAGGAGGGTAAAATAGATTAGATTATAAATTAGAATATCAATGTACAAATGGGTAGATCATCCCATATATAGGTGGATACCAGAATTAGAGGGCTGATTATGAAGGATATATAAATGAATAACAAATAGATAAAAAGGAGAGGTAGATGGACAAATGGATGTATGAGTGCATGGGTAGGTGAGTAGGTGATCAGATGGATGGATAAGTCAAATAGCACCTAACTATTAACATTGCTATTGGAAAGAACTATCTGAGCACCTCAACCTAGTCCTAAGCTTCTATTTCCCTTTTTGAATTAATATGTTTAAGATAAAGGCCTGTAATGCTTTAATCTCAAAACTGCCTCTCTGTCTCTGTCTCTGTCTCTGTCTCTCTGTCTCTCTGTCTCTGTCTCTGTATCTCTCTCTCGTCTCTCTCTCTCTCTCTCTCTCTCTCTCTCCACACACACCACACACCACACACACAGACACACACACACCTTCTTTGTACTAAACAGTATGTGGCAATTAACAAAAGAATCGAGACTCAGAGAATTTCTCAGACATGACTCTATAGGCTGTGTGGTCATAGCTAAGTCACAAGACCTCCTTGAGTCCTGTATCATCATTTCTAAAGCTAAGGTGTTTCCAATACTGTGACTTGCCTACCTCACACACATTCCTCCTTTTCTTTCCTAATAGTACTTTTATTTGCTTTCTGAGGCAGATGCCAAGTCTCAGAGAGTATGACAGCTGAGTAAAACCTTAGAACCACATTCACATTAACCTGTGACAAGCTTCTGCCCAATGAGGAAAAGGGGTAGATACAGACATTCTAGAGGTTAATGAAGCAGCTGACTAGGCCTCTAAGCTTTGGCTGTTCCTTCTGCTTTGGTTTTTGTTGTGTGAGATCTTATTCTTGGAGCTACAGCATCAGCTACTTTAACTACGATGAGAGGAGAGCCATGAAATTTCAAGCAGGTTGAAATGTTGCCTTGTTACAAGACACAGAAAAATGGATATTACATACAATGCCTTCAACCCCCTGAGTACTACTCTGAATAAATTTATCCATTAAAGTTTCACCATTATAGATACAATTATAACATTTCACATGTCAAAACAATGAGACACAGAATCTCAGCCAAGCTGACAGTCAATAAATTAAAAAAAAAAAAAAAAAGAACAGTCAGAGGTAAACCACATGACCATCACACCCTATTGCTTTCTACTGTAGCTAAGCATTTAATTTTTGATGCCGCTCAAATCATTCCAGTTTACAACCTATCTTACTAACTTGCCTGACTACTTTGAATACATGATAGTGCCAGTCTGTCACATCATCTAGAATGTAGTTTTAAGCCATATATACTATTATTACCGACTATGTATATTTTGCAAGAGAATTGCAAAGGCTGAGTCACCTACTAGACAAACAGAACAGGTAAGTGCGAGAGCTGGGTTGGGAGGAGCCCTGGTTTGCTGGCTCAGAGACTGATTCATAACCCACCCCAGGGCCCTGCCTTCCAGTGCTGTGCTCATTTCTTTGAACGCATAAAAATAAAACCCAAAGGAATCCTCAGTGATCCTAATGAAACCTGACTCTTTGGCTGAAAATAGTTCTGCAGGCCAGAAAGGGAAATTGCAAGCAGACAGGGTATCCAGTATTGCCTGGTGTCCCAAAGGGCCGTTCTGCTCAGCTCTAACCTGGAAAGGTCATCTCTTTCCCCAGCTTTGTGTGAACAAGGGTGTGCTCTCACTCCAGGGATGAGTATACAGGCACACTGCAGAATCCCCATCTTTCTTAACCAGGACTCTCTCAAGTTCTGCTGCTGGAAATAATATGAGTGCCCCTCTGGGTATCCTTGGAGTGCCCCTAAGCTTAGCCCATGTACTCAGGAAGGGCAAAAATAGTTAGAGGAAGATAAGATACTAGAGATTCAATAATTCGAAAGTCAAGAATCAGGCCTGTGAGGTGGAGACCTCCAAGACCAGCTTCTAGAACACCTTCAGTAACAGACAGTGGGTGTGAATGTGATGCTCAAATATCCACTAATCATCGCAACCAGCATCCTCCATGGTAGGCACATGAAGCTCACTTTGTCCTACAAAAAAATTCTTAGATAACCCAGAGATAAAAAGCAAATATTAAGAAAGAATAAGTCTATGTGAAAAGGAAGGAGAGAAGGAAAGGAGTGGAGTAGGAAAGGGAGAGGAGGAAAGATAGATTAAAGGGAGAAAGAAAACAGAGAGGGAGGGAAGGAAATAAGAAAGACAGGGAGGGAAATGTGCCTAGTTCCCAGAGCAAGGACTGAATGAGTCAAGCCCTGTATGCAGGCATGTTCTGCATGATCTCCCAGACCTTGCTCTTCCCAGTTACTGATTGTGTGTGTCCAAAGAGAGACAGAGATTCAGCAATGGAAATCAAGGAATCGAGGAGAGAAAAGTCAAGAGTCCAAAGGATTTGTATAAGTAGAGAAAGTCAGCATGCAGGACCTGTTGCTCCTGAAGGAGGCACACAAACTGAGTCAGCTTGTGTGACTGGAGAGCAAGGGCACAGCTTGATGGGATTCTCGCAGACACATAAACTCTGTTGAATACCACTGGCTTCCTAAGATTAAGAGATTAGGAGGGCAGCAAGCAGCGAATCTCCCAAATCATAGCACAAAGATGTAAATGAAAGTGCATGCCCATGTGTGTGTGTGTGTGTGTGTGTGTGTGTGTGTGTGTGTGTGTGGTAAGCATTGAGCATTGTATATGTATGTGTGTGAAGTGAATATGTGTGTGTCCTGTATGTGTATATATGTAGTGTGCATTGTGTATGTCTGTGATTATCGTATGTTGTGTACTGTGTGTGTGTATGTTTAATTGTGTGCACATGTGTGTGTTCCTGACTCTTAAGTACATGTAGCCATCAGTCTGTGTGCTTTTTTCTAGGAGGTTGAATTTTCCTTGTAATTTTTGAAAAGTATTGGTAAGTTATCAGAGAAAAAATGGAGAAGTTAAACAAAAGAATTATAAGTAGAATGTGAATGCCCTAGGGATTCGGATGCTACTGTCTTACAGTAGCTATGAGTGAGGGAGACAGTTTGTTGTGGCTGAGGGCCATGTACTGGCTTCACTATGATTTGTAACCTTGTTGATAACAGAACAGTCAACCCAGCTACCATCTGCCTCCTCTGTGCAAGCCAAAGTTAACATCCCATTCCCCTTTACCTTCCTCTCCTGACAGATTTATCTCATAGAAAGGACATCACTGTGACACTTTTGGAGTTCATATGTGCTGCTATGATATATCCATATCATTTTGTGCTATGATAAGCACAAAAAGGTGATATTCTTTTTGTCTGTGGTGGTAGGACTAGCAAATCATGCCTTGCTCTGAGATTGTTATTCTAACTATAAAATTATACAATAACCACATTCTTTCTTTTGCACTTTAGCATGGTGACATCAAGCGGTTCCTCCCCTTTTATCTACAAGATGTGGGTCCACACCATCCCTCAGTTGTGAATCATCTTCCCGTCCCCTTTTCTTATAGCTGTATTTCATTGTGGCTATGATAAAATATTCACATGAGAACAACTTAGGGAGAAAAAAGTTTATTTGACTCAAATTAACAGACTCTTATAGTAGAGTATACACTGTGGCAGAAGCTGGAGAGAACTGGTCACATTACATCTAGAGTCAAGAGCAGAAAACAATTAGTGCTTGAATGTTAGTGCTCAACTCACTTTCTCCATCCATAGACAATCCCTTACCCCCCAACAAGTGCTACTTAAAATAAACACCTCTATTAATACAATCAGCATATTCTCCCATAGACATGAGCAGAGGCCAACCTAATCCAACCCTTCCCTGCAATTTCCTTCCAAATTATTCTAGATTATGTCCAATTGACAGTTAAATTAACTACCACAGATCCTTTAGTGTGCAGTCTGCTAGGCACTTCCCTCTGGCCTTTATAGGTTTCTCCTAGCTGCCCCAGCACATGACAACATGTCACTGTGGCAACTTGATAAAACCACTTGCTTTCTTAGATGAGAGAGAGGGTGATTTGGCTTTCCACTACAGCCTGAGACCAAGCAGCAATCATTTCAGTTAGCAAGTACATAAAAGCTATTTGAAGAGCTATTGAATATCCTTCAAAGATCCTGAGAATCAAAGAGTTGAATGTACCTAAAAGGCTATTAAAAATGTTGGCTCAGGGTTGAAGAGAGAAAAAGCCTTCACACTGTTGGAGGGGAGGTAAAAATGGTGCATCTGGTACAGAAAACAGGAAAAATTCATCAAAACATTAAAAATAGAACTGCCACGGAATCTAGGGATGTAATTTTTGAGTATTTTCCTAAAATCTTTGAAGCCAATTTCTCTAAAAGTTCTTAGCACTCTGGTGTTCACAGTAGTTTAGAAACAACCTCAATGCCCAAGTAACGTGAATAGATAAGAAAACCATGGCAAATACATACATACAAGGGAATGCTATTCTACCCCTTTTTAAAAGAAAATTATACCATGTGTGACAATGTAGATGAACATTGAAGATATGTACTGAGACAAAGTCTATCACAGAAATACACAGTTATTCCATTTATATTCTAAAGTAGTTAATTTCATTGCATCAAGACATAGATGTGCTGGGAAGTGACTTGAGCGGGAGGGACAGAGACCTAGTAATCAAGCACAAGTCTTAGAATAGTAAAATAAGTAAGATCTAAACTCTGCTGTCTAATACATCTATAGACTATAATATTATAATGTTAAATATTGAACACTGAAAATTTTAAGAGACACAATCTTATGCCTTGGCGAGGAGGGAACATAAGGAGGAATAGTAGAACATGGGTGATTAAAGCAGGAAGAGGGGATAATTGGCACTGAGGTTTAAGTTGGGAGAGAGATGGGGAAAGGGGAAAGGAAAGGCTAGAAAGAAAATTAACACCAAGATGTCTGAAAAAAGACACATCAAAACCTACTATTTTAAGAGCTGTGTGTATGTCTGTGTGTGTGTGTGTGTGTGTGTGTGTGTGTTGTGTGTGTGTATGTGTGTATTGTGTGTGTCTGTGTGTGTTCTGTTGTGTGTGTATGTATGTAGACATACTCATGTAAAAGAGTTTTTAATTGAGTTATCCTACACAAGAGATAATATTCCTCTCAGAAGCTAGAATTTGCTGAGTATGGAACTCCTCCTCTCAGACTATGTGTTTGTCAAGAGCTCCCCAGAGACTGTCAGAACTATGCAGGCTTTGCCATTGCTCTTGGTTGTCCACCAGAACTTAATTGTAAAACCCTATTTCTGAAAACACCAAATCTGGTTGGTACCAATGAGGAAGCTTTTCCCCCCGTGGTTAGTTTTCTAACTCCCAAAATGCACTATGCAGACTGGTAATAGGGAAAGTCATCAAGAGTTTCACCCAGCTGTGAGCTCTGTAAACAATAATGACAGGTATGACAAGCTATGCCCATGGATACAATCATGCACAAAACTCTTATGCAGGTAACCAGTCACTTCTGATTGTATTGTAAGCCTGCTCCACAGATGAAAACTTGGGCCTGGTTCTGCACATCTGCCCAAGAACCTGGATCTATGGAGCTCATAGCCTCAATGTGTAAGCCTACTACTATTATTTTGCTAAATGAACTGCTAATCAAACTCCTCACTATTTGCTATTCATATCCCCTCTCTATCCACACATGAGTGCAGCTCTCAGACTCATTAGATTTTTATATTTATTTTACTTATTATTTATTTATTATATATTATTTTTGGTGCGGGTGAGGGTGATTGTTAATGTAGAACTGGTGAAAAACATGATGTGTCTGTGTGTGTGTGTGTGTGTGTGTGTGTGTGTGTGTGTGTGTAATGCTGAACCACAAATGGGACATCTATATCACATCTGTTTCCCCAAAAGTCAATAACTATCCCAGAAAAACAGATGGAAAATATAAGAGCTATATCAAAATGGTGCTTTCTGTATAGGACAAAAAAACCCTATTCATAAACTCACAGCAGATTTGGTTACTACAAAAGACTAAGACACTCAACATTCCAGAATGAAGTAGGGAGGGGTTTGTGAACCTTACCTCTCTAAGGGGCTATAGAAAATCGGTTGGTTCTAATGTGGCTGAAGAGTCCATTTTATTTAAGAATGTGGCTACTGGTTTGTTGATCACACTCCAGTGGATAGTTCCAAACCCATGAGTTTATGAATAGCAACAACTGGATCAATGGGCCATAAAAATAATGAAGACAGGAAGTTGGGATGCAGTGGGAGGGAGGAGATGGATCTGGAAGGAGTTAGGGGAGGAAGGTGTGGGAAGTGGGCATGACCAAAATACATTGTTAAGGATATATGAATTTTTTCAACAAATTAACAAAAATAGCACTTTAAAATAAATAATAGAGTAAAACCAATTACAACACCAAAACTGTGAATTTACAGTGCTTACTTTGAGAGACCAAGCATAGACAGGCAGGAGCTGACAGTTGTTTTACCAGGAGCACCCTACACTTTTCTCTATGGCCTGCAGTTAGATATGGAATGGTCCCAGTCACTAGTCACTGACATTTACCTTGAGCAGGTGAGACATCCCAGGGAGTACACAAACGGTTCTAGGAATTGCTGCCAGCAAGCATGAAAGTAACCATAAAATCCTTCATGGAAAATTTAAAACTTTAGTATTTATATTTTCTTAGGACATCTCAGGCTTCCTTTTCTTCTTCTTTTCATATAATTAAAACATAGGTTTCTTTCCTTGTTTCTTAGACAAAAAGGCCTCTTCCCCATCCTTGTCTCTTGCTCCTACTTGTTGCTTCTGTCTAGGAGTTTCTAAGACAGGTCTAGTCAGCCCTGATCAATTAGATAGAACTCATCCACAAAGATCTCTAGTCTGGAGGCTTGGTTCTGTCCCAGGAGTAAGGAGTGAGATATGAGAGGAATCTGGGCTGGAGACTCAGGATTCACCAGGGTAGGCTGTCCCTACACATAGGCAGAGAAGTAACGAGAGCTTTTGTAATCTCTCTCTAAGAAGTACTATCAGTGACAAGACTCCCCATCTGCTAACTTGTTTTCTTATATCCCAGTTAACTTCAAAACTCTGACACGGAGGAAGAAACCAAACTATAGATACAACAACACCCATGGATTTCTTGACACAATGCCTGACACATAATAAGCAGTCATTTGAGAATGAAGGACAGTGTTTCTATAACGTGCCAAAAGCCATACCTCAAAGAACTTCAGAGGAGATTTTTAATTCTCTCCTTTTAGGGCCTGCATGCTTGGGGTCATACCCAAAGCCTTTTCTGTGTATAGACAGAACCAGCCCAGCGCCACTATCTACTCTAAAGCACCTGATTTAAGACATTACCTATACATATCACTTCCTTAGGATCTAGTGCACAAAAACTGTGAACATACTCAAAAAATAAGATTTTTTTTTAAAGAATCACAAACTTGTCAACTTAGGAACTGAGGGTGAGGGAGAAGTGTCTGTTCATTTAGTATAAAATATTTTTATATCCAGCCCTTTGAGAGACAAGGTGATGGAGAGAATGATCTCTTTTTTCTATTTATTTATTTATTTATTTATTTATTTATATTTATTTATTTATTTATAGAGGATGAGGGACAGCTGTAATTATGCCCACATCTCAGAATAACAGCAAGGATAAGATGATAAGATGTGGCTTGTCTAATAGCACCATGAGCCTTGCTTCTTTTAGGTGCTACATGCACAGGGTTACAGCAAAAACCTGTTCTGTGTGTAAATACATTCATCCTGAAGACAGCCAAGTCACCTCAGACACAGACACACAATCAGGACCAACCAGAAGTCATATGTTGTTCCCCTGATGTCCAGCACTTCTCCTTGAAACTATCATCAATAGCAAACTTTGTTCAAACCAATCTTCTGGACAGATCCAATGAAGCATGTTCACCTGTTATAGTGTAAGATTTTAAAAGTCCCTTTAGCATTACAATTGAACCTTGACAGGGAACCTACCATGTGCCAGGTGTCTCAAAAACATGACATAAATAACTTGACTGCCAACAATAATGTAATCAGGACAAGTATTCTAATTGAGCAGATGGAGGGAGTACATCTCTGTAAAGTCATGTGACTGTCCGAGTTTTCGAAACAGAGTCAAGAAGATGTGTATTTCTACACTTTCAGGATTACATGTTCCTTTTGAACTAAGATTTGTGGTCCAAACAATCAAGGACCTGTGCTCTGCTTCACTGATTGCAGTTCACCAAGGATAACCTTATAGTTGCCAAAACAATAAATGCATAAATCATTATGCCTCAGTTAAACTTCATCACCCATAATATTATTTGCTGCCTAGAATCTAGCCATATTGACAAAAAGAAAATCAATCATAATCCTTCGAGATTTAGCCTTGTTTCATGATTCCTGGGTGGCCATTTGCCAGGATCAAGGCTGTAGTCAAATTCATTTGATGTTCCAAGTTCTTCCTCTTTTCTGACCATTGACCCTTAAAATATTCACAGCATGTGGGTGTCAGCAAGCTGGGGAAACAGAGCCCTGGCTCACACAGACATTCAGATAGTGAAGCAATGTGTCACTGAGTGTTGATTAGACTTAAAAGACAGGAAGCAGGAGAAAACAGATCCTCTTAAACAGTGCTGGTGAGAGAGACAGAACAGTTACTAGCATTTATCGAGATTATTACTAGATAAACATTTTAACCCATAGAATTTGTCTGTGAACAAATTAGCCTACAGACAATCTATGCACTGGTGTGGAGTTGTGTGTCTGTGTATTCACTTCAGTATTGTTTATAAGCACAGTCAGATGTTGAACTTCATCATTAAAGAAGCTTCATAATTGGGCCACCCATGCATTAAACGCTAGTCATGTTCCTCAGAACACAGCTCTAGTTTGACTGAGGTAACTGCCCATGGACGATTGGCAGCAACGTACAGGAGAGTAAAATGGCTGCTGTATGCACAGAGCAGTCATAATCCCTCTAAGCCTTCTGATTAAAAATCTTTCTAAAACTCTAGCCAGGCATACTAAACATGTCAAGATATCTTGACCTCTAAAGGACAGCACAAAGTGAGGCTATACCATCACATGGCTCCAAATTCTACCTTGGCTTCCTACCTGACGAAAAGGCAGAGAAATGAGCAACAAATTCTGCCCTTAAGGCAGCTATGGCATGTAGATAAAATGCCCTGTGCTCTGCTGGGAGGCCAGAGTTGGTCATGTGCTTTGGTGAACTCTCTTTGTTTATTTTGTGTTACCTGCTTTTGACTCACTGACTGTTCTTTGCTCTTTTGGCACTCCACTAGGTCTGAAAAAATTAGTCCCTTTGCAAAAGAGAATCAAAACACTTGGAAGGCAATTAAATGACCCCACACTAGCACAGTTCAGTTCCTTATGAATTCAAGAGCTGGCATGGCTTGCTGCTGGCAAGAGGCCTTGAGTTACATTTTATTAAATCAAAAGTGCCCAACCTACTGTCAGATAAGTGAACAAATTTGACCTCTGCCTTCAGGACTCTCCTCCATGTGACAGGTAGCCTCTCGCTCCTAGCTTGGTCTCTAGTCAGCACGCAATCTCCATTACAATCCTCAGCAATTGCCTACTAAGGACATTCTCCTCAGAGTCCCCACCACAGAGGCCATTTTTCACCTCTGGAGGATCTAGGCATTGGCATCAACAGAGGTACCCGGACATACCTTATTAGATAAAAGACATTTATGTTCAATTACTTGTAGTTGTTTCATATACCAAAACAGCATGGATTATCAAAATACTCCTGACTTTATTTAAGTATAAATTATTGACTTTCTTCATGACTGATCTTTAGTCAATAAATTTACTACATGTATATATTTGTATATAACCATGTGTGTGTGTGTGTGTGTGTGTGTTTATGTGCTTGTGCATGTGTCTGTGTGTGTTTCAGTGGACAGGCTAACGCTGTAAAATTTTATAAACATTTCACTTTCCATCTTTAACTTTGTTATCACCTTGTTCCCTTTTAGGGACTGCTACACTTTCAGATCTAGCTTTAAGCCCATGTATACAGCCTCTGAGTAGGCTCTCTGCTTCCGATACCTAAGGAATAAAACAGTCAGACCACAGGCATTCTACTCCATGTGTTTCACAGAGGTGTCTCTTGGAGTCTTCGGTACAGGCAGGGCTTCCTGGGTCAGTGTCTGAGGAAATAAACAGAACTCCTGTCTTCTGTTTGGTATGCTTCATAGAGGTATGTCTTTTTTTTTTTTTGGTTCTTTCGAGACAGGTTTCCTGTGTAGCCCGGGCTGTCCTGGAATCACTCTGTAGCAGGTGGCCCCACACGAGGTATGTTTGAGTGCTCTTATAGAGAAAATTCCAGTGTGCTCCCGTGGGCTGTGGATTACAACGTGGCTATCACCTGTACAATGGGTGGTATATAAGGTGAATCCTGCTACTTGTATTCATTTCTCCTTCAGAAACTGTCATCAGTCTTAATGTCACTTCATGGTAGACTTCAGATGCTTTTTTAAGTAGGGCTGAACTGTGACAACCAGTGCAGAACTCCTAACTTACGAAGTTATTTTCTGGCGCTCTCAGGCATGGAATTTCACTCCATGCTGATTTCAACACACTGAGTCTAATCAGAAAGGTGAACGTTTCAGGCATTTAATTTACTTGAAAACTAGGAGCATTTTTTTAAAGCCACTGTTTTGCACATGGAAACTACCAAAACCATTTTCTCACAAGAGTCTAATTCAAACTTGGATTCAATGGAACAGTCTAGAATGTTTGATCTAGTCTTCCTTTTCCATCAGAGTGAAACTGACTTCATTAAACAAAGTCTAACTTGCTTATGCATTGTACTAAGTATGCTTCATACACAGTCAACTGTCCTTAACCTTGTGACATGCTTAATAATAGTGTAAGAACAGTGGATAATGTTGTATACATTTTATAGATGAGGAAACCAGGGTTCATAATAGGTCTTGAAAGTTAACTGAAGGGCTAAAAAGATAGTTTGGCAGTTAAGAACACTTAACTCTTTGGGGGTTTAATTGCTGGCACCAACATAAAATTCAAAATTGTCTATAATTCTAGTTCCTGGGCACCTGATTCTCCCTTATGATCTCTCTGGGCAACAGGCAGGCATGTGGTGCATAGAAATACACATAAATAAAACACTCACACATATAAAATAAATAAAGCTTTAAAACTTAAATACTTGACCAGAATCCAATGTTAACAATTACAATATTGATTGACTATTCTAACCATATAGATATTCATTGATATGGATAGAGTTTGTGATTGGGAAAGTTTTTAAGTGATTACCTTAACCAAGCTGTGTGATGTGTGATGTTTCTAGAAGGAGGAGGAGGAAGATGAAGGAGAAGGGGAGGAGAAAGAGAAAAGAGAAGAGGAGGAAGTGAAAGAAGAGGAAGCAGAAGAGGAGGAGGGGAGGGGAGGGGGAGAGGAGGGAAGGGGAAGGGGAAGGGGAAGGGGAAGGGGAAGGGGAAGGGGAAGGGAAGGGAAGGGGAAGGGGAAGGGGAAGGGAGGAAGGGGAAGGGGAAGAAAAAGAAGCACACAAATGAAAGAACAAAAGAAGTGGGAGCCAAAATCACAATTAAACTTGTGTTGCCTTATGATTATACAGAGCCACCCAAGAGCTAATCTAAAAATCCAAGAAAGAGAACATTTATCTTCTGTGTGTTATAGCTCCTAACTGGAACTTTCCTGGGAGAACTTTCTAGTGCAGACAACTAGACTTGACATTTGAAGGGTCAGTTTCTGGCCATCTCACTGCTTCCAAGTATTATGCAAAGAATAATTTTTTTGTTCATTTTCATGGATCAGGAGCTGAAATTTCCCTCAATTCTAATCCTCCTTGCAAAAGTTCTGCAGTGAGCCTCTTGATCCTAGTCCTTTTTCCTTCTCCCTTTTATCTGTCTAGGATAAGAGTGTTGGCTGACTCTCCTGTAGATATTCCACTAAGGCCCCATGTGATAAATATGTGTTGTGCTATCCAGATGCCTTTCAATGTTGTGTCCTTGTCAAAGCCCAAGAGTGTGGAGGGCAGAGGCCTGCAGCTGCAAACCTTTCCAGGGATTCTTCAGCTGCACAGATACCCCAAGGTCATCCATGGTTTCACTCTTCCCTAAGAAGCCTATATGCAGTGATATGAAATTAGTAAAAGATAACCTTACCATTCTTGGCCTAAGTCAGAACAACTCTCAAAGTGTGATCTATCTTTTGAGTGTCTATGTGATTGGATGAGGCTGTCAAGCTTGTCTCATCGACTTCTTCTGGATTTGTTTTGACTCCATTTCCCCACATCTGGATAGCTCTGTCTCAAAGAAATCCTCTAATAAACATTGGCCATTAATTTTATTTCAGAATTGACTTTCCAGGTAATGAAAGCATAAAGTATCTTTAAGAGGAAGGGAGTAAGGGTTGTGTGAGAGAGGAAGGTAAGGAAGGATGGAGGAAGGGAAGCAGGAAGTAGGGAGTAAGAAAAGAAAGAAGGCATCTGTGGAGGGGATACAGGAGGAAAGAAAGAAGATGGAAGCAGAGGACACTTACCCTAACTTAGAGGTGGGGCTCGCCTTCCAGGACCATGGAAAAAGAAAACATGTTGAGGGTAGTATTTCTAGTGAAGTTTTGCCATTTGGTATGTACGTTTTCCACAAAAAGGGGACTTTAATATGTTTACTTAGCAGTATCATATTTTAAACAGAGACGCTGTGAAGAGTATCCATAAATATGGCCTGCTTGGTTGGTATTATGCTTGATGCTTACCTGGTAACTGGCAAAGAACTACATGGAATCTGCCTACTTGGAAATAAACCTTCCTATAAGGATCCTTCAGTATATATCTCAGGTTAGTAGAAATCATGTGACCTCACAATGTAGGACAAAATATTTATAAAACTATTCCATTCAACAAATGACAAAACTATACATTTCTAAAGTATCAAAGAGGTAAATATTGTCTACTAATCACTCCTGTTGTCCTCACAATGCTATGAGCCTCTCCTGGTGTGTCTTTCCCTTATATTCAGGCCCATGCATCAATCGTTGCTAAGTAAGTTCTCCTAGCACAGTTTACAAGCATCTTAGACAATGGGATTAGACCTGTTAGTCCATTCACAGTAACACAAACCTCATCCACACCTTATTTTCTCCTGTACCAGCTTTTCTGTCTGGTCCATGGGCCCACTGTATCTGTTTCTCCAGTCTAGGTATTTGGGGCCCTGCATGCAGTCTTTCTGCTGCAAGCCAGGCTTTTGGGTTCTGTCACATTTGATCTCCATTGATGTGACTCACCTGAGAGTCAGCATTTATAACAGCTTTTCCTTTAGCTAGAAAGGACTACTTTTGCATTTCCTCAGTACTAACATGTATGTCTCCTGGCTCTCAGAATCTATAGATTCTAATACATAAAAGTGTCATACTCATTATTGCATAAATGACACCAGTTTGCTGTGGCCAGGCCATCCCATATATAATTTTTTTGTTTGTTTGTTTTAGTTCTTCCCTTTCTTGGAATAATTTTTCAGTTCTTTGGATAATAACTCCTTTTTTTCTTGAATAGTTACCTAACTAAAAGTGATCCTGAGGAGACCTTTAAGTGGAGGCAATGTAGAGTCACCTGACAAAGTTTCAAATCTGTAGGAAACGAAAACAAAAAGTCAGGCACATTGAACAAAATATGGTCATTGTTAAGCTGACCTGAGATAACCTCAGACTCATAGGCATTTTCATCTGTGATGCTAAAATTCACAACTGGTCAAAACTACTCATAACCACAGCAGCTATGATCCAGGGAAAACTGGATTCTTTGAAGAAATAGTCCCTATAAGGAAGGAAATCTTCAAGCCACCTTATCTCCCAAACAATCCAGTGAGTATATGTCACTGCCTTAATAAAGGAGAAGTCAGGAACAATATAGGAATAAGAGAAGTTATCTATGTGAACTGTAAGTAGTAACAGTGTCAACCACTAATACTAAAAGTGTTTACCACAACTCCTGTATGGCAGATTTTCTTCTAAGACCACTATTGGTTTTAATCCGTTCAGCTTTGTAGCTAATTAATAGGGTAGTACAATTTCTAGCCTCTGTTTAACAGAAGAGAAAACAAAGGCACAAGGAAAGGGACCACCTTGCCTGGGGTCACTCTGCAAAAGAGATGAAGTCTGTCAAACTTATGCCAGATCCTAGAATCAAGGCTCTTTCATCAAACTATAATATGTTCGAATCTGACCCTGGGGGGATGCCCTTCTTCTTCTTCTTCTTCTTCTTCTTCTTCTTCTTCTTCTTCTTCTTCTTCTTCCTCTTCCTCTTCCTCTTCCTCTTCCTCTTCCTCTTCCTCTTCCTCTTCCTCTTCTTCTTCCTCCTCCCCTCTTTCCTCTCTCCACCTCTCTCTCTCTCTCTTTCTCTCATCCTCTTCCCTACTTTAACTCTGCCTATACACAAGGCTGGGACACCTGTGTTCTCCACACTGTTGGTGTCTTCCTGATTGTTCCTGAAGATAATCTTCTCAGTGTCGTGATAAAAATGCCTGACCAAAAATAACTTAACAGAGTGAATGAATAAATGAATTAGTTGTAAAGAAAAAGGAGGGACAATGTTTAAATTTTAAGAAAAGATTGTTAAGAAAATCATAATTAGAACTTTTTAATTATTTGTTATATCTAGGATGGTGCTGAAAATTTTCTGGAATTTTCTCAAACATTTCTTATAATGGTAAGAATATTACAAGGGCAGAATGATTGTCTTTTACCATGATTTTGCTTTTTTGAAACAATGGAAAAAATTTTAAGTAAAAATATGCATGTATATGGAATAGTAACATATATTTAAAAAATACAACAATCCTTTATTTCCATTATTTTAAAAAAAAGAAAAGAAAAATTAAAAAAAAGAAAGGCTTATATACTTAGGTTCATGATTTTGGAGACATTTCAAGCCATCAAGACTGGGGGTGCATGAACAAAGAAATTCAGCCTGTGGTGGCAGAAAACAAGGAATAAAAGCTTGTTCAAACTACAACTACAAAACAGGAAGAATTGTCTGTAGACCAGATCCTTCACCTACATAGTAACCATAACCATCAAAGACCTGCCCCTGGCGACACACTTCACCAGCAAGGCACATGTCCCTAAGGTTACACAACTACCTCAAACAGTTTCAAAATAGGGGTACCAAGTGCTTAACTACTTGAGCTTGGAGGAAACAAATCAACAAATCGTACTGAAATCTAAATACCACTGGAGGGGCTGCATAGGGGTTTTTTACCTTTAAGAGTCACGAGATTTTGGTGCTACTTAAATAGTCTTCAGCTTTATGCTTCTCTACACCTGGAACATTAAAGTTTTTATTCCAGTGTGAACAAAAACCATGGGCTGTAAGGGTTAAACCACTGGGCCACTGGGAGTGAAGTTCTGCTGTTAGATATCTTTAAGAGAATGAAATGGTGTGGATGGGGAAAGAGCTAAAGTTGAGACTGATTTGCATCTGTAACCATCAATTACCTACCATCCCATGGTGTTGTTAGGAATGTCTTTGTGTTAGATGCTGTTGGAATCCCTAAAGACACAGAGCTGAAACCAAACCAAACCAAACAAGCAAATACACTCCCTGTTCTCAGTGACCTTAGTCTCTAACCTGAAAGCCCAACTGTGATTCTGTCACCACACAGGGATGCTACAGCTCACCAGAGGAAGCATTTAGAAGCATGAAAAAAGGACAGAGAAGGAGATCTTATCTAGGGTTAAGAATGCCTGGCATGGAGAATCTTTTGCCACAATCAAAATGATGGGTGACTACTCCCTGCTTAAGGTTCATCAGAATGGCAGGGGTTGGGGTGATAGGTTTCCAGTGGAGAGGAGAGATGCACAGAGTTCTGAGATAGAAGAGTAGACCAACCATCCCTATGACTAGTACCTAAAAGAGGTAGAATTAAAGAGGCTGGAGAGGAATCAGGTCATATGAGGAGTTGGGATTTATCTTAAGACAAAGGAAAACATAGCTTCAAGTCCAATCCATTCACTAACTCCTTGCAACACACATTTCTACAAAGCCTACCAGAAGCAGGACTCAGGAGCCAGGAGCCAGGAGCCAGATTCCACACATATAATAAAGATGCATGTTTGCCAGATTGCTTGTTTTAACAAATGTCTAAGATAGTTTATAATGAGCACAGATGATCTCAGGATGAAGCTTAGTACTTTGCAACATAGAGGGCCCTGGGTGAATGAACTCCAGTCCCCTGAAGAAGTGTAGGTTTATCTTGGCTCATGATTTCAGTGGTTCAATCTGTGATCAACTGGTCCTGTCGTTTGGGGCCTATGATAAGGCAGCTATAACAACCAAAGGGCAAAACTAGACATCTCATGACTAGACAGTCACAAACAGGAAGAATAAGGCCTGGTTCCTGCTATCTCCTTCAAGGACATAAACCAATTACCTAACTTCTCCCCACTAGACCTCAAGTCTTAAAGGCTTTCCACTTCCCAAGGGTATGAAATGGAAACATAGCCTTTGCCATATAGGCCTCTGGAGAATACTTTAAGATCTGAAGATCCACAGTGGAGCTAGAAGGAAAACAGAATCTCTTTTGTGTTCCTCTCAAATTGTTGAGTGGGAAACAGACAGAAAAAAGTTAATTTTTTTTTAAAGTGGGGAAACTGACTCCTATCAGATGCTAGTGGAACACAATATGATGTTTGATACACAATCACTAAAGATTATGAAGTACAGAGTGGAAAGAAATAAAAACAAAAAAAAAACAAAACCAGGTTATTCCTAGAAATGAGGAACATACAGGACTCACAAAACACATCAGGTCAGGAACTGTAACAGGTTTTGAAAGCACAGGGCTATGGACACCTGTCAGGGATATAGTGCTCAAAAGCAAAAACCTTTCTAAGCTTTATCTCATTGTGTTAGTCTGGGTTGCTATACTAAAATATAGTAGGCTAGGCTGCTTAACCAATAAAAAATATTTTCTCAAGTTCCTGGAATCTACAATTACATACCTAAGTTTGCCAGAGTTAGTTTCTGGGCGGGCTCTTTTCTTGTTTTGTAGGTCTATACCTTCTTAGACTAGTATCTCCAGAGGTATAATAGTGAAAGTGAACTTCCTGGTATCTCTACTCACTGACCTATCAGTCAGGAACTCACATTGATAACCTCATTTAACCTTAATAGCCTCCTAAACACCTCATCTCAAAACTTGATCACATTGGAGCCTGGGGTTCTTAGTAGGCTACAGTCCAGGCAGTTTCTACAATGATTCTTCTGAATAGCTGTTAACTTTGTCTTGGTTAAGAAACTATGGCTTGCAACAGAGTCAGAGACAGCTGCCTCCTCCCCACTCCATTGAGGGACCCACATGAAGAACAAGCAGTCCATCTGCTCATAGGTGCAGGGTAGAACTAAATCTAGCCCATGCTTTCTCTTTGTTGGTGAGTCAGTCTCTGGGAGCCCCCAAGGGTCCAGGTTAGTTGACTCTGTTGATCTTGTGGAGTCCCTATCCCCTTAGGCTCTTTCAATCCTACCCCTGTTCTTCCACAAGACTTCCCAAGCTGTGTTTAATGTTTGGCTGTGGGTCTCTGCATCTTTTCCATTAGCTGCTAGGTGCAGCTTCTCAGAAGACAGTTATACTAGGTTTCTCTCTGCAAGTATAACAGAATATAATTAATAGTGTCAGGTATTGGTTCTTCTCTATCAATTGGGTCTCAACTTGGGCTAGTCATTGCTGAGCTATTCCCTCCATCTCTGCTCCATCTTTGTTGCCTGTCAATGGATCCTGTTCCTCTAACGAGGCCACCTTATCTGGTCTCAGTGGGAGAAGAGTTGCCTAGTCCTGCAGTGACATGATATGCCAGGGTGGGCTGATAGCCAGAGGAGCTTCCCCATTCTCAGAGGAGAGGGAAGAGAGAATGGGAAGGGGATGTGTAAGGGGGAATAAGAGAAGAGGGACAAGGTCTACAATAAATTAATTAATTAATCAAAAAATTAAATTAATTATTTAAAAAGAAAAGTAAAAACAAAGTATGGCTTGCATCTGTTCTTGCTTTCACCTTAATTTTTTATGCTTGCATAACCCATGCTGTTTGCCTTCATATTCTCTACACCCCCAGCATAAGCTTTCTGGATATTCCCTACACTCTACCACCTTGGGAAATGCCAACTAGATGGTTACTTCAATGGCAAATTGCCACAAGCTTAGTGGCTTTAAATAGAGCCAGAATGTTATAGTACAGTGTTTTGTGTTAGAAGTCCAACATGGATAAATTTGATGAAGCTAAAATCAAGCTGTTCACTTCTAGGATGCTCGTATGCAAGTCTGTGTCCTGGGTGTTATCCGTCTTGCCTTATGGCCTCTTCTTCCATCTACAAGTCCAGGAACAGCAGATCCAGTAATGTTGGTATTTCTATCCCTGCTTCTCTGACTTCTACCAGCTCTTGTATATTTAAGGCCCCTTGTGATAGTATAGGTCCACACCGACAGTCCGTGACTCTCTCTGTCTTAAAGCCAGTTGACTTTAGGTCAGAATTCCATCAACGACCTCTGTAGACTTAGAACTTTCTAAACCAACTTTATTTGGGCTTCTTAAACACTTCAACTTACTTTCTAGCCTACCAACCAGAGGTAGGGAAGAAAGGAGGTTAATATGAAAAGGAGATTGTGGACCTGTTTAGTAGTAGTTCTTTGGGGCGATTCCATTCTTTGTTGTGGGTATATTAGTAGTCCAGTTCAATTAAAGCACCAAACACAAATCAGTTGCAGTAACATGATCCAGCAGAAACTGGAAGACTTCACCAAATTGGCATGAGTCAGCAGAAGTGGCCAGAATCAGCTGGAATACCATGAGAAGTTCTTTGGTGCACTTCTCTCTACAAAGTAAAGGCCAGAGAAGAGTTACATGTCTTCACAATGCAAGAGCCATCTCTCACTGTTTGTGGGGTTCCATTTATATAAATATCATGTGACCTTTCAAGTATCTTTTTTTTTAGCAAAACATCTCATGCCCTCTTCTAGAAAGACAGCTTCCAGAAAAATACCACATGGTACAACTGAGCTGTTAAAGAAACCAGAAATCTCCACTTCAAACCTCAGATCCTCACAGCCCTAAGGCTTGACACACACATTGGTTCTGAGGTTTGGGCTGTGGACATCGTTGGGAGATCGCCATTCTTTCTGCTAGACTAAGAATTCCCAGGGTTGTTTGGTTCATGTTTTTTAGGGAGTTCATTTGTTTCATCCTGTCAAAGCTAGAAGCCATGCTCACAGCTAGCAGTTATGAGATAATCCTGACTCTGTTACTAGGCAGAGTCAACAAAAAGGGAGCTCCCTTTAGTAGATAGAATCAAAACATAAGTGAATAGTTACTTTTAAATTAAAGGTAATATAATATTTAATTTAATAAATGTAAATTAAATTTAAAATAAACTTAAAGTAAAAGTTCACTACATCTAAATCCAGATCTGGCTGATCATTCAGACCAGCTTTGGTTTTCTTCTCAAAATCTCTGCATTTGGAAATACTGTGTAGGCACACTTACCATAAGATAACCTAACAATGTTCTACCCACTCAACAGATGAAAATATTGAGGCTCAAAGAGGTAAAATAACAAGGTCATAGTAGAAGGAAGATGAGTGAGGAATCGTAATGTAGGTCAACAGATCTACTGATGTCTGAGTGCTTTCTTTAACAACAACAACAAAAAAAAACAGTACAAATTTTTAGTTTGTATGTATCCTCAAAGTGGAACTTAAATTGCAGTTAACAAGAGTCAGTTCTTGCCTAACACCAGACAGGTTCCAGATAACAAACCCAGGGTGTCATGCTTGGTGGCAGGCACCTTCATCCACTGAACAATGTTGCTGAAGTGGGAGTTCTTACATTTAGAAAAAGCTGGTTTAGATTGGTGACAAAGAAACTGGCTTACTAATGGATGATTGCAATTTCTTTCAGGGCATCTAGGGTGCGTCAGGAGCACAGCAGAAGGATCAATAGATTCCACAGACTCATCTTATAGAACGATTCTCATCTATTGCCTTATACTAACTCTACCCACTAAAATGTTACTGAAGATACTTACCATGAAATACTCCAAAAGGGACAGCTGTCACCAGAAGAGCAGGTCCAAAAGCATGCATGTACGCAAACATCTAAGCATGTACTATACGATGATCTGTGAACTCTTTCTTTTTCTGCCACAGGTTACTCTCATTCACTTTTTTCCCCAGTGGCATTCAGGTAAAGGCACTGTTGATATGAGGAAATAAAATTAAAGTTTAATTCCTTCCATTTCCCTCTATGAGATCTTTGGAAGCCATTTAACATCCCAGGGCGTAGTTTCTTCATATCTAAAGCTGAGGTCCTCTTTCCCACCCTGCATTTGTTGTAGACATCAACTGAGATCCTGCATGTGACATTTCTTACAAGGCTCACACAACAATAATTAGAGGAGCATTTAGCAATGGTAAACATGGATTAGATGTTACTTGCCAGGCAGCATACTCAGCACTTTACAAGCAACATTGCATGCAATTTTACCCATGTTACAACAATCTAATGAGTCAAGGTCCCCTGTCACAACTACTTAATAGGTGAAGAAACTGAAACTCAGAGAGATTAAATAAGGAACAATGTAGAGACAAGTCGGGAGAGCCATAATGTCTGAATTCTTAGGGACAGTCTTGCTTAGGGCCATGATAAAGAAGAAATAATTAAAAATAAAAACAAAAGCAAAACAACAGCAACAAAAACCACTAAAGCTTAAACATCTCCCCTGGTTTTCTGCTCACAATAAATACTCCAATTTCTAGCCACCAACCAGGTTATTTTCTCCAGACTTTCCTATCACTTAAGAATCCAAAATCCCATAGAGAAGGAAATGTGTTTATCTCACTGATCTTTAGAGTTGCTGAGTCATGCCCACCTAAAGGCTGACTCTGCCAGGAAGCAAATCAATCCCAAAGGTACTCCTATGGCTGTGCCCTAAGCTGGCTCACATTGCCTCCCAAGCAAAGCATTCCTCTTAACATCTTTGGAGAAAGTTTGGAACAGTTTTCAGAGCCTGTGCTCTAGATGGTGAAGAGGAGGAACTAGCTTAGGAGAACACCCATGGAGTCCTGCCCAAACTCAACTCAAGTAAAAACAAACAAGTTAAAAACAAAACAAGCCGGGCAGCGGTGGCCCATGCCTTTAATCCCAGCACTTGGGAGGCAGAGGCAGGTGGATTTCTGAGTTCGAGGCCAGCCTGGTCTACAGAGTGAATCCCAGGACAGCCAGGGCTACACAGAGAAACCCTGTCTCGAAAAACCAAAATTAATTAATTAATTAATTAAATTAATAAAAATAAAAACAAAACAACAACAAAAAAAAACCTTTATGATGTCATAACAAATACACTACAAACCAGGTGAGATGAAATGATGTCAATTTCTTTTGAGTAGTTATTGAATCTCAGAAGATTAAGGCCAAGATTTCCCTTGTCCTATATGGACTCTCGTCTGGCTACACCCTTCCATTAAAAGAAGAGTTGAAGTTGGTTTTCTCATGTCTTTGTATGAGAGTTCCAGTTCTATACACAAGGGCTCTGTCCTCAAGAGCAAATCACCTCCTGAAGAGCTCACTTCCAAATCACCCCACTGAGAGTTAGCATTTCAACATATACAGTTTGTGCAAAAATAAACACACTGGCTAAGGCACTATTAAACCTGAGGCTAAAGGTGTATAGCTGACTTGAGATCAGAATGGTAGAGCAGGTGAGCCTCAGTGGTTTTAAACAATGGTTTTGATGTGGGTTCATAATAGAATAATATAGACAGGGCTTGTATTTTGTAAGAAATAAATAAAAATCCCAACTCAGAACAGCTGAGTGAGGATGTTTGGAGATAATCCACACTTTAGCAGTTATAGTCTCCTCAGATGATTCTAGTACCTTCTACATTTAAGATCCACTAATGTGTCCTGCTAATATTCTCACAGGTGAAGAAACTAACACCTGAAGAGGAAGTTGTCCTTGTCTAGAAATCATGATTGCCACTACTTTTAAACAAACACCATCCCACTAGCCTCAGAGATCAGAGAATGATGGTGAATAAAAAGACAAGAGTAAAAGTGGAAACCCAAGGAACCAGGAGAAAATGCATCTCACCAACTCAACTACAGTGAGGTTGTTTGTATTCCATTTTCCTTATCTGTCCATTTTTTAATTGCCCTTTGAACTTGAACTCATAATTTGCTTCCAAATAAGAACTATACCTTATTCATCATGGAATCCCGGGTCCTCATATAGATGACTGACGTGGATTATGGGTTGAACACTATAGAAGATGCATATAAAAGGAATAATGCCACTGTGGATGACAGTCATCAGGAAATAAAAAGAAACAAGAAAAGAATCTTAAATTAAATCTTCAAAGGAAGCCTAACTTTGCCAATACCTTGATTTCAGATACCTAATTTTCAGACAGTATATCTGTTTTTCTTATGTCACCTAGCTTTTGGAGTGAGTGTGTGTGTGTGTGTGTGTGTGTGTTGTGTGTGTGTGGTGTGTGATAGAATCATCCCTAAAAATATTATATGTAGTATCTTGATAACATTTTTAGTTGATTTCAAACAAGTCAAACAATGTGAGATTCGTTAGCTCTTCGACTGAGTGTTAACTAAGATTCGTAATTCAAATTCTGTAAATTCTCTTAAAATTGTTTTCTACTTGCAAAAAAGGGAATATGGTAGTATTCTATTGAAAGATTTGCATTAGCAAATATCTAATGGCCAGCATAGCACTTGACCCAAGTAATTCAGTGTACAGATATTCTTTCTCAGAATTACACAATCTAGCTGATGATCCTTCTCTGTGTTTGGTGTATAAGAGAATGGTTAACATTAGAACCGTTATTTCTAGTAAACAGAAATTGTTATTTCACCTTTTAAAGTGGCATGCTTTAGCCCTACTTTAGAGTTCTATATAATCCATGCTTTTGTACCTCATACATCCCATGTAACCTGAGACACCTGCATGTATTAATCACACTTCAATAGGAGAAACTCTTGGCTTCAGTGTACTGGAGCTGAGCCCACTGCTCCTGGGCAAGCTGGACAGGTTAGAAACTAACTAGGAACAGCAAGGGCACAGAGCAACCCTCCTGCCCTGACCAGAAGAACTGCCTAAGCTTTGAGAAACTGTAGGACAAATCTCCAGAGGTTAAATTTCACATTTCTCCTTACCCCAGACAAAACTCTCTAGATCATGATCATCAAATGATGACCAAATCCAGCAGATACTAATTTAAAAGTTTTCTGAAGCAGTCACATTCACATTGATTTTCCATTACTATCTTTATGATAAAAGTCAAGATGGTAACTAATACAAAAGTCATAGGCCCACACGGCCCAAACATTTACCAGTTGGCTTTTTGTCGAAGACCCCTCCTGTATCTATATCACTATTGCTCTCTCTTCTCTGACTCACTTCCCTAATTCTTTGCACCACTCCTCACCCCAGCCCACCCACCACCAAGTAAGATACTTGCAACCACTCTGTCCTCTCAGCTCTCAGAGGAACCTCAACTAAGATCTTGCTAGTATCTTCCTGACTTTGATAGCCAACACAATGCCCAGCAGAAGCAGGCTCTCAAATATTTGTTTTACAAGTTCACACATAGAAACTTGAAAGTGGATGCTAAGTCACCAAAATAAAAGACCATGTTAAACACGGGGACATCTCTAAGAAGAATGCTAAGAACTGGCAAATGAATGGATAGATCTTTGAAGCATTACTGGAGCCTTTCTCTGTCCAGTTACACCTAGTTTAAGAAATCCCCGTCTCATAGCATCATGAATAAATTTTCCCTGCAGGTATGCTCTGTGATAGGACATAGACTCTTTCTAAGGCTAGGTATGTAGTATCAACACCTGAACTCTGACCCTTAAGATAGGTGATTCAGTAAACTCCTAATCTAAGCCAAAGAGATGATCAGAGACAAGAGGAAAAGGATAGGCCTGGAACTTGTCCTGCATCTACTTCCCTGTGTATGGAACTGCCATCTCCTTTTCATCCCTCACCAGCTCTGTACAGTAGGGCAAAGCAGCTTGAATTTATTGCCCCAGGATACATGGGAGGAAGGGTCCTGCAGACCTGGCATATTCTTTCTCTAAGTGAATACTTGCCATTTGGTTAAATATAAAAATGTCAGTGTGCACTGCGTTCACACCAGCTGTGTGTCTAAGAGACAGTGTCTCATTAAAGTCATGCTACAGTTTTTACATGGGAAAGCAGCTCATTTATAAGGCTACTGACACAGTTTCACAAGGCAGCTTGTGGTCCTTAAGCTGAGTCATTGATTTAGGAGAAATGTTGGTGTTTGACTCATCCTGTGTGTGAAATATCCTGTGTGTTCCATGACTTTGCCTTCATCAAACCTCTGTAAGGCAGGCCATTCTTCCTTTGCATTGGTGATAAATGCAGGGATCCTGAAAATCTTTTCTAAAGTTTGCAGTTAACAAAAAAACATGGTTAAGAGTCAAATTTGAGGTTTGGAGAGCACTCTTCCAGAGGCACTCATATGACAGATAGCAGCCCTCTGTAACTTTAGTCCCAGGGAATCTGATACCCTCTTCTGACCTCTAAGAGCAAAACACTATCCCACATAAAATAAAATTAAATATATCTCAAAAAATTTTAACATTAAAACTCATAAAATTCACAGAACATGGTAGCTGGCACAAGCTGTAATCCCAGTAATTGAGAGGCAGAGGCTGGCAGATCTCTGAGTCTGAGGTCACCTGATCTACAGAGTGAGTTCCAGGACAGCCAGCACTACAAAGAGAAAACTTTTCTCAAAATCAATCAAACAAAAACAACAACAACATCAAACAGCAAACTGACAAAAAGCCAGGCCTTCCTAACTCAGACTGACAGCTTTCTAACCTAAATTTCAAACCAGGTCTCCAGACTCCAGGCCATGTTTAGTCTTCTCTCAGAGAGGAAGGTAGCCAGGAAGAGTAGCCTAGTACTTTCCATGTTCCCAAGGAGGATGAAAATCTGAACTCAGGATATGCAGAAAGATGAGGAAGGGATCAGAGGATTCCAGAAATGGCTTTCCCAACACACTGGGCAAAGGGCAAAGAGCAAAGGGCAAAGGACAAAGGGCAAAGTGCCTGCATCCTGTGTACTATCCATATGAGGGAATGCCCTGGAATGCTCCCATCCTAGCACAGAGGTATGCATGATTTAAAGATTAGAACTATGGCTTCCAGAAGACTAGAACCATCCTTCTGCATTTCACAATCTTATGTACCATACTCAGTAACTGTCCACAGACTCGATGTATAGAGAGCTTTGCTACTCCAGTTCTTTAAAAAAAAAAAAAAAGTATTAAAAAAGTGAAAGAAAGGAGGGAAAACAAAACCCATGGGAGCTTGAGTGCGTCCAAAGTGGATACAGGAGATTTATGAAAGAGAAATAATATGAAAGAGCTAAGATATGAATCTTGACTGGCAGAGAAAGTACGTAGAGCAGAATGGTCTACAATATTTGAAAGGGGAACATAAAAGCAGGAAAATTCATTTCTTGTCGGTTTTAACATAGTTTCTAGCAATAGTCACTAGGAAAAACATCTAGATGATATGCAGAGGCACATAGATCTGGAAAGGCAATCTGAGACAGGGACTTTGGAGTTCCCAGGCTCCAGTCTCAGGTATCAGTGATTTGGAATAACTACCTGTCTCTTTCACACCAGCCCATCCCTCTGTGCAGCACAGTGATGCATTTCACAATGGGAGGTGCAGCAGAACTTTGGTGGTTGACATGACTTATGAAACAGGAAGTCCCCCCTGAGCAGGGATGTCAACTGAAATATGAGAATGAGGAAATACCTGCCATTTCAGACAAGCAGAGAAGGCTCCACGAAGAGGGAAAAGAACTAGAGAGTGGAAGGCTGTCAGAACATGAGGGGGTGTCCAGAAAACTAGGAGGGGTTTGGTATATCAGGGAATCTGACAATTCAGAGAACTCAGTCCAGAGTCAGCTAGAACTGCCATACGTTGGTAGGCCAAGTTCAGAACAGTAGGAGTTTCCAGCTCTTCCCTAGAATCAGACTTTTGTCTACTGTGTCTTTGAGAGTAGATTTCATAGTAAGATACTGAAGCCATCGTAGCCTCTAAAACAATGAGTAAAGCTTTCCTAGGGGATTGGCAGATGAGTTGAGTGTGTCCCAGCTGTGCCACAGCCTCGCCATGCTGCTGCTCAATGACTTGTGGCCTATTCTTAGTGTTTCTGTGTAGAAATGACAATACCGTGCTACTGAGCAAAATGCTAAGTAGACGAGGTATTGTCAGAGAAGTACTTGGGACCATGTTGTAGAAATGTCTTGGACATCACATGCAATTCTCTCTTGGTTTTCTTCTTCAAAGGTCTCCAGAAAGGATGACTCAGCCTTTTCAATCAGTCTGAATGAATGGCATAGTCAATGGCTCATATTATTTGAAAATGAAGTTTTTCTTTTAATACCAAACCGAGCATTATAAAGATTCTATCAGCAACTAATTTTTCTGTTCTCCATCTCTCCTTGAACATAAACTGCCTCCATGTCTCTTATTGACCATAGCCTTTCTCTTCATTCTCAAGCACCACCAAGTATAGCCAATGCATTTCCTTGGCTGCATAGTACTTCATGTAGCCATGAGGCACCCTCCCCCCACTAAGCCTTACTGTAGATGGAACGTTCTTGCATGACCCTCTCATGTCTTAGCCACCCTAGGGCTTCATGACCTAGAAAAGTTGTGCAATTTGCTGTTGGCCTCCAGTGAGTCTGGGATGGGCCCCAGATGAACATTGTGTGCCTGCCCTCTGGACAGACACTCACCCAAGTTCTCTACCCAATGTTCTGTAGCCTGTGGCTTGATCTGTTGACATCATTTGCCAAGTGAGTTCATGGCCACTAGTCTAACTGGTAAGTCAAGCCACCATGATCAAAGCTTACATAACCCTGGCTAGGATCCCTGCTCTGTGTCCTGCTTCCTCATCTGTTGTAAGGAGTTAATAATGGTTTCTGCTTTGTGGGGTGTTTGTAAGGGTCAAATGAAACAGTTTGAGAAGTGGTTAATGAATATTTACTACACTACTGCAGTAATAGTGGTGATAGGGACAGGGGCTACTAAATTGGAAGGATTCTTTTACTACTTTGCAATAAAGCTTAATGAGTGGTACTGTGAGCCCAAACTTTGACTGTTTCTCTAATGGATCTACTTGTGACTTCTACTTTCGAAAGCTAGGGTACCAGTAAAGGTAGGGTACTTGAAGGCAAATCTCTCCAAGACTGTTATTTGTGGCAAGTCTTTTCTGCCCTGTGGGGAGCCTGGGATAGTAGAGCAGAAAGAGTGAATCTGATCTCCCCTCCTAATGGGAAGGACACCCTGGGGAAGCAGTTCTCAGCATGAGGTCCCAGAGCTAGGTCTACACTGCAAGACTCTTGATAATTGGTTCTGTCTGTACTGTGTAATGAGGCTACAATAAAGGAAGCCACTAAAAAAAAAAAAAAAGTGATCAGCCTTTTCTGAGGACCAGCTCGTGACAAACCCAGAGATAGGAGTTTTCTGTTCATGAAGCTACATCACTTTTTGAGAAACAGGGAAATGGTGACATTATCTTTACTTTACAAGTGTGAATATAATATCGAAGTTTGTAAACCTCTTATCCTGATCCATTTCATGTTGCAATGAACGAATATTATAGACTAGAAAATATAAAGAATGGAGGTTTCATTT
This sequence comes from Mastomys natalensis, assembly GCA_021653895.1. NCBI lineage: Eukaryota > Metazoa > Chordata > Mammalia > Rodentia > Muridae > Mastomys > Mastomys natalensis. The sequence goes on from JAJTUV010000033.1 coordinate 605,257, forward strand.
ATGGATTTTAAGATGGAAGGGTTCTGTAAGCAGGACACTGGAACCTGGTCCAGCTTTACTGTTGTATCATAACCCATTAGAGGTACTGCATAGCAAGTAAAGTCAGAGTCATATTTTAACAAAGCTAGTCCGATAATAACATGAGTCCATGCCACTCAGAACAGAACATTTTGAGCCAGTCACTCCCAAGTGTCCTCACTTCTCAAATAGCATTAAAAGATACCATTGAGGGTTTAGTTCTCAACATATGAAATTTTCAGAACAGGGGACACCCATACAGTATTCTTCCAGTGTGTGTGTGGTGGTGTGGAAAGGTGTGGGAAGGCTGTAGATATCGGTATGGGTGTGTGTCTGTATCTCTGTGTGTCTCTGTGTGTGTCTCTCTGTCTCTCTCTCTCTCTCTCTCTCTCTGTGTATGTTGTGTTTCAGTAGGTCAGAGATAATTTCTCATTTATAGACTGAGTTAGTCCTGTATAAGATTGAAACACAGCTCCCTTCCCCTGCCAAGAACTCTGAATGCCAAGGTTTTTTTTTTTTTTTTTCCACCCACATTCATCTCTGGTCTTCCTGGGTCTCTGGCTATGCTCCAGTACCCCGTGGTGTAACCAGATGACTTGCCTGGTCTTTCTGGTCGCTTCCTTGAGCTTTTGAAGCTAGCTGAGAGGACTCCAATCCTGGCAGGCTACAGACTGCTAAGGCCAGTTGGTGCAACACAGTAGATTAAGAGAAGAAAGCTTGATTTTTTTTTCTGGCCAGGACACTGAGATCAGCAAATAATTTGCCAGGTGGGTCACTGCATCACTGCCATTTCCAGCTAGCAACATCTAAGAGTCCAGTTCCCATTCTAAATTCAATGTATGGCAGCAAATCTGATAGGAGAGCAGGAGCCCAGCGGTCACTTCAATTTCTGAGTTGGCACGCACACGCAGCCAGCACTACCCTCTCCCCGTTTGGTCCCCTTTTCTTTCCATCTTTTATCAAGCTGAGCTCTCTGAAATGAGGGGCTGGCCAGGGTCTCAAACACTAGCTTCTGCCAAAGGCAGAAAAAGATGATTCTCCTTGCCATCAGTGGAGGCCACAGTGCAGCTGGCATGATAAAATCATTCGGAGCTGCACACCAACCCTGCTGCTGACAGCTACCTATGTTCCAGTGTTTGCATTTTCACTGATTGCAAGGTACACTTTTTCATCAGGCAGCAGAACCCTTCCAGAAGCAACCCCCACTTGATCCTTGGTGCCAGGACATTTTCCTCTGGTGTCAGGGCCCTTACTACTGCAATCGAGGCACTTGGGTCTGGAAAATAGTGAAATCGTTTTGATTTCATTCCATCAAATGCTTTGATCATCTCTCCTGTGTCCTTTTCCTTAGTACCCTGGGGAGCAGGGGAAGAGATGTCAGTATAAGTATTTATCTGCAAAAGAAAGAAGACAAGTAAAAGATGACAGAAAGACATCCTCACTCGTGCTGATCAACACAGAAATACAAAGGACAAACCAAGACATAACCTATTACTAGGACCAAAAAAGCCTACTGACAGAGTGAGGGAAGCAAATCTAGCCCAGTTTATAAATACTTTTACTGGTGCCAGGCATGGTGACACATACTTAGAGTCCCCACATTCAGGAGGCAGAGGCAAGAGGGTCATGTATTGTGAGCTATATGCTGAAACTCAAAACACCAAAAATAAGAGTTTGTTTGGAAATACAGTAAATACAAAACTGTGTTCTGGGTTGTAATTGATCATTTTGCATTTTATCTAATAAAACTATGAAAGCATATGCTCCCAAAGCATGCAGTATTTACTGTCACTCTACTAGCAGAGATATGTTTTGAATGACCCAGTTCTTATATTCAAGGTCCTTTTCATTGCTTTATATATTTGCTTCCATTTATTCATCTCAGCATGAACAGTGACAATTCCATGGGTATTGACTCTGGTTTTCATTTAGAGATTACAGAGACAATGTCACTATTTTTGTGTCATATAGAAGTGTCTAGATTTGACCCAAAGACACTTCACTTGTATTCCCAAAAGCTGAGAGTGGTGTTTGACTCTTGGGTGTAAGCTTCGTTGAGTTGTGGGCTAAGGGAGAGACTGCAGTACTAAGCCATGGTCCAGATGAAGACAGAGAGCAGGAATGAATACAGTCATGCTCTTGGCTGTATAGAAATGTCAAACTTGGAGAAGGGCAACCCTGTAGGAGGACCAGCAGTCTTAAATTAACCTAGACCTCCGAGATCTCTCAAACACTAGACCACCAACCAGGCAGCATATACCAGTGATATGAGGCCCTCAACACATATACAGCAGAGGACTGCCGGTCTGGATTCAGTCAGAGAAGATGCACCTAATCCTCAAGAGACTGGAGGCCTCAGGGAGTTTAGAGGTCTGGTTGGGTGAGGATTGGGGGTGAGGACATCCATAGGGAGACAGGGGCTAGGGAGGAAGTATGGGATGTGGAACAGTCGGAGGGTGAATGGGGTGGGGAAATAAAATCGACATTGTAAGATAAATAAATAAATAAATAAATAAATAGTTAAGAAATTATGTATATCAAAAAGAAATGTCAAACTTTCAGAGACAGGAGAACAAGTTTATTGACTGGAGCAAAAAGACAAAGCAATCACACTTGCAGATCACACAGCAACAAAGACCTCTTTGCTAGTAAATTCTGAGGCTTTGCTGAGTTTAGTTGTTTCAGGACTTGACAAGCAAGGCACATGATCTGGTCCCAGTGTTTTCTAAGGGCTGATGGCCACAGTCTCCAGGAGCAATGACTGAAGCCAATAATTCTTAACATTGGAGTCAAAATCAAACCAGCTACAGACCTGATGTTTGTTTTAACAACACATTCACATGTGACCATAGTTTCTGTTTAACCAGGTGTAGAGAAAGGACATAGCACTGGAAACCAGCCCACCTGACATCCTGTTTGTCATTGGTTCCACATGTGACCTTGGACAAGTCACTTAAATGCTTTAACTCCAATCTCTGCCTGTGTAGGGCTTGGGACAAATGACTCCCTATCAGCACAAACTTCTCAATTTAAATAAGAATCAACACAGAAATCATTAAGAACCCCAAAGACCACAAATCAGCTCGTTATCTACCTTGGTTTTTAGTTAGAAATGATCCTATAAAGTTAAGAATCAGGAGGGCATTGTTTGAATGTGTGAGAATTTAGTACCTGTAACTGGAATCTAGGCGTTCATACCATGAGATACAACTAATTGATCTTAATGTTTACCAGGTTTTCACTTAATGCTAGAGCATAGTTGTGAATAAAGCAGGTATCACAACAGTACAGAATAGCAAATATCAGAGTTGGAAATAGCTGAGAGCTTCCCAACCATGCAGTTCCTGGGCTAACAGCTTGGGACCATAGCCTGATTTTGCAATTAAGTGTTCATGCACCTTAGCCAATGACAGCTTTTCTGTGTCCGATGCCCTCATTGGTAAAACTAAAATAAAAATAGAGTGTGCTTCAGGGTGTAGTGCAGGATCAATTCAGCCAGTTCTTACAATGCTATTAGAACTGTAACTGCACAGATGAAGGATGCTATGAAGATGGTCCATGAGGATCTAAACTGGGATGGGGAGATATACGACATCAGAGCTAAATCATACACTAAGGTTGAAAGGATGAGCAAGAATCAAAAAGTAAAGGGTAATGAGAACTTGTGAGCATGTTCTCCAGGCAGTTTGCATGGGTATACCACAGGACAGAGTTAAGGGCATATTGGAGTTTAGGGCAACCACAAAGATGACAGAAAGATATAAGCCAAAGTCTGATTATGAAATTTATATAACTGTCCTCTCACATCCTCTATTTCCCCCTCCCCAGCTGCTCAAGAAGAGATTCATAACCTATCATGTAATTTATTTGTGACAAACTCTAAGGGAACCACAGTCCACTTAAGAGACCAACCACACCAGCACTGGGCAATGGACCCAGCTTGGTATGTGGTCCAGAAGGAGCAATCCTAGGGACTTCCAGAACCAAGGAGCACAGAGTGGGTACTTGATAGAGTGAAGCTCAGCCACTGAAGTTAAAGAGAGCTGCAAAAACTGAAAGAGGAGGAGAGCTATAAACAGTCCTGAGTCTAAAGATAAGTAGGAGGGACTAGGGTAGAAGAAGATCTGCAGGGGACCAAAATGCCAGAGCCTTATATGGACCCAGTCATTGTGCTTGACTGTTCTGAGTGGATAAGGGATATCTAGAACATGAGCAGCCTAGGGTTGAGGGTTAGCAGAGCAAAGGCCTCCATGTGAAGTCATATGAGGCTAGGAGGGACAGCACAGATAAATACTATTCTTAAAATATTAAGTCTACAGGCACCAGTGAACCTTCTCCTCATTCATGTGTAATGAGGATAGTAATAGAACTATCTCCAGGTGTTCTTAGGATGACAATGTGGATTAATATACTCACGGTGCATAACATAATTCTCGAACTATAGCAAGCATTCTATGTTATTGCTTAATTGTACTTTACTTTGCTTACTCCTATGTGGAATGCCTTGATGTTTACTCTGCAAGTCCGTGTTGGTTGCTTAAAATATGAAGGTGACTAATGTATGATTCTCAAGCTTAGAATGTTTGGCCTCTGAGGAGAGCATTAGACAAGGGAAACAAAACAACACACAACACCATTAAATGGCTGTGTAAGTAAGGAGCTGTGGTGGCCCTCAAAAGACCAAGAGAAACAAAGAGGCCAGAGACACAAATATGGAGAATACATACAGAACGTTAATATGGAGAATACATGCAGAATACTGTACCCTGATCTCTCAGATTTTCAAGGTTTACTCAGGGAGTGAGGCAGGAACAAACAAAGAGTAGAAACCAAAGACAGTGGACTTAGTAAGTCAGTTGGTGTTGGTAGATTGCATTGCATGCACGAGTCACTGGGTCCAATCACTACATTTCTAGAGGAGAGAAAAGGAGAGGAGGGGGAGGGGAGGGGAGGGGAGGGGAGGGGAGGGGAGGGGAGGGGAGAGGAGAGGAAAATAAAACAAGAATTAAGTAAAGAAAGTAGTAAGCACGGCCTGAGCAGATACAGATTGGAGCCATGCCAGCCATTGGGCACTCACTGGAGAAGACATTGTTCTCATTTACGAGACAGAAAATGAGGACACTCTCAGCATTTTTATGCCTTGAAATAAATGTATTTCAAAGACTTACCAACAAGTCATAGTCATGACCACATCTCTTTCCCTTCCTGATATTTGGGCTTTTTATTGTCCCCAATCGATTTGCTGATGTAAATAATAATAATAATAATAATAATAACAACTATGAGTCACTGTGGATCTGCCCTGTGTGATTTAAAAAAAAAAAAGGAAGAAGAAGAAATAGAAGGATGAGGAGGAGGAGGAAGGGTTGGGGTAGGAGGAGAAGGTGGTCTCGGTGAGTTTCAAATATGTTCTTGGTTTTCCTTCCCACTTAAAATTCATGTTTTGGAAAATACATATATTAAAGTTAGAACAGCAGTGCTTCAGAGAGGCTTCTGATGTATTTAAAGGAGCAACACAAAGGTCTCCAGCTACAGTGTAAAGAATAGAGACAGCTGCAGAACAATCCAAGACCCCTCATAACAATTTAATTGTTGGGTTTTTTTTTTTTTTTTTCATTTATGTCTGTGGTACCTCACTGTTTGTCCTAATCCCACCTTTAAGAATCCTTTTACCAACGGTTCATAGAGACACATGAATAAAAATACATGATTTTATTTGAGGCAGTGCTGGGTCCAATTATTTTTCAGTCATTTTAAAACTTGACATGCTCTCTACAGCAGTGGTTCTCAACTTCCTAATGCCTGAGAGGAACACTCCTCCATTGTTGGTGGGATTGCAGGATGGTGCAACCACTATGGAAAACAGTCTGGGTTCCTCAGAAAATTGGACATATCACTACCTGAGTACCCAGCTATACCACTCCTGGGCATATACCTAGAAGATGCTCCAACATATAACAAGGAATATGCTCCACTATGTTCATAGCAGCTTTATTTATAATAGCCAAAAACTGAAAGAACCCAGATGCCCTTTATCAGAGGAATGGATACAAAAAATGTGGTACATTTACACAATGGAGTATTACTCAGCTATTAAAAACTATGAATTGAGAAATTCTAAGGTAAATGGATGGAACTAGAAAATATCATCCTGAGTGAGGTAACCCAATCACAAAAGAACACACATGGTATTCACTCACTGATAAGTGGATATTAGCCCAAAAGCTTGAAATAGCCAAGATACAACTCACAGACCACATGAAGCTCATGAAGAAGGAAAACCAAGTGTGGGTGCTTCGGTCCTTCTTAGAAGGAGTAACAAAATACTCATGGAGCAAATTGGAGACAAAGTGTGAAACAGAAACTGAAGGAGGGGTCGTCTGGAGACCATCCCACCTGGGTATCCATCCCATGTGCAGTCACCAAAGGTAGAAGCTGATTGGATGTCAGGAAGTACATGCTGACAGGAACCTGAGATAGCTATCTCCTTAGAGGTCTGCCAGAGTCTGACATATTCAGAGCAGATGCTCACAGCTAACCATTGAACTGATATGGGTTCCCAATGAGAAGATAGAGAGAAGACTGAAGGAGCTGAAAGGGTTTGTGGCCCCATGAGGAAGCAACAATACCAACCAACCAGAGCTCCCCAGGATCTAAACTACAAGCCTGGAGCACATAGGGAGGGACCCATGACTCCAGCTGTAATGCGGGGAGGATGGCATTGTCAGGCATAGGTGGAAGAGGAGATCCTTGGTCCATGAAGGCTGGACACCCAGTGTGGGGAAATTCAAGGGTGGGGAAGTGGGAGTGGAGGAGTAGGTGGGGGCACATCCTCATAGAAGCAGGAGGAGGGGGGATGGGATAGGGAGTTCCTGGGGGGGGGTTTCCTGGGGTAAGGGGATAACATCTGAAATGTAAATATAATATCCAATTAAAACATGTTATTTGAAAATTAAAAAAAAAAACAGTTCCTCATGTGCAGTGACCCCTGGCCATAAAATTATTTCCTTGCTACTTCATAACTGTAATTTTGCTACTATTATAAATCATAATGTAAAGGTCTGTGTCTCCCATTGGTCCTAAGGGCCCTTGTAAAAGGGTCCTTCGACCCTCAAGGGCTCAGGAACCACAGGTTGAGAACAGATGCTTTATACACAAATTGTAAAGAACAGAAAATCATCGGACAGAATTCCAATTCCTTGAGAAAAGCTCAGCTGACTTAGGGGTGTTCCCTTGCTCCAGACATCCCTGTGAATGAACTCTGCTTATTTGCTTCAGGTAGTTAAGATGCCTCTCCTCTCCACATTCATAATCCACCCTGCTACACAGTGCCTTGTTAGAGGCAAGGCTGAGAGATATTATTAAACACCATGACCATGTTACATTTCCTCAGGGCAATATAGTCCAGAATTTGAGTCAAGGGTTGAAAACTGAATCAGGTAGGAAAGGGACTAGTGAGGAGAAACAAAATGCTTTAGGCTTTACTCTGAAGGGTGGGCTGTGAGAAGAAATCTTACTAAGTTAATGCACTGATGCTTTGCTGGCTGTGGAGCAGGCAGAACCAGAAAAGGCAGTGGGACAGCCAAGGGAGAGGCCACAGAAGAGGAACTGAGGCTTATAAAACCTAGAGAAGCTCTCAGGTAGGCTTGCATTACCTGAGTGGCAGCTGATGTCAGACCCTCTGAGACCATTTCCCAAAGATGACCATCTTTAGCAAGTTTAACAGGTTTTTCCCTCCCCGCCCACTGTGTAGGAATGACACACTCCCAGCCCACTACTGATAGGGAAGCAAGCCTGCCTTCTGAAGTCAGTAACTAGAAAAGGAGTCAGCAAATGTTTGCTGTCAAGGACCAGAGAGTAAATATGTTGTGTTTTGTGGGTCGCTTGTCTGTGTCATATGTCCTATGTTTTTGTTTAATAGACTGGTGATACAGGGCATGGTGGGTGGATAAAGCACCTTAACTCAGGTCACATGACAGAAGAGATATATCCCTGGTCAGAAACTCATTTCTCATCTTAATGAAAACTAAAGATACCTCTGCTAAAGAATGTGTGAAAATTTTTGACAAATGAATGTGGAGCTTAACTAAATGTTAAAAAAATAATGCATTAGCTTATAAAGAATTAGACTTCATTTTTCTCAAATTTGTTTTTGTAGTTTCTTTCTCACCCCCCCATGCTTCTTCCCCCATTGCTCCCACCCCTGTGTACTTTTACTCCAGTAGCCTCCTTCCCATTTCAATGTCACCTGTGACCTTTGACCCACCCACCCCCTTCCCAGCACCTCTTGCTCCTCTCATAGTCTTCTATTTCATTCCATAGAACTAGGTAAGACACAAAGTGATGTCCTGGGAAATAGTCAGAAAGGTGAGTACTTGCTTACATCACTCCTGCCTCTACCACTGGAGCACAGGGGAACACCTGACAGATTTATGTCTAGTCTCCAAACTCAACATCTTTCTGATGTTACAGAGGATGCCCCTCCCGCCTCAGACATGGCTAAATATGGTACTCTATAGATGAGCAGTGCTGAAGAAGTGTAGGAAAGAATCCTCAGAAGATTTCCAGCGTCATCTTCTAGTCATTTCGATCAGAAAGTCCACAAGGGTACAGACACATTCCTTTTACTTGAATAAGCAATTGAGTTGACTTAAGAATTTTACCCAACACTAATGAGATAAGATACTAAATATCCAAACTGCAATGACCAGAACATATATGAAGCAGAACTAGTCCTAGTACCCACTGCAGGAAGCCTAGGAAGACATCAGTTACCCTAACTAGCCCAGAGGCCTGCCTGCTGCCTGTAATCAGATTTATAGGAAGTCTGGCTAGCAGTAACCCATATTCATGATTAATTAATCCAGAAAGCCAAATAAGAACCAACATAGTAATTGACCCAGCATGTGCAGGACTCTATTAATAACCTTTCTCTCCCTTCTAATAGACTAAAAACAGAAGAAAACCAAATATGTGTTTGAATAACGTAGGCTGCCCTGGTTTATGTTAGACTGTCTTCAATCTCCTGAAGTTAACACCTTCAAATGGGCAGCATGAGGGTCTCTGGTTGCTCTCTGTCACTCACTATACAGCATCCCCACTGCTCTGATGGCCCTTTGGTCACACAAGTAACAGTAGCCAATCTTCCTGCTGTACAAACTCATTCTCATTCTTTACTTTTTTCCCCAGAGTTATTGCTTGCTCTTCTGCTTTTGCTGTCCGCGTGTTAAAACTTCACCAATCATAATATTTCAGGATTACACTGAGTTTAAAAGTAGAAAATAATTGAGCATGCTCTAATTCATCATTATTAATGTTGTCTGCAAGGTAAGCAAATCACAGAGCATCTTGAACCAGTGTTCCATTCATGATGCTGGCTCCTGGGCTGGAGGCAAAGTTACTTCATTGTAGGCTCTCTGCGAAATCAAACAGGAGCCAGGGAACTGGTTGAATGATGCTGTGTGTACACCACTATGGAGGAGATAAGATACCAATGAAAGAGAAATTGGAACTTACAGATGATGCAGTTTCTAGAGTACAGATTCCAAAACTACAGGAACTCCTATGTGAGAAAAAGAATGTCATAACAAACTCATTTAGAGCATGCTATGTGGAGCATTCATTAAACAATATTTTTATTGGGCACTTTAATTTGCAAAGAGGGAAATTTTTAAGTGTATTTTCAAGGATAATTGATTCAGGGGCTCGCTCTAGGCAAAGCATCCTTTGGCTCCAGGATACATGAGAATCAATCATGGAAAACCAATTGCAAAAACGTAGGTGTTCAGGGACATTTTAAACTTAAAAGTCCTTTAACTTAAAGGAAGTAAACTAATGCAAAATAAAATGCTACTTCCTTAGTGGGGTCTGGTGGCCGACTACGACTTAGCACATGTTAACATGTACCATCTCATTTCATTTTATCAACATCTCCCAGAGTCAGACACTATTTTATGACTATTTCACAGGTGAGGAAAGAGGTAACTGGATGAGTGGGAAGACTTCCCCAAGAGTCTTCTCCCTTAGAAAGAGCTCATTAACTACCCTGTCTCCACTAAGCTGGCTATGGGGATACAGTCCCTAACACTGAAGTCCAAGAAAGGGCAATGGGTCCTTGTACCTCTACAAGGCTATCAGAGGACTGAATGATCCTCTAAAGACTTTACCAAAGCAGAAGAACAAGCAGGCATCAGTAAAACATATGAGGATCTGGGATTCAGTTCTCTGGTGTATAAAAATGGCTTTAAAACATTGTCTCCAATTCTGTAACAGACTAAATCATGGTTTCCCCAAATTCATATGTTAAAACTCTATCCCCCAATATGACTATACCTTGAAACTGGAGCAAATTAAGGTTATGAGGCTATAAGGGTGGGCTCTAATCTGGTATAACTGAAACCATATTAGAGAAAGATTTCTGTCTCTGACTCTTTCTTTCTCTTGTCCTATCTCTCCCCCACACGCCTCACATCATGTGAAAGACATTAAGAAATACCATCTGTGCACAGCAAGAAAGGAATCCCACTAGAAAGAGAGCCAAAGAGAATGTCTCTTTGCACTTTCAGCCTTTAGAGATAGAGAGGCGGAGAGAGAGGGAGAGGGAGGAGAGAAAGAGGAATTCTGTTGAATCACCTGGGCTACCTAATTTTGTGATAATAGACAGAGGTACGTAAGACAAACTTCCTCATTCTCATTACCTCAAAGTCAACTATATTAGGGTGTAGAATCTCAAGAAGGATAATTAAAATGAAGCTGTGAGAATGAGCCCTCATCCAACCTGACTGGTGTCCTAGTAATAAGAGGCTGGAAACACATAAAGAAACACCAAAGTAGGACAGTCATAAGAAGAGGCAATAAAAAGATAACCATCTGAAGGAGGCTTCAGATGAAACAAGACCTACCAGTACATGATCTATATCCTATAGTCAATCATACTGGAGTCATTCATCCACCTCAGGTGAGAGTGTCTATACCTTGTATGGCTTGAAAGGGACCTCTGAAGAACTTTGATTCTTCTACTACAGCCCAAGACAAGAAGATAAAAGTAAGTCCATCATCTGATACCCACACTTTCCTTAGTTCTTTACTAAGCACCCACCAGCCCAAGTTCATGTCAGTTAGATATTTATCTTTACAATATGTTTCTGTGGACCTCATAGCTATATTAATGACATTAAAAACTATTTGTAGTATATAGACAGCCATTTCTGCCCATGTGCTAGAAGTTTCACCTGGTAGGTTTTTTCCCCAAAGTAAAATAATGACCTTTACCCGACTGGTAGTAGCATCCAGTTACTAAAGCTCTGTTTCTAAGCCCTTTATCTCACAACTAGAAAACAAGAGGACCCAGAAGGGTGTCATGCTTTAGTCACACCCAGAAAGTCACTTCCAGTGTCTAGTTTTAAGATATCTATTAGATGCCAGAAACTCTAAGCTGTCTCACTGATACTGAGGGCCAGGAAACATTGGTGGAGATGAGCCAGGATCTTGTGCTCTATTGGGTCTCCACGGTGTCTTTCAAAATGGGCTGACATCTTGTTTTGTATAAAGGATATCATTTATGTGGTAATGCTGAGTTCATGGAGGCCAAAGCAATAAGAAAATAATTTTCACCTCTTTCATGATGGCTAATGTTTCCTAATTGCCCTATTTGCTAGAAAGGAATATCTACTTGTGCAATGAGTATTTATTGAATATCAATTATATGCTAAATAGCAAAGGAAACTAAATACTCTGCTTTCATAATGTTCAGAGTTTAGTCAGGGAGAGAGAGAGAATAAATGAGATAAATGACAAGAAAATTGTCATAGCATGATTACAGTGAAAAATGAACATGTCAAGGAGGGGAATAAAGAATTCCAGGTGCAACAGGGATAGAGGTACAGGTTGGAAGTCCTACCAGGGAAGTCTGTGCTGATGAGCCTATGTGGATCAGAAGCTTAATGGAGAGTAGAAGGATAGTGACTTACAGCCACTACATCAGACACACTCTACAATTAGATGTGGTGATGTCCATGTATACATGTATTTATCAATATCTAACTCAAGTCATTTATAAGAAACTGGTGTGTGATTAGAGAAGCTGAGTGTCTCCAGATCTGCAGGTTTTGTAGAATGAGTCAGTAAGCTGGAGACACCGAAGAGCTAATGGTAGTCACAGCTCAAAAGCTGACTGCAGGCTTAAGACCCAGGAAGAGCTTAGGTTTCAGGTTCACTCTGAGGCAGGAATAATTCTCTCTTGTCTTGGAACAGATGAGTTCTTGCTTTGAGTGGGGGTGGTATTCTGATTTTCCCATATTTGTTTTGGAAGATCTGGGGATGGAAGCTGGGGCTCTGGGTGTGATCAGCAAGGGCTTACACTGACCTTCCCCTGAAGGTCAGCCTTTAAACTCTGTCAACACCTACACCTGATTGTTGAATGCTCAGCTACATTTGAGATGGCAGTTTGTTTAATTCATTTCATTCTTTTAAATGTTAATCACATCCAGAAACATCTGAGATAGAGTTTAACCAAATAGTTAGGCACTCTGTAGCCTGGTCGAGTTGACAAAATTAACTAAGGTGATGTGGGTGTAAATACTAGCTGGACAGTGGTTAAAAGTTGAAATGAGGGTTATGACGTGGCATGGTATAAATGGGATGGGATGCTGTGGTATGACATGGTACAGATGACAATTTATTTTATAGAATAAAACAGAGCAAAGTGGTATCACCAGCTCCATCTTTTTCTCAATTGTGTGATTCATACTTCCTGATCCTCTGTCATCTTGTCTACACTGTGGGACTAGTCATGCATGACTCCCATAGCTACAGGGAGAATTAGAAGATCTTGTATGTAAGACGCGTAACACAATATTCAGGTCAGAAAAATTCAAGAAGTTGATGAGAGCTTCCTCACCAACCCTAAAGAAGCTGCTTCCCTTACGAAGCTTCCCTAAAGGAGCTTCCCTTAGTGCTAGGTGCTAGGGCTCCTCGTTAGAAATGTGATGATGCTTTTCCAGAATAATTAACTAGTTTCTTAGGATCCAAGACTTCAGGAGTGCATTTTGTTCTTTGAAGCGCAGAAAACATTACCATCTGAAGAGCAAAAGGGAAAATTCTGCCGGTGATGGCGCACAACTTTAATCCCAGCACTTGGGAGGCAGAGGCAGGCGGATTTCTGAGTTCGAGGCCACCCTGGTTTACAGAGTGAGTTCCAGGACAGCCCGGGCTATACAGAGAAACTCTGTCTCGAAAAACCAAAAAAAAAAAAAGGGAAAATTCTTAGCAGGTGAGTGATCTACAGCAAGGAATCAAGGCCCTGTACTTAAGGGAAAGTCATGCCAGGCCTAGGAAACCAAAGGCCTGAGAATGGATCTAAGTCTCAATTTACTGGTTAAAAGAAACTGAGAGCTCACCTAGGATCCAGCTCACACAAACTGATGCAGAGTTGGAGTCTCTCAGCTGCTTTAAACACCTCAGGACAGTACATGTGCATCTCCTGACAGATAGACCCATGTGCATTCCCAGCCCCCTCGATCCTACCAGAAGACAAGGGACAAGTCCCTTCCTGCTGCCTGTGCTCCTGTTAGGAATGACTGTTCCTTAGCTTTAGAGGAAGACACAGGCGCCATCATGGTCCTGCCACTTGACATGTCTGTAAGGTGGACTTCCAAGTCCTCAGTTATATAAAATAGAACTGGTGATATAAACCTCTGAAGACTTTATAAAGAGAAATGAATCCTTACCATGTCCAAATGCAGCATGCATGGCGGCTCTCATGAACTGTCCATGTGCATGCTATGACCTTGCAGCCAGTGCTATGCAAAGGGCCCTGAGCTCAGGAAGATCCTCTTGACATTCTTATTAAGTTTCAACATTTTTACTGAGCACTTGGTTTTGCGGACTCTGATCCAAGATCCCTTTTCTTTCTTTTACACATGGAAAAAACAATGTATGAATAACATTTTTATGAAAAAAATAAACCCACTGGGGTTTATTCAATTGTCAAACAATAGCCAATAAGTGGCACAACTAAGAAGCAAGTGTCTTTCTCCTCCTCAAGATAGTATATTCCATGAGATACTATTTTACTAGTGCTTAGTAATTAAGTGGCTGTCACCGTTCATCATCCTCACATTTTGTCACCTAGTAGTCTTTGTCCTTGACCCAATAACCTTCAGTCTAACAGAGACTGAGAAATGACTTCTGTTTGCTGATGAATGTAACTGATGACCACAAGGACTTGTTAGACAGGCCTAATAGTCAGGGCTCTATGAGTTGGCTAGTGGCAGTGTTTTGTTTGAAGATGGAAAGGGTGGGGTTGATACCTGTTATTATGCAACTGTGAAAGTAGGTGGAGCCTGGAATAGTCTCTCACCCTGGAGAGCCACCTCTTTGCTTCAGGGGATGGTGGTGGACATGAATAAATTGTGAGTCACTCTCCAGGAAATAGCAAGGCTGGGAGGCTAGGACAGAAAGCAGGCTGCTGGAGATTCCTGGGCCATTCCATCAGCCTAGAAGAAGCAGAAAACAAGTGTCTCAAAAGAAAATTAGGAGCAAACTTTAGTTTGTGGATCTTGACTCAATGCATCCACAAGGGTGCAGCAAGAACAGGAGCAAGGCTCTTGACTTGTCATAAGTCGTCCTTTTCATATCTTCCTCTGCTTTTGGTGCATGTTGTCGTCGTTATAATTTATTTTGTTTTTAATCCAGTGAATTGAGGTTCATGTAAAAGATCCAAGGGAATAGAGACATCACCCTGCTTGGGGAAGGTTTTGAAAAGAACAAGAGCTGTACACGCCTGGGTAATTCTGTAGTACAGAGTGATGGAAAGTGACATAAACCCCAGAGAGGCCAAGGGAAAAGTAAGAGTGAAGAGGAAGAAAAAAGTTGTCCTTCAGGTTGCACAGATGCTCCTGGGCACTGCACCTAAACTTACACAGTTTCAGGAACCTTCAGGACATAGTCTCCACCGGACTCTGGTCAGTAGGTCTGGGTAGTATCTGAGGGTCTGCAGGGTGGATGGTATGGACAGTGCTAGTCTACAGATAACTCTCACAATAGCAATATCCTGGATGAAGGGTCAATTTTAAGTTAGATTCATTATAGGGTGAAAATTTGAAAAGGAGGAGAATAATGTCAAAATGCTGTCACCAGGGAAGAGTGTATCACTTAAGCAAATTCTTGGACACCTCACTGCAAAGAGAATGACTGAGGAAAAAGTCAGTGGGTGTGTCCACCAACGATGTTCCTTTCTTTATCCTGATGCTTGGCATGATTTTAAGGTTGACCCAAAATCCTACCTACACCTGGTATCCCTCTGCCTTACAGAGTATTGCAACATCCAATCATGAGAAATAGCTACATTTTATTTTATTGTTTGCCCCATTTTCATAAAAATGTCCCACTTAAACAGCTGCTCTAAGATATCGAATGATTTGAAGGAAACAAAAATGAGCTCTGTGATCGAACTAATTAAGGACAAAGGGAGGTGAAGGAAGTTGAGAGCATCTTCGTACTTGTTGACTCTTGAGAGAATGCCAGCAGAGCTTCTTGAATCACTGAGGGCAGCCAAATGCTGCAGAATCCCTTTCCCATGTTTGACTGAAACTGCCTTCCTGTTCCTCAGTTTCTCTCTAACTTCCTTCTTTTCTTTCCTCCTGTATTAGCAGTTAAACGCAAATGACATCACCAAATACTGGGTGCAGGGAGACTATTTTGAAGTTGTCAATATTAGAGGCAGGGCAGGAAAATGAACATCTATAAAAATGATGGAAAGCCATCTGTGTGAGCCTTTCAGAAATGTTTATAAAAGTGACAAAATAAACCAACAGAACTATATTTATGGGCAAAAAAACAAAGCATTAACTTCTGTGACCCTCATGTTAATGTATTTTTAAAATTTCCTCATAGATAAAAATCTTCCTCAGTAAAGTTGTTTATTCAACACAAGCAAAATCCCTAGGAGAACATTTAAAATTATCTCTGATGGCTGTCTTAATCTGTTTTCTGTTGCTATAACAAAGCACTTGAAGTTACTTAATTTGTTAAGGAAAAATACTTATTTTGACTCTTGGCTATGGAGGCTGGGAAGTCACAGAACAGGAGTCATGCTTAGGGGCCATGAGAGAACATGGCATTGGCTTCTGTTGGCTTTATCTCATGATATGCTAAGAAGAGAAATGACATGAGGATGACCATACTTCACAACAACATTCTCTTAGAAAGATCCCCTTAAATATAAATAAAAGTTAAAAATATCTGTCTGGGTTCCCTGAGGGACAAGCCTGACTGCATAGGGGCTGATGTCAAAAGTATCCCTTCTCCAGGAAAAAGACATTGGGATGGTATGGCTCTCATGCCTCACTGGACAACAACAGGAGGACTGAGCCATTACAAGGTCCCCTTCAATTATTGGAGGTCAGGCCTCTATCCCCCCTTCACAAGAATAGAATCGCCAAGGCCCTTCTATACTTAGAGAAGGAGGAGATGTCAGGAGCAGCCCTGCATATACACTAAAGACCTAAAATCAGCCATAGGCCTAAAGTCAGCAATAGGCCTGACATACATGCATGCTAACAAAAGTCTTGGGTCTCTGTGAAAAAAACACTGAAACAGAAGGCTATAAGCTATTGTAAACAGGCAGCTTCTGTGGAAATTTACCAGACCTAGTTAGTCATAGGTCTTATAAATAGGCAGCCTCAGTGGACAGTACCAACTTAGATAAGGACAAATGAATCATAGGCAGAGCCATAGTGACCTGTCCCCTGAACCTACACCCAGCTGATATCCTGTTCTGAAAGGTATTGTACTCTTCTGAACACCTATGCTCCGTGCCATTCCCTTCCCACATCCTGCCTTTTTGTGTTTATAACCCGTGTAAATAAGTAAATTACAAAAAAAAAAATGTGTATTATTAAAAAAAAAAAAAGAAAGGTCTCCTTATTTGAAAAAAAGGCATTAACTCATCCATCAGGGTCTCTTGCCCTATGACGCAAACACTATCCACAAGTGCTCACTCTCAACAGCACTCGACAGAGGGATTTGCTAACACTGAATTGTAGAACACACTAAACTGTAACTGTGCAGTCACTGACTGTAATAGTATGCAACCATTACAATTCCTTTGAAATCAGACAGAAATATTCTTGTATAGGTTACTGGACTAGACTGATTGGAGCAAGTAGGCAATGTGTGTCATTTCCTCCTTCCATCCCTGATCATTTTAAATGAATTGGGAGTCTCTTCTCTATCCAGTGAGGTACAGTCTCCTTTTAACTCCACAATCCAGCCTTGCTTTGAAAGTTAATAATTATGCAGCAGTGAGAATCAAATTCTGGACACAAGCTAACCATATAACATCCTACTCTTCTATATGAGTCTGCCACTTCCATGTAGTCAAACTCAGAAAGGTCTCCTGGAGGACAAGAGTCATGCTTAGTATCCATGAGTGTCCCATGACAAGTAAGAGAACCTAGGTAAAAATCACATGGTTCAGAGCCAGGAGAAAGACTGGCTGAAACCAGAGGGATTAAGAAAACTTCCAGCCTACCCCTGAACTTATTTCCAAACATAAGATGCCATTATTTTAAGTTTTGGAGTTGTAATAGATAATCAACTTATAGCATGATATGAAAGGAAGGACAATCACATAATAAAGACTTGGGTCAGCATGTCAAATAATTAGAAATTGTGGCCAAAGGGAACAGCATTCATGAAAATCTGATGAATGTCTGTTGTAAGCTGCAATCAAACAGAAATACTGAAAAGCTCTGTTATCCTATGTTATATAATCAAAGTCTTTACTGTGTGTGCATTAGCTAGTCACATATGGTTCACTTATAAGTACATACAGAGAATCTATTAAGGATACTAAGAATACAAGAAAAGGATAAGGATACTAACCCAAAAAAAAAATTTTCAAAACTAGTCAATGTGTTAAAATGCAGGGTTCTTTTTACCATGATATACATTTTCATAATTATCTAACATTCCACTAAGTAGCATGTCTGAGCCAGGAGTGGTTATACACACCCTTGAATCCAGCATCCAGGTGGCTGAGATGGGAGGATTACAAGTTTGAGGCCAAAAGAAGAAGCTTGAAAAGAAGAAATGAGGCCTATTCCCATAGTCTGGTAAATAGCTAACCATCATAAGGAATGCAAACCACCTTCCTCAAATTAAAAAATATATCATAGCACTAGTCAACATGGTTCTCTCTGTGTCCTATATTCCATGGGAATTTCTCACAAGAAAGTGAACTGTAGTTTCAGCTCAAATGGTAGCTTCGAAATCAGAGCAAACAGGATGCATTCCTTCAGGTGCTTACAGAGGCAGTCACAGGAGGACCACATCCTCCTGGGATGAAAGCTGTTTTATTGTATATTAAGAAAGACTTTTGAAACACGATACAAAACTGGGATGGAGGCTTTATAGTTACCCCAAAGCTTTCATTGGAGAACCTGCAAAGATTTTATTGACCCATAGCTTTAATTTCCACAGCCTCCTGAGGGTAAATGGCAAGCTTCACTGTCCCCATTTACCAGGTAGAGAAACCAAGGATGAAATACATACTGTGCACATTTGGGGTGGGGGGTTGAATAACACAAAACAAGTGACAAATAAAACTAATTTTTTCAGAGATAAAAATAATATGATTTTAAGATAAACAGATATGTATGTGCATATTTAAGGGTACACAAAAGCATGTAACTGTAAAATAGGATGCTTGTATTCCCTCCAATGACTCTTAGATGGTTTCTAGAGTAAGCTGTCTCAACTACTCCCTACTAATGTACCACGCCACTCATAAAAGAAAAATGTAGAGAGGATGCCTTGGCAAACCTGTTTGATTCTCAGGTCAACTTGATGAGTACTTTATAACATGGCCCGCAGAAAGTCAGAAACAAGGAGATGAAGGTTAGGCAGGTGCAAAGGTGCATGGGCATCCTATGGAATGGATATTGAAGCCCTTTTAGAAAAACCATGATCCTCATGGAGTCTGTAGGGAGAAGGGAGGGGAGGGGAGCTTGAGCCCAGGCAATGATGACCTGTTCCCCTTCTGTTCCTGACAACAAATGGTGATGTGAGAATTATCCAGCCTCCAGGTCACTTTGACCAGTCCCTGCTCAGTAGCATGAGTGCTTTGTTGTGTTTCCAGTCTACCAGTTTCTGAACCCCACATCATTATTGGGGTATTCAGGGCAGTCTAATCATGTCCATGCAGAACTGGTAAGGCCTTCAAACCAAAGGTCTCTTCTGTTTCAATGGTTTTACATACTCAGAAGAAAGAAGGCCATAGTAGCTCCCTCATAGGGTTGTAGTGTTGAGGCATACAGTATTGTAAAGCTCTTAGAGTAATTCAGAAATGCAGAGATCAATGCTTGTCAGTTGTTATCAACAACACCTCCTTACCCTTCTTCTTGTCACAGAGCACTGTGCAAAACCAAAGACTTCCTGTACCTTGTATCAAGTGATGCTCAGCATAGATTAGAGTATTGCATATACTCTCTCCAATGTGGTTAAAAAAAAAAGAATGTGGACCATGTGAGAGTTAATCTTCATTGTTAACCTGATTCCATATAGAACTACTAAAGCAGCACACCTCTGGGTTTCTTTTTTTCTTCTTTTTTTTTAAATCTTTCTTTTTTATTTTTATTTTTACATTTTATTGGATATGTTATTTATTTACCTTTCAGATTTCATCCCCTTTCCCCATTTCCCCTTCCCTAAACCCCCTATCCCCTATCCCATCCCCCCCTCTTTTTTGCTTTTATACCATTTTAATTACATGCATGTATTCAGGTCAGTTCTAGGTTGAGGGACTAGCAATACAATAGATGCAAATAGTCAAGGAACAAGCAAGACAATAAACACAAATAGTCAAAGAACAAGCAAGGCAATAAACAAAATCCCATGAACACGCCTGTGATCACTGTTTCTAAGGGTTTATCAGGATGACCAAAATATCTGAGCCAATTTTCCTGTCCTAGCCCAAAGTCATTTTCATGTCTGAAGCCTAATGTCCTTGTTCTATTCTAAAATTTAGATTCCTGCCTGAAACTACTTCTTTGTTCTAACCTAAGATGTAGATACTTGCCTGAAATTACTTCTTTGTTCTCTCCTAAGATGTAGATTCCTGCCTGAAATTACTTCTTTGTTCTAGTCTAATGTCAGATTCCTGCCTGAAGTCTATTTCATTGTCCTTGGCTAATGTCTTATTTTTGCCAAGCAGCCCATTTCCTTGTCCTTGGCCCATGTCAGATTCTTGCCAAGTAGCCCCAAAGGCTCTCCACCTCTCCCCTTTTTTATTTCATTAAGAAGACTGAGCCTGTCTTAGGTGGTTCTGACAAGAATGCCTTCCTTACCAGTACATCATGGAATATGCATTATCAAAAGCAACGTATTTCTGTCTTAGGTTGGTAAGACTCTGTGCCAAATCTTACCCGTCCTTGGCTTGCCAGCCTGTTAATTTAATAACTCTGTCTGGGGGTCCATTTTCAGTTTCAAGCCATGTACTTTGGCTGCCAACACGTTGATGTCATTAAAGACAAGCTTTAACACAAAAGGCAGGAATAAAAGGATTCCCAGGACAAAAAGGGCTAGTTAGCATGATCAAGCTATATATGGCATTCTTGAAGCTTGACCAAAATAGAAATACTGACCTCAGGTCATGGGTAATTTTATCAGCAGTATCTACGGCATAAACACTCAGCAGAGCAGCATTCTTGAAATTCATAAGCTCACTATGTAAAGTTAAAACATCCAGAGAGGTTGATTATCAATTAATGCAAGAAACACTCAACTTTTTCTAATTTTTCGTTACTTTTTCTGGGTTTCCTGATTAAGGAGCAGAAAGGTTACTACACAGACTCAATGTACATGCACACACTCAATGACATGGCACAACCATGGACTGGTACAAAGATGAATAAAAGCGCAAAGCAGCATCAGTATTCATCTCTCTGCTTCTGAATGTATGAAGACCATCCCTACTGCACTCCATCTCCACAATCTGTGAGCCAAGAGAAGTGCTTCCATAAGTTGCTTTTCTTAGTGTTTGGTCACAGTAAGAGAAAACTACCCAATACAAGGCTTAGCTAAGGTTTGTCCCTATTGATTGACATCAGGATATAATGTATGAATTAACTGTCAAATATCTGTAGCATAATTCATCTGTGAAGGTTGTTAATCACCAGTCGCCACATTAGATCTCCTAGCCTAGTAGTTAGGTGGTGGTTTTAAATTCACAATGTACACCTCAAGGAAACATGGAAATCCCCAATAGCTTATGGTATATGTATGTAAATTCTTACTTGATTTATTTGCTATTTTTACACCCTCTGCCTTAACATACCATTGGCTTTTAAAACATCAATGGTTCATCCCTATGTAATCCACTCGACTTATGATGTCATTTTTTTCCTCCTTTTCCCATACTAGTCCATTGGCTTTTACCACATTTCCCTAGCACAATCACTTCTCTTTTTTCTATCAAGTTTTCACCTGCCAAATGTTGCTCCTCTAGTAACTCCTGATTATCAGACAGTCCAGAAGCCTTAGAGTACCTCTCTCTTTCCCATTGTGCTTCCTTACCCATCTGTGTACATCACGGTTCCATGGTGTCTCATTCACATGTCTCTGTAAGTACTCTTACTGTATTTTCAGTTTCTACTCTTGCCACTTTAGTGTGCCTGTGGTGTGAGCTATTGTAATAAAACCACTGAAAAGTATTCTTTAAGTTCACTTTCTACTGATGAAGACTGAAGTTGTGGGAGCAGGGGTGGGATACCTAGTTAACAAACAAATTTCTCTTTCCACTATTTTGATACCTTGGTTGTGTCAAAGATCACAATGCATTATCTCCAAATATGCTTCTTTGGCATAAGAATTGTTGCCCGTCATTTTTTATACATAGCAAACACAGAGAAACTGCCCCTTTATAGGAAATGTTCAGCTGCTGAGGAAACCATCTGTAAGGATTTCTCCTTCTCAGCACCTAAGTGTGTAACATGACCTGAATCACTAGATTCTCTTCAGTGGCGAGGGCACAGTTTTCTGTCTGTATGAAAAAAAATCTTACCATTATTACTGAATTCTCCTTGGTTTCTTAGCATCTTTTATTCTGCTGCAACTATAGACTGAATAAACTATAGATAGTTGATTTGGTCTACAGTCCTCAAGCTGGAGTCCATGTTCAAGTGGCTACAATTGAGTGCATGTTTGCTATGATATGACACCATAGAATATAACTCATGGGAAAAAAAGCACAAGAGAAGGTAGTGAGAAGAATGGAGCCTGAACTTATCTTTCTATCAGAAATTTTTCTTGTAGAACTAATATATACCAACAATGAGGGCATGAATTCATTCAAAAGGGCAGAGTTGTGTATTACCTTGATGAAATGCATGAGGAGGAAGTTTTCAGATGAATGGACAGAACTAGATTAGGTGTAGTAACATAGAGTCAGAAAGACAAATGCCATGTATGTCCACTTACCTGTTAATCCTAAACACAAGTCTTAAGATAGGGCTCTGTAACCCAGAGTAACTGAAGATGCCAGGAAAGTAAAAAGAGAATAAGATAGGGAAGAGAGGACAGGAGCACTAGAGAAGAGAACTATAGAGCACAATTGCTATGAAAAAGAAATAATAAAAAAAAAACAGATGGAAACACTTATCTGGTGGTCACAGAAATCTGTTAACTAGGAGTTAACTAGGAGAGGGACCACAACACAGGGAGGAGGAAAGAGAAGAGACAAATAACACTAAGATGTTTGGAAAAGCCATAAAGAATTATATGATTTTCTGGTACTTAAAATTACATGCTATATATACAGGTGGGGGGGGCAGTACCTGAAGTTATGCCAATTGAGATGATGATGCCACTGCAAAAGAATACCATAGATGATCTAACAAAAAAACTACTGCAAAGCCTATGAACTCTCCCATTGAGTTGTTTTTCAGGATGGTATAAGAGATCCCCCAAACAGTTTAGACTATTTCAATTGCCCTTCCTTGGGGCCTCCCAGAAAAGAAGGTAAGACCCTATTGCTGAAGATATCGCACACTTCAGACACACCATTTGAAGGAATTGATCTGGCTCTGACATGGAGGGCTTCTCAATGAGGACTAACTCTCATTGTTTTTCAAAAAGCCATTTGAGATCTCAATGGAGAAAAGGAAAGGTTCTACACATCTGTAATGTCAAGGAGCCACAACAATGACCAGCATGACAAGATATTCCAATAGGTGTAATAGTGGCACTTATATCTTTGCAGTACTTGACAGCCATCTCTGTGTACTTAAGGCTCACTCAATAAGAGGGGATTTGTACCTGATACTATAAATTTACCCAAATACCTGTGAGGCCATAGAGCCTGGAAGAGAACCTACTATTTCTACTTCCTAAATCAGTATAATCTCTAAACCCGCATTGTGACTGCATCAAATACCCACACATAAGTATAGTTCTCATCCCTCATCAAAGGGACATGTTTGCAACAGATGCAATCCATTACAGAAAACCACACTGGTCAAAAGCCAGAAATTGACTGTGGGGTGCCTACTCCCAACTAATACAATCCCTACATTCAAGATTCAAGGGCCATCAAGAAAAAGGGATGCCAAGATTGTAAGAACCAGAGAACTAAGACAAATGCCCTGAGATACTCTCTTCTAAGAAAGAAAGTGAGAAAGAAAGAAAGAAGAGAGAGAGAGAGAGAGAAGAGAGAGAGAGAGAGAGAGAGAAAGACAGGAAGGGGGAGAGAAGGGGAGGGAGAGATAAAATAGAAGAGATAGTAGATAGATAGATAGATAGATAGATAGACAGATAGATAGATGATAGATAGACAGACAGACAGATAGATCAGACTCAGAGAGGGTGGAGGGAGATGGTGTATCTAGGAGGAGTTGCTGAAAGAGTTAGAAGGTGAATATGATCAGGATAAATAGGATAAATTGAAGAAAATTCTCTAACTATTAATAAAATATTAATAAAAAAGAAATTAAATTTATTTAGTTCACAGCCACGGAAATTTGAGGTGAGGGTAAGACACTTGCCTTGACTCACCTCTTAGAGTGCCCTCTCTGCTGGATCACTTGGGAAAGAGGTCTCTCAGCTGCTTCACTCAGAAGAACCCTCAGCTGTTCCACTGTGGGTGTTGGGGGAAGTTGGGAAGGGGTGTTTGTGTGTGTGTGTGTGTGTGTGTGTGTGTGTGTGTGTGTGTGATGTATGTGGTGTGTGCGTGTGGTTTGTGTATGTGGCGTTGTGTTGTATGTGTGCATTTATCTCTGTTGATTTACCTTTAGTTCAGTAGTTGCTCCAAGTAAGAGCAATAAAGATGAAAAGAAGTTATTTTTACCCTAGAGCTGCATTCCCTAGCCTCTCTTGCAGCTATGGCTGGGATGATTGTGTTCTGAACAGTTGAATGTGGATAGAAGTGATTTGTCCACCCCTGACCTAATCCTTAATCAACATCTACTTAACTAGTCTCAGTTTCCTTGCCTGGTCTACAGGCTTGATATCAGTGGCCAGAGAGCTCTTAAAGATGTGTCTTGCTGATGTAGGAATATCTATAACCCATTTATCATCGGTATTAGGTCTCAAACCTGACACAAATGGCCAAAGTGCCTATTTAATATATCAAAGCAGAACTGTATGCCAGTTTCTCAACTATCCCTCAGCCCTTACCTGTTACAGTATATGGCTGGCATACCCAACCCCCTGTCCTAAACTTCTCCAGACTGGGGGGGACTACCCTTCCCCAGAGGCCCTTCAACATATCGTCCAACCATTTTGGTTACCCGGTCCTTTTGTCTACCCTGTACTCTCTCGGCCAGTGTCTTGGTCCAGGTTGCACCTCTCAGTCAGTGGCTCCCCTTCCCCCAGCTCTTTCCTCTGTTCACATAACCTGGCTCAGGGTCACGGTCCCTCTGGACTCTCCCATATGCCTCTGCCTTTGGTTATGCTTCTCTTTTATCTACAATAAACTCCTCTACTATACCTAGGAGCAGTTGTGCTCTTCCCTTTTTCATTCAATTGGCATTTTTGAAAAATGCCCATGCTCTTTCTGCACCTACTCAGGCACAGTACTTTGCTGGGGCTTCTAAATCCTCTGTGCTCAATACTCAGGCATGGCTGGAACCATGAAGTCACCTCCACCTGGGAAGCCACTTTTGAACTGAAGCAACTCATTGAAAATTCTCACAGACATGCCTTGGCCCATCCTACCAACTCGCTGGGTGAGCTTCTGTCAGCGTTTAACCCTGAAGGAAGCCTCTCTGTACTTTAGGCCATGATTTTAGTAAGTTTGTACCTTCATGTAATAAACAACATTATGGGGTTGAGAAGTGCCTGCTCACTTCCATTTCCAACCATGGAACCCCCAAAACTATCAAATGCCTTAAATAAGAGGGAAAGTATTCAAATCTCAACATACAGACTAGATAAGTCTACTTCAAGAAGAGAGAATGACTTTCCTCCATTTCTAATGAATCCACGTAGAATAAAATGAGACCTGTAGGTTTCTGAATGACTGAACTATGTCACTCATTGTTTTGAACCCCTACCATGTTATTAATGCTAATAAGCCCTGTCTCCCAAGGAGATCATGACGTAACTACAAAAATGGGGCAGACTGAAGTTCAGAAAGGGCTGGGCTCAGAGGAAGTCAAGGTAAGTAGCAGCTATCCAGAGCAGGTGCCTAACCAGCAGATCAGAGGAGCAAAAGCACAGCTGAGCCTCTGGGGACCAAGAACAGCAGGGGTGAGAAAAGTGGGAGCCATGATGGAGGAGAAGAGGTGTGCTTCTCGTACTTTTTATTTAATCTATAAACATGTTCTTCCTCTTGTTAAATGGAGGCTAAAGGGAAATCATTAAAGATCTGAGGCCTCACTGTGACAGGAAGATGAAGCAAGCTGGAAGAAAGCCAAGCCAGAGGCAGGGGGACCAGTTCTGAGGCCTGCTCTCTCCTTCCTCCAGGATGAGCCATCTTCTAATTATAACCTGACCCTGAAACCACAGAGATGACACAGCATGAGGGGTCTCTGTGTCTGCTGGGATTTCTAAGAGCCTGACAGACAAGGGAGCTGGTACATGCTCCTTCTGCACTCTAGGGTTTTGCTACAGAGCTATATTTCCATCAGCCTCCCATTCTAATACCTACATTTCTAATAAACTCACAAGTGAGTCTAAGGAGACACAAATAAGTTACTATGTCACCCACTGTTTGGAATTCCTAGCTCAGAATTCACCAGAAGTCTCAATCCTAGAATGTATTGTAATGTAACTTCTTTGGAGAGTGTCAGAATTCAGAGTGAGTATTAACTCACTTGGCCTAGGGTGGAAGGAGGCCAAAGGGGTGTGAGTCACTTAGAAAGAAAGACTCATTAGTCTGGAGCTTGAGAAAGACATGGGTCTAAGACAATCACTCCTTGCTTCTCACATGCTAATTTAAAACCTGAGTTAAGGCAGGGCTAAAACAAAGACTACATGGTGTTCTCTTAGTAATGACCTTAGTTGCTTAGACATAAAACAAAAGGAAAAGAAAAAAGGAAAAAGCAGAGTCAGGGATGGTCATGGGCAAATACAGACCCAGGGCATCTTAGAAAAATGAACAAAACATTATATTTTTGTCTCTCCATTCCTACCCCAAATCAGAGTTGGTGGCACCAAAGGTGTCTCAGTGATGGTAGGGCCAAGGATAGGTTTCACGCTGGGTATTTGTTGTTCCATTCTCAGCTCTACAACCACAGACAAGTGGTTAAATTCCTCTGAGTCATGGCTTCCTTATCTATCAACTATATGTTAAAAAATAACAATGGCGAACATTCCCTTTCTTTGACCATTTTTCATTTTTCATGGTGGTTGTGTGTGTGTGTGTGTGGGTGTATGTCATTTTTCATATGTGTAGGCACACATATATGAGTATTCATGTGTGTGAGGGCCTGAGTTTGACCCTGAGAATCATCCTTAATCACCCTTGCACCTTGTTGATGTTGAGTTGAAGCTCATGAAGAAGGAAGACCAAGTATGGGTGCTTTGGTCCTTCTTAAAGGAGTAACAAAATACTTATGGGAGCAAATATGGAGACAAAGTGTGGGACAGAAACTGCAGGAGGGGTCGTCTGGAGACCATTCTACTTGGGTATCCATCCCATGTGCAGTCACCAAAGGTAGAAGCTGATGTGGATGTCAGGAAGTGCATGCTGTCAGGAGCCTGATATAGTTATCTCCTTAGAGGTCTGCCAGAGCCTGACATATTCAGAGGAGGATGCTCACAGCTAAGCACTGAACTGATAAAAGGGTTCCCAATGGAGGAGCTAGAGTGAAGACTGAAGGAGCTGAAAGGGTTTGTGGCCCCATGAGAAGATCAACAATACCAACCAACCAGAGCTTCCCAGGGTCTAACCTGGGAAACACCTAAGGAGGGACCCATGACCCCAGCTGTATATTAGGGGAGGATGGCCTTGTCAGGAATAGGTGGGAGAGGAAATCCTTGGTCCCATGAAGGCTGGACGCCCAATGGGGGGGAATTCTAGGGTGGGGAGGTGGGAGTTGGGGGTAGGTGGGGGCACATCCTCATAGAATCAGGAGGAGGGGGGATGAGATAGGGGGTTCCTGGGTAGGGGGGCAGGGGTAATGGTATAAGGGGATAACATCTGAAATGTAAATAAAATATCCAATAAAAATTTTAAAAAAAAAATTAATACTCAAAAATAAAAAGAGGTGGGGTCTCTCAATCAGACCCAGAACTCATTTACATGGCAAGTCCTGTGAGACAGCTTGTTCTTGAACTCCTGACTTTGCCTTTCAAGGCTAGGAATATAGATAGACTGCCATGCCTACCTGGCACTTACTTGGATTGTGAGCTCCAGTCCTTATACTTACATAGCAAGCACTTTAACCACTTAGCCATCTCCCCAGCCCCTTGCCACTACGCTTAAATAATTACTGTGTGCTAGGCACTGGACTTAGTGTCTTATTTATATCATATTAAAAGTTAAACCTCTGTAGTAGTATGAATATGTTTTGTTCTCCAAAGACATATGTACTAGAAGCTTGGTCCCTACTGTGGTAATGCCAAGGTAGTGGGATCTCTTACAATTGTAGTCTTGTAGGAGTTTTCTAGTTCCCAAATACTGAAAACTTATACTTTATGGTTAATGGAGGAAGAAAAAAGTTAAGATTACATGAGAAATTTCAGACTTGTTAACCAAAGAAGGATTTCATTGTTATTCCTTGCCTCTCTTTCTTCTCCTGGTTCCTCTCTGTCATCTGCCCTCCCCTCCCCTCTTCTTCCACATTCTCTATTTCCTTCTCCACACTTCATTCTTCCCTTTTCTCTTCCTGTTCCTCCTCTTTCCTTTCTTTCTCTCTTTCTCTGAGTATCCATTTGAGCAGCTATGTCTACTCATAGACTTAAGTTGACACAATGGGCAACTCAGTGAGACAAGGTAAGAATGCAGCAGGAGAATCTGGACTCTGGAGCCAAACAATGTGGACTTGACTTTGGATTCTGCAACATGTTGTGAGACCTCTGTTACATGATTAAGTTCTCGACTCTTCACTTTCATCATCTTGTAAACACATGCTTAACAGTATTCAGCAATAGTATTCACCTCCTTACCAGGGCAAAAACTGAAACAAGGGAAGCCCTTGGCAAGCATCTGAGAAACAGTTACTGCACATGGCTGTTACCCCATAGCCTTAGCGTTGAGCTCATTTTATAGATGAATATACAGTGTCAAGATGATGAGACTTCTCCACAATTGTACGTCAAGGAACCTCAACCATTCCACAGAGAGGAAGAGAAGGCTATGAAGTCAACCTGCAGAGACAAGCCTTGGGAGCCAATGTGAGCTAGATGTAGCTCCTTGAATGCTTTGTCTTGACTCAATCAATCATACAATATTCCAGTGCCAACAGTGTCTGGGACACAGAATTCCAAGGGAATGTTAGAGCCATAACAGCTTCAGAACCTGATAAGAAAATGAGGAGCAAGAATCATATGGAATGGGGCTTTTGAATGCGGTTGAGTGAGTCAGAGGCAGCCCATTAGTGCCAGTTGGTGGAGTCAGACTAACTTACCCCAGGAAACAGCTAAGATACAACCTACCAGAAAATGGGGCCTGCTGACCTGAGAACAGGCTCACTGTGGGGTGTGTCCTAGGAGTGGGGAGCACAGTTTCTGGAAGATCTCAGCCTATCTAATAGTTTCCCCCCACACCCCACTTTCACTCCTCACTCAGAAGAAACAGAAAAAGTCAAATGGCTGCTTAGGGGAGCAGTCGCCAGGGTGTCCCTGACAGGAAGCAGAGTCTTGTCCTCAGGAGAGCCTTAGTTGTCTTTCAGACTGAGTTTGACAGTCATAGGGTCTGTAGTCCACAGGTAGTCCTCCCTGAGACTTCCCTGGCAGACCTCCAGGCTGCCCTAAGGTGAGCAAGGCAAAGTGTCTCATCCCTTTTCCATATATGGACACCAAGGGTCATAGAGCTTGAGAGACTTGTCCAGAGCCACTAGGCAGGTAGCATCAGGATCACACCGACACAAAAATCAGGTTCATGTTCATCCCTGTTCTGGATATATGGCCTATAAGGTAAGCCGGAGTCCAGGTGAGTTAGAGTCGGTTTCCCTGGCCTCATACTCTACCTAATCATCCTGCCTATATTCTACCTCAATCCTATGAGCCAGGCAAGAGAATCACAGCAGGACTTGGAGACTGTCAGCCATAGCTGGGGAGTCTTGTGAACACAACTCAAAAGCTTTCTGTGCTCTTCATCAATTGTTATCAGTAGCCTGAAAGATAGATTCTGACATCTGCTTGGATTTGGATCCAGAGTCAACCCCAAAGTGACATCTTTCCCTGGGTCCTTTCATCTCTTGGTTTCCTCCTCTTTTAATGGGTAAAAGTACAGAGAATTATCCATTCACTTCATGATTTCTCTAAACAGTCTTGCAACTTAGCAGACGAATAGTATTTACCCATGAGGTCACAGGCTTAGCACTGCATATTTCCAAACATATAGGTGACTGAAAGCCTCCACTTTCAGAATAGACACTAAAAGGCTGGACCCTAGGTAAGGGCGTCAGTAAGGGCACTGGTTCCCAAAAGCTTAACTTACATTCACCCAAGGAACATTCAGAAAACTCAGACTTGTCATCCTTACTCCTGTGTGTCCTAGTGGGAGTACAGGCAACTGGTTTGTCCTTAGAAATATTTAATTGTATTAGTTAACTGGGGCTTCTACAACAGAGTATCACAGAGTGGGTGGCTGATATGACAGAAATGTATTTTCTTGCTATTTTAGAGGTCCAGTGTCAGAGATCAAGATAGTGGCCAGCACGAGAGAATGAGAGAGCATGGTCTTTGTCTCTTGCCCAGCATTTGGTGTTATCACGCAATATTGAACATTCCTTCTGTATCACCTCTATCTCTGACTTCATCTTCATAAGCCATACTCCTTGTCTGACTCTAAGTCTAAAGGTCTCCTTTTGATATAAACATAGTCATATTGAATTAGGGACAACCTTAATGACTTCTTTTTTTTTATTGGATATTTTCTTTGCTTACATTTCAATTGTTTTCCCCTTTTCAGGTCTCCCTTTCTGAAACCCCCTATACCATCCCCACTACTCCTGCCTTTATGAGGGTGATCCTCCACCCACTCACCTGTCCTGGCATTTCCCTACACTGGGGCATGGAACACCCTCAGGCCCAAGGCCCTCACCTCCCAACAAGGCCATCCTCTGCCACATATGCGGCCAGAGCTATGAGTCCCACCAAGTGTCTCTTTGGTTGGTGGTCCAGTCCCAGGGAGTTCCAGGAGTCTAACCTATTGACACTGTTGCTCCCCCCAATGGGGCTGCAAACCCCTCAGCTCCTTCAGTCCCTTCTCTAACTGCTTCATTGAGGACCCTACGCTCAGTCCAATGGTTGGCTATGAACATCTGCCTCTGTATTTGTCAGGCTCTGGCAGAGTCTCTCAGGAGACAGCTATATCATACTCTTGTCAACAAGCACTTCTTTTTAACTGGTTCATCTGTACTTTCCAAGTAAATTCACATCCATTAGCATAGGGATTAGAACTTTAACCTCTCATCAACCACTATTTTTTTCTAGGGGCAGTGGTGTGTGTGTGTGTGTGTGTGTGTGTGTGTGTGTGTATGTGTGTGCGTGTGTGTGTGTGTGTGCTGGAGATTGAGACCAGTGTATGGTAGGCAAGTACTCTGTCACTGAGTTATATCTCCTTTCTTCTTTGGGCCATTTCTTTCTTTTTTTTTTCTTTTTAGTTTTTCGAGACAGGGTTTCTCTGTGTAGCCCTGGCTGTCCTGGAACTCACTTTGTAGACCAGGCTGGCCTCAAACTCAGAAATCCGCCTGCCTCTGCCTCCCAAGTGCTGGGATTAAAGGCGTGTGCCACCACCGCCCGGTGGGCCATTTATTTTTAAATAGGGACACATTAAATTGTCCAGGCTGCCTTTGAATTTACAATCTTCCTGACTCAGCCTTCTCCATAGGCAGGATTTCAGGCCTTGCTACGAGACACGACTTCACCAGAATGTGAGAGATACAAGGCAATCCACAGCTCCCAGGTCTAAGAACCTGTAATACTTGTCAGAGCTTTTAAACTAGGATACATCCAGGAGCTAGCAGGGCATCTTGAGTACCAGGGCACCACAGGTCCTAGTTCAATGGTTTGTGGCACTGAGGTTTATTTGACAAATAGGAGACATTGCTATTGTCCATTCAGGGACCCTATTTTTAGGACTTTTTTTTCCAAGACAAGAGCCTCACAAAAATTCAAAAGTGATGGCAAATACAATGAGAGACTTTTGCCACATCTTCAATAAGCACAAGATTTACTTTTAATATTATGTTAGTTATTTTAATGTTGCTTTCTTGCTTTCTATTTTATTAATTTCTATAACTTACATTTAATTTCCTATATGCACGCACAGGAAAATACTTACAAGGGTAATTTGGGATCCTTCATGCCTGTCCACAGAGAGTAGCCAGGTGGAAGGGTTTGTAAGCAGCTTTCTAAAGCCCAAACTTTGCACAAACATTCCCATTATAATCTGCAGGCCTGGCCTGTTTAATCTTACAGATTCAGGGTTATTTAGTTATTCTTATGTTCCACCCCCACTCACTTCCCAACACTACCATCTGTCAGCCCAGGCCAGCCTAAGCCCAGCCTGGTACAGCTGTCTCCCAGGAGGTTACCCCAGGCAAGTCACCTGTGAGGGCCTAGTCGGAGCATAAACCTCAAGGCTCACCAAGGCCAGCACACAGCCATGAAGCAGCATAGCCTCCATAATGGAGCTTGTCCCCAGATGCCTTTGGGAAGAAGGTGTACTCTTTTTATACATGTCACCCAGCCTCTGGTTCAGGGGCCTTGACAATGGAGCAGGGGAAGCCAGGCACAAAGATGACAGCTGCATAGAAAGGCTGGGAGAGACACAGCCTTTCTCATTGCATAGCCTTTCTTATTTATAGATGCACTGGCTCTTTATTCGGCCTAGTTAAGGACGCCTTTCCATAAATACATAGAAACGGATGTTATTCTAGAACCTACTGATAATATACACAGCTGTAGAGGTTGTCACTGGATTAACAACCCCACCTTCCTCTCATCACCCCTCCCCGCAAAATAGAACAGAAAATTAAAAGTGCATGGGTTGTGTTTTTGATGTTTGCATACAAGAGAGAAATTCTACTTAAGAGTGACACAGTTTTCTGTTTTGTTTGGTTGT
This sequence comes from Mastomys natalensis, assembly GCA_021653895.1. Lineage (NCBI taxonomy): Eukaryota > Metazoa > Chordata > Mammalia > Rodentia > Muridae > Mastomys > Mastomys natalensis. The sequence goes on from JAJTUV010000033.1 coordinate 638,009, forward strand.
GCTTTGTTATTCTGAGAGCCAAAACCTGATTTCTTAGGGAATAGACAATTAGGAAGCTAGGCTACACCTTTGCAAAGCAGAGTGTGGGTCTTTTACTTTCATTCTTCCTCAGGAGCATCTATTTAACCCAAAACCAATTCTCTCCTTTTAGAGGCTGCACGTGGCAGTTCATTTCCCTGAAAAATATGATCTGCCAAACAGGACTCGGACTCTTTCTGATCCACTCACTTCCAAAGCCGCGAATGAGCCACAGCCCCTGGCCCTTTGTTTCTCCCAGTTTGTTCTACAGACCCTTAATTCTATTATCTGGCTGTAATTTGGCTCTGTGTCTCTCCAACATTCTTCCCTTATTCTATCCCCTTTCTTTTTAATCGATTGATTCTTCTGTAATTGGATTTTCTCTGGCTCTTACCAGCTATTAAAAGTAGCTGTGCATGTGTGTATGTGAGTGAGTATGCTTTTTAACTAGGCCACGCTTTCAGATGCCTTACAATCTTCTCTCCTGCCTGGCATTTCCAAGTATGAATTCAATTCCCTGGGCCCTAGTAAGGCAGCAGGGATCAGTGGATAGAATATAAACTTTAAAAGCAGATAGAACCACAGCGTGTTTTGTTTTGTCTTGTTTAAGGCTGACATTTATTAAGCTTGTACTGTATGCCAGACTCTGCTCTAAGCACTTTATAAAGCGTTAAGAATCCTCACCACACCCTTTTAAGGTAAGTTCGACTATTTCTCCATTTTACAAATGAGAGGATGATGCTTGTGGTAGCATGGGGAGGGAATAAGAAATTTGACCAAGGCCCCGAAACGACAAACAGCTGGTCAAGTTCTCGATCAAGGTTCAGTTTTTTCAGGTGCTACACTATACATTCAAATATGTATGAGTTTGGACAAGGTTTGCTTTCCTTACCTCTTGCATGTTTGCCAAATTAGTAAAAGCTGGTTTCCCTTGCAGGGTGAAGTTACAGTAGGGGATTTGCAGTGGTGTTAAGTACATGGTCTGCTCAAGTATGGGGACATTGCTAGTCAGTCATTGTCCCTGAACTGAGGATTAAGTCAATGACTCAATAAGGCAGCTTTGGGAACGAGTGGTTTCTTTGTGTGCTCACTAAGCCCCTACAAAGTGTTTTAAAGGGATAGAAAAAGGAAACCAGGCAAATCCATAAAGAGCCACTGTAGAGATTGGGCTGTAGGCCCTCCATGGTACTTCAGAGATAATAGTTCTACTCTCCAGCCCTTCCTTTCTCCTAATGTAACACAGGTCAGCAGAGCTAACCACCAACCACTAGCCACCACTAACTACAACACTCTCCTGAAAAATGGGCCCCCCCTTGCCCCTCACATGGACCAATTCTGCCAGAGCCAGCAGGAACTATAAAGCGATAGTCAGCATAAAATAGGTGCTCAGATTCCTATTGTGGAGACTGGGAAACTGAGTCATATCATGTTTTCATGACTTGACCAGGAGGTAGAATCAAGTCTCAACACACCCTCTGTTCACTGAAATCCTGGCATCCCTGGTTGTTTCAAAGTGCAAGTATAGAGACTGAAAAGATGTGTAGGCAGGCTGCAGGAAGTGAGCCAAGCACTAGGAAGCAGAAACTACTAGACACCAGATGGACTAAATAGATACCATGGAGTGCTTGCTGCTCAAGCATTGCTTATATTGCATAAAATTCTGAGTCCACTTATTTTTATTTTTTATTCATTTTTATTTTATTGAAAATATACTTTTCCTACAATATATTCTGATTACAGTTTTCCCTCCCCTCTTCCTCCTAGTACCTCCTACCTCCATCCATAGCCACACCCATTCTGACACTTGCTAGAAAACGGGCAGGCAACTAAGGAATATAATAAGATAAGATAAATCAAAAACAAACAAACTGGAATATGACAAAACAACCAAACAAGAAAAAGATCAACCCCCCAAAAGCAAAAGAAATGAAAATAGATGCAGACACACATACAAAACACACACACACACATACACACACAAATTTCCCCCACTCAGAAATCACATAAAAAAAAACAAAAATCAAAAGTCATAATATATACTCAAAGGGCCAATAAGGGATAAATAAACAAACAAACAAATAAATGCCCTAACTAACATTATAAGACAAAGAACTTCCAAAGATGCCATCTACTGCTGGGCTTGTGGCCTACCCTTAAGAATGATTTGTTTTACCAGGACTTGTGGAATTGAAGTGATCGGGGAGCCTGTATGGGTTTGACCTAGGCCCTCTGCATGTTATGGTTGTGTAGCTTGGTGTTCTTGTAGGACTCTTAACAGTGGGATCACAGACTGCCTCTGCCTCTTTTTCCTGCTTTTGGAAATCCTTTTCCTCCTACTGGGTTGCCTTGTCCAGCCTTGATGTGAGAGTATGTGCCTGGTTTTTGTGTAGCTTGTTATGCTGTATTTGGTTGATGGCTGGAAGGCCTGCTCTTTTTGGATGGGAGGCGAAGGGCAGGAGGATCATGAAAAGGGAGGTAATAGGGTGGGTCTGAGGGCAGAGAGGGGGAACTGCAGTCCAGATGTAATATATGAGAGAAGAATACATTAAAAAAGGAAAAACAAAAGAAACATCAACAAAAAAACAAACAAACAAAAATAGGCAGACAAAAATAATCGTTTGTTTTTCCAGTGAGACTCCTTTGGAGAAAACTAGTTTTTCATTTGCAAGTAACTATCAATTGGAGATAGCTTCACAATTAGGGATGGGGGTATGTATCCACTTTTCTTTTCGGCTCTAAGACCCTTGTGCATGCTGTCACAATCTCCATGAGTTTGTATCCACTTTTCTTTTCGGCTCTAAGACCCTTGTGCATGCTGTCACAATCTCCATGAGTTTCCATGTGTGTTAGTTTTGTGATGTCTAGAAGGCTTTGAGTAAGGGAAACACACATCTATTGCTGGTGGGAGTGCAAACTTGTACAGCCACTATGTCAATTATTATGACAGTTCCTCAGGAAGATGGAATTCATCTACCTCATGATCCAGCTATATCACTCTTGGGCATATACCCAAAGGATGCCTGATCCTGGTAGAGGAACACTTCCTCAACCGTGTTCCCTGCTGCTCTGGCTATTTATGATAGCCAAAAACTGGAAACAACTTAGAGGTCCATCAGTGGATGAATGGCTAAAGGAAACGTAGTACATTTATACAATGGAATATTGCTCAGCTGTTTAAAATAAAGTCTTGAAATTATATAGGCATATGGATGGAACTAAAAAAAAAAAATCATCCTAAGTGCGGTAACTCAGATCCAGAAAGACCAATATGGTATGTATTTGCTGGATTTGGCTGTTAGCTGTTATGTCATTGTTAAGCAAGCTACAGTCCACAGTACCACGAACCTTAGGTAGAGAGTAACAGACTCCAGTTCTTAAATGATCCTGTGGACAGCGGTGCTATTGATGAAATAATATATGTGAAATGCTTGTAGTAACATCTGACCTCATATTCGGTACAATAAAATAATTATTACTGTCAAAAAATAGGTTGAAATTTTCAACAACGTTTGGTTTTGTTCTGTTGAGACAGGGTCTCACTAAGTACCCCTGACTGGCCCTGGACTCACTATTTAGACAAGGCTGTCCTTGACCTCAGAGAACTCTGCTTGCCTCTGCCTCTCAAGTGCTGAGTTTATGCAGGTGCCCAAATATAGCTAAAAATAGTTACGAGATTCCTTTTTCTTTTTAGATTGAGATATTGTTTGAAATTTTTAATTAAAATAGTATTATGTCACTTTCCTCCTCCCTTCAACCCCTCCCATCCCTCCCACTGTTAAGTTAATAGCTTTTTTTCTTTAGTATTGCTAAGCTTGTACTTATATATTTGTGAATATATAAACATATATGCATATAATAATAATAATCAAAGATATATTTTTAAATTCCAACCTTTCAAATAAATCCTGGGACCTCTAAGCAGAATTAGTCCCCACACTATTCAGAAAGGCGCAGGGCACTGTGAGGATCAGATCACCACTCAAGAGTTGGGGTCAGGAATTTACCTCTGTTCTGAAAGTGCAGAGCAATATGATTTTGTACCTTCTAGAGTCAGGCAAAGTCCACTGCCAACGTTTGGAAAAGCAATCTTGTAATGGCCACATTCATTATCAATTAAGTCGTTTTGAATATTTTGGTCAGGAAATCCCCCAAAGAATGTGCAAAAATCCACAGACTTAGAGATTTGTTTTAATTCTTGCTTTTCCTCAGGCCACGAGATCTAAAAAATGTAACCCTCCTTATGAAATGAAATGATATATGTGTATTAATGCTGGTATGACAAAAAACACAGTCCAGAGAGGCATGGAGATGTACTCTTTTAATTCTAGTACTTGATAAGTAGCAGCAGGCAGAATACTATGAGTTCAAGGACAGCCTTGCCTAAAGAGTAAGCTCCGGGTTAGTCAGGGGTACATAGTGAGACCCTGTCTCAAAAGAACAAAAACAAAAATACATCTCTAACTAGAACACAATGGTGTTCTTTGAAATCATAAATGATAAGCAACTTCCATTTCCAACTGCGAAGAGACAGGTCAAGAGCGTGGGACATCTCAAGAACATCTGAGTTATTATTAACTGGGAGATGCCTGGGGCAGAAAACAGGCATGACTGCTAGTAGTTATTTGAATTCTGGAATTTGATAATAGGATGGCCTAACCTTGTGAGGAAAAAAAAAAAAAAACCCTGAAATATCCATGTTAATAGGGAAAATTTTAGGATATCCAGTAAAAAAATGGGAAGTAATAAAAAGAAGGGTTGGTTTTTCTTTATAAACTAAGGGAATTAACTATGAAAGAAAGTAAATATATATAATATATATATATATATATAATATATTATATTCCTATGTAAATAAAATAATATTCAGCATTTTTAGTGAAGGGGAAATTATGGTACAAGTTAGCAAATCAGACCAATTTTGATGAAATAAAATGACCATGTTTAGAATGTTCTAGAAGAATATTTAGCAAGTTGTAAACTTATAATTTTTGAGATTATAAGTGGTTTATGTGTTCTTTTAGCCTCTCTAGGGGAGGAAGAAAAAATAAATCAACAAACAATCTAAGGCACATGAGGGTCTAGGATACACAGGGAGGTTTCAGTTTACAACTTCAACTTAATACAGTTGAAATTGCCAGCAAAGTCCACGTGGAGACCTGTGTCTGCTGTCTGAAGAGGGTTACCCATGACCAGCAAGACTGTGCTTGTCCCAGCCCTCAGTGTTCTTGCTTTCACGGGGACAGATCTCCTGATGCAAGTCGAACACAAAGCCTGCCTCACTGATAACCGTCTCTGATAAAAATAAGCCAGTTGCTTCTCTGACCCACAAGATCTTCTCCCATCTGTGATGAGCGATTTGTTTGGTTCATTGGTTTTGTTCTGCTGTTGTGTACAAACTCATTGTAATCCAAGTGGAGGAAAGGTGATGCCTCCAGACTCCCCACCTCGTGTTAGGTATGTTTCTGGTGGTCTTGATGGGGTATGTGGACATGATACCTAACAAGGTGCACAGGAACCAAGTCTTGGGAACTGCTTCTGTCAGATACAGCCAGGCTGGCAGGCCAGATGATGTTAACTGGCTGGGGGAGTTGGGAACAGGGATCAGCAGGACCAGGGCCTGAGTGCCACTGTGTCTGATTCCCAAAACCAAGCTCTCTACAGCTCTCTCCCACCTTTGTTCCTACAAGATGCTGTAGCCAACTAATTATCAAAGGTAACCACACAGTTCTGGAACAGCACCTATGAAATCAAATTGATCATCTGCCAAATGACTCCCTTACTAAATTGCCAGCACTCAGTTCTGACCTTCAAGGAAATAAGAAAAAAGCCAGAAGCATGCGTTCATGCTCGTGCTACAAAACATACAAAGAGTGAGGAAGAGGGAGGGGTGGGAGAGGGAGTGGGCTTTTATCCCTTGCTGGTCTTCCAACCAGGAATAGCTTCCCTGCCTTCCCCTCCCCCAGCCCTGCAGTTGTTCCCATTACCACTTCCACCCTAGCTAATTATAGTCCCTGATTACCTAACATCAAGTCTTACTGTCACCTGCTTTGGCCTGACAGATTATGCCATCTGGGCCACGTGGCCAGGGTGCAGGAAGCTTGAGAGGTCACAGAGAGGGGTAAACAGCACTAAATGGGAAGAAATGTGTTTATAGCCCGACAGCTGACTGGGCCATTAGAGGGGCTTGGCTGCAGTGTTTCCAGCTGAAGCCTCTCTCCAGGGGCCTTACCACCCAGTGCTATTCGCTAATGGGATGCGGCTGAGTATTGCTGTTCAGGTTCCAGAGTTGGCCTTGCAATGGGACTGCACCCTCTCCTAAAAAAAGGAAAAGAACAAGGACCTAGGAGAAAGCCAGTGCTGTAGTTTCACCCACAACAGAATAAACCTGGGGAACAAATGCCCAGTTATCTGAGAACGCATGGATGAGGTCCATTTGCAGGTTCCCCTGCTCATTGCCTATTGTTTTTAATATATACACGAAGCTCATTTAGGAAACTAAGTTGATTCTAGGTGGTGACTCCAATTTATTAACAACTCTTGTGTTTTTTTTTTTACAGCAGCGCACATCTGATGTTCATGTGCCCGAGTGTGACCTGGAAATCTTATTAAAATGCATGTTTTTAATCTGTCGGTTTGGGGTGAGAAGTGTTGCAGGTTTTCTATTTATAAGGAACTCCCAGAGGAAGCTGCCCATGCTTTGAGTAGCCACGAAATAGTCAGTGAATGGAATTCAATGACTAAATTAACATTAGACAGAAACCTACAGTCCAGTATTTCTAAATCTATGCACAGGAGACTGCTCCCAGACAGCCGCTTCTACTAGATGGTTAGTGCCCCTGGGAACTCAGTGCACAAGATTAGCATACTGCAGCTGTAAATGCCTCCAGTGGCCAGCTCCAACTTAGACATGAACAATTTGTATTCTACCGAAAGTTTGGTGCTCTCTGACCTCAATTTTTATGGGAACTCTTACTGAAGACTTTACACTACCCTGATTGCTTAACCTGCCCATTAACTTCTTGATTTGGAAAATGCCTTCTCAGTCAGCTCCATTCAGATGTAACACTGCCCATTCACAGGAATCAACACACACACACACACACACACACACATTTCCCTGATTGCTTAACCTGCCCATTAATTTCTTGATTTGGAAAATGCCTTCTCAGCCCCATTCAAATAAAACAACACACATACACACACATACACACACACACACACAGACACAGACACACACACACTCCTGTTTGATAAAGCCTTCAATACTGAAGCAATGCCCTTATTACATGCTGTCAAAAAAACAAAGGCATGTGGGCACTTGGATTCCTTTGACAACTTCTGATTTCCCCCTCCTCCCAATGTGAAGAGGAAGTAGAGATGGCTGAGGCAAAAAGCAGACATCAACCCCCAGGAGATGAGGAGCTAAGAACTGAATATGTAGTAGGTCAAAAGGGAGGCTTAATGGGAAAGACTGGTAGTGTATGAAGAAGAAATTTTCAAGACTGATTTGCTTCGAGTGTCACAGAAAGACACAGTTTGCCAGCATGCATTCCAAAGTGATTCTACACGACAGTAAGAAGTGCTCCACATGAACGTTGTGTAAAAATAGAAGAGAAAGTTTAAGATAGTATGTGCTCACATCTTGTGTGTTCTTATGTGTGCCTATGTCTCTGTGTAATTAAATGCACAAGACTTTAGGGAACTATAGTGTAGTGATTAAGAGTGTAGACTTCGGGAGGTGAGGGGAGAGCTTCATGGAAGAGTTCTTGCTGCATAAGCATGAGAACTGCAGTTGGAATCACAGAACCCCATACATACTATTTTGCCATAGTGTCCTACCTGTAATCCTAGTTCATTTGAGGCAGAGTTTGGGTGTTCCAGGGGCTGAAATTAGCTGAGTCCATGAGTTCAGTGCGAGAACTTGCCTCAATGTATAAGATAGAGAGTAGTTAAGGAAGATACCTAACCTCTGTGCCTCCACATACATACAACATCCATAACACACATATCAGCACGCATACACAAACATGCCAAACACACACAGATGCTCATGCGTGAGCGCCAGAAAATTCTCTTCCTCACAAGGTCATGGGGGATTGTACGAGATGACGCTTTGGAAGCATCTGGCACATTGGTTCAAATAAAGCATTCACCAGTGGGAGCTCTTATCATAACAGAGAAAAGGAGCCTAGGGGGAGAAATCACAAACTATTCCTTCCTCCTGGGCTTGGGTATTTATTCCTACTTACAGTGCTGTGACTATCTTCCTGAAGGGCTAGAGATTTTGCTATATACAGCTTTGTATAATGAATCAATACCATATCCAACTGACTACCTACTTAGTAAACACTTAGTGCCTAATACATTTTTCCTGGAAAACTTGGCAGGGGTATCACACTATCAGGCCCATAGTATTCATGGCCTCACAAAAAGAACATTTGTTACAAACAGAATATGCATCCTTGGAGCCAACCAATCAGAATGTGTACACACAGTTCTTCGGGTACACAGCTGAACAAACAGTGGGTGCCTCTGTGTTCTCTGGAAGAAGTTGCTGTTTCTTCCAACTGGAGGAGCCCCAAGGAAGCAGAACAGAGGCTATGTTCCAGTCTCCATTCCCTCATATGAGGGTCCTGTACTGGGCACATAATCCACCACAGTTGCTGGTAGCCCTAATAGCAGGCTGATAGACAGGAAACATACCTCTCTACAAGAGAACTCTGTTCAACTGTCAAATAAGACACGAAGTGAGTAGGGACTTCATAAAATGTGGGGTAGGTGAGTAAATGTATAAATGGGTAAATGGATGTTACACAAGGAATGTATTTTCTCAGACTGACTTTGGATTTATTTAAGTCGTTCTCTGTGTTTCCGTTGTATTTTTCCTGGTACCCTTTAAATCCTCATATAGAAAGTTCTCTTTTTATTTCTCAGTGGCTATGGGTTATTGAGGATGTGGCTTGTTTCAGCAAGTTGATTTCCTGCTGTGCAGGATTCCAAGGCAGATGAAACTGGGCCCTGGGAGTGCTTTTATGTAAAGTCTCTTCTCTGCTTTGGCTGAGATGCTTCCCAGCATACCTTTGTCTCTTTCCCATGCTTTTCAGTGAAGTCTGTAATACACCCTCTGCTTCCGGCATGCAGAAGCAGTGATTATTGGGAACCTCACTGCGTGTCTCACCAAGGGGTTGATGAGTGAGATCTGACCAGTGTTACCCAAAGCACTATGGTAGGTGCTCTGCTATTCTGTTGCTCAAGGATTTCACTAGGACGAATCAAATAAGCCAATTTCCTGTTACAATTACCTGGGATAAAAAAAGTTCAGCAAATTACCCAGGCCATTTCACCACGGACTCTAGGCTCTTGATTCCAGGCTAGAGAAGCTTCAGTGCCACACATAGATGTATAGCCATGTCAGAGACTTCTCTAAAAGCCCTCTGAGGTCCATAGACCCCAGAGCCAACAGTATCATGGCAAGAAGTGGTTCTCTACACTGTGGATCTGTCCATTTCTTTGTAACTGCATAGTATTTTTCTAGCCTCATGTCTCCACTATTAGAAAAATCGTCCTTGCTGGGAATTCTACACCCACTCCTGTTAACCCTTCCCTGATTTCTCCCCTTGCCTCTAATGTAGTGGAACCAGATCACCTCTCTGCTATCCTGCCACATCTTCTCAGCTGGACATGAGATCTATCAGGGAGAATGAAGTTCATTTATACATCTGTTTCCATACAACAGGGCAAACAAAATTTCAGGCTTAGGAGTCATAGGCCATTCACTGCTTGTAGTTGTCTGACCTACAGCAAGTTTCCTCTTTCCAAATCTCAGTTTTGCCAACTACTAAAGATGTGGGGGGGGGGGGGGTCATCTAGTATTATCTATGTCTTAGTCTGTGGGAAATGTATTGATGATCCAGACAGAGTAACTATAAAGCACCTAGCACATGAAAGCACAAGCATCTCAAATTCTGTTATCATGAGGAAATAGTGGAAGCATCTAGAGAAACAACACAGTGGCTCACTGGTGGCAGAAACTTGATCTGTGAGGGGAGGATGGATCCTGTTTGAGGTAATAAAAGGCTCCCAGTCTCAGGGAATCTGGGCAGGATGGAGCGCAAGAGCATTTTTCAGAAGATATTGATCAAGGGGAGACCAATCTGATTGACTGCTTAAAGACTGCTGTGAGAGCAAAGGAAGACCATATAAGTGAAGCCAGGAGTGACTGTCATTACCTGACCCTGGAAGCTATCAGAGGTAGGGATTTATTTCCCAGATGTTTCAAGGTGAACAAGACTTAGTCCTTGCCCTTGAGAACTTCACAGTCTACTGGGGCCCATTTCTTAGATAAGAGAACTGAGAAAGCAGAAGGAAGGAGAATAGCAGGAGGAAAGGTGTGTGTCCCAGAAGCTAACAAAAGCAGAGTGGCATCTGCTTGTGGTGGGGAGGAGGCCCTGGAAGCCCCAGGCAAGACAAGGGCTGTGAGGCTCCCTCGTTTCAGAAAGATCTTCCCAACTCTCTTGAAAATGGCTGAGTGTTGCTGCCTATACATCTTAATATAGTCCAACAGCAGCATATGAAGTCAACAAGAGGAAAGACAAGACACTCCTCCTTGAAGCTAAGGCACCTGATGCTGTGCACATTTCTAAACCCTTCTCCCACAGACCTTGAGTCCTCTGTAAGATCAGGGCAGTGTGGGCCATTACATCTTTTCCTTTTTTTTTTTTTTTTTTTTAATCTATGGATCTGTTTTAAAAGTTTCTTGGAGAAGCTTTTTTGCCGAATACAGGAGCTCTGATGTTTAATGTCATTCCATTAACATTTCGAAAAAGGCCAACAAGAAGCTCCAACCGATAATTACATACAAGAGGGAACAAATTGGGTGTGTTTGCCTCACACAGGTCTACCAGACCCCCCCCCCCAAATGTTTCAAAGTAGAGTGTGTCATCAAAAACTACTAGAAATTATTCTGGCCCCACAATTATAGATTCAAATGACATTTACATTTGGCCAAATGGTCTCTAATTGAGCTGCCCATTAAGTGACTGCATGTAGAAGCAGTCATGAAATGAAACCTTATTCACAAGCTGCAGACAGGAAGGTGCTGATTAGTTCTAGAATGTGACGGGCACATGAGTCCTGACCCCTCCCTCTAACTCTATCAGAAATGTGTGCAAAGGACAGTAATGACCCTCTCCTTGTTCACAGTGCCTGTGATCACTCCATCCTGGTCTACAGTGCTTGCTAAAAGCCCATGATTTTGTGTAACTTCACAAATCACTATCTCCGTAGCCAAGTTGATCCCTGCACCACGTTTGAAGGGACAGCACAGGTGTGTTACTGTTCTTACTTCACAGCTGGGAAAACTAAAGTCATAATTCAAATGACTCACCCAGTCATGCACGAAGCACAGGAAAGGGACATATTCAGGCCAGCACTTCAAACCCCCAATCCTTTGTCACCCACCACAACATGTGACCTGCCTAACACCTTTACTAGTGGCAGTACAGAGAGATAAGTTCAGGAATGGAGACAGATTTGTGTATGTGGCCAACCCAGAAACAGCTAGGAGAGTGACCACACAAAGAGGAGGTAAACCATAGCAGAGCCCCACAGGGAGCCCAGCAGAAGCTATTTGCACCTGGGGTTCAGCAGATGGCCTCACTTGTTTCAAGGGAACCAAGGAGAAAGCCACAGGGATGCGCAGTCACTGGCAGAGTCCAAGCAATGGTGTATACTGTTCAGTTTATAAAACAATAACAAGACAAATGGTTGTATATTGCAGCAAGCCGCCATTTTTTTCTGAAAATTGACTAGAGTTTGTCTGAATGCACAGATGCAGAATCAGCAGGGATGGAGGATCAGCTGTATTGGTCTTTGACAGAGTTCTGAAGGTTACACTGAGCATGTTCTCATAGTTTGCATTGTGAAAAGCAAGAAAAAAAAGAGGTATTCAGCCCAGAGCAGCAGCTTGAGGGCCCTGTGAAGCACAGAGACCCGAACCAATTTTGTCTTATGAATGAATGTGCTGATAAGAGGGCCTGCTAATCCAGGAGAGACTGTGAGAACTGTGGAAGACCCCATTAACACCTGAGCTCTCCAGACTTCCCAGTTGGGCTTAGGGGGTGGAAATGTAAATGCTTAGAAGCTTGCACAATACCCAGTCAAGTTCAATGTCGCCTTATGTCTTCAACCTTGTCTCTTATCACCGCACCCCCAGACCTACACACATATCCACAGTCACCCCACAGGTATCTCCCCAGCTGTCCTAATCCTTAGCTGCTTCAGCACTCCCTCTACTATGGCTCCTGTTTTTAAGTCCTGATTCTTTGTCCAGGTTTCACTTCCTCCCTCCCACCCCAATTGTTTACCTCCTACTCCCCCTTTAAGTATCAGCCTACAGGTCACTTCCCGTGGGATGTAGCTTAGTGTGCCTTTGCCCTTCTTTGCCCGGGGTTGCCTGCCTTCTTCTCCCACCTCTGTCTGCTTCTCCTTGGCTCTCTCTGTAATTGCTTCATTCTCATTCCAGCCTCACCACCTGGCAATTACCGAGTAGAAACAGCAACTGCTCTCATATTCACTATGGTAACCTCAAGCCAGGCACTGCAGTATTTTGTTGAATGATTGAATAGATTAATTTTTTTAATTAAGTTAGCCAGTAGTAAATGCTACTAAACAAAACAAAAGAAGGTCTTGCTCCTTTACAGGTATTAAGCTCAGTTGGCTTGAGTGCTCTAAGACACCGGCTCACAATACCCTTTATGCCATATGACATAAGAGTATGTCGGAATCAAGATTCTACTGGAAAAAGAAAGTGAGCAAGCATCCTATTTACAGAACTCTGTCTTAAAGAGGCTTATTTCTATCTGGGTGTGATCCAAGTTACTGAGGGCTTTAAATAATTGGGAAAGACATTATCTTTGGAAGCTAAAATCCAACCCTTGAATACCTTGGTTCTTGCCAAATATCTCCCACAACCCACATTAAGTGGATTACCCTGTCCTTAATCACATGCTAAATGCCTGCATCTGTGGCTGGCATCCGCTGAGTGTGCAGCAGCTGCAGTCACCACTTAATCCCTGGCCCCCCATCACAGCAGAAAGGGATGGGTGAAGAGCTCCAAGTGGTGGGTGGGAATTAAGACCATACAGGTTAAGGTCTTCATACTGTTGTCCATTCAGGACCTGTTCATGGTTAAGTATGTCCTAGGTGCAAAACAGAGAAATCGGGCATATTTCATTTTCCCAAGGGACTCTACAGGAAAAAAAGATAAAAGTACTTACAGAACTAAAAGTTGCTACAGTTGCTGGCACTCTGACTTAATACGAACTTGAAACTCTGATTCAGGATGTCTGGTGGGGGGGCTGAGAAACCGAGGTTCTAATATTCCTTTGTTGAAGGTTGACACTACTCATCCAGGGACCACAGTCTGAGCACTGAGCTTCTCACTGGAACACAAACAGGAATAATGAAATTCTCATTACTTCAATGACTTCTTACAACGATGGTAGGGGACATTACAGAGGGACTTATTGAGTTTCTACTTACACAATGGTATCTTAATTGTTCAGTTCTGTATTCCTTTTGGTCAGTGGTTCTCAACCTGTGGATCATGATCCCTTTGAGGCTGGACTATGAGATATCCTGCATATCAGATATTTACATTGTGATTCATGGTAGTAGCAAAATGACAGTTGTGAAGTAGCAACAAAATAATCTTACGGGTGGGAATCATCATAACGTGAGGAACTGTATTAAAGGACTGCAGCATTAGGGAGGTTGAAAACTACCCGTTCTAAATGTTTTGAGAATAACAGAGTGCTCAACAGTAGGGAATCTCAGCTAGCCATCCAAGCATCTGCCTTCTGCATCACATATCCATGTACAAATAGCAACGCTCTGTCCCAACGGAAATAGAAGAGAATTGCACTTGGTAATCATCTGCTGTGTGCAGGATGTCATACAGATGGTTCCTTGAGCTCTCATTCAGGAGATGCAGGGTAGGTTAAAGATGCAGCTCTTGGGGCTGAAACGATGGCTCAATAGGTAAGAGAACTTTGTTGTACTGGACCAGAAAACACCTGTTATTCCAGTTCTGAGGGATTTGGTGCTTTCTTTTGATGTTCGTGTGCACACAGACATGTATACCTTCATGTGGACACACACACATATGCATGAATGAATCTTTGAAAAACATCATCACTCCTATGTGCTATATCATTCATCATTAGTTAAGAAGCAGATATGCTTTAGGGACTGAGCCGCTATACTCACAACATACAGTATTTCACTTTCAAGGGTCCTGATGAAGAATAAATGTTGCACCCAAAATCACTCTAGTAGTTCCTACTACCATAGACACTTCCTCTCTCCGATTAAATCCCTCATTTTCCCAACCCAATGAATCCTTCAGACAATCAACTCATCAAATAGGGCACATGCTCATAATATAAATATTATGACTCATTTGGTCTGTAACAGGCCTAATTGGAAATTTTCCAAACATGTTAAGAGAATCTGATAAGAGGACATTTCATATTATACTTGGAGGAAAATCCCCCCCCCATAACTACTGGAGACAGACAGGTGAGCCACCTAAGCCACCCTAAGAACCTGCTTGGAGCAAAGAGAGCAGACATCTCCCACCTTGGAGAGGCTGAGCTAGTTGGAAAGAAGAGTGCAGTTACTGCATCCAGCCAGATTTGGAAACAAATAGCAAGAATTATGTCTGAGGTCAGGAATGCAGCCTTGCCAGAATGCTGCAGGGCTAGCAGGGTGTGGGTGGGTGTGGCAGCTCCAAAGTACCACCCCCAAGCTCGAATCACACTGTATGATTATGACCAGTGCTTCTCTGTGCTCTTATCCTGCTGTGTGATTATGGCTTTATGGTCTCCGGCCCACAATCCTAAGGGATGGGTTCACTTGGGCCCTTAGGTAAACAGATGCTCCTGGTAAACACTTCCCCTAGCAACTTCCCAGGTGAGCTCCTGAAACCACCAAAGTGGACTCAGAATTTGTTCACCATGAACCTATTTTGAGTGAGATGCTCAAGACAACTAATATAGTAAGAAGGTCACTGGGCTAAGACATGAGCAGCCTGGTGTATAAAGGGTACATTAGTGTTTAGGAGGCAGAAATGAATATGATAGCTGGTGACTTAGCTAAGGGGAGGAAAGAAATCGTCTAGCTGACATACACAATGATGCATGTCCTGAGCTGGAAAACCCAGTGATGGGCGTGGTAGAGGTAATGTGGGGATCAAGATCCCTTTGAATATTCTGTGTTTGAGAAACGTGTTAGCTCTCAAAGTGGAAGTAAGAAGTGGCCAATGGTATATACAATTTACTTTGAGACATAAAACATGTTTACCATTGACAGTTAAAGACATGAAACTTCATGTGCTCGCCGAGGCAAAGAGCAAGAGAGAAGAAAAGAAGATATAAGACCAAACTAGGGTATCTTTGACATCAAAAGATAGACAAAAAATCAGAAGCAAAAGGGGTGGGAATGGCCTGTAAGGTAGGCACATAAGAGAACATGATTTGGGGAAGTCAAGGGCCCAGATGGGTGATAGCATTTCACGTATGTAAAAGGAACACACACTTTACTAAAAGGGTAGACAATTGTGTCTAACACACAGATAAAGCAGATAAGATGAGGACCAGTAAATGACCACAGAGTTTATATAGCACCTAGGATAATGGATTAATGAGTAGCATAGAGAAGACGGTACAATCTAGATTAATTAACTGAAGGATGTAACCCTGGAATGAGAAATAATAGAACATTTTGTTTCTAGATTACTCCTTCCCAGTCTCCTTGACTGAGTCCATGACAGACATTAAGGTATCAAGAATTAGTTTCTACCCATTCTTCTGAAATGAGATCTCATTATATATTTTTGTCTGGCTTGGAATTCAGTATGTTGGCCTTAGACTCAGGACATTCCTCCTGCTTCAGCCTCTGAGTGGTGAGATTACAGAAGAATAGTACACCCTGCTGTTTTTTGTTTTCTTTTTAAACCTACACTCAGCCTTGGCATTCCTCAGCCAGTACCCTGGCCAGCACTCCCAGGTAGCTGGACTAGTCAAACACAATCAAGCCTATTTGTCTGTCCTGGAACACACTGAATCAGCAATGCAAGACTTCATGTCAGAGTTGTTCAAAGCTGGAGTGTCACTGAAGTAGCTTCAGATGGAGACTCAGACACTGTTAAGGTTCTCCAGAGGGAATTGCTCTTTAATTAGAGTTTAAACCAGACAATCCTTAAGGCAACCCAGACAGAGGTTATTCCTCTTTTCAAAACTGTACCTGTTACAGGCATAGAGAGAAAATGCCTACCTAGTATATGATTAACACCAGTGAACTAAGTCTTACCCTAACACTTCCTCCTCTGCATTTCGTCTCCCTCTTATCTTTATTGGCTTCCTGAAATGCATTTTCTGCAAAGGCAGACTCTGTTCTAAATCTCTGTCTATGGACACAATTACTATGTCTGCTTCATTCACAAGGTAAAAATGAATAGCAAGATGCAAGATATTAACTTACCTGCCCAGCCATAGGTAGCTTGTTTTCATCACTAAATGATGCAATCCCCTCACATAAAATAGAAGATGACAGCTTTATTCTTCAGTCCACAGTGCTTAGCATTAAGGAGAGACATCTGCTGCAGACAGAATTTGGGTCTTTGGAACGTTAACACTTTGAAATGCATTCCTTTCACCACCTGGAGGCTCGTGAGTCCATTTGTGGTGTTTCCACCTTGTGTTGCCTTGAAAACTAATGAGTGCTCAGTTCATAGTCAAGCAAGTTGTAAGCTCAGCTGTCTAGACCCTGACATCCACACTATAAGGGAAAGGCAGAGATTTGACCATAAAGAGTCTCTCTGTGCCCTCTAACTCCCTTCCTCATTAGCTCTCCTTTCATAAGCATGTCCCGTATGTTAGATCCTTCAGTAATTTCTGGAATAGAATGCACGAAGGAATAAGAGTTTTGGTTTCTTTTCTCGCCCAGGGCTGATAAATTGGCTACAGACGTTCTTTATATCCATGTAGAATAATGTGTATGCATTTTATAATTCTCATCAAACTCTGAATCAAAAAGGTGAAGTGTTAATAGAAAAGTAATCCTGCCCTCTCACCAGCTTTTCCAGTTTCCCTGTTCACATGAAAACATCACCAAGAGCTGCTAGGTATTTTCTTTTGCTCTCATTTTGTCCCCTTGCTGTTTCAGTCCTAATCCTTTTCCTTCACCATCAACCTCTGTTCAAACTGCCTTGTCAGCTAACTGAAAACAGTCTCCCTAAGGCTTCCCATGCTTCCACATCCTCCTACAGTCCACTCCCCAAAAAGCAGCCAGCTTGTATTTTCAGATCTCTAATCTGGCCATTCTGACACTTTGCTTAAAACCTGCTAATGACTTCCCAAAGCTCTGAGTGTAAGCAAAAAGAATAGTTGAGAATGATGTATTGTGGTTTTGCCTGACGAACCCTGTTACATCCAACTTCCTTTCCACCTTCAAACTCTCCATATCCTCTCCCTACCCTGGCCTTGTACACGTTCTGTATTTCCAAATTTACCAAGTTGGATTGTAATGAGAGTTCAACAATCTCTTTCCCTTACTTTTCTAACTAGGCTAAACACCATATCTGTAAAATTGTGTGCTTCACGAACTTCTATATATTCTGTCCAAGTCAGAAGTATGCATTATGAGTAATCCATTGATGAAAACTTACCACTTATTCTTTAGCAAAACTAAGTTATAGCTCTAGGGTTTAGTAGAATAGCAGCCACAGGGGCAGATGGAGCTTGACTACAACTCAGTGGACAATGGAATGATCAAGCAGACAAGTAACAATGTGGCTAATACTGTAATAGAGGAAAGGGCACAGTTCTGTGACTTCAGGGCAGGCATGTCTCCTCAGCACATCAGGCAGAAAGGGATGCACCTCAGTCATCCTAAGGGACTGGTTCAGAGACTGCAATGAAGCACACAGAAACAGTGGGCACTGACCCAGCAACTCATTCTGTATGGAGAGTAAGGGGAGGCCCCAGGAGGACTAGACTTTTGACATCAGTCAGAAAGGAAAACCGAAAGGACTCAGATCAAACAGAGAAAGAGACAGACAGGCACAGAGGCTTTCAAACACAAGAAAAGGCAAGTGCCAGGCATACAGCCACTAAAGATCTCTCTGTGGGTTGAGAGGAGGACTAGTGGAAGAAATATTGTGCTATCTTCTTGTATTCTCCTCCTGGGTGGGAAGAACAGTGTCCCCAGCTGCTGGGATCACAAGGACAAGCACCTCCCACTGCCAATCCTCAAGAGTGGCAGCTGTACCTGACCTCACCCAAAGTCATGTTATTCCAAAGGCAACCTGCCTGAAAGAACTAACTGAGATGGGAGTGGTCACTTAGCTATTGGAGTTTTAGTTGGAGACATTTCTTGTGCCTTCTTACTTCAACGGTCTGAGTGGGGATAGCACAGACTGCCACTGATCCTGGACCAGTGTAACATTTTCTGTCTTCTCAACAATAAAAGCTGTGACAGCAACAAGAAAGCCTCAGTGCCAGTTTCTTGGTGAGTCAGGTCACCAGAGAGGATTTAGGCAGAGATATCTACCCATGGCACACTGACTACAGAAACAGAATGAGGGTTGGTAGGACACTGTCAAGAGGAACCTATGTTTAACTCCCAGAAATGGAAGAGAGAGTAATGCTACCTTGGCTAACAGTGAGAACATAGGAAACCAGACCATTCTCTAGGCATTCTCAATCGAGAATCAGATGCTGATGAGAATGTGCTTGCAGTTTTAAAACAGATAATACAAAAAAATCGTACCAAATGAATGGATGGCAAATATTAAAACCTGAGTCTTTCTGCCCAATATAACCAGTCATCAAGCTTGCCAAAAAACATTCTTGTGTCAAATAAATGAAACATCAAAGAAGATGACAAACAGAGATATGAACTTGAAAGAGGAAGCAAAATTCATTCAAATGGGGCAGGAATATTACACATTTAACAAACAAACGTTTATTGAGACACAAATGAGACCCTAGAGGAGGGGCTAGGAAAGCAGTGGTGAATAAAACTTTGCAGATATCATGTCAAGAAGCAATCACCTGCTTGGTGACATTTCCTATAAGCAGTGCTACTGAGTTCAGCATGGTCTCATACATCAGCACCATTCCAATGCTTTTCAATGACATTTGATGCTAATTGTTAATTCTGAATGGGTTATTCTGAATGGTTATAGCCATTCAGGTTATTTTCCTTCGTCACAGCATAATATAATGAATAGACAGTGTAGTAGAAGAAATTATTTAAATCAGCCTCTGGCATTGGGCACCAATTTATAGTAGAAGGAATTATTTAAGCAGCCCCATATTGGGCGCCAATTTGTTGTAGAAGGAATTATTTAAACCCCAAATTTTTGGGGGCAAATCTCCTACCTGAGGGAGACCAGTAAAGGAAGACACAACTCGATAATTATGGTATAAATAGCATGCCTAGGTTGGGCAGGTTTACCGCTATACTACTCTAATCCCCGGCTATGAGATCCCTTATAACTTGTGGTTCATCCAGGCTGCGTCCTTGTCCTCCGAGCTCTGGCTCCTCCTTCGTCGGCTTCCTTCTATCTCCGGCTTCCTTCTGCCTGCTTCTACTTCTTCTCTTCTTCCGTCTTCTCTCTGCTTCTGCTTCTTCCTCCTTTTATATTGAATTCCTCTCACTCTCTCCTCCCCTAAGCCTTTTTCTCTGCCTCCCCTTCTACTGCCCAATCTCTGGCTCTAGCCTTTATTTTACAGGTTTTAATTGGACAGAAGGTTTACAAGACGTAACCTGTGTACAGATTCAATCATCCTCTGCAGCCCCTCCCAGGAGGGTGGAACTAGGATCAAAATATAAGGCTGAGGCTATCTACTGGGAACTAGGATCAAAATACAAGGCTGAGGCTATCCACAACAAAACAGCTGTAATGATGCTGCTCTGACCTCTCACTAATCATGTGACATTGTGAAAATTACACATCTGCCCAATGGGGACAATTATACCAATTTCTAAGTATGCACTGTGACACTGTGCACTAGCTAGGATACCACAGTGACATATATGCCTTTATTCCATGTGAATTTAGCCATACCAAATTAAGGTGATGAGGAATGTAAAGAATTGTTTAAAGACATGACTAGGACAGCTTACATCATTTAGGGGACTTAGGATAAAAGTGAAAACAAGAGAGCCCTTGTTCAAATATTACTAAAAATTTCAAGGTGGAGAAGGCAGAGTTCTGGGGATAGCACAGGGATCTTCTGCAACTGCTTAGGTTGAACACTAGGATGCTGGCCTTGAATCTGACTTTCTATACTCAGTGGACCTTGGTTCCCCAGTAACTACAGAATGATGAACGTGAAGAATGATAAGCATGGTTATAGAACTAAAATATATGCTTGTTCACTTGGGGTTGTATGTAGGTTTAAATTTTTTCTCAATCCTACTTTTAATAATTGTTCTTAAATGCTTTAACCTTGCTTCTAGCCCATCACCCACCAGAGGTAGTGGAAAAGAAAGGT
This sequence comes from Mastomys natalensis, assembly GCA_021653895.1. Taxonomy (NCBI): domain Eukaryota; kingdom Metazoa; phylum Chordata; class Mammalia; order Rodentia; family Muridae; genus Mastomys; species Mastomys natalensis. Next base: position 658,591 of record JAJTUV010000033.1, read on the forward strand.
TATTAGGATACAGGGGAATTGGATCTGTTTAGAAATTGTTCTTTGGAGCAAATTCCACCTGCTTTGTCAGGAAATCAGCAGTTCAGCTCACAGGATTCAGCAGCAGCAGCTTGATCCACATACAAATATTTCACGAATGTACCAGCAGTCCAGCTCAGTAGTGTTTGGATAGCAAACATGAATCAGCAGCAGTGGCATTACCTAGCAGAGATAGCTTGGCCTCAGCCAAATAGGCATGAGTCACTAGAAAGAACCAAGACCACTGAGAACACCAAAAGTTCTTTGCTGTGCCTCTCTCAATGAATCGAAGATATGCAAGCAAACTCCTCTCACATTCCCTTGAGTCCTATTTATACTCCCTCAAAACATCATGTGTCCTCCTCATGTCTTGCCTCAGCACGTGGGTCTGTTTCAGTAAAACTCCATATAAGTCTGTATCACCTCACATCACTCTGCCAATAGGCCCAAGGAAGCAGCAAGAAGCCACCAGAGCAACACCAGAAGTTTTATTGGTGTTGTTTCTCTCTATGGAGTTACAACAAACAGCTCAGCTGCTCATTGTAAGGTGAACCAATACATGTGTGTCATTAGGGAAAAATCCTTTATCATATGTCTTTTCATGTGCTTGCTTTAGCAAAACATCCTTTCACCTGTGTCTGCTTCAGGATGACATTCCTTTACATGTTTATCCTAGCCAAATATCATCTGACACAGTTGACTTACCAAAGAACCCTTAAGTTTCCACTTCAGTTGTATTTTATAGCCTAGCCAGTAATCTGAACAACTTTTTTTTCTGTAAATAAAATCATACATGTAGTCCTCTGACTTTAGTTGTTTCCAAGAGTGGAACAGGGAAAGAGACATAGAGAGACACAGTTTTACAGAGAAACACACACACACAGAGGAGGGTGTTGTGGGGAGAGAGACAGAAAGCTTCTAGTCTTTCTCTACATACTGGCTTCCTCAACCCAAAAGGAGTTGACTGCACATCACTGATGTCATGTCTCTTGGCCTTTAGGAATGGAGGTAGGGGGTCTTATGCCAGGGTCTGGACTTCATCCAAGTTGTGTCCCACACTGCAATGTAGATATTATAACCCTTATTATACCTGGAGCAAGGAAGACATCTGTTTAAAATTGGCTGGTAAATAAGTAGTAGGTTCAAGATTCAAACTTGAGCCTTGGGACCCAAGATCCACACTCATCAAATAATGTCTTAATAAATGTGTACTTCTCTCAACTCTCTTCTGCAAACCTTACCACAAGCTTTTGATCTGAAAAATTGCTTAGGGAACAGAAAACCCTGCCTCCTTTTCTGTACCCTGGTAGGAGAGAATGCTCCGTAATTCAGTTCAGGCAGTTCAGGCATGTCAAGCTCGAGAAAGAACAGCTCATAAGCTTTCGTGTCTGAGTTGAACTCCGGGAGTTCTAATTGTCATACAGTGAAGGCTCAGGGCTGATGTCACTAGTCTGTGAGCCTGTGTGGAGGGAATGCTACAAAGAGGGAAACAAAGGTCATGTTAGGCTGAGGGAGAGACACAATTAATGTTCCTGACAATGAAAAGCTCAGCTGGTGATCGACAAATGAGTCAGCAGTGGACTTGATGTTGAAACCAAATGCTGTTGTGTTGCTGAAATCCCTACTCGTTTTTGCAAAAAGATAAGGGAAGTTTTTGATCAATGCATACAAAACGTCAACTTGAGAACACTATGAATAATGTAGGATGAAAAGCAGCTCCCCACCCCCTCTCTCTCTTACACACACACACACACACACACACACACACACACACACACATTCTTAAGTATCATTCTAGCTTTACCATTTCCACTGAAGAGCTTTTGAGGCCTTTCGTAGCCCAATCCAAGTTTCTCTTCCTATAATCACCATCTCATCTCAATCCAGAGACAACTCTATCTGGGCGACAACTCTGTCCTGTCTCCCAATCAGAAATGCAGGTGGAGAAAGGACATGGCTTGAGTGATGAATGATGAGAAGTGCCATGTATTGCCAATTTTTATCCAGGAATGTCTCTCCTACTTTGCTTCCCATGAGACTATTCTGCTTGATTTAACCACTTCTTCAGGGAGTGAATAGGCACCCCCGCATCTAGTTTGGGATTCAACATGATACAGGACAGGACACTATGATTTTCTCAGACCTAGTAAGTTCAAAGTATCTGATGCACCACAGATTAGGCACGCCAGCATATCTTGCCCAGCAAACTCTGGTATTCATAAAATTCTCATCTTTACATGCAAATTCAGCTCTGCCTCTCCATTTTGCTCAGCATATTGCTTTTAAGAAAGTAGGTCTTCACCAAATACTAACACTATTTGTATCGATCAGCATCACTTAAGGACATGACAGTTGGTTCTTCTTAGACACAGAGTCAAGCTGATTATTTGATAACACAAACTTCTTACCAGACAGCAGGGGAAGGAGGAAGGGGACAGAGGGGGAAAAATGCTCTGGATTTACACAGATGCTGCTCCATTCAATTATTTAAGAACTAAAAATTGTGTAGGAGTTGCCATTGACAGAGCATCAAAAGAAAGGACAACTCTGTGGGTCTGTTTCCTGTTGACTAAAATTCATCTGGCCCATTTTGCTGAAGTGGAGCTATTAATCTTGACTTTTGGAAGTGTATGCCAATAATAATAAAGCACTGCCTTTTGGTAAATTACAATGTGCGGTGTGTTTGCTGAGCTCTTGCCGATATTATCACATTAAATCTTCTCAACGGTCTCACAAGGAAGAAATTGTCATTGTTGTTATTATTATAATATTCCCGCTCTGTATCTCTCTTTGGAGATGAGACCTCAGAGAGGCATGATAATTTGCCTAAAGTTGCAAAGCAAGTCACTGGAAAAACTAGATTTAAATCCAGACCTGTAGCTTCCAAGGCTTAATAAGGTAAATTGGGTTACTTGACTTATAAAAGGATCTACCTGATAAATAGCATATACCTCTCCATTCTGTAAGAAGGGAAAATGAGATTTGAAGAAAAGATGGAATGTTGGGCCTTAAAACATCATAGCTGAAACAGACATGTACATTCATACAAACAAGTTTAGATCCAGCTATCAAAGCTGTTTTCGTTAATAACAGCTTGATGCAGCTATGACTTGTGTGCTACCCAATTCACTAAGCTAAAGTTAAAATACAGTGGTTTTTAATATACATCCATCACCATAAGTGAATTAAAGAGCAATCCCATCAACTCGCAAAGAAACCCTATGTCCAGATCCACAATGTGCTTTATATCCCAAGCTCCACACAGTCTTACTGACAAGCTGGTCTGAGATTGAATTAAGTGGGCCTCCTGCTTCATACTTTCAAATGACTGGAATTACAGGCGTAAATCACCCGACATCGTCAGATATCTATCAATAGATCAATTTAATAGGTGGTTTCTGTCAATGACTTCTTTTACTTAGGTTCAGGATTTTTTGTTTGTTTGTTGTTGTTGTTTTTAATATGTTGTAGTTGCCTCATTCAAGACAACAAAGAGTAACTGATAAGGGGACATTTCCCCAGTTCCCATTAGCCTCAAAACAGGAACTATTCAAAATGAAAAGGAAACCCAAAGCAAAGTTTTTTGTATGCATTTTGGGATAAAATATCTCTCACATATAGGAAAATTCATTCACTGTTGTTCTGAGACTAAGAGTATCAGATATGAGCTGAGATACAAACTTTATAGAAATAAGTTAAAATAAGCCTACTAGAGTGGACTCTAAACTAATGTAACTAGTCATATAAGAATTAAAAGTTCAGATACACACACACTGACAGGGAGGAGAGGGGATGTTGTGTGAAGATTGGTACCATCCTTTCACAATCTGAGGAAACATTAGACCAGGGACAGGAAGATTCAGTATTTTCCACACTTGGATCTTAGCCTTCTAGGCTCCATAACTATAAGGTAAATTTCTATTCTTTAAGCTATCCAATTGTAGAGAGAATATCTTGTGTATTGTATGGATGCATTACCTGTCAATGAAAAAAACTTATGGCCTATAGGAAAGGGTAGAATAGAAGATAGGACAACTGGGAGGTAGAAAGAATTCTGGAATAGAGCCAGGGATTAGCTGGGGAAGATGTGACAAGGATACATAGTACCTGGACACAGGTAACCAGCCACATGGAGAATGTAGATTAAAGTAAATTGGCTATCTTAGTTATGATCTAGTCAGAGAAGAGCCTAGCTATGTGGCTAAGGTATTTGTAAATATAATTTAAGTCTGGATTTTATTTCTGGCAACATGGGGCTGGGAAAAGAACCAGATTTAACCAGTCTGGTATTTTGTCACAGCAACATTAAAAAATGTATACAGCATTGAAATACAGCTTCTATGCAACTTTCCTAGGCCATTATTTCCTAGCAAGAATATTACTACCATTGTGCCACTTCTCTTTGATTTCTCTAAAATCTAATACATGATTTATTTTCTGAATTCCAGCCTTCCTCAAGAGCCATTTTTAAAGATAATCCTATACTATCCAAACGAATATATAGAATACGCAAGCCAATATTCTAAAAGTCATCATGGATACTACTTTATAACCACACTTTTCTAACACACACAGCCCACACACACCCTGCACAACTTTGAGGGGTTATTCTTTCTCGCAAGACGTGGAGATAAGTAATCCCATTACTATTTCAGATATTCAGAACTTCAACTTGAAAATTTAAACTTGAAAATCCTTCATGTTATCACTTAAATACCATCAAACCAGGAATAAACAAAATAAAAACAATCACATATAGCTTGATCATGCTAGCCCTTTTTGTCCTGGGAATACTCTTATTTCTGTGCATTGTGTTAAAGCTTGTCTCTAACAACATCAACATGTTGGCAGCCAAAGTACGTGACTTGAAACTGAAAATGGAACCCAGACAGAGTTATTAAATTAACAGACTAACAAGCCAAGGACAGGTAAGATTCTGTACAGAGCTTTACCAACCTAAGACAGAAGTGCATAGCTTTTGATAATGCATATTCCACAACGGGTAAAGAAGGCATTCTTGTCAGAACCACCTAAGACAGACTCAGTTTGGCTTATGCAATAAAAAAGGGGGAGGTGTGGAGAGCTGTTGGGGCTGCCTGGCAGGAATCTGACATTGGCCAAGGACAAGGAAATGGGCTGCTTGGAAGAAATCTGACATTGGACAAGGAAATGAACTGAAGGCAGGAATTTGACATTAGACTAGAACAAAGAAGTAATTTTAGGCAGGAATCTAAAAATTAGGCTAGAAAAAAGAAGTAATTACAGTCAAGAATCTAAATCTTAAGCTAGAACAAAGAAGTAGGTTCCAGGCATGAAAATGACTTTGGGCTAGGACAGAGAAGTAGGCTCAGATATTTTGGTCATGCTGATAAAGCCCTTAGAAATAGTGATCACAGGAGTGATCACGGGACTCTGTTTATTGTCCTGCTTGCTCTTTGCCTATCTGGGTTTATTGTCTTGCTTGTTCCTTGACTATTTGCATCTATTGTATTGCTAGTTCCTCAACCTAGAACTGACCTTAGTACTTGCATGTAATTTAAATGGTACAAGAGCAAAAAAGGAGGAGGAGAGATGGGACAGGGGATTAATGGGGGAGGGGGGAATGGAGAAAGAGGAAACATCTGAAATGTAAATAAATAAAATATTGAATTAAAAAAAGATATCAGGTTGCATGATCCATGCTGCTTAAAAGAATAATATGCCACAAAAAAAAAAAAAAAAAAAAAAAGCAAAAATTGTGTAGGAATGCAAGGCTGCTTCCTTTTCTGTATCAGCCCAAAATGTTATCATTTGGAGAAACTACAGAAGGCCAGTATGACTTGCCTGTTTAAACATGGTTCAGTATATCACTCCACAGCCTAATCTACTCCTGGTATTTCTAAGTACTTTTTCATGGTTTTCCAGGAATCTTCACAAGTCCTTTGGCTCTGGACACTGCATTTTTCTGCCTTTATAAATGTGTTCATGGCTTTGCCAAACCTTAATCTATTGAAAAGCCTTTCTACACAGAAATTCTTGCCAATATACATGCAGAAAAATATCTAATGGAAGTGGCCAGTTATACAATAGTCAAAGGCAACCTTTCTCACATAAGAATCGGAATTTTCAAACAAATAATCCATTTTCTGGAAAAATAAAATCATAGAAAAGCACTTAAAGCTTGAAATTCATCCTAAGTAAATATACCACTATAATTATCTGTTGCTGCATAACCCTTCATTGTGAGAATAACAATAAGAATAATAAAAATAACTTACTACTTGATGTTCTCCTAGTCCTGTGAGTAAACTGAGCTCAGCTGATGGACTCTTCCAAATAGTCTTTTCTATGGTTGTTGACAGTTGATGGTTGGGTGACACTAAGTTCAAAGCTGTCTGTCTTAGACATAAGCCCAACATAACTCCCTCACAGGAAAGTTGATATCCATAGTTGAGTGGAAGCAAACAGAGAGTGTGTGTGTGTGTGTCTATATCTCTGTGTGTTCACACATGCCCATCTAAGAGAAAAATAGAGAGGCTATGTCAAAATATTAATTGATCTCATGTTTGGGTGATAAAATTAGCTACATATTAATAATTTCTTCCACATTATGTTTAAACTCAAAGAAGATGAAAGAGAGGAGGAAGGAGAAATTGGAGGAGGCGGAAAAGGAGGAAGTGTTTCTGTGAATGTCAGACATTTTGGTCAAATTCTAAAATACAGATAGATTAAGACTGTTTTGGCCTTGAGGTTTTTTGTTTTCTCTTGTTTGCTTGCTTTGTTTTGTTTTTTACTGTTTTTTAATCTTATACTGGATAGAATCTATAATGTGTCTGATTTTGAAATGACCACACATTTTTTTAACTCACTTACTGTTGACAAGTAGATGTGGTGACCAGAAGGGATAGGCACCCTCCCTTTGAATCACTCCCTTCCTGTTATACTCCCTTCAGCCCTTGAATTTCTCTTCTTGAGCAAGAACTTCTCTAGCAAGTCTGTCATTCTCCCCCCTGTTGTGTCAAAGGACATGAGGCACACCCATCCTCAGCATACCATATGCTTCTTTGAAGCAGGACTGACATTTGTTCAGGCTCTGGTCAGTTCTGATACACTAACCACTAATACCAGTTGTCACACAGTTGTCTGTTGGCTATGCATCAACCCCATCATTTTCTCATTGAAGTAACTGAAGCCAAAAAGGCCTCAGACTTTTCTAGTGTCAAATATTGAGCTAACATTTCTGTCTTTTTCTTTCTCTTGAGCCTCTATAGCTTCCGGAAAATGCTGTGACTCTCCATAGTCTGTGGACCATATAGATAGCGAGTCATGAAGAACCAGGTGCATATATAAATATATATGCGCACACACACATACCCATGGGATTATACAGAGGTTCACTGAGGAGCCATCTCTGTAACTGCCTTTCCATAAGAACCTCTTCCTAGTTCTGTGATCTTAGCCAGAAGGGCATAACCTACACACAGGAGATGAGTTTTCAGCTGGAAATGGCAATAGTATGAACACAGTTTGGAAACAGCAGAACAAAAAATACTAGGCTCTGGATTAAGCAGGGCTAGATTGAACTTTCTACTTGGGAAATGTCTTGGGTAAATCACTGAACTTTGTTCAGCCTTAATATCTCCTCTGTGAAAGGAGTATTTTAACATCTACAAGGAAGGCACAAACTCAATGATGTCTTAAGAAGACAGCTGCATTTAATTGATGTTTTTGACAGTGACATAAAGCCCTGGTTGTCCAGAAATCCAAGCTTCACCCTTCACCTACCCACAACAGAACCTGCTGTCCCCTGATTCTTTTTAGAAATGGTCCTTTCTTGGTGAACCTCTAAGTGTCTGTGGTGGGGAACACTTCACCTTATTGATTCCTGACTACATATGTCCCCCACATACATTCTCTTCCTATCCCAAAATTCATGTCTGCTAAACTCCTGCGAAGGAGATACTCAAGCAATGAAATACTTAGTTGGCAAGTTGTGTGTCTCCTCTGCTGGTCCACATGAGCTTTTAGTCTCTAGTGCAGTATTATTGAAATTATTTAAATCAGAGGCTTTAAACATTTCATAGCTGCCATGACTAGACTATGGCAATGAAATTTATTAGGGACTTCTACATATTAAAGTTAATGAAGTAATTTTTTTCTTTGTAAAACTACCTTCAAGTCACAATCATATTTGAACTGATTACATGTCTTTAAACAAAAATTAATACTATTGAGTAGAAGCCTTCAGATAAGAACAACAAATGAGATTTAGTAGAAATAAAATGTCAAAGTAACTGAGGCATTGCTATACCCATTTTACAGCTTGCATTGTGGAGACCGAATAATTTGTACAGACTAGAAAGTTATGAGACAAACATACTACGCACAAGCAAAGCAAAGCAGGGCAAAACATGTCAGTATGATTTGAACAGAGCACTGTCTAGTGACCCATGGAGATAATAAGAATTTTTTTGACTGCCCTAGGCTGTGAAGATACGACTCTCAGTGAATAGTGGTGAAGGGAAGGGAGCTTTCACTAAAAGTAAACTAAGATTTTCCCATGTGAAAATTTGTCAGTTACCAATACTAATTGGCACCATTGTAGAAATGACAATTCCTGTCTATTGTCACAAAATCAAGATGATCAGCAATCCAAACCTGTCACTCCACTAGAGACTGAAAACTCATGAGAGCCAACAAAGGAGACTTACAACTTGCCAACTAAGCATTTCATTGCTTGAAGAAAGATTGCAAGTACTGAGAAAAGAGGACAAAGGGCAGAGGGTAGATTGACCACGTGGCCTTCTACAAAGTGTTTGCGATAATTTCCAACCCAATAAGCCCATATAACAAACACACAATGCAGTTATTATAATTATAAACTATGTCTAGGTTGGGCAGATCTAACACTATACTGACTTATTCCCCAGCTATAAGACCTCTTGCAACCATGTTTTTTCCTAGCCACTTGGCTCTGGTCCATCATGGCTTCCTTCTCCTCCTCAGTCCTTTCTCCTTCCTTTCTAGTCCTCCTCTGTCTCTCTTCCTGCCTCACTCTCAAACTTCCAGTCCCACCTTTCTCCTCCACTGCCCCCCAAAAGGCTCTAGTCTTTATTGATCCAGCTAAAATGGGGAAGAAGGTTCACATGAGATGCCTAAGTAAGTATTGCTAGTGGGAGGAGCAACCCCTCTTGAGCAAGCAGAATTAACATCAGAATACAAACAGCACCAAGCCAACCCACAACAAAGTGTGGGATAGTCCTTTCCCACCAGGGTGTGAAAGTATCTTACTAGATGCCATTCTATCAGTCCTCTTTCTTTCTCTGAAATCCCTGCCATACATTAGAAATGCCCCTAAAAAAAAATCAGCTGGTGTTCTAAAGATCTACTCAGTTTAAAATGGTAACACCGGTACCTGCACAGCTACAATTCCAACCAAATTTACTAAACAGGAACATTGGAAAAATTGGGCAAGAAACAAAAAGTGCCTTTTGACTTAAATATGTCTTAATTCTTTGTGCTGGATAATTTTATGTCAACTTAACACAAGCTAAAGTCATCTGAGAGGATGATCCTCAATTGAGACAAGCGTGTTAGGGAATTTTCTTAATTAGTGATTGATGTCCAGTCCAGTCCACTCTGAGTGATGCCATCCCTGGACTGGTGATCCTGGGTTCTATAAGAAAGCAGGCTGAGCAAGCCATGGGAGCAAGTCAGTAAGCAGCACTCTTCCATAGACTCTGCATCAGCTCCTGCCTCCAGCATCCTGCCCTGTTTGAGTTTCTGTCCTGACTTCCTTTGCTGATGAGCAGTGATGTAGAAACCTAAGCCAAATAAACTCTTTCTCCTCCATGCTTTGGTCATGGTGCTTCATCACTGTAATAGACACACTAAGATATTCTTCCATCTAATATTTATAATTTCATTTGAGATTGTGTAAGAAGTACTACAAGAGAAAAAAATGGGAGACAGTGGAATCTCCTATGTTAAGTTCAAGGGGTCAATTATAAGAGCCAGTGTTCCCTGTTAGAATGCTACTGGTGATCTGTTGGAATGGATTATGACAGTAAGAGTCTATTACTTAGGTTCACTCTGGTGGTAATTTGTTGAGAAATATTGGGTTACTTGCTTCATCTTCCTGGCCTTTGTCTTACCTGTGGTAAGGTTGGCCAGACAGTTTCTACGTCTCTAGGATGACTCAATGCCGTTCAAGGGCATCTTGTTACAAATATATTCTTTTCTTCTTTGCTTTCTAGCTAGGGTCTCATTTTATAACTTTGTATTCTAGCTGGACCAGAACTTATTCTGTAGACCAGGCTAGCTTTGTACTCTTGGATGATTTGCCTGCTTCTGCCTACTGAGCACCAGAATTGCAGCTATGTGCAATCCTGCCAGAGAAAGGATAATTCAGTCTCTTCCCACCCTTTTTCTTCCTCCCTCCCTCCCTCCCTCTCCTTCCCTCCCCCCTCTCTCCCTCTTTCTCTGCCTACGGATCAAGGAACTCTCAGCTACTTGTCTATCACCTTCTCTGTCTGCATGTTGCTATGCCTCCCCACCACAATGATTATGGACTAACCTCTGAAACTATAGTTTCAGTCAGCCCCGAATTAAATGCTTTCTTTTCTAAAAGTTGCCTTGGTCATGGAGTCTCTTCACAGCAATAGAACAGTGACTAAGACAAGCAGTAAGTAATCTTAACTGCTGAGCTGGCTCTCTAGCCCGACTTGCAATTTAAAGTGCAAGACATGTTTATTTCTGGAAATTTCCATCTGATATTTTCTGACAATTCTTGACCACAGGCTGCTGAAACTGTAGAAAGCAAGATTACGTACCCAGAAAGGGAGCTATGTTTATCATTGTTCAACCAAAAAACAAACAAACAAACCCTTCTTTCTTAGAACTGGTTAGTAAAGAACACATCTTGAATGATACCCTTCTCTGAAATCACTCAGAACAACTCTCTCTATTCTTCCTTTTCAGTAGTTTTCTCACCTGACTAGTGCTGACATCATTTACTCAGTGTCCCAGCTTTAGACCCTTTACTTGTATCTATCTAGCCTCTGCTCTTGGGACTTTGCCAAGCTGAAGCTTCAACAGACAGTTTGGCTTTTCTTCAGCACTCATCCTATCTTGCATTCTCTCATCTCCTGATTGTACAGCACACCCTACTCCATGCATGCATCCCAACGTTGGCAAGAACTGTTTCTTACAAAGGAAAAATAAATAGAAATTTGCACACTAGGATAACAGCACTAAATCACGTCGCTGGGTACTACCTGGAGATCCCAAACAGAACCCAATGTATCTTCAACACAGTGTCAGTTTCCAGCTATTTTGTAAAATAATAATTAGATCTCCACAGGATGGACGGTGGGGAGAGTTTGTGCTTTTGCTTCCTCCCCCTGCAACTGGCTATTCTAGGTGGAAGCTGAATAAAATGGCTGTGGAGGCACGATGCTGGCCCACTTTAAAGCTTCTATTATGAAACCCAGTTGCATAAGCTATAAGAGCAAATAACATATTCTCAGGAACAAATTCTAGTGAATCAGCTCATTTTAGATTCACATCTTCATCTGTCTCTGAAGTGGCTTATTTAAATTTTAATAGAAACTGTTGGATGTGGCGCTCCAGTGGAAGCAATGAAAATAACACTGTTTATCCCCAAGATAAAATTGTGTTGGGAGTTGAAAAAAACACAGAGAAAAATATGATGCTAATTTCTTGAAAACAAACCTTCTCTGTCCCACTTTGTAGAAGCTGGACAAAGCAATATAAACTCTATTGTACTGAACAAAGGCAATGATGGCTTTTTTTTTTTTTTTTTTTTTTTTGTGTTGTGACTCACTATCCTTTTATGTGTGGATTTTTAAAAGCAATAATATAAAAAAAAACCTTTTGTAAAACTGAAAAATAAACCTTACAAAACAAATGTTTGCCATTGTTTAGGGGTAGTGGGGGCGGGGCTGCAAATAGAAGGCAGGGTGGGGAAGTAAATTAAATATCATTTCTACTTTCTACATATGTGATTATGGAAAAGGGTACTAACAATGATGGGACACATACAGTCTCTCCAATGAACAATGTGCATGGTGCTGTCATGAAAAGGAAATCTAGAATGTGAGCAGTTACTTGCCTAGCCCAGTATTCGCAAATGTCAGTCTCCTTCACACTTGCTAGACTAAGAGTTAGTCAATCAGGGCCATGGGTCACATCTGTGCAGCTTCCTGTGTTTGAGGGCAGTTTCATGGAAACACAGCCAAACTGTTAAACATATCTATGGTTGCTTTGGTACCATAGCTGTAGAACCCTGTGGTTGCAACAGACAGTTTGGCGAGAGCCCAGAATATTTACTCTTCAAAGTTTCCTGGAAAAAGGAAACTTTCATTCCTATAACTTTCGTTCCAGGCAGTTTTGAAATTTAGGGATCATATCAGGTAAACCCAGCTCCCCTACTGCCACGTAAAATCAGTTGTCGGAGCCTATGGATTCTACTTCCAAATTACCTGTTAAGTGTTTGTGCCTCAGTCCATTCCTGTAGCCACCACTGTGATTGTAGTTACCAGTATTACTGCACTTATTTACACACACACATATGTATACACATATATACAAACTCATTTCAAGTGAGCTTCCTAAAATGTAAAACATGCCTAAAACACAGATCATGCTTTTAACAATTGGCCATCATAATGCTGTGCATAGATTTGATTCTTTAACATTTTCTATAAAAATTTAAGCTTTTTATTTTCCTTTTTGTTTTTTTTTTATTTTTTATTTGTTTGTTTGTTTTTTGTTTGTTTGTTTGTCTTTAGGGAAGAATAAAACTACCCTCACTGCAAGCTCTGTGTTATAGCACATGGCCTATTCCTTTGAAAAAGCAGAGAGTAGTGGCTAAGACAGACAAAACCCTGAAACTCCTCTGCTACTTACCAGTTTTTTGACCAAACATTTCAAATTGGTAACTGTTCATTCTATACATATGTAAAAGTGAAAATAAAATCATATGTCATGTAGTAGCATAACACAATCATACTATGTTGTGAGTGCAAGATTGAGTAACACATGGGACTATTTTGAATTACAGGAGGGTTTGTTATTCTATGAAAGGTCATCAATATAATTAGAACGGAGGGACAAGAGATGTAACTCAGTGGTAGAGCAGAACATTGGCCTGTCATAGAGAAGGCCTTGAGTTTTATTCCCTGAATAACAGAAATGACAAAAGAGTTTAATGGAAGTACCACTAACTTCTTCCCTCCAATCTCCAACTGTGCATATTGGGGGTGTATAATTATCTAAAGTACATACCTATGTGCCAATAACACCAGACTGCTTGAATTTTCCTCCAAAGTCCCTGGTATTAAATGTCTCTTTTTCACTTGCTATTCTCTCATAATCCCTGGTCTCCAGAGTGAATCCTTGTTGTCAATTAATTCTCTCTAAAGAATACATTCACCCCAAAGCCAACTGCTCCCATTTCCTTCCTCTCTCTAAAACAACCAAATGAAAATTGCTGTTTTCTATGCACAATAATGAAATTGGTTGAATAGAGTGATAATAGATAGATTAGATGTGCTAAAGATCAGAGGTCCCCACTGGGCCCTGTGAGGGCCTGGGGGATGAATGACATAGCACATAGTAGATAGATAGATAGATAGATAGATAGATAGATAGATAGATAATAAGCAGACAGGTAATAGATAGCTGATAGATTGATAGAAGACAGATAAATGATTTATAGATGATAGATAAATGATAGACAAAGATAGATGATAGACACATAGATGTATAGATAGATATAGATGATATATAGATAGATAGATAGATAGATAGATAGATAGATAGATAGATACATAGATACATAGATAGATACATAGATAGATACATAGATAGATACATAGATAGATACATAGATACATAGATATAGATAGTCAGTTATAGATACATGGTAGATAGATAAATGATAGAAAAAGATAGATGATAGATACATAGATACATAGATAGATATAGATGATAAAGAAGTACATAGATACATAGATATATAGATAAATATAGACATATAAATACATGATAGATAGATAGATAGATAGATAGATAGATTAGATAGATAGATGAAGTTAAATTATTATAACTCCTCTTCATACTTACATACATAAAGTATTATTTATGTAAGTTGCTACCTCAATAGTCCTCAACATGATGGTTACACTTTGGTGAGATATTTGTATCCACTTTGTTTTGATATTTTTAGAAATCTATTTATATCTCCTTCAATTTTTTTCATCTATTAGAGAACAACAAGGATACCTTCCTCACTTTAGAATGACCTATTTTGTCTTCTCTAAAGGCATTAGGTGCTCATGAGATGCTTATTAACTTGCTCCCTGTGGTTGAGACAGTTCTGTATCATCACCACCACTGCAGCTCAGTAGGCTTTTGGGCAAATGTTTGTGGAATTGTGCCAAGATGAAACTGCAGCTTTGATATCTGTTCCTTGCTTTCTAAAATTACACTTGAAGAGCAGTGACAGTGCAACTCAATATGAAAAGGACAAAGCTTTGACACTCTTGAGTTAGAGGGAAAGGCAAGGAGCCTAGGTCTGAATACCAATGCAGGTAGGAATCAAGCCGACAATAGAAGGGGACAGCTACAGTATGTGGCAGCTAGAGAGAGAATATGGACTTATTTCTCATTCCTCCCCCAGGCCTTCACAGGGTCCAATGGAAGACCTCTGATTCTTAGCATCTTAATCCTTGCCTTCAGCAAGTTATCGCTACTGCTCACCGCCATACTACCTGCTGTACTATTCTTTCCTTTGTGAACAGTGTGCTCTTTCAGATACCCTAGACACACATAATAATGGGACTACCATGTATAGGCAGTGGTTAATGCTAAAAATGCAATAAGGATGAATTGTGTGGCAGACACTCACAGCCTGAGGCGCAAAGAAAGAGGTCCATGAATAACTAAAGCCACGGATACAAAAACAATGGAGGCTAAAGTGTATGAAAATTGCATGCATATATTACCAGGTAAATAATAATGGTGCAAAACATTCCTTGCAGTAGAGATTTTTATGTATTTTTCTATAAGAAGTCACGTTATAGGAATGGATATGCATATGTGTGTATATGCATTAAACTATTAACATAAAAATATTAAAGTGGTTGAGCCCAACTATGATGAAAAATTCCTCTTAATACATGATTTAACAAGAAGTATACCTATTCTAATTTTAGGAACATAAAACATTGATATCAGCAATAGTCAACATGTTGATGAATGAACTGTTCTGTTGATTGAATAGATATCTGTATCTAGAAGCCATAGGAGATCAGATACTTTCTTCATAGTCTAATAGCAAGGGAATTTGCATGTGACATACACATGATTAAGTGGGAGCTCCGACCAACCATGGAACTTTTCATCTTCAAGCAGTGACATAAAGCCTCACAGTAGTAGAGATGATTGGTCCAAAAGTCTGGTTCAGGAAGCCACTGATGTGATGGTATGTGTCCAGAGACGGTAACAAAAGCTTCCGTTTGACTGGGTCTCTGGTATGGCCGTGGGTAGATATGACTTCCTTTGATTGCTATCTCTTATCCTGGGCTGTTTTGCTGGCCCTCCTTCAATTTTGTGAGCCTGCCCATTTTATTGCCCATTTAATTCATCTTATTTTTAAATAAGCCAGAGACTTTTTCTGTGGCCTTCAAACACCGAGAGTGGTAAGTAACTACTATGTGTAACTGATTCTTTTTGTTAACTTTTTTTTTCCAAACAATTCAATTTAATGGCCACATTCCAGCATGGGATTGTTTTTCTGAGATATTAAACTTTAAGAGGACCTAAATAATAGTTATTCTAACCAAATGGACATTTTAATAATAGCTATTATCAAATCAGCCCCTAATAGTATCTTAATTTGTCATGGCTTAACAAAGACAACATGACCCATTGGAGAGAAAACTCTGGGTATGTGATGTATCAGAAACATGTTTTTCTTAAGTTATGATGGTTCTTTGTCATTTTATGGATCAAGACAAGCAAAATGCTATTAAATGTTGTTTTGAAGCATCTAATTATAACTGTGCCAATAAATATGCATTTTCTTTCTAAATATACATAAAATGGAATTTTATAAAGCTAGGGAAAATGTCTCCAAAGGTACATGGAAAATATTTAGGATAAATCAAGCCAATCCCCTTTTCTTTCTTCATTATTATTTAAACTTTGAGTGTTGACTAACCAAAACCATGAAAATGTACTGCAATAGTACCTATCCAATCAACTCCTTTATGTGTCTAGTACAAAAGTTAGTAAACAGAGGTTCATGCTGGCTACATACTTCATATCTGAGATGTTCCACCTTCATTATTATTCACTTCTCTGGTTTTGGCTTAGTCTGTTTGCCTAGAGTCGTGATGTTTAGCAAACTCCTCACTTTGTTGTGAGTTTAGAAATCTATGGGTGGGGGAGTTCTATGACCCATTTAGCACATCCACCTCCCACAGTGGAAGAGCTTTCAAGCAAGCTTGTCCCCACAAGGCTGGAAGATGAGGGTCATAGAAAATATCAAACACCCCTACAAGTGAAAGGACTGTGTTCTAAGTCACAGGAGCTTGAGGGAAAGGTCACGTTCAAATGTTCAGTCACTTGTCTCTAATAGAAAGTCACAAAGGTGCCCTGAAATATTCCTAACTAAAAATCTTTTTTATTAATTCTGTTGACATGTTTTTTGTATATCAGGACTATTCTCTCCCCCAATATCTCTTTTATCTCCTTCCTATTTCTTTGAGTCTGCTTCCATCCCTAACAGCTCCTTTCCCAAATCCTTTAGTTGTTGTTACTGTTTTGAAACTCATTTAATTAACCAGGGTCATCTGTGTGAGCACTGGATTCAACTATCTGTTGGTGAATAGTAGGGTACCCAGTGGGTACGCAACTTAAGAAATGATCCCCTCCTCCCTGAATCTGTCAGTACCAAAAAGGTCAGCAGAGAATTGAGAAGTTCACTAGGAGCTCCTGAGTGCCTTTCCCATCTGTGCCTAACTGCTGATGGACTATCTTTGTGTTATTTAACTTTTGTCTTCTTCTCCAGATCATGGTACTTCAAGTCCTGATTGCCTAAATGACTATCTTGTCCCCATAGTTCAACAAGGGCATCTGTATTTCCTCCTGTTCCCACTACTGTTGCAGCTGCTACTGCTATCCAAGGCCCAAATACTGACTTTAGTACTCAAAACAGCAATGTTGGTGGTGCCAGCACCATGCTAACACCCTCAGTTGGCTCACCCTTTGAGAAGAGTCAGTGTTACAATACCTTTGACAATTTCCATATCAGTTTTTGATGCTGTAACATTTCCTGAGTGGGCATATCTCTCTGTCCAGTTTCTCTGCATATACTATCTCAATATACCCATGACAATACTACAGCTATGAACTAGGATCTGTCTACTGGCCAACTGCCTTTCACTTTCTTTAAATGAGCATCTAAACAGCATTGACATAATTTGGAAACATACTGTGTAGATTTCATCCTTGCATTCTTACTTATTAGATATATTACTTTGTCCTGTGCTTCAGGATGCTTTCCTATCTATGAGAGGTACCTCAAGCACCAGAATAAAGAATCACTATGGAGTGTTTAAACTTGTTGCTGGCCTATTGTAAAGTGTCAAGTAAGTGTTAGACATTTGGTGTTTTGCTATGATGGCAGGCATTAATTTAACAGGTGGTAAGCTCAGAATAGATTTGGCTTGTTGCAGCTTTTTATTGAATTGATGCTAAAGATATAATTAGTGTGACAATGTCAACATCGAATGGGAGACCACCGATTGAGAAAGACTGTGAAGTGCTTATTTAGTCTACAAGTATCTATGCAACCCTTTTGTGAAGGTTGAAGATCAAAAGAAAATGAAATTGGATGACCATAGGCCCATATGCATCATCTGTGTCCTTAATAGGGACATTAAGGGGTCTGGGAGGATAGATTGTGTAATGGTGGCAGATATGTGAGAGGACAGGTCGCAGTGCTGAACCAAACCTACCATCATGCCCCTTAGCAAGGGATTAGCAGGTCACATTTGCCCACAAGTTAGATTTCTGGAACTGTTGGGAGGAATTCTAATAAAACGTCAATCCTTCCTAAGCTTACAATCCCATGGTGTTTGACCAAGAGAATATCCCTAAGCAAGCTCTTCCTGTTCCTTATGGTACAGATAGTATATATCAAACTGATATATTGCAGAACAGGAAGCCAAATAAAGGACACACATTTGAACATGCACCAGTAACACACACACACACACAACACACACACCCTGCTTGGCTCTTTTGTTTCTTGAAACATGGAATCTTCATTTGTACTCATTTATATTATTGAGAACTTTACAGAAAGAAAACAAGGGACATAATATGGAGAGAAAGAAAACATGTAAGGAGTTTATTTTTTTAATGGGCAAGATAGCAAAATCAGGTGAACTCAAAACATATTTTTGACTGCCAACCTATTCCTTATTCCCTAAAGATTCTGGTTATTTTTCTCTAGTTTCCGAGGCCAGGCAACATAGTTCAGTGGAATGTATTACTTAATATAGTAAACCTACTTCGAGCACTTACTGGACAAAAAACATATGGCTGGATGCATTGGAACCTATGAAACTCAAAAAATACATGTCTTTCTTTTTGCCCCATCCACTTCTGCTAACATAATCACCGTGCATCTCTAGTAGTCTATGGTGCTCAGTCTATAGTCATTATGTTCTTGAGGAATATATGTGTGTGTGTGCGTGTGTGTATTAGAACATGGTAAAGGCATGTCACCAGCTGGCAGCTAGATCTCTTTCTTTACAAACAATTCACACTAGTGAAACACTGGCTAGGATTTCAAAGACCACTAGTATGAAATTGTGTGCTTCCTCCAGGCATGCATCCAACCTTTCAACATTGCAACATGATGTTGTCACCCACAAAGTTCATACTTCTGAACCTTACATTTCAAATACAAAAAAGAAGGCAATGTTTTAAGTAAGTTTATGATTTTGTGCTGGGCTGCGTTCATAGCTACCCTAGGGCTACAACAGTCCCAGGAAGTTCTCATTTGTTTTGATAGCTGCTTTGTCATTACCTCAATTCACCTC
Organism: Mastomys natalensis; assembly: GCA_021653895.1. Taxonomy (NCBI): domain Eukaryota; kingdom Metazoa; phylum Chordata; class Mammalia; order Rodentia; family Muridae; genus Mastomys; species Mastomys natalensis. The sequence goes on from JAJTUV010000033.1 coordinate 677,727, forward strand.
AGTTCAGTTTTGGAAGCTTCCCATTGTTATGTCGTATTAGCACATGTACTGAAATATTTGCCAGTTGGTTTTGACCTTGCCAAAATACTTCTTATCAGACCTTTTGGACAAGGTCTGCTTTTCAGAAAGGGGCTTCAACACATAGTGGGTTCCAGTCTCTGTCAGCTCTCTCCACTGTACCTTTCTGGTATAAATGGGGTGTTGCCATGGTCAGAGTTTTGTGCCTTTGGGATGATTCCTCTGAAGAAAATTGGATCACTGGAAGAAAGTTATGAAAATATCTGATCACCCAAGTGAGAAGAAATGAAAGTCTGAGCTAAGTTAGTAATGGGGAGGCAGAAGGGGAAAGAAATGAGAAGGACATTAAAGGAAGCAAATGGCCTGGAAATGCGACTATGTGAGATTCAAATTCAACTGGCTGGAGTAGGCTGGTGATCCGTAAAGCGCTGTGCTGTTTCAGAGAAAATGGTCTTTATGGATCACAGCCACCAGAGAAGATGCAAGGGGGAGGAGGAGGTGGAATCCGAGTCCTCAATAACAAAGAGTGGACAGAATGGGACTCCAGTGGGGAGATGTGGTCTCCGTCATGCAAGACTGGGAAGGTAAGAAAGAAGGGACATGCGCATACTGTTCTTGTTTGTACAGCTCCTATTCTCTTCTGAAACCATCTCTCTTTTCTCTAAATAATCAAATAATTGTGAACCAGTAACAGCGGCAGTACCCTTAGGCCTTAACTCTAACATGAAGTTGGCCTGAGTAGTTGGTTCAAATCTGGAAAAATCAAGAAAAGAAATCCAATTAGAATCTTTTAAAATATCGTGCTGATCTACTCTGAAGCATGAGTCTTTTGCGTTGAGCTGAGCTGAAGGTTCCCGCCCTCTTCTCCCCTCTTCTACCCCACTCCCACACACTGAACGTTTCCCAGGGCTCTTACAGTTGTATGTAATAAAACTCAGTGCCAATTAGCTTAAGAGCTTAAGACAGAGAAAGAGTTTAACCTGGTTCCCAGGGCGGTATTCCTCCCACTATGCCCAACTAATTCTATCACCCTTGTAGAGACTTCAGCAGAGTTGTGAAATATAGATAGCAACTCCCCTCTGCGAAAAGATGTGTTTTCTTAATTACACAACTGTCTGCTCACCATTTCTTCATTTTTGCTTTGCCACAACTTTGTGCATTGTTTTTAAAGAGACAGATCCAAGATGGCATTACTCTGCATGTGTACATCTATGCCCATTCCATGTGGGGTGCTCCCGATTTTGAGCTGTGCTTGTTTCTTGTTCTCCTCACATCCTGAGGCTTTGTTTTGTTTTGGTTTGGGTTATGTTTTTTTGCAGTGGAGGGATGTAGTTCTATAAGATGAGAAATATTCACATTTTCTTCACTGAAGACACTGTTGTGCTATATTCCAGGGTTTGTAAGATGAGCCATCATCCATACCTAGCTACAGAATTGTAACATGAACCAAACCTAGCTCATGAATCTGAGGGGGTCCCAAGCTTCTTCTAGCATCAGTTTTAAGTTTAGGGTAACATGTGTGTATCTCCAAACACCTTCTTTCTGGGGGTCACAAGGACAATAAAATTCCATTGCCAATGGAGTAAGTAAATTTTTTTGGTACAATCATAGAAAAACATATTTGATAAGTAATTGAAGTTACTTAGATAGAAATATGTATTTATTTATATATTTCTTTCTTTACTTACATACTTACTTGCTTACTTACTTACTCCCTCTTTGGCCTGGATACAGTGAAATAGGTTTAAAATCCCAGCATTGAGAAGTTATGGCAGGAGAATCAAGAAGGCATTCATGTCCAGTCTGGCCTACATGAAACTGTACACAAGAAAAGCATAGCAGGTAGAAATGTTCAGCTTTTAAAGCAAAGTCATCCAATCATATAAGTTACACAGATTAATGCTTCTATTGTAATATTTACATCTATGCTTCCCCCATGCTTTTACCATATTCCCTCTCCTTACTGTTCTTTCTTGTCCACCTCTCTCTACTCTTCCTCCCACATGACCTATTCTCCCATCCTAGCTAGGCAGATTTAAGTAACACTAGACTTTTGAGTCTACACTTACTACTGAACTCATATTATAGACATGTTAGGAAAAATCAGCAAATCACAGGAAAACTTTCTGAATGAACTCAGGGACTCGTTCAATAAACACAATTGCAGGGGAAAATCTGAGGCTTGTCATAAAAATAATTACTCATATTTTCTAAGCGTTTTCCAGAGATTTTCCTCTCAGGCTTTTGTCTGAGATAATGAGAGCAGGCACTGTAATTTTCATCCCCCTTTGACAGCTGCTGAAATCAAGGTACAGAGTGGTTAAGCAAATTTTCAAAGGTCAGATGGCTAATAAATGGAGAAGGTCAGATACAAAGAGATAGCATCCTGTCTGTCTGTCCAGGAAGCAGCAAGAGGAAAGCTAGAATCTGAGGTTAGAGGTTATAAGACATTCAGTTATCAAATTATCTTAGCATGGCTGCCTCACTTAGGAAATGTGAATAGATATCCTGTCTGTAGTACAGAGATGGATCAGTCACCGCTTCCTTCTCTCAGTGTGTAGCATGCCTTACCAGCTTCAATTCACAAAGTCATGATTAACATATAAATCTGTGAACATACAGAACAAAAAGATCGCATATACCATCACTAACCATATGACATTACCATCAACCCAGTTCTCTGAGCTGAAAGTCTCCAATGCAGCCTATGCCCCTCCTTCCTTACCTTTGCCCTTGACATCCACTGGTCCTTGCATCTCATTCAGGTTACCTCCATAATGTGTCTCACAAAGCTGCTTTCTCCTGTGCATAGGCATAGCTGATTCTGCTATGCCTATCACAGTCCTGACTCCAGGGAGTCTGCCTCTAGTCTCAATCCACTCTAACCAGCCTCCATAGTGCTTTCCACAGCAAACCTTTAAGAGATCTATATGATCAGACTGGGCCACAGAATTCATTATCTCTTCTTGGGCACAGATGATCTACCACTAGCTTGTTTTCACATATGCATCCTGCGTCACCTTCCATTTCCCTTCCAGAAACTTCTAGATCCATGCACCATCTTCGACTCTCTAAAGCTCCTTGTTTTATTTTCCCCTTTATAGTGGCTTGCTCTGCTTAGGAAACTTTCCTCACTTTAGACTCTAGAAAATACTTCATCATCATCATCATCATCATCATCATCATCATCACCATCATCACCATTATCATTAAAACTCAGAACAGTATCAACTCTTCTAGGATACTATTCCTGATTGTTAACCATAAACTAGGCTGCATGTCCTCACCTTTAGCTGTTTGTGTATTTCTTTGAAGGTAGAGACAGATACAGGGTATAGTATTCTACTAAGTTTAAAAGCAAATTCTAAGGGTGTCTGGGCTACTAGTTTTGCATTCGGACAGAGACAAGCTAATTGATTCTTCTATACCTTATTCATATATGTGTAAAGGAATATGTAGTAGTTGCTTCTGGGGCTGTATCAAGATACCACAAACTAGGTTGTTTAAAATAGCAGAGAAACGTATGCTGTCACACTTCTAGATGCCCGAGCCTTATATTGAGAAGATAGGAGGGCCATACTCCCCTCTACACCCTGGAGCAGGTCCTATGTTCCCAGCTTCCAGTGGCTCAGGACATTTCAGCTCTGTGACTGTACCACTCCACTCTCTCTGGTGATCATGGGACATCCTACTCTGTGTCTCCTAGAATGACAGTTTTCATTAGATATTTGGGTCACTTCAGTAATCTAGGATAATTTGCTCATCTCAAGATCTGTAACTTAATGACATTTGCAAAGACTCTTTTATCTAAGTAAGCAAACATTCCCAGGTTCTCAGGGATTAGGAATCAACATCTTTTCTGGAGGGTTAACCTACACATACTATAAGTAGCAATATCTTGCTTAGCTTTTATGGTTTTTGTAAATCTTAAGAAGAATGATACATGTAAAATTTTCGAGAAAGTACCTGACTGCCAATAAATATTCAGTGAGTGACAACTGTTATTAGTATCACAGGGTTTAATGACAATATCACAGAGGTGATATTTATACACATAGCCACTTAGATCTTATTTTCCCAATTTAGGACTTAGGTTTCTTACACGAAAAATGTTCTACGTACCTGACATGTGTTGCTAACAGCAAGGGTTTAAATAGGTCATATGCTAATTAATCTTCATCTCTAACAAGAAAATTCAATTAACCAGAACTCTCGTCCCTTATAACACATGAATCTGAGCACTGCTTCCAGCGGAGTCTCCCTCATAAGGAAGATTATTCACACCAACAGCATAGAGTGCCTTTCTCTTTGCCAGTACTCAAATAATAAATGATTTCATCGGAAATGAAACTGAAGAGGTCTAGTGTATGTGATTATAGACTCAGAAAGGCTGGGAGAACAGCTGTCAAATAAGTATCTACCCTGCATGATTACAGACTTGAGGGCTGGACCAAGAATGACAAAGAAAATGACTTGCCTCAGGTTATTCCTTAAGGAAATGGGGAATTCATCCAGAGTCTTTCCAGTCTTATTCTTATCAATGATCTGTTTCATCTTGGTGGCAGTATTCAATGCAAAAAAAAAAAAAAAAATCAATACTAATAGTGTTATTGTCTGTTCCCAAGAAGGGAGAAAGTCAAGAACCCATTTAATTGACTTAGCAAAATCTCATTCCGGGGAGTTTGCAATATTCTATTCCAACAGATCTATGTAATGATATAGATCAAGCCTTATAATTTATGTTTCATTTATATTTTCACCAAAGAAAAGCCGTGTGGTTTTACCTACCATCTTATCTTGAGGTCAAGTTCCCTTGGTCACTCGTCATCCATGTTCACATTTCTTCTGCTCTAACAGAATGAAAAAGTCACTAACTCTGCTGCTATGCCTTAATTCCCCCAGTCCAAACTTTCTTTCACACTTCTGTTCTTTGCTTCTTGAATTCCTTCCCTATTTCAACACCTCCAAATCCAGTCTTCCTTTTAAACTCAATTCAAGTCATGTTATTTGTGCCATAAATCCTTATTGGCTCCCTACTGGACTTGACATTTCCTGTCTCTGAAATCCAATTTCAAATTTTCTGCACCTCTCTTGTGTATCAACCATTTCCTAGATTGTATTTATCTATACTCAACTTAATTCATACCCGTCCCCTGGTTTTTTAGAAAGCCAAGAACATTTGTAAGATGAGAGTTAAACAAACAACATTTGTTAGGAGGCTTGTTACAAACTGTAGACGTCAACATGTCCACAGAAATGTCTGAGGAAGTTAAACATTACACATTGCTATCCCACCACCAACAATCTACACCGTAGTTCTGAGAGTAAAGCCTGTGAAGGAAGTCAGTAAGAATAAAGACAAAATTAACGAAGCGAAGCTAATAGATAGGAGACACAAAAAGTATGAGGTAGCAATAGTACAAGTGGATGGCTGGGATAGTGATATGAATGAGTGACAGCAGGTTCAGAATAAGGAGAGGCAGTGACAGAGATATGATGATGGTACCCTGGTGTGTTTCACCAAAGACATACCCTCCCCTAATCCTCCCACAAATGTTCTTGGGGCTTTGCTACTCCAGATGATCATCCCAGCTCTTGTTTATCTGAGGCTGACTCCCAGTGACTCCTATTTTATTACCTTTTCTGGAAAGGAAACAGTGACAAAGAGGACCTGCAGCCTAGGGAACACTGTGGGAATCACCTGTCCTATAAACTGCTAGTAACTCCTACTTCCTACTTAACTTTAATCCCCATAGTCACCTTTGCAGACAACTAGGCATCCAACCCTTTAGCATCAACCAGCTGAGAGGAGGAAACTGAGACTCAGAGAAGCTTGGAGATTTGCCCAAGGAAATGAGGTCAGTAAAGAGAGCAAGACACCCAAGTCCCAAGTTGTCTGGCACCAGGATCTGGTCCTCAGCCCACGGTTGGGCTGAGAGCTCTCAAGTTCATTTAACATAGGAGATCCAATGGCACTTGCTTTCAGATCACATTCCACAAATGACAGCAAGGTTAGCCAATCAGCAGATGGAGCAAAAAGCCTTAGACACACACACACACACACACACACACACACACACACACACACATGCGCTAACATTGATGTCTTACAGCTAGTAAGTTTATATACAAAAACAGTTGCTCTCCAATGGATGAAGGGTTTTGCTTGTATAAATGCATCTTAAGTTCAAAATACAACAAAAATATATTTCAGGGCCTAGAGATACAGATGAGTGAGGAAACAGTTGCCTAACATGCCAGAAATTAGTACTATACACATAAAAATGCATTAAATACCCTTAATCTTCCCAACATCACAGCTAAGGTTGGTCTTCTTTAATCACAACCAGAACACTTAGAACAATCTTCAAAAAATCATCTAATGCAAACACTATCTTTTAAATAAAAAAGCACTGTGAATATCTCATGCAAATTACTGAATGTTATGCTGAAAGTAGACAATAGTTGCTCCATAGTGCAAGCCTGGGAATTATCAAAATGGGTGATTCACCATATACTTTCAACTGGACTTGTATCAGTTTTTCATCATCATAAAACTTTTTTTTGAGCCATCATAACATGAGGACCATCTGGATATCTAATATTGAGAGCAGGCAATTAAGGCTTTAGTTAGTCACACCAGTTAATCCTCATTTTAACAAGAAAATTCAGTGAACAGAATTTCCTTCCTCAATGACACAACTTCACATCCTTTTGACTAACAGCCATCAAAACATCAAAAGCTGGGGACCACCTATACTTGTAACATAACACAGATGGTATTCGGTCTATATTATGAGGATTCAAACATATCTGGTTAAAACTTGAGCTTAGAAGTTCATTGGTCATGTCACTTACTGAGTGAATCCTCTCACCGAGACTCTATCTATAAAGAGATTAGGGTCCATGTCTGCTTCCTAAGAATTTAGTAAAGTCAGTGACAAAATATACATAAACCATGTAATGAAAGCTTGCCACAAAATGATAAATTGATATATAGTATTCATTGTATAGTTGTTATTACATTTCAATAAAATTATTGTGACAATTACTGATCATTTTAATGTATGAAATATGGTCAAAAACAAGATGAAAAGATAAAAACCTAATAATTAATGAATGACCACTTTGCATAAATTGAGGATACTTTATATATGTGTACAGATTGCTCTACCAAAAGGGAAAAAAATCATTAGAAACATAAGAGACTCAAAATTAAATGTTTTTAAATAAAACATAAAGCAAAAACAGCTGCTGTTGGAACTCAGTCCCTGGGCATATTTGATTTTTGAAAATGACAGAGGCCAAATTGTCCCTCAATTCCCAGGCTGCATAAAAGTGCAGGACATGATTGCCTCACTGACAGCCTACTTGAAGGACAGATGCAGATGCTTAGAAACAAAGGATATTCTATGGTGGACACACAGCTTTCTGGAACCCTCAGCCAACAGGGAATTCTGCAGCCACAAAACAATATTGCTGAATTTTCTTTCCTTTTCCAAATTAAAAAACACACAAAAACCCAAATGATTTAGGTTGATAAAAGATAACACTCTTAGTCAAAAGCAGAAAATTCACCTAGTGCATGAGACCTCAGTATATGCCATTACTATGTCCTATTATAGCCTCTTCCACAAACGTGACGTTCACTTGCAGTGGAATGTCTCATGGGAGATCTAGAAATCAAACCCAGGATCTCTTGTCTACAGAACTCTTAAAAACATGAGTTAATCTTTTAAAACGTAATTTAAAATTAGTAAAATAAAGTGAAAGTGGACACAGAAAACAGGCCAGAAGAATCAAGACAACCACCATGAAGTACACTACTGGTCATTGGTCATTTGTTCTTCACATGTATGTGTTTGCAGAGAGGAAAATATGACTATCTGTAGGATTTTGCAATGCAAATTTCCAGGAGCTGGCTTATTATTTGAGGCCAGTCAAAATGGGAAGTAGTTTGGAGCATTTCCAGCATATATGAACCACCTGCCTGGGAACCTAGAGGTTTCAACGAGAAAGGAAGTCTCTGTTCTTTGAGGAAGTGGTGGCCGTCTGGGTACCTGTTTGTAGAACTGGAAATACTACAGGATGAGAACCAGCTCTGGCTTAACTTTCTGACCTTCCTATACTATCCTCTCCATCATATTCAGCATGCTGGACCAATACCTTGATTTTTGTACCACAACTGACTGTCCTACCACATCATTTGATATTCCCTGTGCCCAAAAGTTTCTTCCCCACTCCAGAGTACCTGCTGACCTCTCTTAAACACTCAGCACTCACATTACACACCTCTCTGCCAGGAAGTGTGTCCTAATCCTGAGCCAGTGGCTGGGGCAGACCTGAGAGACTATGCTGAACACGGCAGCTGATCCATCATGATACCTACTGAACTATTTTGGTTTCCATTTCCATGTTAATCTCAATCTCTTTAACAAAGGGGAGATGGGAAATCATATTCTGAAAGAAAGTAAAAGACAAAAAGTTTGGTTTGTGCTACAACCTTCAGGTTTTGGTGGACAAGGTGGCATACAGGTAAGTCCTAGAACAGGGTGAAGAGCAGTGGTCACACTAGGGATTGAGGATTGCAGGTGTATCTATCAAGATGCTTGTATCCCAAAACTGTGTGTGAGCTTCCAGGATATAGACAGACCTCAAGATAATTGAGGTTGAGGAGTTCTGAAGAAGGAATCCTTGGAGAAATTGTCATGATTAGATTGCCTAAGCTTGGGTGGGAGATGAATAAGCATCTGTTTCCTCTGACAGTCATGACTCTGGGGTGAAATGGGAGATGGGGAAAAAAAAAATCATCAAAGGCGCTAAATTCCAAGGTCCTGAAAATGGCATATAGCCAAGGACGGAAACCATGGCCAGCCCCAAAGGTACAGATCATATGCCCAAGGGAAAAGGTCTAAATGAACAGATACAATGACAAGGCTGAAGCTGTCTAGAGAAAGGCTTAGGATTTCCTGTTACAGTTCTCATAGGTAGGACTCTACCCTGGCCACAGACCTCCAGTGTGTGCAGCTATGTACCTTCCCCTGACATCACTCAGGACAAGAGCTGGTAGATGTGAGTCCTAGATGTTTACTGGAGGATGGATGGGTGAGCTGTTGGATGGTGGGTTAATTGTTTCTACAGGATTACTCATACTGTGTTTCAAACAACACCTCAGGCAGTCCATCATCTCAGCTGGGAATGTAGATGAAAGAACCAGATGCAGAGATGAGACTGAATTGTTCTCTGGGGCCACAGCCTCAGAGGTACAGCTCATCAGTGCAAAGCTTGGCCTCACTCTCTAACCTCATCTGTCTTCCTGACTCAGTAGTTCACACTGTCTCCAGGTGCGACTCCAGCATGGGTGATGTGTGCATATGAGGAATCCTGAGAGAAAGCTTTCACAGTCGCCAGACTGTCTCAATGGTTCAAATGGGGACATCCGTGTGTGTGTGTGTGTGTGTGTGTGTGTGTGTATGCACATCTATACATACATACACAATACATACAGAGAGAGAGAGGATAGATTTTAAGCAACTGGCCCATACCAGTGTGGGAACTGTCGAGTTCAAATCTATGGCCAGCAGGCAGGCTGGAGATTCATGTAAGAGCTGATGCTGTAGCTTCAGTCTGTGAGATGGAAAGTCAGGCAGGATTTCTATGCTACTGTCTGAAAGCAGAATTTCCTTACACAAAACCTTAGCCATTGCTGTTAAGAGCTTCAGCTGATTAGCCAAGGCACTCTCATAACATTACATAGCACATTACATCTACTATATTTCAAATAAACTGACCATTGTATATGTATATGCATATTTGTATATGATGTATATGATGCATATGTGTATGTTTATGTGTTGATGTATATGCATACACACATACATATGCATATACTACATATTTTTTTCAAAAATATATTTACTGACACATCTAAATGGCTATTTGCCAGAATAATTCATCTCTACAATCTCATCAAAGTTGTACATAAAATTAGCCAATATGGGCTTCCTTATATAATCTTGTAGAAAGTTCTTATAGTAGATAAATACAAACGGGACTTAGCTTTAGGTAGCCAATTTTTCTGACCCCTTTCCAGATTCTGGCAAGAGAACATACATTCTGTTGAGGTAAGATCACTGACAATGTATAAAGTGTTAACGGGGTGCAAGGCAGCCACTAATGGTCTTCTACCTTAATCTTGCAGCTAGGAGTAAGGCACCTGATTAGTGAAGTCTTGCACCCAGTTATGAGCCATCAGTCATGCATCCTGCACCTCCTTAGGAGCCCAAAGACTATCTAACCACATGCAAAGAAAACTGGCTGCTTCATCCTAGGATGGGGCTTTTGTTCTAGCATGCCATTCCTGGCTGGACTGGGCCATTCCATTGCCAGGTTGCTTGCTATAAATCTCTTTCCAGCCCCAAGTCACATGCTTAGCTGTACTTGCATGTCATGGGAAAGCATTCCCACACCCCTTCCCTATGCGGGCCAGGGAAGCTCCCAGCATAGGCTGTGGGAAAGCCCATCTGGGATACATCCATCTTACAGCCTGGCACCAAGTGGATACTCTGGAGACATTGCCGTTTGACTCATTGACTCACTCATGTCTAGGCCTGAAAAAAACCAGGTTTCTTTTTATTGTTTTATATTTGTTGTATTAAAACAAGGAATGTGTTGTCTTCACCAGAGGTCAAACATTCTTCATCTTTGGGGCTTAGGTAGGAGACAGGCAGGGCAGTCTGTTAACATTCTTTTTCTTCATTCATAAAACAGAAATGCTAGTACCTGCACAAGGATTTCACAATATACTGGTAGCAAAGAGGGAGCTTGGTATGAAAGTGTGCACTGAAAAATACTTCCTTACCACCCCGGTCTCTGTCGCCTTCTCTGGTTGTAACTTCTTGCATGAAGTTTTTCTGAACAATACAGCAACTCTTTGACACAATCATTAATTCCTACCAGTTAGTAGACAAGGACACTGGGTGTCATTTTATCACCGTCTTGTCTTTGCAGTGGATAGGAGGAAGACTCATTTCATTCCAAACTCATACATTAGCTAGTGCACTCTGACCTTTGGTCTTATACCCTAAAACATATTAGGGGAAAAAAACATGTCTAGGAATATCATAACACTAGCCTGGTCAGGGAAGCAAGAGAGGGCTGTAGGTTCACTAAGATTTGAACACAAAGAAGGACATAGAAGGAGCAGGAGGTAGGAAGTTTGCAGAGAATCGTGGGGTGGATATGTAAAGTATCTGAAGAGAGCATTAGATTGTGAGCCAGCTGGGCAGAGGGGAGAAAGAAAAGGCCATTGCACATGAGAAACCAAACATCAGAGAGTCTATAAACCCTCAAAGTAGATATGATCACAGGCAACAGTGACAGGTAGATGCAGATGAGACCTCGAAGAATAGGTAGCACCCTGGCTACCACTCCAATGTCTAGGCAGCCAGCCTCTTCTTCCCAGAGTACTGCTGCTGACTTTCAACTGACTTGTCTGTTTTTGACCTTTACCCCCCTTCAGCCTCGTCTTCTCTAAGCAGCCTGAGAACCAGTAGCAGCATGAGTCAGCTCATATTGTCCATCTGTGCAAAATCCTGCTGTCATGTTCTGGAATCACTCAGGGGGAAGCCACATTCGTCACAGGGTTCTTGAAGTGTCCACTCTGGGCCTCTGTGAACTGCCCTGCCAAGTGTGCTTACTGTTTCTCACTGTCTTCCTGGGCCATATATTTATATTTATCAGGTGTATGTCTGCTATGGGACCCTTTCCCCCAAAGGCCCTGTTTGTGGAGTACTCCAAAAACCCTATTTCTCTACTCCTTTGAACCCTGGACGAATTCAGTATTCCTTATGAATTCTGTTTCACACATACCACTTGTTATTTTATTATTTATTATTATTTTGGAGATGATGTAGGCCTTATTTTTTTTAAATCACCCGTATTTATTTCATCACTGGCAAGCTCTGAGAACAGTTCCTGAAAACAGGAATTGATACTTCATAAATTAATGAATTTAAATGATCTAAATCCTAGCTTAAATTCCAACTCTCCATGGCCTTCATGTCTTGAGCATATAGATCAAGCTTTCCATTGCTCCTGTTTCTCATAACAAACGTGGGAAATTTTGGTTTGTCCCTCATAAAATCGAAATGAGGCTTCACTAAGAGAATTGTATATGGAAAATCTCTGGCATAAAGTAGAATTTTTAAAATGTGAATTTTGTTGCAAGATCTTCACAGATGGTACTAGTATGTCTAGGAAAAGAAATCTGCTTGTTTTGATATCTTCAGCAGAAAGAATCAACAAACATTTGTAAATACCAGTTCCTTAATGGGCCCAAGAAGCACACGTGGACAGAGGGTAACTGCCCTAAACATATACCAAAGCTATAAAAACAATCGATCCAACAGTTATGGGTTACACTTCCCAGAAGAAGTATTTAGAAGGTATAGGAGAAATGACCCAGCAGACACACTTCTCTAATTTGAACTAACCAGTCAGAGGAGATACTGCCAATAAGGCAGAAGACCTGGGCGGTCTTCACCCAACTTCCCCTGGAGGTAAAATCCTACTCACCCACAGTACATCAACAGAACCAGGGTCTGCCATTGTTTGCTTGGTAGCAAGTTGTAGCTGTCAACTTTTCTGGATTAAGAGCTAGCTAGACTGCTAATGAAGTGCATTTGTGGGGGCATTTGTGGGAGTGTTTGTAGACATGATTGGGATGAGAGTCGGTAGAAATAGGAGGGCAGGGATCTGCCTTAGTGTCATGAGTACCTGTGTACTATGCAGTTGGCTGGGAGCTGATGAAACATAAGATTCCTCTTCTCATATTCTCTCTGTCTCTCATTCCTCATATTCTCTCTCTGTCTCTCCATCCCTCTCTCTCTCTCTCTCTCTCTCTCTCTCTCTCTCTCTCTCTCTCTCTCTGTGTGTGTGTGTGTGTGTGTGTGTGTGTGTGTGTGTCTGCCTATCTGTCTCCCCTAGACTCTTCTTGTCTTTGAGCACCAGCTCTCCAGGATGTCTAGCCTTTGGACTCCAGTACTTGAGGTCTCTGGGCCATAAGACCTTTGGCCACAGACAGATCAGTACTACCAGCTCCTCTGGTTCAGAGGTCTTTGGACTGGCACAAAGCCAGGCTACCAGCACCAGCTGGTCTCTGGCTTTGCAATGGACTATTATGGTTCTTCTCTGCATAATCACATGAGCCAAATTCCTTAATAAATCCTGACTCGTAGATCTATCTTTTATGTCTCTGTCTATCTTGTTGCTGCTTTCCCCAGTACAATCAGTTTTAACTACAGCACTTACTCAGATCCCATCTGCTTTCACATGCATTGTGTGTGTGTGTATGTGTGTGTGTGTGTGTGTGTGCACGTGCATGCCCTCGTGCATCCCCCCATGAACATGTGTCCTCATGCATGCACACACACCTACATAGTACTGAGATTTTTATAACATAAAAATTGAACTGTGAAGGACAATAAAGGAAAACTTCACAAAGCTGACAAAAGTGTGTTTATTTCTCACATCATTATGAAGGAACAGATTTAATGTAATGTTACATATAATATCATGAAACTCAGACAAAAAGCCATGAGACTTACCTAAGGGGACACAGCTCTTGGGTGTCAAGCTTGAACTGCAGGTCTCTGAAATACAGCTTGTTCAGTCGGAAGGACATTACCTTAAGGCTGGTGGCAGGGTGGGGTGTAGGGAGAGAGGCAGCACTAGGAGTCAGTGGGACTTTGTCCCCACATCTGATTTACTACAGACAGGTTTGCTGTATTTTCCAAGCAGTTGCTAACTGGTTTCCTTAACTTCACCGGAACATTGGAGCTCTAGCATAGTTTATTTGTTTTTTCCAGGAAAAAAATGAGGCCTGTTTCCCCCAGGAAGCTCTGCTGTTCTTGCAAGGCCAGTTCTCAGTCACCAATTTGGGCTGCCAGCTAGACTCCTGCAAAGCAAAGAAAGCAAAAAGGTTTCAAAACCGGGGGCATAGAGAAGGCTAAGCAGCCTGGGAAGAATCACGGGGAAGAAAGTGACTGTTGTCCTTCTCTCTGAAGCTCCTTTTTGTTGCCCAGTCTCACTGAAAGCAGTGGGATTTGAACCTCAGCCAAGAGACAAAGGGCTTTTTTTGGCTAAGAGGAGCAATTGTGGTCACTATGGGCCAAAACCGGAGGGAAGCATTTTATGTGGTAACAGGGGCCCAGCATTGGTGATGGCAGGATGTAATTGAATTCTAGGATGCACCTGTTCTATTTTAGGCAGACCTCTGTGATGCAGAGACAACCCAGCCCCCACGAACTCCTAAACTCTTAGAAGCATCACTCATTTCAGGCATTCTTTTACTTTATCTCTCACTTCTTTGGCTGGACAATTTAGTAATTACGAATATAGCCTTGAGCTAGATAAGGTATGCACACCTGCAGTCCCACCCAGCAGGAGGCTGGGAGAAGAGGACCCTGAACTGAAGGCACCTGGGGTTCTATGGCTATACCCTGTCTGAAACCAAAACCAAAACAAAGGTAGCCTTGAAATAGGAGACAGTTTCATCAATGCATTTAAAGTATCCACTAATTGTCTGGCACTTCTCAAAAGTCTTAGGGAAGCAGGGAGGAGTCAAAGCCCTCTCCTCAAGGTCACCAGTGGCTTGAGAGCTGAAGGAGTGTGTGTTGGGGGGGTGGAGGTAGACAGTAATCATGACAACAAAATTACAGGGTGTGCTAGAGTGTTGAGTGCTGTGGGGAAAAGATGTGTAGCAGAGAAAGGGATCTAGAGAATGACGGCCAGAAGACTTTTGGATACAGCACAGAGTTAATGTAAGCTTATCAAGGTAGGCCTCACTGAGAAAGCCTCATATGAGCAGAGACTCAGGCAGATGTGAGGGTGGGTGGGACATGTACATATGGAGAGAAAGGAGAAATTACATAGTGGGAGAATGGTTAGAGACAAGGGTATAAGGAAGGAGCCATGCCTGCTTCATTCCTCTTTAGTAGTGAAGTCCAGGAAGTAGGCACAGAAAAAGAGAGAAATGGGAAGTAAAGGAGAAGCAAACCTCGGGGCAGAACCTTCAGAAGGACTATAGCCATGAAGGGTTATTCCCTTACTGGACTATGTGAATAGCCACAGCAGGGCTTAGCAGAGGAGTATCATGATATCTCTCCTGTGTGGACAGATACACTCAAGCTACAACCCAACCACATGAGTAGATTTTAAAGGTGTGAACATCAACCCAGGGGAGACAGGGAGATGACAGTCACAGCTACCCTGAGGAGACATAACTTGGACAGCAATTCCTCAGGCCAAGGCAGTAATAGTGGACAATGGTAAGTACCTAGACTCAGGACACATTTCAAAAGCAGAGCCAAATTTTCAATGAACTAACTGGAGGACCCAGGAAAAAAGGGCGACATCTATGGTGATTCTTAATAGCCTGAACCAATAGGGACTATTAAAAAGCTTAAGGAAATATACTCTTGAGGTTGAAGTGGTAGCTTGGTCATAAGGGTTTGCCTAGCAAGCATGAAGAGCTGAAGTTAGATCTCCCAGATCATACATAGGAACATAAATGGCTGTAGAGGTCATGTGTTTGTAAACTAGTGTTGGGGAATGGATGGGCAGATCCCTAGGACTCATTGGCCAAAAGAGAGCCATATCTCCAATCTCTTCCTCCATCCTCATGCTGCCTCTCTCAATTTTATTAACATCACAATCATCCTCCCAAAAACCTGCTAACAAACCCAAGATTATATTTCCATAGATAGGTCTCTCTATCCTTCAAAACTTAACCAATCAACAAAGTAGAGTCCATATTTGATACCAGGTATTTTCAGTTTCTAGCCAAAGATGCTGTTTTCTGGATCTAGTTCTAGCAATCTTACCTCTAAACTATAGAGTCAGTCTAATCCCCATCCCAGTCTCTGGCTACTCCATCCCTGAGTCCGTTTTTCATAACACTCACTGATAAATCTTAGGTGCAAAGTTGATCTCCCTTGCTGTTTCTCTAAGGACATCAGTTCTTCACTGTTGGTGGGATACAGTCAGAAACTTGTTTCTCATTTCAGTTCCTCCACAATTTGGATTCTATATACTCTCTATCTCTGGTTCTCACTACTCCCTTTTATAGGTCCAACGTATATGATTAAGAAGATAAGCCACCCTTTATGGGACATTGTCCCCTTTGCCTCTGACTTCTTTTACATATGACATTCCCCCTAAACTTTCCTTCAAAGCTTTTGGCAAACTTTTCTCCTTGATGGAAACTCAACTGGACATTTCTCTCTCTTCTCTAAATACATACAGCACTTGCAACTAGACATTTATAATGGCTTGATTTTTGACAGGTTCTAATTTTTCCGTGCCTGCTGTTCATTCTCAGTAATTCTGACAATTATTCTGCTCTCTAACAAATTGCCCCCATATTTTGGTAGATTAACATAATAAAAGTTTCTTTCTTTAATGAGAATGTAGAATGGGCTTTCTCCCTTAGTAGAACTCCAAGTAGGGTTGAGGGACCCCATGACTCTCCAATTTGTAACAGAGTCTTCTGATTCTCACCAGAGAAGGAAAAATGATATAATGACTTGAATATGTATATGTTATACTCACTTTTCATTCGAAAACCAGTCAGCTGGTCTCTCTCTGTGCCAAAACAATAAGAAGTTGTAGTTCCCATCTGGACAGTTCCTTCCTGGAGCCTGCTGTAGAATGTTACAGAAAGAAAAGCAGAATGGTACGTGGATAGAGCTAGAGATGAAAACGTTTAAAAAAAAATGACCCCTCATTATAGTATGCTTTCTGTGCTGGGAATTACAAATAGATAATAGCTCATATTGTTATAGATGTAATTTTCAACACAAAGTAAAACAGTATATGTATAAATACATACTATAAATATAATAGTTGTTTGTTTGTTTGTTTGCATAGGGTCTATTTACCTCTGTCTGACTACTGGGTACACCAGAATAGCTTTGAACTTGTGGTCTTCTTCCTTCTACCTCCCAAGCACTGTGATTACAGGCATCTGCTATACCAGCAATAATCCTTGTTATCTTTAATAATTTACTTTTAGTTTATGAGTATATTCTGCCTATATGTATGTCTGTGTATCACATGTGTGCCTGGTGCCCATGGAAGCCAGAAAAGAGTATTGGATCTCATGGAATTCAAGTTATGGTTAGAAGCTTTTATGTGGGTGCTGAGAGCATAACCCAGGTCTTTCATAAGAGCAGTAATCTACCCTTAACCAGTAAAGCATTTCTCCAGACTTGAAATTTGCTTTTGAGATGGGAAAACTTAGTTTAAAAACCATTAAGAAATAATAATAAGCTAAATTCCGTTAGCATTGATTGTCAAATGGGCCAATAAGTTCACATGAAACATTATGCAAGTTGATCAAGTTGTTGGTCAAGGCTTGAATCCGTTTAGGCCTGTCTAACTCTAAAGCTCATGTTCTGTTCCATCTGTTACTACTTCAACGTTTTTCTTCATCTTTCATGAGTATCTTATAGGATAATAGACGCTAACATTTAAGAAGTGCTTCTTCAAAGAGAACCCCATGGAAGAGGGGGAGGAATTGTAGGAGTCAGAGGGGTCAAGAATGCCAGGAGAACATGGCCCACCAAATCAACTAAGCAGGGCTCATAGGGGCTCACAGAGACTGAAGCAGCAACCATGGATCTGCTAGGACCCATGGATCATGCATGGATCTGTGCTAGGTTCTCTGCAAATATGCTATGGTTATTAGCGCGTTGTTTTTGTGGGCCCCTTAACCTTTTGCCTGTTCTTGGAACCCTTTTTCTCCTGCTGAGTTGCCTCACCCAGCCTGGATATAAGGGTTTGTGCTTGTTCTTACTGCAGCATGTTATTATTCTCTGTTTGGTTGGTATCCCTGGGAGGCCTGCTCTTTTCTGAAGGGAAGTGGAAGAGGAGTGGATCTGAGGAAGGGAAGAGGTTGAGAATGGAACAGGGAAAAGTGGAGAAAGAGGAAACTGCCATTAGAATGTAGCATATGAGAGAAAAATAAAAAATCTGGTGTGCATCTTAATTTTTATTTCTTTATACATATATTATAATATTTAACCCACATAGTATAATGGTTTATATCTATGTGTATATGTACATATATAAGAATTTATATGTATGTAATATATGATCTTACATGTATACATAAAGGTACATTTTATACAATATATTAAGAATATAGATGAATATATACATGTGAATACATATATACTATATCCTTTGATGTGTATATGTGGTACACATATTATATGTATGTTTTTATGTATATTTAAAGACTCATACACCCAAATATATATCTATGTGTGTGTGTGTATATATATATATATATAAGATAGATAGATAGATAGATAGATAAATATATATGTATGTGTATGTATATGTATGTGTATGTATATGTAGGATTGTCTAAATATATTTAATATGTTATATTTATTTATTTAAATTATATATTAATATATATTTCTTTGCATTTTTAAAATTCACTTGACATCCTGATCTCTTCCCCCCTTCTGGTCACACCCTTCTATAGTCCCTCTCCCTATCCACTTCTTTTCTGAGAGGGTAGAGACCCCCTGAGTATCCCCTCACCCAGGCAAATCAAGTCTCTGCAGGGCTAGCGCATCCTCTCCCAATGAAACCAGACAAGGCAACTTTGCTAGAAGAACATATCCCACAGACAGGCCACAGCTTTTGGGATAGCACTGGCTCTAGTTGTTTGGGACCCACATGAAGACCAACCTGAACATCTGCTACATATGTTTACGGGGACCTATATCCATCCTGTGTATGCTCATTGGTTGATGGCTCAGTCTCTGAAAGCCCCAAGGGTCCAGGTTAGTTGACTCTGTTAGTCTTTGTGTGGAGTTCCTTTCCTCATTGAAGCCCTCAATCCTTCCACCAACTCTTCCATGAGTCCCCCAGCTCCACTAGTTGTTTGGCTGTGGGTGTCTACATTCATTTGAGTCAGCTGCTGAGTGTAGCCTCTCAAAGGACAGCCATGCTAGACTCCTGTCTTCAAGGACAGCAGAGTATCATTAATAGTGTCAGGAATTGGTATTTGCCCATGGGATAGGTCTTTAATTGGGCCTATTATTGCTTGACACTTCCCTCAGTCCTGCTTCATCCCCTGTCCCTGTATTTCTTGTAGACAGGAGACATTTGGGGTGGAAGATTTTGTGCATGGGTTGGTGTCCCAATCCCTCTACTGGGTTCCTACCTGGCTACACATATTATGTGTATGTTTATATGTATATTTAAAGATTCATACTCCTAAATACATATATATGTATATGTACATATATGTATATATAGATAAAATATGTATAAATATATTTAATATAGTATGTTTATTTAAATTATATATTAATGTATTTTAAAATGTATTTAACCATAATAGTTTATTATTAAACACAAACACACTCATGCACACACACACACACGGTATTATTATTATATTCTTTTTATAGTTAAGTGAGCTGAGGGAGAAAGACGCAAAATATCTTGTTTAAGGCCTTACAGGGAGTAATGCCCTGAGCATGTGAGCTGAAGCGGCCAGAGCTTGAAGCATGGCTTGCCACCTGTGCTAAGTCTCCAGGTTGGCTGGACTGTTTGTCTGTGCTGGCATGAAACAGGGAGATCACTGAGGCTAGACTTCTGCTGTACTCACCGAGGAATTCCCAGCACCTAACTGATAAACTCTGATAAACATTTATTGCATTGAAGTGATGAGTTCAGAGAAAAGGCATGCAGTTTAGAGGCTGAGAGGTTAGAGAAGGAGTGACAAGTCCTGCCGGAGAAAGGCAGCATTTCAAGAAGCAAATTAAAGTCTGCGTGTTTGGTGAACTTGCACTGTTTGTCTTTCTGGGAAACTTCTGTGGTTCTGGCTGTGCTCCAGTGCTGGAGAGTCACAGGTGGCAAAGGGACCATTCTACTTCCCCTAGTCCATTGAGAATGACCTTCTAACCCTCTTCTAGTGTGCTCCCCAGCCAAATGTTGTTCAAAACCGCCAGAAACAGGCAAACGTTTTTCTATTTGCATCAGCATCTTGAGGAAGACATCTGAGACAGAAGAAAAACCCAAGTCTATCCAAGCTCATTTATGACTGGGACATCACCAAAAATGGAGCCTAGTTGAGGAAAGCCTTAGGATTTCCTGATGATGTGACACTGATTCACAATAATTATTAATATTTATGACAGATTGTAGATGACAGAAACGCAGGCATGCTGGCTACATTGGTTAGTCGATTCAACTAGAGGCAGTTAAATCATACTCATTTTGTTCCAAGTAAAAAGACGTGAGTTTTATGCAGTATTGGCTTTTGTTTGCATTGCCATCTTATTTTTTAATGGACATATATTTATACTTTCTGTGAAGATGGCCTATTGCATTTAAGGTTTGTTCTTCTGTTTTTAAACAAATAGAAATAGAGAAATATACATAGATGTATATTGTGTGTGTATGTTTATGTATGCATGGGCTCAACCAGGAATAAAGAGGGAGAAATGACCTCTATAGGAGGAACAAAACAGACAGGAATGAGTGAGGAGGCTGTGGCAAAAGTATGGTTCTGGGGCTGGAGTCCCTCCGAGTGTGACTATCATAAAGGTTACATTATCCAGGACGGAGAGCCAGGACTAGATACTGCTCAGAGGCAGTAGATAGCTATAGTGCATTTATTCAGTCATGAAGAATGAATTCCTGTTGCATTCCTTATCTGCCTTCATGGCCTTTACCAGCCTCAAACTTGAGAGACCTTAAAACACAGAAAACAGGCTTGAAGCCATACAGGAAACCAAACAATAGCAAACTTGAAGACTGCATCTACAACATTATCAATGCATGAGAAAAGGGATCCAGGATGGTGTAGAAAGAGTAGGAGTCCAATACTTAGGCCTGACGTAAGAGGATGGCAATCATAAAATCAATAAGTATAGCAGAATTGATATACAAGAAGCCTTTCTTAACTCGTTAACTCAAAACCTAGTCATATCCCTAATTTTTAGCCTACCCCTAAGGAGATAAAAATCAGGAATCAGATGTTCTAGATATGATTGCATTGTAGGTATAGTGAAATTAAAAAAAAACAGGCTAATTGCACAGGAAGCAGTTACATTCTAAGGTACCTTGAGTTCTCCAAGCTGTAGAAGTGTTCTCCTGTTACCATTCAGGTCCAGGGCTACAAAAGAAACTCTTGGTCTGGCAGTGGTGGCACAGGCCTTTAATCTCAGCACTTGGGAGGCAGAGGCAGGCAGATTTCTGAGTTCCGGGCCAGCCTAGTCTACAGAGTGAGTTCCAGAACAGCCAGGGCATCACAGAGAAACCCTGTCTGGGGGGTGGGGGGGTGGAGAAACTCTTGGATCAGAAGATACTGGATCAAGAAGACCCAGCACATCATAGAGGAAGATACAAATTAAAAATGCTCAAAGGGCAGGCCCAAATTCCTTTGTTCTCTTGATCCTAAAAAGGATATCAGGAAGATCAAGTAGGAGACTAGGGGGATTTTGGAACTCCATCAATGAAAGATAAACTTGGAGCAACAACAGATAGCTAGTAGACAATTAGAGAGTCAGTTCAGTAAGGAAATAGTTACTTGCTTAATCAATTGACTGAAACTCACCCTTCAAAAAGTTCTGATTCAAGGTTGGCATGACAATAGATTTTTAAGTGTTTTATTTTCTTCAGTATAAATATCCACAAAGAATCAGCTGTTTTGTAAAGAATACCTCCAGTGCAATAAGCAAATCGACACATTTTATCTTTAAAGGAACAAAGATATAGAGAACATACAGGAAGCAAAAAGAACTTTAAAAGGAGCTGGCAAGATGACTGCTAACTAGATGGCTCAATAGGTAAAGGTGTTTACTGAGTCCTCACATCTGGCAACCGGAATTCCACCTCAAGACTCCACAGAAAGGTAGGAGGAAAGAACCAACACTTCAAAGTTGTTTTATGACCTCCATATGGATTCTGTGAAATATGAATCCCACACAAACACCAGTCACTTACAAAATAACAATAGCAATAATAATAAGTTCTCAGAAAGATTAAAATTACTACATTCAGGAAGAAGGACAAATTCTATTTCAAGGGAATATAATAAAACAAGGAAGAAACTGGCAAAATTAAAATTATAAGAGCAGAAGAATAAATGTTTAAAAATTCAACATATTTGGACAATAATACTAAAGAAACTGAAACAAAAGTTCAAAGAGCTAAAAGTAGGAAATTAAAAAGAAAACAGAGGATCTGTGCAGGAGAAGAGACAGCTAAACATTAAGAATTCTATCCTCCTCAGCCTCCACCGGCTAGCATTACAGCTTCTGGGCCATGACACTGATGGCCTGGTTTCAGCAGAAAGTCATTACAGAAGAGAATACATAGCCCCTTGTCCCCCAACAGGTTGAAATGTTAGATCAAAAGGAAACTCCCTGGCACAGGGGACAAAATGGCAACCTATACTGACATTGGCAAACCACAAAAGTGGGCCCAGATCTATCGACAGGTATATTAATTTACTAAAATAGTTCAACAATAAGATAGGGCAGTCGGTCTGCTTTATGCAGAACAAGGAGGTATTGTAGGGACTTAAGAGAAAGTTGTTGTTACTATATAAACCACTCAGGAAGCATTAGAGACAATCTTACTGTACTCAAAATCATTGCAAAAGGAGACCTGAGATGAAATAAAGGACTAGTCTCCATTCTAAGTTCCAGGCTCCTCATACCTAATAACTTTGATGTCACCTATCACAAGGCCTTTGTTCCTTCTGCTAATTACTGATGGATCTTGCACCATTGATACTTTAACTAAATGATAATTTTTGTCTGGGTACCATTAAGTTGACGGTTATTAGATCACAATTTAAACAGGTATCCATTACAGAGTCAAGTATTTGACTCAGGATACAACTCAAGGCGGGGTCGGGTAGTAAGAGACCAAAGCAGGAACAAGAACAATATACCTTGCCAGTTAATGGGAAATCAAAACAGGGAAAATATACCTTATAGGTTAAGAGCTCTGTTTGCAGTTAAGAAGAAGTTCCTGTTCCTCCTGTGTTTGTTTGACTCATCTGTACCAGATGTGCTTGATCACATGTGGGTGGGAGATATGTGGGCAGGAACTATGTCAGTTTGTACACTTGCCCCTGATTGGATGTAAGTGGAACATATGTAGGCAGAAAATATGTCAGGATCTATGCTTGCCCCTGATTACATTTAATTGGAAATACAATGGCCATGTGGGGTTGACTTTTAAAGTTTCTGTAAGGAGTGACCATTTCCTAGGAACCTGGGGGTGGACCTGGCCAGAGTCCTTCCACCTGGCCAGTATTTAACTGAAGCTTCCTTCACATTTGAAACGATATATATATATATATACGTTTATATTTCTAGAAATAAAAGATAAAGAAAACACAGCAAAAGAAAAATAAGTAATTTTTTTAAAGTTCCCAGAATAAGAGTCTAGGGACTGAAAGGCCCCATAGGGGATGTATCACATTCGACTCTAAGAAATTAACATAGACTGTAATCAGGGCATATCAGGGTAAAACTTTAGAATACAAAAAGGGAAAAAGGAAAAAACATGTAAGTACTTATTCATCAGAGCTGTATGAACTTAATGTGACACTCGATTTTAGGAAATCATGCAGAGAATTGTTTAGAGGTCAATACTTAGGCAAATCGAATGAGAAAGAAGAACAAAGTGTTTCCAAACAGACACCTTTAAAAGTTACTGTCCAGTGAATTTTCATTCTAAGAGATGTATTTTTTTTCTCAAACAAGGCAATAAATCTGAAAGAGAAGGCAGAAGAGCTGCCAAAGCTGTGACTCTTGGTAGATGCAAAGGTGGCTGCTGCTGAAGGTAAATATGCATTCAAACAACTGCTCTCAAATGCCCACAGAGAAAATGGTCCCGACACCTCCCACTATGCTCCACTTCATCAAAGTTCATCATCTCCCAAAAACACTAAGGCAGGTACTAAGTCTTTAACTCATAGGCCCTTAGAGGTATATATAGCATTCAAACTACAATTAAAAAAAAGTGCAATCCTTACTTAAACAAAAGGTGAGGTATCACTATTTTGATAGTGTAAGAAAATTAGACTGATTTTGGAGCAAGAAGTAAAGAGATAATATGAAAAAATGTATATATATATATATATATATGTAACAGTTCATATATATATATATGGTATATTCATGTTGCCTAGAAATACAGAAGTACCTTCCAATAATAAAACAGAGCTAGGGACAATCAATGACTCTTGGAAAAAGGATAATCAGTTTTCTGCAGGGCAAGAACCATGATAGGTTGTTCAACTCCAAGTGGTTTACACATGTACCCGTGAGCAACACTACATGGACTAAGAAAAATGTGATTTACTTAAATTTTAATAACACATTCTGCACATTAGGTTTAGACTCAATTAATAGACACAGATTGTAGGAAAATAACAAATATGACATTTTATATTAGAAGATTTTGCAGATAGATTGATCCTCTAAAGTTGACATAGTACTACTGCTACTTAATTTTAATGGCCAAATCTTCAGGCTGGGAGCAAACTTGTTACATAGACACCTAGACCTATCTATTGATATCCATAAAATCCAACTCCACAGCTTCAGATATAAGTCTAGTTCTCTTCCATACTCAAAGAAGCTTCACTTTGCCACAAAAACCATTACAGAAAACCAAACTGGTCATAATGCAGAGATCAACTGATCATGGATACTTAACCCCAAGTGATACATGTATAACACAATTCCTATAGGTAAGGCTCAGGGAACATTTGGGAAGAGGGAGAAGAAAGATTGTAAGAGCCAGAAGACCAGATAGACACTCTCCTGTGAAACAGTGACTCCTAGAAATTACAGGGAACAATATAACTGCATAATCAAGAGTGGAAAACATGACAACACCAAGGAACAAGCTAATGTGGAAAGGGGAAGTCTCAAAAGGCCCACACTAAGACAAAGAATGAAGCAGGCTGCTAAGAGAGGCAGAATTTGTCTTCCCCAGAGAAGAGTCCCTTACTTAGGTATCCAAAAATCCAAGTGATCAACCCAAGAATTATATACATACAAGCAATACTATGTTTTAACTAAAATCTATACCATCCAACTCATCAGCTCTAAGGGAGAAGACCTAGATTATAGTCAGCAGTTGTATGATACAGACACCCAGTTTACAATGACATTCTTATGGTACTTAGCAATTATCACTGATGACAGGAGAAGGAAACAAGATAAATAGAAGGCATAGAAAAGAGCTTCAAGGCTAATGGCTTATCTGTTCTGTAAGAAACATGAATTGAAATAAAAGAACCACACATATGTTTAAACATATTACATCTGATAAAAAAGAAGACAGGCACATGTATGTAGTTCATCATCTCATTTATAAAAGAAAATATCTTGTATTGTTATTGGGATGATTCTGAGGACTATAAACCATTTTTTAAAAGTCTTAGAAACATTGTATCCTCAGGATCTTCAGATTCTGACTTTGTAAACAACGGTAGTCACATGTAAGAATAGGACTGTATCGTGAAAAGCAGCTGTAAGGCCATTTCATAATTGCAGCGACATCACAGAAGACACTTGAACAGATCTAAATGCTGTGGTCCAGATATATCATCATTATATATAATCCATTGTTGACTGTAATGTTACAGAGTTTGTGTTGTATGTTAAAAATTATAAGACTTGGCAAGGCTAGATGGGCCATCTATAGATACTTGTTGTGGCATTTATTTGTATTTCCTCTACATTTTAAATATTCCACACAATTAATAACTGGGTTGCTTTCCTTTTTCTTTTCTTTTTTCTTTTAATATTTCTATTCCAGGTAACCAAGAGTAGCTCAACCATATTATATGGACCAAACTGACCTTGAGCTCACAGAAATACTCTTGCTTTAGCTTCCTGAGTTCTAGGATAGCAAGCAAATACTACCCAGGGCTGGCATGTAGTTTGTTTTGTACAATTTTTCTTTAATTAACACAAAAATATTATCTAAATCCATATATATATTCACAAGCTACTTAAAAGAAATAGTTTCAATCAGCATTGTTTTCTGACAATGCAGTTTTGAATCTTTATAATAAACTCACAGAACCATCAAAAAATATGCCTTTTAAAAAAAAAAGTGAAATTGTTAATTTGATTGAAAACGAATAATATAAATATTACCTCAAATGGATTGCTTTTCAAAAGCCCGAGAAACACTTTCTAATTCAGTAGTATGTCGTGAAATAATATGTTTGCTTGTTTTGTCCTCCAAGAGGTTCATGTGCAAAATAAAGACAAGAACACATTTTATTCAATGATGTCTTCTCTTTCCAATAGAATCTACTTAGAACACTTCTCCTGATACCAAAGGGACTGACAGGTGCTCCAAAACTCAGACAGTCCTCCGAAGGGATACAGAGATAGTGCATGGCAGGCTTCATTCTCTCTAGCACGATTCTGTCCCTTTCCATGTCTTCAGAATATAGGGAATGTATCATGGCTAGTCCTCAGCTCAATTATTGGTAGCTTATTGCCACGATTCTGTTATCAAAAAATAAGCAGAAGTCAGCCCTCTATCTGTGGATTCAAATAGACCCTGACTTCTTGTTTGGAGGTTTTTCTTTTCTTTTCTCTTCTCTTCTCTTCTCTTCTCTTCTCTTCTCTTCTCTTCTCTTCTCTTCTCTTCTTTTCTTTTCTTTCCTTTTTAATAATAACATTAGCCTAGCTGCTTTCCTGGCTGCAGTGTCCTGTAGGTTCCCAGGGAAGGTCTGCTGGAGTTGGGGACTGAGATATAGCAATGGAAGTTAGGAGGGGAAGATGGGGGTAAAGAGGGAGAGGGAGGTGCAGCAGGTGGTTTTCTACAGAACTGGGGATAAGTCTAGGGGAGTAGACTCAGAAGAGCTGGGAGAGAGGTGAAGACTGGCAGTTAGCCTGCTTTCCTGGCCAGCTTGTCAAAAGCTAAAATTTTACTGACTTAAGAAAAAAGTTTGTTACTAATAACTAACATTAGGTGAACTGTATGATGATGATTGATCAGAAAGCTTTATCCTAAACAATTTATTATAAAATAAATTTTAACATTTTCCTGGTTGTTCTTTGAGCCTGTGAATCCTGGAAGGTTTCATAAGTTTCTGATTACTTGTACACAGGCTACTGTGTTCTTCTATTGAGTTACACTGAATTAAATGAAGAAAACTCAAAAAGCTCTCTTCAAATGCACAGAAGGCCATAGGAACATTCTTTGACTTCCTCTTTGGCAAGAATCTGTTTATTGAGTAACTCACTGAGTCCACCAGCTCCTTAGACCTCTGCTTAGTCAACATTTCTGTCATGACTGTTCTTACACTCACACCACTATATTTAGACAAAATGAGGCACTGCTTGTCTAAGGTTTCTATGGTAGTCTATGTTTGCTTGTTTTTAAAAGGAGGGTTATTATTATTAGTAATAGTACTATTACTATTATTATTTGTGTGTGTGTGCACATGCGTGAGCACGTGCACATGTTGTGAGATATGTAAATTTGCTTGTAAGTGACTATGGAGGCCAGAGGCATTTTATTTTTCTCGAGTTTGACTTATGAGAAATTGTGAATCACCTGATGTGGGTGCTGGAAACTGAACTTGCTCTGCAAGAGCATTATGTACTCTTAGCAGCTGAGCCATCTCTCAGGCCCCAACTCCATTGCATTTGAAAATTCCTCCCCAATCTCCCTGCATTTCATCACCATTCCCATCCTATACGATTGTTTATTTGTTCTTGTTTCTCTGCCTCAAGAGTGTTATCGCCCAGAAGGAAGGTGCATGGCTTTAATTAGCTAATTTTGCAAATATATAGCTCAGCTCATCATATAAAGTAAGACCCTAAAACAGTATTTTAGAAATGATAAATGAAAGTCAGTATTTGTCCCATGACATTGTACTAAACACTGACATTGCTATCTAGCCAGAGTAGAGTGAGCAACATTATGTTCTGCAGGCTTCCCTTAATATATCTGTTCTAGTTAGTTTCTCTGTTGCTGTGATAACCAAATCACATTGTTGTAACCAAATCACAAATTGATAACCAAAACCAACTTGGGAGAGGAAAGGGGTTCTTGGGCTTACAGGTTCCAACCCATCATCTCTGGAACCCAGAGCAGTGTAGCAGGAATGGCCTCTATGTAAATGCGGAGGGGCGGTGGGGGAAGGGGCACAGCTGCAAAATGCATCTCCTGCAGGAGGATCTAAGACTGCCTAAGAGACCAAGGATTGCTGGTGCAAACAATGCCAGCCAATCAGGAACTGCTGCTTAGAAGAGATGCTTTCTTTGGACCAATGGGGCAGACACGGGCATAGGGTATTAAAGGAGCTTGCACACCTCCAATCCTCAAGGGCAGGTAGGCTCAGGCAGTGAGCAGTCCCAGGCACAGGCAACAGAGCAGGAACCTGGAGACAGGAACTGCAGGATACTGTCTTGTTCTTAGGTCCATGGTCACATGTTCAGCTACCTTTCTTACACACCTCAGTCAGGTCAACCTGCTCAGGGATGCCACCACCCTCAATGAGGTGAGCTGCCTTTTTACACCCATTCCCATCTCTTTGATTTTTTGCTTTAAAAAAACAAAACAAAACAAAACAGACAATAGATTCTTCTCTCATATAACACATCCCAACCATAGTTTCCTTTCCCTTCACTCCTCCCAGATTCTCCCTCACACCTCCCCTCTCCCCCACTGCACTCCCCCTCTACATCCCTTCAGCCATGAGCAGGCCTCCAAGAGACAACAACCAAATATGACAAAACAGAATATACAGTAAGACAAGGCAAAAGGCCTCACACAGAGTCTCACAGGCAGTGCAACAGGGAGAAAAGAATCTTAACAGCCGGCAGACAAGTCAAAGACGTGCATGCTCTCACAATTGGGAATCCTATAAAAACACCAAGCTAACAGCCACAACATATGCAAGACAGCCTGGTGCAGACCCCTGCAGACCCTATGCATGCCACTTCAGTCTCTGTGGGTCCATATGTACTCTGCTTAATTGATTTATGAGCTCTCCTGCGGTCCTCCATACACTCAGAGTCCTATAATCTTTCCATCCTCTTTCATGGGATTCTCTGAGCTCCTAAGAGAGAGACCCAATGGAGCAGTCTAATTTAGACTCTCTCTCACCATAACGTCTGGCTGTGGGTCTCTGCATGAGCTGGACTTACTTGCATTAACTAAAATCAAGATGTCCTTACAGATATGCTCACAGGCAAATTTGAAGAAGTGAATTCTTCTACTGAATTTCCCTCTTCCTGTGTGTTAATTTGACATCTAATTTACAAAATTATAAAATGCTGCAAAAAAAAAAAAATCCAACAGAATGTAACCCTTGTGTGTTTATTCGACAGAAAGTGCATTTGGAATTTCCCTCCTCACTGACATCAGAATCCAGAGGTTTCAATTCCTAGGAAATCTATTCCTACAACCAACAGAAATCACAAGACACAGCAGTTAATACTGGACAAAGTGGGCGGGAAAGACTAATGAGTTGCCAGAAATCTTACAAGACCAACAGAAATGACACCCAGAACAAAATTTCTTTCCACTGTGCAGAAGCTTCTTCCTATCCCTGCTTGTCCAGTAAATTCACATTAGACACAACCTTTAAGGTTTGCAGAGCTCAGTTCTTGAAAATACATGAGATTTTCTGAAGATTACAGATTGGAGCCTAAAGCATTTTAGGATGCCTGACTCTTTAACCTTATGCAGTCACACTGCTTAAAATGAAACTATTAATAAATGGGGTTCTGTCT
Organism: Mastomys natalensis; assembly: GCA_021653895.1. Classification (NCBI taxonomy): domain Eukaryota; kingdom Metazoa; phylum Chordata; class Mammalia; order Rodentia; family Muridae; genus Mastomys; species Mastomys natalensis. Next base: position 707,570 of record JAJTUV010000033.1, read on the forward strand.
ATATTTTATACATAACCTGATATAATATCCACATATTCAAAACTATATAGTGATCAGTCACCTTGGATACTTAAAAAGTCACAAGACAAGTGTTAATAAGTGTTGAAGATCAAATGATATCGTCCTTCACCCTCCAAATTTCTTTACAACCCAGAACATCAGAATGGGAATTTGTTTGTAAACAGGGTCTGGCACATCTGTGGAAGAGGCAAGATCATATAGGAACATGAGTTTGGGACAGAACCAGGATGGTACAAGCTCAAATCCCCCAGAGCCAGCAGGAGCTAGGAGAAGGAAGGAAGTGCAGATACCTATGCCCTTTTACAGGAAAGATGGCTCAGATGATACCTTGATTTGGGCTTCTAGCCCGTACATCTGTGAAATGCTAAGCTTATGTTCTGTCTTCTGTTTTAAAGAACCTATCTGTCGAATTTTGTTAAGAGACTCCCAAAAGACTCATATACCATTGAGCTTTAAAACACCAAAACTAATCATCATATCATTTGATGAAAATGTTAAAAAATGTTAATTGAAAAACACAATGATAAATAACTTTAACATTAGGATGTATGAAAAGAAAAAGAATTAAAAAAAAAAAAGCCCTATTAGTGAGATAGGGACATAGCTCAGTGAGTAAAGTGCTTGCCTTAAAAACACAAGAGCCAAGTTTAATCTCTAGAACTCATGTTAGAAAAAAAAAACAAAGATGGATGCCATTTGTAAGCCCCTTTTGGCCCCACCATGCTCTGCTACCTGTCCTAGGACCTTGACCAAGTAGGCACATGCATAGCCACCTGTGTACTAAGGGACCTAAGCCCTGCCTTTAAAATGGCCATGGAAATCTGATTCAATCAGCTGCATATGGAACCACTAGTGACAAGAGATCTCAGCCCTACCTTGCTCATACTATAATCTAGCAATTCCACTCATAAATGTATGTATACAACCAGTACATCATAACTAGATATATAACCAAGGGAAATAAAGACAAGTACATAATAGTACTTTTATTTGTAATATTCAGACACATGAATATCTCTTGAAGTCTTTCATCAGTAGAATGAGTCTATAATTTGAAGTGTGTGTAAATGAATACTACAGAACAGAATATAAAGGCATGATCCATTACTATATGCAACAACATGGATGATTTCTCAGACATTACAGCACATGAAAAAGAAAGCCAGAAACACAATACAAAACAGCATTAAATTCCATTATTCTTGAAAATTGAGTTCCAGGACAGGTAAGTAAAATCAGTGAAAATTTGGAGACAAGTACAGAAAACCACACTGGTCAAAATGAAGAGAACAAGATAGGAAGAGCCAGAATATCTGATGTGAGATTATACATCCTAGAAATGACAAAGAAACCACACCCAGGATACCTCAACATCATGGCTTCCTGAACACCACCTGGAGAAGTACAACATCGATAGACATGCTAACATGAAAGCAGGAACATCACAAGGCCCCACATCTAGATAAAGAATCACAGGCAAGTAAAGACTGCTGAGAGAAGAAAAATAGTCATCTTCAGGGAAGATCACCTAATTAGTTACCCAATTCCAAGTGGTCAGTCCTAAAGTTATAAATACATAAGTTACACTAAACATATGAGTAGGTTGTATTTACATATTTAGGTGTGTGTGTGGGGTGTGTGTGTGTGTGTGTGTGTGTGTGTGTGTGTGTAACAATAACAAAGAAAAAGAGGCTATGTTTTTGAAGAAAAATTACATAGAAGGGATTAGAAAGAAGAAATGGGCCGGGCGGTGGTGGGCAGGCCTTTAATCCCAGCACTTGGGAGGCAGAGACAGGTGGATTTCTGAGTTCAAGGCCAGCCTGGTCTACAGAGTGAGTTCCAGGACAGCCAGGGCTATACAGAGAAACCCTGTCTGAAAAACCAAAAAAAAAAGAAGAAGAAGAAGAAGAAATGGAAACTGAATTGATGTAATTCAATTTTAATAGTTTTAAAAATCTGTGGACCATGAGGTAACACTATGATACGATATGCTGAGCTCACTCACATTACTAATATTATTTTTGTCAGTGAGATACTAACTTAGTTAAGAAATCAATGATAGATAAAATGCAGACAATTGTAGACAGACAGCTGCTGGTGGAAGTGAGTATGGAAGTAGCATCTGAATTGGAAAATTTTGACTTTATCTGGGAAAATGGGCATAAAAAAGGAGTGAAAATTTTTATTGAGTTCAAAATTCATTTTTAATATTAATATTATCCCTCTAAGGAGAGTAAAATTATGAAAAGCCAACAAAGCACACAATTTGAAGGACTCTGGAAGTAACCAGACCCCTTGTAAAGGTCCTTTAGGGTAAATGGCTCATTGGTCATTTTGAGAAAAGAGGTGGTATTCTGGATGATCCGGGCTTTGCTGTTCCAGAGTAGTGATAATGAAGTCATTGAACATTAACATTGCATTGAAGGTTAAGAATACAGGAATGATCGCCTGAAGACTTAAAGAGTAACGAAAGTCATTTTAGCAATTACCATCTGGCAAACTCAACACTTCCATTATTATTTAAACAACACTTGGGGAAACAAAAAGAGTCGTGAGCTTGAAAAGAAAGGAGGAATCACTCAACACCTTCAGAAGCAGCCAAGGAAGCAGCACTAGGAGAAGAACCATGGATTTTGTTGTGGCTTCGAGTAATAGTGTTCTTCCTATCCATCCTAGCTGGCTTTCGTTCCATAATTTCCTACTTTTCAGTCTCTTTTGGTGCCACAACATCTCCACTTTCCTCTCAACATTGACATGTATATGAGTGTGGTCTCTCTAGACAGTTGCAAATATTCTTGTGACTGTAAGTAGGATCCATAAGCTTGTTGCATTCCCAAATTTAGCTTCAAAATGACTTTTTCTTTGAAATTAATTTTTATTGGTATTTTGCTTTGCATTTCAGATGCTCCCCCTTTCTCAATTTCTCCCCCCCCAAAACCCCCTACCACATCTCGCCTCCTGCATCTATGAGGGATTCCCCCACCACCCACTCACACTCTCCCCGCCTCAAATTCCTCCACACTGGGCATCCAGCCTTCACAGGACCAGGACTTCCTCACCCACCTATGCCTGACAATGTCATCCTCCTCTACATATACAGCTGGAGTCATGGGTCCCTCCCTATGTGCTCCCAGGCTGGTGGTTTAGACCCTGGGAGCTCTGGTTGGTTGGTATTGTTGCTCTCCCCATGTGTCTGCAAACCCCTTGAGCTCCTTCAGTCTTCTTTCTAACTCCTTCACTGGGAACCCCATGATCAGTTCAATGGTTAGCTGTGAGCATTTGCCTCTGTATATGTCAGGCTCTGGCAGACCTCTAAGGAGATAGCTATATCAGGCTCCTGTCAGCATGCACTTCCTGGTATTCACATCAGTGTCTGCCTTTGGTGACTGCAAATGGATGGGTAGACAGGTGGAGCAGTCTCTGGATGGCCCCTCCTTCAGTTTCTGTCCCACACTTTGTCTCCATATTTGCTTACTCTAAGATTAAGAATTGACAAATGGAACCTCATAAACTTGCAAAGCTTCTGAAAAGCAAAGGACACTGTCAATAGGACAAAACAACAACCAACAGATTGGGAAAAGATCTTTACCGATCTTACATCTGATGGAGGGCTAATATCCAATATATACAAAGAACTCAAGAAATTATACTTCAGACAACCAAATAACCCTATTAAAAATGGGATACAGAGCTAAACAAAGAATTCTCAGCTAAGGAATCTTGAATGGCTGAGAAGCACCTAAAGAAATGTTCAACATCTTTAGTCATCACGGAAATGCAAATCAAAACAACCTTGAGATTCCATCTCACACCAGTCAGAATGGCTAAGATAAAAAACTCAGGTAATAGTAGATACTGGCAAAGATGTGGAGAAAGAGGAACATTCTTCCATTGTTGGTGGGATTGCAAGCTAATACAACCACTCTGGAAATCAGTCTGTCGTTTCCTCAAAAATTGGACATAGCGTTACCTGAGGACCCAGCTATACCAATCCTGGACATATACCCAGAAGATGCTCCAACATATAACAAGGACACCCACTATGCTCATACTAGCCTTATTTATAATGACCAGGAGCTGGACAGAACCCAGATGTTCTTCAACAGAGGAATGGATACAGAAAATGTGGTACATTTACACAATAAAGTATTACTCAGCTATTAAAAACAATGAATTTGTTAAATTCTTAGGCAAATGGATGAACCTAGAAAATATCATCCTGAGTGAGGTAACCCAATCACAAAAGAATACATATGGTATGTACTCACTGATAAGTGGATATTAGCCCCAAAGCTCAAAATACCCAAGACATAACTCACAGACCACATGAAGCTCATGAAGAAGGAAGACTAAAGTGTGGATGCTTTGGTCCTTCTTAGAAGGAGTAACAGACCTGACTTCTCACATAATCCTCAGACTCATAATGTATCTAGTTAATGTCTCCATTTGGTATTTAAAAAATATTTCCAGCTTAAGGTTTTGAATTTTCCATTTATATTCTACTCTTCTGGCTTCCTTTTAGAAAGATTTTTTATTACATTTTTAATAGCTAAAGTCCCCAAAATAGAGAATGATCACAAATTGGAAAGCTATATTCCATTTCTGAGTTAATTCAAGGCATATGTCATCATGGACTGTGTTACATACATATACTATGCCTACTGTCTGTTTCTATACATGACAAGGACAGATTCATGAGCACAGGTGATTTATTGTGTTATTGATGTGCCATCATTATCTAGGGCAGTGCCTGGAATGTTTTAGACATCAGAAACATTGTATTAATAAACAAATTATATCCAGAACCATAAATATATATGCATAAATATGTATACATACAATATATAAATATTCATTTCTGATTGACAAGATTCAAATGATAATATAGAATTAACCATAGTAACATCATATGCTCATTATGTTGCTGCCAAGTTTCTACAGATGTGAGAAAGTTGAGTAGTTAAGAGGAGAGGAGAGAAGCAAAGTGAAATAAATTAGTACTAGAGTCTATGCAGCATACAGTGGAGTCTCATTGCTGACAGATTCTGTATTTTTGAATTTACCTCATGTTAAAATGTATTTCTTGTCTCAGAACCAATATTTTTAAGTTTTTGAAGCCATTAGGCCAGTATTTGAGTCGCCATCCCTCACATTGACAGCCCACCTATAAGACAGTAGTATTTTGACCTCTTTTTTTTTTTTTTTTTTTTTTTTTTTTTTTTTTTTTTTTTTTTTTTTTACTGTTTATAAGGTAAGCCTTTCCTGTGGTTTATTTAGTGCCACATGGTGCACACTTTGGTGCTTTTGGCTGGATATTTTGCTGTGTGAAATGACCCTCAGAAGCAGTGCTGAAATTCTATTTAGTTTTTGCAAGCACAAGAAAGTATCATGGGAAAAAAAACCCGTATTTGGCAGAAGAGTTGCATTGAGGTATGAACTGCAGCACTAAATGAGTTACAAGGCTCAGGGTCAGCAACATTTATTAAATAAGGTGTCTCTAATACCCATTTCTTAATATTATATATTGATATGTGGGTAAAAACGTTGCCTCCAGAAGCTTGCAGGAATTGAGCCTTACAACTAGTTTCTCATGTGCACAATCATTTTTGTATCTTCTAGGTTAACTTCTGTCCAAATTTTGTAGAACAAAATTACTAAGAATTGCAAAACTGATTGTATTTTCCAACATTTCGAAAGAAGACTTTGAATGGATCATAGTATGAATTTTGCTATTAAAAGTTCTACATTTATTTTTACTTGAATAAATAGTATAAGTCATACATAATTAAAGGAATTGCCAAAAAATACTCAGTTTTGAAATTTGTCAATTTCAAAAAAATACCCAGTAAGATACACCAACTGGAAAATCTACCTAAATTGCTGACTTTGAATGAAGATGATTGTGAACTCACTAAAAAGCTAGGGTTATTGTGTCTTTAAATTATGCTTCAAATTTATATGCTATTCACAGATGTTCTAATGTAACAATGTTAGAATACTTAAAACCCAAGATCTACACATCTTCCTACCACCTCCCACACTGCACTTGCTAAATCACTCTTTTGCCAATGTTGATCTATGCCATTGACATTTGGGTCTGTGACCACAGATAGTTGAGAGTTCTTCAGACTTGGTCTATTTTTAAGCTGATTGCACATAAAACCCATCACCAGCACTTTGTAATTTCTTTATTCCCATTCTTGTATTTGTGCTATGTAATGAAGTGGCTAGGTATTATTACTCTATTATCTCTCTCATCAGTGATTATTGGACCAAAACTGCATTGTTATCTTTAGGATGGATCGATAAAGCTTTGTCATGGAACACAATCACACACACACACCACACACACACACACAGAGAGGAGAGAGAGAGAGAGAGAGAGAGAGAGAGAGAGAGAACAATCAGAAAGTCCCTATGTCCCCATTCACTCACTCTGAAGATCATAAAGTATGAGACTCCTAGGCAGCAACAACTACCATCAGAACAAGGAAAAAAAATCCATAAAAATAATCTATCCAGCTCCAGGGGTTACACTGTAAGACATGCCCTGACATGCTGAAGTTAACTTAAAAAGAAACAACTGCCTTCTTGTATTTCACTGATCCTACCACGCACTTATTTCTTTCACATTTTAACATCTCTGAAGATGAAGTGAGCCTCAATAGTTGACATCATGTCAGAACTGAATTGTCAGTGCTGCTTGGTCTGCTTTCCTTATTGAGGCATAGACAAGAACAGTGCTTCTTCTAATTGATGGAATCTTTAATTTAACAGAATGCAGAGATGGATCAAATACCAGGAGGCTAGAGAACTGTGGATGCTGTACAAGGGCAGAAGAATGTTGGGTAACTGGGGCAGAAAACAGCAAAGGTGAATGAATAAAAGGACTCACAAGAAGGAATGGGGAATATTTCAGTTGAAAGACTGTTCAAAGGTCAACTTGTCTGTGATTATCATCCTCAAATATTTAAAAGGCTGTCATGTGGAAGAAGAGAACACATTTGTTTTGCACAGTACCTCAAGGCAAAGTAAGGGCCAATAAAGGGATGTAAATAATGCATATGAGGCTCAAAACACAGGTGTTACGATTAAAATGTGAAATGTCACCTATAAGTGCATGTGTTTGAACATTTTTTCCCCAGTTAGTGATGCTGTTTTAGAAGGTTGTGGAACCTTTAGAAAGAGAGCCTCAGTGGAGTGAAAGGGTCCCCACGAGTGGACCTGGAGATTTATAAAGAGTTCAGACCTACTTCCTGTCTCATCTTTGCTTCCCGGCTGTTCATGATAAGAGCAAGTAGTTTCTTGATCCTGCTTCCACAGATGAACTGATTCTACCGCCAAGCCTTCCCTACCTTGATGGACTTATGTTCTCTCAGCCTGTGAGCCTTGCCAGTATTTGGACATAGTGATGAGAAATATAACCAAGTAACCAGTCCAAAGGGATTTTAGAAATTTTGGTTAGCAAACAGATCGATGGACTTCCATGTGAAAAAGAGAAAAGAATACACACACACACACACACACAGTTATTTTAGCCTTACATTTGAGATTTGATTTTTTAAAATTTCTAACTTTTAAAATCTCAAAAAAAAAAAAAAATCAATGCCTTGTTGCTGCAATAAAATATAATGACCAAAGTCAACTTATAGTTGGGAACATTTACTTGGGCTTATGGTTTCAGAGAGGGAGCCCACAATGGCAAGGGAGGCATGGCCCAGCAGGCTAAGGAAGCAGAGGGATGTGTGATCACATTCTGACACACAGGAAGCACAGAGCAAACTGGAAGTGCAACAAGGTATAAACTTGCAAACTGTGCCCCTCAATGACATACTTCCTCAAGCAAGTCTCCATGTCCTAAAAGTTCCATTACATTCCCAAACAGATCCACTAACCAAGGAGCACATATTTAAGTATGTGAGTCTACGAGGGACAATTTTTATTTAAACCACTACAATAAGCAATTTAACATCTACTAGGAAATAATTTAGATAAATGATCAAAAAGAATAATGAAGAATACATATGACCCTACCAACTGTTTAGTAAGAAAGATTTGATCAATATGGCTATTTAGAGGATGAGAGAAGATAGCGCTTGTGAAATACTATACAGCTGTTTATAATAACCATTATTAAGACCACGTGTCTACAAAGGCAAAGGTGTCAGAGTGTTGAATGAATGATTGAATCATTACAGAAAATCACGTCTTCACCAATGACAGAGAGCATATCATGTCTGCAACATAGTCAGTGGCCAGATAGAAGCAGGAGAATGAAAAGAGGTGAGGAGGTGAGGAGCTGAGTAGCAGAACTCTTGACTGGCATTTTCCCTTTTAAAATTTCAATCCCATTGTTAGTGTGGTTAGCTGCTTCACTGATGTCTTTTGGGGTGAGGAGAACTGTGTGTAATTTCTTCTTGATGAACACAAACTATGGCCTATCCTGTGTAAATCTGTGTATTCTAAGTCCCTGGTGTTCATTCATGAGAGCAGGAGAGCCTCACAGTTGGGATGGTGGGAGCTTGCCCAAAGAAGAGTGGATCCTGGCCAAGAAGGTGGGAACGTTAGTCCTTAGCTGGCCTTCCCTGTTCCTCCTTTTATTCATTCCTATACTCCAGCCCACAGGATGCTGGCATCCCCATTCAGGGAGGGTCTTGCTCTATCATTTAAACATTCTCAAAGTCATTGCCAGGGTGTACCTCCTGGCTGATTCTAAAGTTAGTTAAACTGGCAATGATGATTAATCATCACAAGTAACTTCAATTATATAAAGGATAGCAAGCAAAACTACTCAGAAAGCATAATTTTTTAAAACTGAATGTGGCAGTTTATCTAAACTTGAAATGTTATACCTAAATTAAAAATGTTATCTTTTAATAAAAGGTATATTATCTTGTGCTAAAAGATTGTGACATCCAACAACTCAACCAACCATTTTCAACTGCTTTACTTCTCTTGGTAATTATCACCCTGTCTACAAATAGGATCCTTACACTAGTATATCTTACAAATAGGAACCTTACACTAGTATATCTTGCAAATGGGATTCTTACACTAGTATATCTCGCAAATAGGATCCTTATACTATGATATCTTGCAAATAGAATCCTTACACTAGTATATCTTGCAAGTAGGATACTTACAGCAGCATATCTCATTCTACAAATTATAGACCTTACTTATTTTTCTTCCTGTTACACATGGTATGGACTTAGCTATCAGTCACCACCAACATCCCTCATCCCTGAATGTGCATAAAATGTTGAGTTAATCAATAATAGGTGTTTGCATTATTCTGACCACATAAATATTGTTTAATCCTCAGCAAGAAGCAACCTGGGTTTATACATCTTTCCTCATAGAAAACTTACTGTTTTCTGTTTTTCCTACAGTTGTTAATAAACCCTTGGGTTTTTTTTTTATTTCCTTACTTTTTCAATGTTTATCATTACTTTTTTTTCTTGAGTCTCTTCAAATCTATAGGCTAATTTTGCAAATGCTCTACTATAGCTTAAAATACTTGATCGAATATTGCCTTCTCGCCCACATTCCTCTCCCATTCTGTATCTTCTGCCTTGTAGCTCCAGTTTGAATACTGATGTTCAAGCCTGCCACACAAACCTCATTTTATTTTTATTAATTAAGTAATCACTTAATTTGAGTTTTTTGAGACAGGGTCTCGCTATGTCACTCTTGCTATCCTGGATCTCATTATGTAAACTAGGCTAGCCTTAAACTCATGAGATCCACTTGCCTTTGTCTCCTAAATGCTAGGAATAAAGGTATGAGCCAAACTTCATTTCATAAAGCTTGTTTTTCATAAGCTTTCTATAATTTTTAGTGAGTAAGGTGCTTGACTCTTTATATCAAATATGCCTATATACTACTTTACTCAATGACCTGAGTACTTAACATGTGATTACTATACCTCAAAAATTTAAATATGTTGCTCTGTTTTACCATCCAATGTGGCTGTGTTGGCTGAAGCCATTTGAACTCCTCTCTCCCTCTACCTTTATTCTAAATATCCTGAAGTTGACAACTTATATGCCTTCATGTAAAATACTATATACAGTGTAAATAAACCTGGAGCCTGTCAGTATACAATCTCACATGCATGAATAAGAGAGTATCCCTACATTAGTTTTTGACATTTTATCCTTTTCATTGTCTATTCTTTTTGTGTATGCATATGTATGTAGTGTGGTGTGTGTGTGTGTGTGTGTGTGTGTGTGTGTGTGTTATGAATCTTTGTGTGGGGGTATGCAAATACCCATGCGCATGATGAGGCTAAAAGAGGATGTCAGATGCCCTATTCTATCACCATATTCCTTATTCCTTGGAGACAGGGTTTCTAACTGTGCCCGGAGCTAGGTTGGTGGCCACCAAGCACCACTGATCCATCAGTTACTACAGCCGCACAGTCTCACAGTGTTAGCATTATACATTCAAGTGAGATCTCACATTTGAACTCAAGTACTCATCCTTGTGCGTAGGCACTCATCGTTGATCCACCTCTCAGCTCATGTTGCACTTTTCTATCTTCTTTTTCTGAGTCTTCTAATGTTTAGCCATAGAAGTGTCCAGAACGAGCCTCTAATTTTTTTCCTTCCTTTTATGTCTACCATCTTTACTTGTGTTCTTCAATAGTTTGTTCCTAAATTTATATGTGATTTAAAATTTTTGAGGGAGAAAGAAAAATAAAAATACATTTCCCCTAGAGGTTTTTAATTGCCCTGATGTTCCCTTTATGACAACATCTTGGTATTACATTGAGAAAACAAATTTTCTTGTGTTTGTGAGTCTATCAGTAACATGTTTTTTCAAAGCTTCCCCTGTTTTCCCAGTTACTCATTTAAGCACAGTCCTTTTCATAGTTGTTTTTGTTTTTTTTATATTGGTTGGTTGAACTTTTGTGTGCTTCAATCTTTTATGTGAAAAGGTTTCATGAACTAACTAGTTACACAGGGTTGTTGATACAACTTTTTAAAGAATAAACCATCAGATGTTTTATTAGAAGCAATATGAGTCCAGGCTTGGATTTAACTGCTGGGTTTTGCTAGTGGTAGTGAAAGAGTGTGTTGTTGTAGTTGATGAAGCTATCTAGAGATATATTATTTCTTCAAAGAATGTCCTTCCAATCTACTGCTACAAATAGAAATGGGTGAATTGAGAAGATAGCTCAATCTGTAAAGAGTTTCTTAGAAGAATGAGAACATGAGCCCAATTTCCTGAATACAAGTAAAGAAATATGGGTGTTGCAGTGTACACCTATAATTTCAGTGCTGCTGCAATGGAAGTGGGCAGATGTCTTGGGAATCATTGGCCAGGCAATATGTCCCACCTGATAAGTTATAGGGCAGTAGAAAACCTTGCCTCAAATAAAAAGGAAGCCTAATACCTGAAGAACAACAACTGAGGTTAACCTCTAGCCTGCATACAGATGAACATACATATTCATTCACACCCAGCCATATACACGTGCCTGTATACAGTTATACACCCACATAAGAATGGGTGGATCCCTAGTTGCTGGCCATCTTAAGTAGTAAAAGGATACTGAAATGTTAGAATGTTTTAGATGTTATTTGGTCCCTAGTTTTGATCTCATGTCACATGACTTGACTTTCCCCAGATGTTGGCATTTCTAAGACCAAAATTTCATGAATTTAATTCTCCAAAAATGAATTTTATTCTATTCCCCAAGAATAAGAAATGATGAGAGACTTCTGATTATCGAAGGCTGTAAAAAGATCTGAGCCAGAAATCTGTCAATCACCCTGTGCTACCTAGTGCCTCTGACTGTCCATTGCTCCTAGTATTTCCTTGAAGAGCCTCTCAGTGGTGTCACAGGCGCATCATTTGCAGGCACCTACATGGGTACCTTCTCTACTCTGTTGTTAGTCATACCTGGGTCAGTTTCTTTTCGGAAAAGAGCTTGAGTCCTTCTCATCACTTTCCACTCTCCTACTATTAGTTTTGTCCCTGTAGATTGCATTTTGTACTCTGTTAACATTGTTTCTAAAATGCTAGAGAGAGAAGAGATAGGTCAAAGTGCACAGCACACTGTGATTAACTGGAAACCTAAGGTCAATTTAAAAGAACTAATGAAGTTAAATACATGAGAGTAAAGACAATGGGGATTCCAGGCAGATTTCCTAAGAAATGGAAAAATCCCAAGTATAGGATCCTCAGATTCCTGGAAGCCATCTGAAAGTAGCACAGTGATCAGCTGACAAGCGCAAGATCAAGAAGGACATAGACCTTATTCTTCAGAAATGTGCACTCTCTGAGCTCTGCTTCCTCATCTGTAAAGTACAGAGTAACTGATAATTTGTGAAGAGCTAGCTCCATGGCTAGCAAAACAGTGGCTAAAACCAAACATCAGCGTTTACTTACATATAAAATATGCATTAATAGGGAAATTTCAACTTAAGAAACTGCTAAAATAAACAAAAAGAGCAAAACCAAGTAGCAAATGAAGAATCAGCTTTAAAACAGACTCTGCCTAACAGTGATAGAGCATGCCTTTAGTCCTAGCAGTAGAGAGGCAGGAGCAAGTGGATCTCTGTGACTCTGAGGCTACCCTGGTCTACTTAGTGAGTTCTAGGACAGCCAAAGCTAAATAATAAGATCCTGTCTTGAGGAAGAGGAAGAAGAGGAGGAGGAGGAGGAGGAGGAAGAAGAGGAGGAGGAAGAAGAGGAAGAGAAGGAGGAGGAAGAGAGGAGGAGGAGGAGGAAGAGGAGGAACAAGAGGAGGAGGAGGAAAAGAAAAATAGAATCTGTTTTCCGAGAGACTCTAGCATTGTCTGAAGGACTAAGAATTATCATCTTTATAAGGTACTACCTATAAAATGACACTTGGTACTCAGTACATGGCAACTGTTGGGTTAACATCACTATAAATTTTGATGAGATAGGATAAAAAGCCACCTTGAAAGATTGAAGTGGGAAGTTGGAGACTAGGTATTGGACTCTAAAATTAGCCTAGAGGTTCACTCTGATATTTCAGCCAAGCCCTGGTAGTAGTGAGACCACAGTACATTATTAGCCTGTAGAGCCTGGGACTTGCCTTCATCTATCCTGTTACTTGCATATCTCCTTTCCTCCAAAGACCACAGCTCTGTGGTTCTCCTCTGTCCCCAGTGCTGCGTACTATACCTAACACATAATAGTTTGAAAATAAATGGGACTTGCTTAAATTCCTTAAATAATTATTTTTTTTTTTTTTAGCACTAGCCCAATAGGAAAGAAGAGAAAATAGTTTTCTATGTTTTTTTCACTTAATTCAGATACCTGACAAAGTCCAAATTAATCTGCATTCTAGCCTGTTTCTCTCTCTCTCTCTCTCTCTCTCTCTCTCTCTCTCTCTCTCTCTCTCTCTGTGTGTGTGTGTGTGTGTGTGTGTGTGTGTGTGTGTGTGTGTGTGTCTTCTTTGAGACAGTCCTCTCTGTTAGGGCAGGCTGGTCTCCAGTTCATGTTCCTATTCTTTAGCCTCCCAGGTACTAGGATTAAAAAAACATACCTGGTTATAATCTGTCTGTCTATATGTCTATAAATTTATTTTGCATAGGCTAAGCACACTGAAGCAAACTACCATCTCTTTCTGTGAATTTCTACTGCTAGAAAAGCCTCCATGTGCCACCCAGTAATACCAACTGAGACAAGGGAATCAACAGTCTCAGATCTTACATTAAGATAAATGTAGATAATTATATTAAGTGACTTAAGTCAGCTTCACAAAGACAAATATATGTTTTATCTCATTTGTGATTCCTAAATTTCATATAGATACATACAAGAAAGTATGTACAAATGGTCCAAAACAAGAAGTAAAACCATCTAGGGGGACAAAGATGACTAACAGGATGGGTAGGAGGGAAATGGGCCCATTATGTAATGTATGCATGTACAAAATTTTAAAGTAAACAAATAAATTGAAAGGGTAGATGGCTGAGTGTTTCAGGAGAGTCTTCGAGTGCTAACCGAATTTCTATATGTCTGATGTACTTACCAGGTGTTTCTTGTTAGCTAGACATCTTGTCACAGATTATTAAAATGAAACAATGCTTGCTAAAACAAATGGGAAAAATATGCTCTCTATAATGCCTAGAATTTTACCCTTTGTAGCCTTGCCAGAATGCAGGGTTCTATAATGTCTTCCTGTCACTAAAGGAATTTAGTGACTTTCCTCCATAGTACCCAGGCTTGGAAAGTAGTCTAAAATGAAATGTCCTATTTTAATGGTGCTCAGAGGTCAAGTGTTTATATGATATGCTTCTAGCCAAAAATCCAGTGAGAATAATTCCATTCTTGCTACAGAGAAGCAGGAATTCTAACTGGGGTCATGCCAAGGATCAGGGGCCCACAGGAATCAGAACAGCAGAGATGAGTAGGGCAGGGATGGGAGTAGGAGTGGGGGATTTCCCTTCCTGGTTACAAGTTTAATCTTATGTGGCATTGGGCAAGTCACCTTATCTCTCCGGGTCTCAGTTTCTTTACTAGGGAAATGAGAAAGTCAAGCAAAGGGCCATTCTACTTCCAATATTCAAGCTTAGAAACACACCCAGATTTTCTGTTTTTTTTCCACAAAAACAAGACAACAACAACATGTGCGCGCGCGCGCGCGCACACACACACACACACACACACCACACACACACAACTGCACTCTGGGATTAAACTTTCTCACCAAAGAACCCAATGCAGACTTGTTTCTCAATTTTCAATTGCTCCCTTCGAATAACAATGAGCTACATGGTCAGACTGATAGCTGCTAGAGAGCAGACACTATACTAGGAAGGAAAGATGACTAAGCCTTGTGTCTGCCCTCAAGGAATAGACTGTCCCCAAAGAGGCATATGACTGTCAACACAACTCTGTTCTGGCTGTAAACATGGAAGGGAACAACAGAAGCACAGAGAAAGCAGTAACTGGTTAATGGAGTCAGCAACTTCAAAGTGCCTTCATGAGAGAGGGATGTTTGGGCTGAGTCTTGTGAATGAATAGAAAAAAGACACTAGACATAGGTCATACAAATCAAGAAGACAGGATCAAACGGAACCCAATCACAAGTTATTATAAATTTGCCATCACGTTCTAGGCTTCTGTTTGGATTCTATGTTGATCCCAAAAATATTTCAAGCAGTTCATTGAAATGAGAATTATAACAACAAAATAATACAAATTCTGACTGGCTTAAACAGTTTGGCTCAGGAAAGGAGAAGCTTGGAGATTAGCTAGGCTTCAGACTTTGTCAGACTGTATAACCTCCAACATGCTTTGTCTATATCCCATGATGAACCTTTTCTAAGTGCACAATTTCCCTCCAACATCCAGTGGTTTCTTCTTCAGATATAGGGAATGTCTGACTCACTGTCCAAAGAAACTTCTCTACTTGTCTCTCTGGTCTAAGCTGCACGACATAGACATAGTCAAATGAGCCCCTAAGTCAAGAACCTACAGAACCACATTTGTCTGGGCGCCTGGAACACCATGACAGCAGAGATCATCTCTAGACTATACCACACTGAATGCTAAAGATGGTACGAGCCTCCCTGATCAAGAGCTGTGATAGTAAGTACCTCACTCAATGAACACTGTGGCAGTGTATGGAGGGTTAAAAAAAAATAATTGATAAACAGTATTATCGATTGTATTTACAATACAATAAAAAGTGACACACTCTAATCTATATAATAAACTTAAAATATTTTTGATAGGAAGTATAATCCAATATTTATATAATACTACGCAGTATTATTATAGTAAAGGTTATTGTATAATAAAGGTAAAAATGTTGTCTTGGTTACCATTTTCTTATTAGTTATTTTATTTATTTACATTTCAAATGTTGTCCCCCTTCCCGGTTTCCCCTCTGCAAACTCCCTATCCCATCCCTCCTCCCCACGACTCTATGAGAGTGCTCTCCCAGCTACTCACCCACCCAATCACTTACCTACTCCTGCCTCACTACCCTAGCATTCCCCTACACTGGGGCATGGAGCCTCCACAGGAACAAGGACCTCCCCTCCCATTGATGCCAGACAAGGCAGTCTTCTGCTACATATACAGCTGGAGCCATGTGTTCCTCTTTGTATACTCTTTGGTTGGTGGTTTAGTCCCTTGGAGCTTGGTTACTATTTTTGTCAGCTTGACACAGCTAGTCTCATCTGAGAAGAGGGAACCTACTAGGTAGGTTCCAAACAGCAAAAGTCCCAAATTAAAGATGAAGTGGGATAGCCACTAACTTACTTTTAAGCTTCCTAACAGCCAAAACACAAAACAACAAAAAGTATGATCATTAAAACTACTGCAACATATCTTAGACTATCAATGCTATTGCTGGACCAGAATTTCCAGAGAAAATATATTTTGACACTTTTTTCTAAGGTATTCACTGTGTGATAGCATGGAACTATCAATAGTATCCTTGAGCTAAATGTAACAATGTAACAACAAGCTTGTCAATACACGTGGATTGCTCTGAGATATTGGGATTAAACCAAAGCAATTCATGGACACTCAGAATTGATTCCAGTAGAAGTCCTAGAATTACACATAAAATGAGAATCGTAAGAAATACAAGAAGAACTGAGTTCAAAGTTACTTTGTCTTGGTCATTGAAAGATTATTTTTATTTTTGAGCAAGAATAATACAAGAAAACAAAATTAATAACGCTTTGGAAGAGACAGCAGAAAACCTCCATGAAAGGATATACCAGTCATGTCAATCAACGTGAATTCTATATTAAGCCCCAGGATCCCCACTCGCATGGACTTCCACCATCATTTCTCATGGAACAAACTCCTATTTGAATCATTGTCCTTTGCTAAATGCCATACTTTTGTACAAAGATTAACCTGGTGTGTGTGTGTGTGTGTGTGTGTGTGTGTGTGTGTGTATGAAGATACTCCCCAGAGACTAGATCAGAAGTTCTATGACCCAATGAATAGATCACTCCTTTGATAGATTCACAATAACACTGTATTATGGGAAGTGGTGAAAGGAAGGGGGCTGGGCTAGCTGGAAGAAGTAGGTCACTGTTGGTATGCATCTAGTGGTTATATCTTGTGCTGGCCTCTTCCTGTGCCTCGTTTTCTGGGCTTCCCATTCAGCCTGGGCCACATGTTCTTACCATCATACTTCTCTGCCCAAGTGCACTGAGTCACAAAACTAGAATATGAAATGAATCCTCTGAAACTAGGTATCTCTTTCCTTAAGTAGTCCTTTTTCGTGGACCCAACTCTCTTTTTTGGTCATGAACATAAGAAAAATAAATAACATAGCACATCTTACTGCAATTGCTTAATGTCTGACTTTCCTGCTAGAAAGATGAAAAACTGCTGCTTTGATTTGTCAATTCTTGGTATAGAATATGATCCAATATGGAAAAATAATCAGTAAGCTAATTCACTACAGATGTCTGGATTTTGGAGACCATGTTATATGTCCTCAAAATGTTTAAATCCTAACCAAGACCTATGGTAAGGGTTTCTTTTTTGGTTTTTTGTTTTTGTTTTTGTTTTTTGGGTTTTTTTTTGTTGTTGTTGTTGTTTGAGACAGGGTTTCTCTGTATAGCCCTGACTGTCCTGGAGCTCACTCTGTAGACCAGGCTGGCCTTGAACTCAGAAATCTGCCTGCCTCTGCCTCCCAAGTGCTGGGATTAAAGGCGTACGCCACCTCTGCCCGGCAAGGGTTTCTTTTTAGAGTAGTTCAGCTACAATGACATTGCATTGGTGACCCAAGTCCAAATGATGATTGATTGCCCTTATGCACACAGAAGATTTGGACACAGAAACATATATGGAGAAACCAAGATGTGAAGACTCAGGTACGAAGACAATCCTGGAAGAGGCAGCTTCCTTCCCAGTCTTCAGGGGGAACCATGTGAAGAGTGTGATCTCACACTTGAATCCTCCACACAGTCAGAGAGGAAGTTCCTGTTTTTTCAGATTTTAGTTCCTTTTATGACAATGGCCTTAACCTAGCCACTTCACTGAACTTCAGATCCTTTCAGTGGCCCACCTTCTACAAATATGTCCTAATAAGGCTTTATAAGGACAGAGAAGGCTACACTGTCTTGATCAGCAACCATGCTGTGGTGACAAAGGCCATACCTATGTGGAGACTGACAGTGAAGATGGCTCCTTTCTCCCCATTGCCCAGGCTTGTGTGAAACAAACTCACACGGGCATCCATGTTACAGTACAACCCCCGATGCTAACTAGCTTCTGATTTTGACCACTTGACTAGACTCCCTGGGTTAACTCATTCTAACACACAAATGAAAGAATCTATTAAAGTCTAAATTATAGCATTAGACATGAAACTCCTCACCTGGCCCCTGATGCATATTAAAAAGTCCAAAAACTGTCAGTATACTCCCTTGCTTTCTTGTTCTACTTGTAATGAAATATGGTTTTCCTCTCCAAAAGAGTGAGTAGAGTCTTAAATTCTATACAATGTTAAGGCGTTTTCCTTTAATATTATAATTTAACAACCTTCTACATTATTTAGAAGGTCAAGGAGATAGTTTAAAAAAAAGAAAGATGATAAATAGATGCCATTTCAGTTTAGGAGGAGAAATATAGTGTGTGTGTGTGTGTGTGTGTGTGTGCGCGCGCGTGCACGCGTGCACATGGACCACACATCCAAACTGGCATTTTAAATTTCTCATTAAAAAACAATTCTGGTTCATTGAGTTTACTTATAAACTCTGGCTAAGACTTACACTTAAACAAATGTGTTTAATTCCATTGCTCACCACCAAATTATTCTAAGTGTAAACTCAAACTCCATATCTTAAAATGTGTTTTTCCATGCTCCTTTGTTCTAATTTTCATTGTTTAATTTTTTTTCTTCATTGCTTTTCAGTAACTATGTGTTCTTTACCAAGTCAAGGAGAGAAAACCAAACAGAAGCAGGGAGAGGGGAAGAGACGGGGTGGTGTCTCAATGATCAATGTGAAGCTGTTAGATTCCAGCAATTGCTTTTTAAAGAGTAAAGCTGCCACTTGAGCCAGGACTAGCTAGAGAGAGATTGTGTTGGCACAAGTCCATTTCCGATGACTGGATTGGGGGAAATCAGCACTTTTGTTTCCTCATAGCCCTCAATACTTTTGCAAGGAAATTCAGACATAGGTCAACAACACATTACATAGAATGACTCCATTTCATCTACTAAACAGGGCCCAGCATGGTATAGAAGTTATAAGTCCCAGTGAACACAGATGATCATTTATTAGGAATTCCCACCACACAGTTGGAATTCAGGTTTAAATCCTAAAATGTTTGATGAGTTTAAAATAAAGAGCTGGTCAGTTCTCTCCAAGCAGAAGCATTAAGGCTAAGGAGAACTGATAGCTGCCATTCTAACATCAGACAAAGAAGTAGGAAAACCATAGAAAATAATCATAAACATATGCAGCCTAGGAAGGTTCTCTTGCAGAGGTGCAGACTATTAACTACAACACAGTATCAGGCCATTCTATAATATAACCCAACAGGAAAAGACAAAGTCCCTGCAGCTATCCTATAGAAGGCTGAGAAACCAAAGCTAGGTACTCTTAAGGGCCTTTTTCTAGGTCTACTTAGAAACACTGTTTATCTCCCAAAGCCATTCTTCCTCTCTAAATGATCATAATGATTCTGTCACTGATTACCCACAATACTTTGGAGCTACAGTGTCCCCCAAATGACCATGTGTTAAAGATTTTGTCACCAGCCTGTAGAACTATTGGGAGGTGATTAAACTATTAGGAAGTGGAGTCTTCTGCAAAGAACTTAGGTCACTGGGGTTTGAGCTTCCAGTTACAGTTCATCATTAAAGGAAGTCTTGGCAGGAATTCAAGGCAGGAAGCTGGAGGCAGGAACTAAGTAGAAACCATGGAGGGACAATGCTTACCGGTCACTATCTGGCCACCAGCATAAAGCACAGTCCCCCCTCTCAGGTATGGTATTACTCACAGTATGCTGGGCCCTCCCATATCTACCAAGAAAATGCCCCCATAGACATGCTCACAGGCAAATCTGATGGAAGCAATTCCTTAACAGAAATCTTCTTTTCCCAGGTATGTCAAGGTTTGTTTCAAGTTGAAAAACAAAACAACTAAACAACAAAATATCTATGACATCTAGTATCTTCCTTAGAGTCTAATCTTATTGAAAATTCACTTTTATAATAAATATAATAAATATTTATTTATATTTATATAAAAAATTTATTTATATTTTATATAAAAAATTTATTTATATAAATAAATACAATTGCTGTGAGAAGAGTATAATAAATATACTCTTCAAAAGTCAGCTATTTAGAATGACACTTCCCTTATTTGCTTGATCCAAGCAAGGCTTTCCAATAGAGTTATGAGATAAGGAAGGAAAAAGAGTTGACCTTACACTGGAAAATCACTCAATAGTTACACGGGGATCAATACACTTCTTGAAAGTTCCCTAGAAAGTTGGCACATTGAAAACTTGATATTTTTAAAGATATATTTTTATTATTTTAAATCAAATTATTGCATCACTTCCCCATTCCTTTCTTTCTCTTCTACTAATCCTTTTCATGCCTCCTCACTTGATTCTTTTTCTTTATTATTGATACACACACACACACACACACACACATAAAATATTTAGTGTTGCTTGTGTGCAAATGATATCAAGGCTGACGACCACTTTCTATTGGATAAGCAGATAAGCAGTTAGAAGGCTAATCCCCTATAAAGACTAGTTTTCCCTCATCTGGCAGTCATTAGTTACCTGTGCTTCTTTCTATAGGGGTAGTAGGACCACATGAGACTTCTTTCCATGTTTGAAGTACAACAATGACCACCGTCGCAAGGATATACCTAAAGGTGCAATACTGGTTGGTGCAATCACTGTTGTGGTAATCTACAGCTGTCTAATTGGACTCCACACCCTCTCAACATGGAAGAAACCATATCTGGTACTAGATAGCTGTACAACTAAGTGGGCCTAGTGAGTTCATAGATGTTACTGAAGCTGTTATTGCCATTTTTGTAGATAAGCATAACTATATTCTAGCTACAATCTAAAGGGCATCCTTAAACCACAGTTTGGTATAGTGCTCACACCACATCTAATAAACATTCTGAGGTAGACAGAGACCACTACAGAAAACAATACCTGGTCATAATGCAGAGACCAACTGATAAGAGGCATCCCAGCTCCACAACTCTTGCAGCTAAGGCTCAGGGAATGTCACAGAAGTGTGGACCGAAGATTGTAAGAGCCAGAGAACCTTGAAATTGCTGTGAGAATACACTAGAAATGACAAGAAAGGTCAGTCCATGAGATCTCAACAATACAGCTATTTAAATTAGACCTGAAAACTTCATCTTTTAGCCTGTTTAATAGATGAAGCATTCTTCCCACTAGACAAAACAAAAACAGCCTTATTTCTTTACCTGGGTATTGCATAAGGTAACTGACTGGAGACACAGCATACCAACACCACAAACAACTCTTAGCATAAAAGCAGCATTTTGCAGTAGGCATGCATCCCTACACAATCCTGTGACACTGAGCTGTTTCCTCTCACTGTGCTTCCGTGTTCTCATCGCACCGCTAATGTGAGTCTCAAATGACCCAGCACAAGTGTAAATTTAGCATGACGTCTAGTCTGCACTGCAAATGCTACCAAATCACTTGTGAATAGAAACAAGGACTTTGAGAAGCAAAGGGAACCTGGCTGCAGGAGGGGTTTTTGATAACACATTGGGTTTGATCTTTTGCTATATAAAGTTGTCATTTTTAAACTTAATTGATACTTTATTGGTACACAATTACTTGTGGCCACACTAATCCCCCACTACCACCATTCCACTGTCCCTCAACTCCCTAACCCCCTTCTTTGCCCCAACTAGTCTCCCCTTAGCTTCAGGTCTTTAAGGAGAACACCTATGTTATCCTATAATTAAAAAAAAAAAAAAAAAGGCTATTTTGTCCATTTAGATTCTCTGAGAAGCATACACCAAGAAAGTAGTTAGCGACAGTGGAGCTTGCTAACCCTCATAAAAGATGAAGGTCTGAGAGTGAACACAAAAAGCCCCAAGCTGTGATGTTTCCCAGATACCAGTGCAAGGAAAGCAGGCAGGCAGGAGGAATTGCCAGGAACTACCTCAGAGAAAAGTGCTTCCTTAAGGCAGCCTCAGCTGGACCAGTGGAGAGTTGATGAGCAGACAACACACTTCCTGTGGGAGTGAGTGAAGGTAAAGGCCAGTTGCAATCCTTTTCCTGGGCCCAGAGGTTGGCAGGAGAAGCCCAGGAGAGCAAAGCCTTCGTACTTCAAATGTGAATGAAAGGTCAGTGGCTGTTGTCTGCTGACCTTCCCTTGGTGGTTTCCTTAGAAACAGAGCTGGGAAGTCTATACTCTTAGCGGAAACTGCTCTGCTATTGTATTTAGGTGGGCGGAGACATATATAATGTGATGTCTATTTAGGCCATTGCTGAGAAGTGCACATTGAACTTGGTATATGGCAGACACTACTATACATCTTTGTGTTCTTGGAGACTAGCCAGGAGTAAGCCTCTGAGGCCAGTGGCCATACTGTGATGAGAAAAACTCACTGGAGAACTAGGCACATTGCTGATTGAATGTGTCTAGAGACTGATGCCTAGATTTCAAGGTTGAGAAATCATTCACAAACAAGCTCAGAAACACTGTGAGTGAGTGTGAGTGTGACTGTGTGTGTGTGTGTGTGTGTGTGTGTGTGTGTGTGTGTGTGTGTACTATGGTTTGGAGATAGTTTGTCCAACCTAAAGCTCATGCTGAAATTTGATTACCAAAATAGCAAGGAGATGGGCCTGTAAGAGGTATTAGCTTTCTATGCTTCTTGTAGGAACCAACTAGTTCTCAAGAAAGCAAATTGTTTTAAAGCATCTCTCCCACTGTGTCCTTCCCTGCACACAGCCACTCCTGGCTTTCAGTCATACTCCATTTTATGGTGCCACCCACCATATTTGATTCAGTACCAGGCACGGAGTTCTTGCTTTTCGACCTGTGTTCCAGAAACCCGTTTTCTTTATAATTCATTTATTCACTGTCATTCCTCTACAACAGCAAATGGACTAAGACCATGTGTAAATATGTGTCAGTATAGTATCTGTCAGTGGCCATATTTCCATATTCAAAAAGATTCTTACTGAGTTCCAGACTCAGAGGTTTCAAAAAACCTCTTGAAACTTGAATCACCTAACTGTCACTTAGAAGAATGTCAGGAAGAAGGTTTCCACTGGTCCCAATCACCAAAACAATTATCAAGGCTTCTCTCGGCAAAGCACCCAGAATGAAGCAATTCTGTAAAATTTTCATCTTGAATTGAGATCACAGACCATGTCCTAAAGCTCACCAGTTCCAGCTAACCTCCTGGCCTGTCTATTGACAGCATGTCTATCATCCAGCACTGTGAGAACACAAAGGGTAGAGAACAGAAAGATTCAGCACCAAGGCTTGGGAAGATACAGTCTGTTATGCAAAACTACTAGAAAGATGTATGATGGGGCTTTGAAAACCCAGAGGAGTGAGCTACAAATAATGCTTGTAAAAGAAAACGTGATTACCCTAACCTCAGGACAGTCAGCTCTGTCTTCATAGTGCTTCTCCAGATGCAATGAGCCAGCATCCTCATCTTACTCCAACATTTGGCCTGAAGAGTAACCTTGGTTCTTCCAGTAAAAATAACCTCATTGTGACTCTTCCCCTACACCCTCATTCCTGTCCTCTACTCACTCATCCATTCCTTAGTAAAGGACATGTTCAGTATGAACTGTGTTTATACTAGTTTATACTAGACAGTCTCCTGGACGAAAGTGTTATTTTATTGTACTAATTTTCAATAGGAAGTGATGTAAAACATTTCAAAATTAAATGAAATGATAGAAGACCGTAAAATTGAGTAATCACAAGCTACTCATTCTCGGACACTTTGCAGTAACAGCACTGAAAGGTTGAGATTGCATGCGGTGTGATCAGGATGTGAACACTCACTATAGGTATGAGTTGGAAATTACAGACTTCATTTTCCTTGTCATAATCTGAAAAAGTGTGACAGTGATATTTACTTTGCAAAATATGTATAGTTTTGCAAAGGCTAAGGGTAAAGTATAGTGACTGGAACAGCATCAAATGGAATGTAGAAAATATATACAGATGTGTGAAGAAGAAAGTTAGATTTAAGAGGAATTCAACAATACGATAATTCCTCCTAAAGAAGTACAAGTATACAAATATAAAAGAACAGATCAATAGATTTCAGTACATGAGAACTATTAACTGTTATAAAATATAGCACAAAAATTCTTTCTATTTGTATCAGCTTAATTGAGGTAAAATTTATATGCAATAAAAACCTAATTGGAAATACATAATATTTTAATCTCTTAATTTTACTACATTTTTTAGATCAGACAATGACAATTCTGTTTTCTCTTAATATAGGTTATTAGTCTGTTCTAGAATTTCATATAAATTCTATGTGATTCTACTTTGTGGTTGGCTTACTTTGCTGACAAAAAAAGAGTATAAACAAAATATTAAAAATGCAACTATTCTGCCCTAAAAATACTTGTGAGGAACATAACAGATTAAATATTACATATTAATAAGAAGATTACTGCCCACAGGAAACAAATATTTAAATGTTATACAGTGGAAATTAACAAAAAAATTTTAAGTAGCCCATAAAAATATTTTCTATTTAGCTGGTTTTGTTTTTAAAATGAGTGTTTCTATTTGTTGTACTAAGCAGTGGATTTCATGTTTTTACTCAAGTATGTTATGTGCTTTGACTGTATTCACTACCTGTTACCCTCTCCTAGCCCACTGCCTAGCCTTCTAGCCTTCACAAAATAGCTTCTTCTGTGTGTGTGTGTGTGTGTCTGTGTGTGTGTGTGTCTGTGTGCATGTGTATCTGTGCACATGCACATCCGTGCACGTGCATGCATGATAGAGAGAGAGAGAGAGAGAGAAAGAGAGACAGACAGACAGGCAGACAGAGAGGGCGTTCCTAGCTTACTTGCTTGTTAAGGAACATAGCTATAATCAGTAAGATAATCCAGTGTTTTCAACTAACACATAGACAAAATACTCTAAATATTGATAAATATGTTTTATCTTTTATAGGCAAATCTAGCTATATGCACAACAGCAAACTTTCAGTAGAGATGGACTACATAAGGGAGAGTGGTCCCATGAGTTTCTAATATTGCTGAGATGCATACAAGATATATCATGGAAGTTTGTGAGAATAAAGTCTGGGGTTGGTATAATGAAAAGCCTAACTATGTAATTCTCAAGCTAGATCTCTCATTAAGTGACAAATGAAAACGGGCAAATGGTACTTTCAAATGAAGTGGAGAGAACACTGTGTAGAGGTGTCAATAGTACATGAAGTTCCACCATTATGGCTCAAATATGGGTGGAAGCTAATGTGAAGCAAATTACACACAAATAAGACTAGTGAAATTCTTAGACAATAATAGGAAAGTGTCCCTACTTATTACTATCCTTATAAGGACATTGGAACATCTCCCAAGTCTTTATAGGAACGCTGGGAAGCAGGTGCTCACATTGCATTTGGACATATTCTGGGGGTCCTCCTCTGTTCACTGGCCTCACACTTCTTAATGTTGAACAGCTTTCTCCACTTGTAGGGAAAACATTGAGCTCAAGTCACTATGAATTTTATGTCAAGAGGTTTTCACTAACAAAAAGATGCTAAAACAATTCTAAGGCTCCCTGAGTTCCAAAATCTCAAAGAAGGCAGTTTTGGCCATGATTTACATCCAATAAACTTCTCTGAACCCATCATTGATAACCAAAGAGTCATGGTTCTCAGTTTGAGTCTAGATCTACACCTAACCCAAGATGATTATTCCAGATGAATAATGAGAGAGCAGAATTTTTAGAATGAAGAAATGCTATTCACAAAATAAAATATGCTAGTCATGTGCTAGGAAGGTTAATATATAAACAAATGGAAGTACAAGCAAATGGAAGAGGTAAGTCTGAACTCACTCTTCTTGGAGAAGGACTCACTAATCATGATGATATAATTTTACAGATGTGTTAGGTGAAAGCAGTTAATGTGCATGGTGGAAAAGAAAGGCTGCCTCTGGGGAATCATCTGTACTGAAGGTCTGTTGAGTAGCAGCAGTTTTTGTCTAGGACATGATGCTTTACTTATATCATTCTACATTCTAAAGCATAACAACATATAAACCCTCATGTAGTATTCAGAGTCACTTCCTACATATTTCTAATAGTTGGTTAAAGTAAATGGGCAAATAAACCCTGATTGAACATTTAGCCTTTGTCCAGAATAACTAAGCCACTTAAATTATCTGAGCTTTAAGTTTCTACCTTTAAAAGTAAAAATAATAATATTTACATGATTTTAGTGACAAATATATTTAAGCACTCTGTGGAGTCCCAACCTCAAATAAATGTGAATGAAAACATGGACATATGAAAATTTGTTGAGTCAATCACCCACCAAACCACATGTGGGTGTTTATAAGTTTTCCTGTTAAAAATAAACACCTTTGACTATTTTATATTGTCTTTGAGCAAAGATTGTTTTTATTTTCCTGAGATAAATGCCCCAGAATGAAACTGGTAGGTTTATTGCATGTTTCAGTTTAAAAAAGAATTTTCAGTGTTCTTTGTCTGTACCATGTTTTCATAGAGTCCCAACAACACATAGATAATTTCCGCACATTCTCAACAGCTTTGAGCATCACATTCTGTTTTGTTTGAGTTTTTCCGATGTGTGTGCTAACAGCTCGTTGTAGTTTTAATCTGAATTTCCCTAATGACTTGTGAGATTGAACATATTTCATATGTTTGTCTTCTCTATTTACATCCTATTAGAAAAAATGTCTGTTCAAGCATTTTGCCTCATTTTTTTATTGTGTTGGTTATTCGTATTTTTAAAAGATTTCTTTATAAGCTTTGATTGTTCTTTGTGCATTCGAGGATATTGGTTCTTTCTTTTTCAGCTAAATCCTTTGAAAATGTTTGCTATATTTGACCTGAGTTTCCTGTAGATTGCCTGTAGTTGAATCATGTTTAAAGCCATTTTCAAATCTCCTTTCCTTGGTATCAGTAAGCCACTTATATAAGAGGTATTAAGAAATACTTATTTTGTTATTAAGTTCTATCTCCTGTTTGTTTCTAATTTTTGTCTTTTCTTGCTCCTTCATGCTGGGATGTGTTTTGAATTCTTTGATTCATCTATGATGTCTTCCCATGTAGGTTGGTACAGATAGCTGTGCAAGTGTGTCTACATCACACAATTATCACAAACTTACTTATCTTGACATATTATCAGTTCAGCTGAAGTATAGAAACTTTACTCAATTTTTGTCTGTTTTGTCCTCTTACATGTGCATTGAAATTGTTTAAATATTCCATCTACATACTTCCCCTACCATATCAGATAGTGCTAAATTTCCCCCTTGAACTGTCAATCAGAACTTAGAAATGTCAAAGACAAGTAAAGATGTGCCCTGCGTAAAGATGGTTTTGCTTTCCATGATTCATCTTCTTCTCCAATGTTTCAATTCTTTCTTATCATTGTGTTTATTTAGAGAACTTCCTACAGTCATTACGTGAGGGAATCTTTATCTGGGAACAGAATACCTTAGCTTTCCTTCATCTGGAATGTCTGGATTTCCCTCTTCAGTCTATGGGATGCTCTCTATGGCCACAGAATCTCACGTAGACAACTCTCTTCCTTCAGAACTTATACTATACTGCCTTATTGCCTCCATGATTTCAGAAGAGAAGTTTCAATTGTTTTTCTTTTATAGGTAATATAGGTCCTGGTTCACTCATGTTCTGGATTTTTCAATATTCAGAAGTATGAGTATGTGTCCTGAATGTATCTCTTTAAGGTATTCTATTAAGTTTATTCATCTTCTTGAACCTGTAGATTCATGTATTTTACCATGCAGCTACAATTTTTCCAAGTATTTTCCTAGCTAGGTCTCTTTCTTCTCCTTCAGTACTATAGAGTATAAACGTTGGCCTTTAGTGGTAGCCAGACACATTCTCAGTATTTTTTTTAATCTTTCAGACTATTTTCTCTCTACTGTTCAGATTAGATATTTTCTCTCTTTTTAATTTACTGATTCTTTCCTCTTTTCTTCCATTTAGCAATTGAATCCTTCTATTGAGGATTTTTGTCACTGTTGTTTTTATTTTGTTAGAGTTTGAGGTTATTGTATTTTTCAGTTCTAAAAAAATATTTTTATAGCTTCTGCTCCTTTGTGAGAATTATTATTATTTCCCTTTATTTAAAGCATGTTACAATCATTCAGTGAAACATTTTTCACAATAGCCTTTTTAAGTTTCTCTTCATTTGAATAGAGAGGATGGAAAAATATTGTCAGTACACTAAAAGAAAGAGCAATAAAAGTTGCCACAGAACAAACAGAAAATGGGATAAAAGAAACTTGGGGGCAAGGGACTTCATGACTAAAATAAAGTCTCTAACATTTATATTGATAGAATACAGAAAAAAGTTGCCAAAACTAAAACTGTAGTGGCTGGAAGCTTTCTGAAGACTGACATAACCATCATCTTGTTATCAATATTCATTATCTTTGTCCATTTGTGTGATATTTTTTGGGTCCTAGTATCATGAATAAGGTCTAATTAGAACTGAACATTTTAGGTGTTTTGGTAAGAAATTGGTGATTTTATTCCAATGTTCTGTGTTGCCTGGCTTTCTGTAATATATTTTGTCACAGAATAAATATATCTCCTACTCTCTAGTTCCCTGTTGCTTCCTTCTGGCTGAACAGTTCTCTTCACTGAGAGCAAGTGAGACTTCCAACTCCTCAATAGGCCTCTCTCCTCCTACTGACACAACGAAAGCCACAAGACTGACTTAGCACTTCTCATTTCAGTGGTTAACCAACCACATCCTTACTGGATATAACAGAAGTCTGGAAGCTCCACTAGATATCCTCTGAAATGAGCCAGCTGGAGGGAGTGTAGACCCTGTACTGGTTATGGTGGACGTCTAAGACACAGACACTGAACTGATTTGGATAGTGTGGATGTATTATACATTGAACTTGAAAGGTTCCTAACAGGCTCAGGTATTTAAACATTTGGTGCTCTGCTATTGATGCTGGTTCAGAGGGTTGTAGAACCCATAAGAGTTGGGGCTTAACTAGAGAAAGCAGGTTACTTAAACAGGGAAGGCAAGGCAGGGATGGCAAGCCTTGAGGGTAATAGTCCTGCCTAAGTGCTAACACTCCCTTTCCCCCACCTCTCCGCTGCCTGATCCATTTAGATATGATGAGTCGTGCTGCAAGCTTCTGTTGCCATGATTTCTGCTCCATGATGAACTATGTTCTCCTAAATAATGAGCTAAAATGGGCCATTTCCCTCTTAAGTTGTGTCTTGTCAGATGCTGCAGTAAGGGCGTCATTGCTTCTCAGGAGAAAAAAAATCTGCCTCTCTGCTCAGCCTTCTCTAACCTTTTCCAGGGCTGAGGATGTGATGGAGGAAACACATCATAAAATCCAGGCAAGAATGAAACACTAGGCTGCTCATTTATTTTTTTGCTGATGGGTAAGGATGGGGTAGGATTTGTCTGTAGTACAGTAGAATAGTCACTACCTAGTTTTCTATGATGCTATACTACTCTTTTCCTGCGTTTTGACTATGAAGAACATGTTTTTGTTGAGGCTATCAACAATTGGTTAGCATTAAAGGATTCAGTCTTGTCAGATACAATTTTGAGACATATAAGGTAAAAAGAAAGCCCAATGAGTTATTCATTTATTGTTCCTTGAGTTTTAAGGTGCTGAGACAATTTCAGAACTTTAATGTCAATCTATATTTCATGTGTTAGTTGTCCACACTTGGGAAAAGTAGTCAAAACTCACCTCCACCTTTCTGGAAACAGAAGATCTAAACAATTATTATAGTAACATTTTGTTATAAAAAGTATGTTCAGTTACCATGAAATGAACTGCTAAAGTCATTACAGCCCTGTGATGTTTATTAATATCATCATTGTATTTACATGAAAGATTAAGATGTATAGTGGTCATGGTGATACCCCTAGCAATACTGTATATAGATATATAACCAATTATTTTCGTCACTCTTCTTTGCTATTAAGAGACACAATGGTCAAGGTAACTCTTATAAGAGAAAGCATTTAATGAGAGCTGGCTTACAGTTTCAGAGGTCTAGTCCATTTCATCATGGTGAACAACAAGGTGGCATGCATGGCTTTAGAGCAGTAGCTGGCAGCTACATCATGAGTCACAGGCCAAGAAAGAGACAAAGACAGAGTCAGGGTTGGGGTTGGGGAGGCCTGGCTAGGCTTTTTGAAACTTCAGAGCCCACCTGCAGTGACACAGTTCCTCCAACAAGGCCACACCTACTTCAGCAAGGGCACACCTCCTAATCCTGGTAATCCTTTCAAACACTTCCACCCTTCGTGACCAAGTACCCAAATCTATAAACCTATGGGGTGCCATTCTCATTCAAACAGTCACACCAATTATGAAAGTTAAAGACTATTGGTGAGAAAATAAATAGCTGCCTAAGGACTGTAAAACCAAGCTTTTTCTCCAGGTCCCACATTCCAGAAATAATGACTCTGAGACTCAAATACATTAACCAATACCTTGGCTATAAGCTTTAGCTGTTCCCAGACTAAAACATAACTTAATATCGCATTTATTCTAATCTACATTCTGCACATGGTTACCTCTGCTCAGCTCCCATCCTTTTGACCTCCTCCATGGTTCAGGGCCAATCCTCCCACACTTTTCTCTCTGCCAGCGTTCAATCTCCCTCACAGGTGTCCTACCTTATATTTGTCTAAGCTTATCGCCCAATCAGCATTTGTTGACATGTGCTGCATCCATACAGTACACAAGACAGCCTCTCCGCAGTGGGCATGCAGCTTTACACTGCTAGATGGTCCAGCCTTCCTCAAACAAATCCTCTCTGGCTCATGTCTAACATGTCTAACATCGTCAAGCTTAAGTTTTACCACTTTAGCGTATATCATGGTCTTTGTTGAGTTCAGGAAGAATGTATGGCACTACTCTAGAGCACAGTTGTACTATACACTGAAATAGTCACCAGCAATGAGGAATAAGCAAATAATAAACAGAGCCAAACAGATACAAGGTATTTTATACCAACTTTTTTAAAAAGTTTCTTTAATTGACTTGAGGAACTTGCACACATACTAGGGTATGTATGTAGAGGTCAGAGGACAACCTGTAGGAGTCGGTTTTTCCTTGTGTGTTCCGGGGATTGAAATCAGTCTCATTACAAAAGCACCTTTATCTACTGGGCCATCTCACCGATACCAAAACATGTGCTTTCTCGAAATACAATTACATATGTATGCCTACATATATATACCTTAAACAAGCAAAAAATCCAATTGCGTAACACTGAGCTAATAACTAATATTTCCCGACAAGTGCTTGGTGCATTGAAAAGGTCACAGGAACTTGAGTAAAGTATGTCTTCTCTATTTCATTGATTTTACCTGGTCTCCTTCAGCCATTCACAAGCTAAGCTTTATAAGTACTTGATTAGTCTATTATTCAACAAATAACCATATATGTTCAATGAGTGAATTATAAATCACTTTCTATACGTTCTAATACTCCATGGTTTTTATACTGTTATGATTTGAGACTGGACATTTTCCCAAAGGCTTATATATTTGAATGCTTAGTTCCCAGATGTTATCTTGGGATAATGTGACATTTTTACCTAGGAGCAGTAGCTAGGTTATGGTAGACCCCATGTATCATATCTGCTGCTTCTGCATCCACAGCTCTTTGATTCCTGATCCACCAAGACATGAACTAGCCACACTGTAGATCTCTGTAGCCATGAAATGAATACTGCCAGCAGCCATGCCTTCTCTGCAGTGGTATATGTCTTAGTTGCCATTCTAGTGCTGGGAAGAAACATCATAACCAAGCGAATTCTAGGGAAAACCAAAACATTTAATTGGGGGTTCACTTACAGTTTCAGAGGGTTAGTTTACCATCATCATGACAGGGAGCATGGCAATTGGCAGGCAGGCATAGTGCTGGCGAAGTAGCTGATAGCTACATCCTGATCTAGAGAGAAAGAGTGAGAGTGAATGAGAGAGAGTGAGTGAGAGAGGGAGGGGGAAGGGAGGGAGACTGGGAGGTAACATTGGGCTTGCCTTGAACTTTTCGAATCTCAAAGCCCACTTCCAATGATACACCTCAAGGGAACACATTTAATCCTTTCCAAACAGTTCATCAATTAGGGACCAAGCATCCAAGTATATAAACCAATAGGAGCCATTTTCATTTAAACCACCACATTTTACTCCCTGGCCCCCAAAGACTTGTACCCATATAATAGTGCAAAATGCATTTAGTCCGCCGTAGTCTTTCACAGTCTCAATGGTGTTTTAAAGTCCAAAATCTCTTCTGAGACTCAAGTCAATCAATCTCTTGCATCTTAAACCCTTGTAAAATCAAACTTAAAAAGCAGATCACATTCCTCCAACATACAATGGCACAGAATATATATTAACATTCCACAAAACAGGAAAGGGAGCATAGTAAAGAAATACTGGAGCAAAGCAATACCAAAACCCAACAGAACAAACTCCAAATTCTGTATGTCCATGTCTGATGTCAAAGCACTCTTTAGATCATCAACACTTTCAGCTTTGTTGACTGTGTGTGACACATTTCTCTGTCTCGGGCTGGTTCTACACCTGCTCTATAGCTCTCCTTACGGATATCCTAGATTCCGGCATCTCCAACATTCTAAAGTCTCCAACATAATCCAGGCTATACCTCAGCTTCAGACCATGGCTTCTCCAGGCCTCCATGCAGGGACTGCCTTGACAAACTTGGTTTTAGCAGCTTTTCTTAACATCCTTGTCTCTAGAGCCAGAGCCACTTGGCTGAACCTGCCAAGTTCTGCGATGAGGCTGGAACCTTGGTGCCTCCTTGATTTGCATTCACATAAGCTTTTCCTTATTGATGGCCTCAGCTTTCCTTTAACTTTAACTCCCTTTTACAAGTTGCAAAATGAGATGGGTGAGGTCTTGCCCTGAGGTCACCATTCCCTTTATAGCACATCGAATTAAGCCTTTCCCTAAACGTTTCCTGAGCACTGGACTTGGCTCCAACAGAACATTTCCTGGTGCTCATTTTCTCCTCAATTGTGCATTTCATATTTCTTCTTGAGATATTTGCTCCTCTTCATTGTAGATCTCCATAAGACTGATCACAAATAGCCACACACAAAGTCACCACGTTAGGCTGTCTTGTAATTGCTTCTGCCAATAACATTAATCCAAAACTCTTCAATTCAGAGTTAGGCAGATTCTTAGGACAAGGGCAAAAAGCAGCCTAAATATCACAAGGACATCTTTGAGCTACTTGCTAATATTATTCCCCTCTGAAACCTCTTAAGCCAGGCCAGCATAATACAAATCATCCCAAAGTCATCCATATTGTTCAAACGACAGCTTGTTTGGTCATGTCAAACACAGCAACACCCCAGTCCCTGGTACCAATTTCTGTATTAGCTACTCTTCTATGGCTGTGAAAAGACAACATGACCAAGGCAACTTATGAATGAAGACATTTAATTGGAGGCTTGTTTACAGCTTCAGAGGTTAGTCCATTATAATCATTCCTGGAAGTATGGCCATAGGCAGGCAGTCATGATGCTGGGGAAATAGATGAGGGCCATACCTTGTTTGGGGTGGTGGGGGAGGTGGATGGGAGGGGGAAGAGGGGGGGACGGAGGAGGGGAATGGGCCTGGCATGAATCTTTGGCACCTCAAAGCTCACTTCCAGTAACACACTTCTTAAAACAAATCCTCATCTTCTAATCCTTTCTAAATAGTTCATCAACTGGGGATCATGCATACAAATATATGAGCCTATGGGAGCTATTTTCACTCAAACAACCAAGTGGACTTGCCTTCTGAAGCCATGACCCAAAATAAACATCTTCCTTAAGTCACTTCTATCATACATTTCATCACAATAGCAGGAGAAATAATAATAACAACATCTATTTATATAGATAGATATAGATAAAAACTTCTTAGTCGTAAGACTATAAATTCTAGAAACTGCTTTCACACATTTAAATAATTTTCATTTCCCATTCCCCACTCTTTTTTTTTTATTTTGTTTTACAAGACAAGTTTCTTTGTGTAGCCCTAGCTGCCCTGACTGTCCTGGAATTCACTCTGTTAACCAGGCCATCCTTGAACTCAGAGACCCACCTGCCTCTGCCTCCTGAGTACTGGGATTAAAGGGGTGCGCCACCACGCCTGGCTCCCATTCCCCATTCTAACGCCCCTACTACACATTAAACCCCTTCTCCTAGTCCTTCTCCTTTCAGGTCTTTTTGCTGCATGTGATTCACTGAGTTTCACAAGAATCTCTTGTGAGAGAGACTTTACTGTAACAAGGGCAATTTATCAGTGACTACGCTGAAAAAAAAAATGACACACCTCCTCCAGCAACTGTCAACGGCCGATAGTCCCTTTGGGGAAGGGGCCTTAAGGCCTCTTCTCCCATATAAGATGAAATGTTAACTGGCCCAATCTTGTGCAGACTTTGTACAGACAAACACAGCTGTAGTAAGTTTGTGGGTACCATGGCTATGCGTACATTCTGTATATTTTTCTAAATTCTGTGAAGCCAAAAACTCCACAAGCACGAAATCATATCCCTATAATTCCTTATTATCTCATGGATCTGCTAATGCTATCTTTTCCTTACTACTTACAATTTTGACACTATTGCAAGATTCGGATTCTAAAATCATAAAGTGACTATGATGCTCTTCCTTATTTAAAATTATTTTAAACAAGGCTTGACTGGCTTGACTCAATCCCTTCCAAATTCAGTAATATTATCTAAATTAATCAATTTTCCTCTGCTTCAATATTTACTTAAAACCAAACTAGGACAGTCTTTGGATAACTCAGAAATCCTTGTATATACCTTCTAGGCTAAAATAAAATGTGGTCTCCAATTGCATTCAATCTTTGCACTTTTGTATGTTGTCCCCATTGCTATCCTCTTATCTTAGAAGTCCACACCAGCTCCCTACTGCCTGCCTTTTTCCTCTCCTGTTAACTGATCATTCACTTATGAATGCAATTAACATTTTCTGAGTACTTACTGTCTACCAAAAACCAAGTTGCGAAGATTCATAAGACTTTGTCTCTGCCACCAGAGGATTTATATGCCATGAAGCAAAGCTGATGCATAAACAATTCATAATTAATGGAAGTGTTATGATAGAAGTACAGAAAGTGCTATGGTCCTAAGAGTGATTCATTTTTCCTGGGGAGTTTGCTTATGGGAGCTCATGCACTAGAAAATGAATTTTCTCTTTGTGAACTAAACTGACTTACTTGAAATAAAAATAGCTTCCATTTGTAACACTTTGCCAAGTGTTTTTACATCCAATTCTTCCTTTAAGCCTCATAGTAAACACTCTATAGTTTAGTGGGTTTTTAAAAAACTATATTCCTTAGAAACATACGTATGAAGCCCATGATAATATGGACCATCATTCTAACATCCGTAAGTAAAGGATGCAAGCCCAAACTGAAACAAGAGTCAGTAGTAGCCCCTCAGACTCATTCCGGAAGAACTAACAAGGGCCTGCTTCAGCCTCCTTACCTCAAGGCTATCCCTTATCACAAGTCTTACAACCATCCTGCTCTTAGGTGGTCCCTACAACCTTCTAATGGGTGTTCTTGATTTATACAGCACCCTCATCAAGCTATACGCCACACTGGTCACAAAACAATTTTAAATGCAAAGAAAATTTGCTATCATTTTCCTGCTAAAACCCCTTTATTCTATAGCTCTTCCTACTCCCTGTGAGATAAAATCGCCAGGGTTCTTGTGTAGTACATCAGACTACATCAGACTTTCAATTTAGCCTATCAAGGTCCTTCAAACTATTTTTCGGCATTCCCTCCCTGGTCCCTCACTTTGTTTAAATATGCCATACTACTTCCATTTCTGGATTTCTTTAGTCTTTGATTTTCTACCAGTCTCTCTGGTAAATCAATACTGTACATTAAAAGTTGAGATTATTATTTTTTTTTTTTGCTATTTTTTTTTTTAAAGGATTACTTAACAGCAGAATTTTGGCAACAGAATTTTGGTTCTGTACTTTTTATCAATGATTTTATTACTGCATTAACTACAGTATAGGACTCATTAGTATAGCAGCTTACTCTCTTAACATATCAGAAGGAGACCATTCTTTCTTTAATTATAAATAAAAGATTCATGACATTTATATTTATTTAATATAGAACATAAATTCATCACAAGCATTTCAGTGCCACAAGCTCATACAGGACCATCTGAAGGTAAATCAAAATGGGTAGCCTACATGTCATATGCAAAAAGGACAATAAATAAGAATAAACCTTACATATTGGTAATAGAAACATTATTAAAGAAATAGAGGACTTCCCTAGAACGGGAATGTTTTGGATGGATGGTTCCTAACAATCTTCATAAGGAAGTCATATCCTAGATAAGCCTTGATGAAGATCAAGTCCTGAGGTTGGGAGGAGAGTCATAAAGATTGAAGAGTCACAGAGAAAAGCCTCTACGTCCTGGGGAAGCATTTAGTACTCAGAGAAGCTAATGTGCAGTGTGGGGTAAGCACAGGGATTAAGAGATTGAGTTGTATGATGACAAAATGCGTAGTAGATAAAAGCTACAGGAAAGAAGTCATCAACAGATTCTGCGCAGGTAAAGATGAGCCTGCACACAATCCTGGCTGCGGGCTGGAGTTGGAGCTTTAGGAGACCAAGAGTGGAAGTGAGGAATCACTGAGGAAGATATCAGTAAAGTCTTTTCAAGATAGATTGGAGGAGGACTATCCAGAGCTGGAAGAGGAAGTGGAGAGATGAGAAGGGATTCTGAAACAAGTCTTGGAGCAAAAACCAACAAGTTCATTCAAAAGGGAAAAACAACAACAACCAACCAACTAAACAAACAAACAGACAAACAAACACCAATCAAAAATGAGCTCTAGCATTTTAGTATTCAAATGAACAAAAACAGAGGCATTAACTGAGATGCGGAATTAAAATGGAGGACAACTGAGAGCTTCGTTTTGAACAGTTTACTTTTGAGGTACTTATGAAACATTAAAGTGAAAATATCAATTGAGCAGTGGGGAAAAAAAAAATCAACCCCAGAAGGAAGTTGTAAGCTAAACCTGAAGATGTAGGAGTTTGAAACACAAAGATGCAGTAGTAATACAGTGTGTAGCATGAAATGACACACAAAAAGTATAAGCCCGTCTCTCAGCACATAGTTAAATGTATTCAGAAATTATTAAGTTAAGGCTGGGGAAATGTCTCGGATAAAAATCTTGCCACAGAAATATGAGGGCCTGAGTTCAATCCCCAAATCTCACATGAAAAAACTGGACATATTGTATGTGTCCACACTCATACACACAAACATGCAGACAAACACCTATCTCTCTCTCACACACACACACATATACACACACACAAATGCACATGCACACATACATACAAACACAGCATTAGAATCAGAAGTTGCTGCTTATGACAAGTTTGTTTCTTTAACAGTCTAAGCTTAATCTTTTACATGAATATCATATGTGTTTATTCAATTTCTAGTATTTTCTTCTCAAGAGAATGACATGAAAACTTACTTTTATGCTGTGATAAGCATGGGAATTATAGTTAAGAAAATGGATGCTTTCTCTCCATATTCAACATAGTCTTGAGTAAAGCATACAATCTTGAGTTTTCAATTTTTCATATAAAAACATGAATTATTTTAACTTATCTAATGCACTGTCAGACAAAATTACAATATTTAAAGAATGTGTGGCTTAATACATTAAGCAACTAATAAATTATACATACATATATATGTATGTATATATGTGTGTATATGTGTGTTTCTCAGTCTCAATAAATATAATCTTCTTGAAGATTATTTGGGTGGAGTTCAAGCTCCACCCAAATAAACTAAATCAAAATTCTTAAAGTGGAGCTTGATAACAAACTCTTTAAGCATCCAATGGGATTCTATTTGAATAACCAGCAAGTAGTGCTAACCCATAATAAATAGTACATATAATAATATATAGGCATATAGTATTTGTATATTGTAAATTATATATGTATAATGTGATGCCAATTAAACAAGTAGTCAACAAACTTCCAAAAATGTATCTATCTCTTGTAAATTAAGATGGCATGCTGATTTTTCCCAGGATGTATTTGAGACAGTGTGGGTTATGTTAGGAGAAATATCTAGTATTCTTGAAAACCTCAGAGTCAGGTAGGTGCTGTATAACAGGCTGAAGGAAATCTTAAAATCATGATGAACATGAAGAAATGAGATGCTATGTTGAACTTTTTTTTTCCTGGAGGTAGGTTTTCAGGGATGAATCCCTCTCTTCTTCTGTGGTCATACCTTCCTCATCTCCAGCCCTCTTGAATGACCTGTGTTCCAGTCAAGCTGTTCTCCCTTCACTCCATACCATGTCCTCCTGTTTGCCCCTGGAGGCTAGAATAAAGCCAGTCTTTTGTACCTACCCATTCCCTGACCTCTGCCCAGGGACCTCTGTTTTATTTATTTACTTTTCCTTTCACAGTGCTGGGGTCAAAGTCACAGCTTGCACTTGCTAGGCAAGAGCTCTGCCACTGAACTATATTTCAGCTACTTTACTGTAAATATTTATTTCATCATCAGAACCTTTTATGAAGTTGGTTAGTTTAACTTAGTTGACTTGGAGGATCAGCTTGTCTCTGTCTTTTGGAATTAAAGGTGTTTACCACCTTTCCTGGGCCTAAGCTTTTCAGGGCCACTATGCCTCAATATCCAGATCATAAGCATGGATCATTCCATGTAGAGATCTGGATCAAAAGTGTATGTCTTCCAGGTTCAAGCTCTGGATCAAAGGTGTGCTTTCCATTTCTGGATTGTAGTTCATTCCAGATATAGTCAAGTTGACAACTGGGAATAGCTGTCATACAACTCCTTACCAGTTTGGGGTTCTAGCACTAGAGCGTGAGGGCTGATGACCAACCCCATTGGGAGCTCTACCCCTCTGGCAAACTGCCTCTGTGAAGTGAGGACAGCCACAGAATTAGTCACAGTGATTTGCAAAGTGGGTTAAGTGCCTTGAAGACAGAACAAAGGAAGTCAACCTTTTATGTTACAAACTGTTAGCATAATGAATGTTAATGCTTAGCAGGACAGGCAAAATTTGCTGAATTTCCCTTTCCTTTCTTTACTCCTTCCTTTTTTCCTCCAGCACTGAGAATGTGCCTTAGTTCCTCTGCCTTAGTTCCAACAACTCTACCTTACTTAGAAGTGAAAGGACAAGGTATACTGGCTACGTGGGGTGTATAATTTCTCCTTCCACATAAACAAACAAATCTAAACTTACAGAACAAGGCCTTCCTCTTCCTTGAATCCTCAGCGGTATCAGCTGCTTCATGCTCTATATCAGCAATGGAGAAACTTGGCAAACCAGCTAACCTTGCATAATGTCAGAGAAATCTTCAAAACAGTCCTTCCTAAGATGCATAAATTTCAACCGATGATGCTATATCTTTTTACAGGATATTTTTCCTACTAAAGAATTAGGTGACCACAAGGAAGGGTAAGGGCTTATTATCAATCTCATTTTGGGTCCCTTTAAAATCTTTTGTGAGGCTCTGCTATTAAAGAAAAGCCTGTGAGTGGTTGTGGGTTAGATTAAATTTCTACAGAAGTGCAGAACCTGTCTTTCTCATTTCCATTTGTCTATTAAGATGCCACAGCTTATCCACTCCAGTAAATGAACTATAGAGGGTTTCAGGCTGAGGCCTGCAAGCTGCAGACTGACCCCTGGCATTGTGCCTAGAGAGGCATTCTAGGCTATGTCCCCAGCAAGAATGAATGAATAACCAGTTAATACACTATCTTTTGTTTACAGGTACAATTAAAACAAACAAACAAACAAAAAAAACCAAAGAACAAAACCCAATCATTTTTTCCATGTAGGTTGGGCCTGGATTTTGAGTGCTCTTGATGATTAATAGAAGAGACCATGTTAGAATTCACAAGTGAGTTTGACAGAGCACTTGGAGTCTTACCAGAATAAAGCTAAGAACTGAGGAAACATGGTTGCTGGGCCAGAGCTTTCCCATAGCTCTGCTCAGGAGATTCTCCCCCAGCCATGGCCCAAACAAGATGCAACAGAAGTGACAAGACTGGATAGTCACAGGGCCACAGAGCTGTAACTCCAAAGATGGTAGATTGGCCATAAATAACCATGTGACTTTATGAGTTTACTTAATTTCAGCTGTCATAAACCAAACATGGTTATCAATGCTGCCTCTTGTTCCAGCTAATAAAGTCACTTTGAAGATATCAACATCTTTAAGAAAGTAATTCTAAGCTGCAGAGTGCCAAGGAGAAGTCACTCTGACTCATCCATCACATTAAACTTAATGCATAGTTGCCTTGTAGTCTTTGGTATCCCATGACCTACACTTAGATTTAGGTTCAGTTATGACCCTGAACAGGTTCAGGATCCAGGTAACTATAGCACCCACACTTTGAACTATTATGAAGGGCAGAGTAGAGATGCACCTGTGTGGCACTAAGCATGAAGTCTAGAACCTCAGAAACCCTCCATAAAATCTGGGGTGTGATCCAGCAAGGACCGCTGAGGATGCAAAAGAATGTTTTCATTCCTGCCTTTGGAGCTCAATTGGGTCAATGGAAATTAGACAGAGACAAGCAAATGCTATGACCACAAGCATACAGAGTGCTTCATTCAACACCTTGTTTTGTACTTTCCACCCTACTCTGTTGATCTTTTATTCTGTGGTGACTTTCCCTGATAATCACATAAACTTCCATGGCTTTAGTTATCAAGTGCACACAGATAAGAGCTATGACCCATAGACCAGAACTCTTGATTCTAGAATGCATCCACATAGCAAGCTCTCTTTTCTCCTCCTCTCTCTAACCTGTGTGTCTTTCCACTAACCCTTCAAATGTAGTCCTTGGCCTAAACAGAATCATTCTGTGGAACATTCTATCCATTCTCCATCCTGTGTGCAAGCATCAACAGTGTCCCCCGGCCTTAGAAAACCTCCAGCAGCCTACCCTGCCTGCTCAACTATGTCTTTTTGTTCTCACAGAACTTTTCACAGAAGCCCCAGGCCCCCTTTCTACCCTCATCCACACTTCCTAGACATCCACACAAAAAAGCTTAATGTTTCTTTCCAGAGTCCACCTACACCTTGCCTTTCTCCCTGTTCTCACTCTTGTTGATAAGTCACTTACACAGTCCTCATCTCTCACTATCTACCCATTCACCTTGCCTATTCTTCCCCACTGGGCTCAATGGCTGCTGGCTCTTTGTCATTTTCATTGGTTGATTAATCTCTCCAGAATTACTATCTCTTACCTGTATTAACATTTACTTAGGTAAATCCATATAAATAGGTTGGAGTTTTTTTTTCTTTTGGTTAGGTCAAATAGCTGGATATGGTGGCACACACCTTTAATCCCAGTGCTCTGGAGGCAGAGACTGTGGATCTCTGAGTTTGAGGGCAGCCTGTTCTATATAACAAGTTCCAGGATAGTTAGGGCTATGTAGAGAGACAGTCTCAAAAAATCAAAACAAAGCAAATCAAAATCAAAATAAATATATAGTAGCAAATATATATATAATTATATACATTATATAAAACTACTATGTTCATATTTAGGACACTTCATGAAGGATGAGCACCATATTATGAGTATGAAAACAGAGAGATCACACTTTCTTTCAGAAAACTTCTGAAATTTCAATTAAAAATCCATGTTAATTTCTATTGCAAGAAGCATAAAATATTGACAAACAGGTTACAAAATGAATCCTGACAGACTATAAAGAATACAAAAAGTAAAATAATACAGATCTAAATGTAATACTATATTTTACTGATTATAGAAAGAAAGTAGTATGTCATTATGGCAGTCTTCATTCTAATTTGTAAATAATAATGTATGTATAATCTATGAAATGATGCTATTATCATTCCTCTCATAGAAAAAGAATTAGATCTTTTTTATTCAGAAGGTAGAAAATGTCAAAATAGAGCAATGATGCTTCACTTACATGACATCTTCAGTGGACCCTTCTGCCTCAAAGATACAAATAGAGAATTAAGAAACAGAAAACAGAATCCAT
This sequence comes from Mastomys natalensis, assembly GCA_021653895.1. NCBI lineage: Eukaryota > Metazoa > Chordata > Mammalia > Rodentia > Muridae > Mastomys > Mastomys natalensis. Next base: position 749,901 of record JAJTUV010000033.1, read on the forward strand.
ATAAAATAGAATCTGAAAGAGCTTAACTGGCCCTATTAGTATTGTATAAAGTATACATTAAGACAAATGTTCTTACTACAGACAAAAGGCCTGAGAGCAAATGGGTCATTACACTGAGAAGCCAAAGCAATGGCTCTTGTGGATTTAAAAGAAGTCTTCAAAAATGTGAACTGAAATTCATAATTTAAGGTACAAATAGGCATTTGAAATACTTGGAAATATTGGTGGTTCATTTTCTATAATGAGTACAATAAAAAAGACAAACAGGGAAATGAATAAAGCAATTAAAATATTTAACCCTGTCCTATGTAGCTTAACTGCTGAATCTTACCACAGCTTTTAAGGATGGTTATTAATCTTTCAAACATTCTTATAAATAAATTACAAAAGGGTAATATTTCTCAACTTTGAGGTCAGTATTATTTACCCTAATACTACAATCGGACAGAAACATCACAAGAAAGAAACACCTACAATTCAGTGTCCTTATGAGTATACATTCATGTGATCTGTAATGATAATTCAGACATCTGTGGACTTTATGTACAACAGTGATCCCTTAAGGCTGGGTCACATAGCACATTGTGGATGTCTTCAGTTTGTGTAAATATATGCTTTGGTGGTTATACAACTAGGCTGCCTAATGACACAATCACTTAACAATGCCTTTATCAGAAGAACTCTTATAATTAGGTACAAGTATCCCCAATAAAATATTACCAGTTTAAATCTAATGACCAAATGGGATTTTATCCCAGGAAGGCATGGTTGATTTCAGATCTAAAACTCAATGTAATATTGCATACTGTGGTGTAAAACAGCATATGGTGATTTAATAGCCCACACTCATCTCAATGAACTCAGAAGGAGCAATGGAGAAGTGATAACTTGTATAGCCATTGCATGATTATATTTTATATATAAAGCTAACAAAACATTTCACAACATTTAAAACACTGTTCCTAGAAAATTTCACATTACAAATGTGGTTCAGCTTGTGGTTTGTATTATATATCTAGTGAACTATGATGGTCTAGAAGTTTCCTACTTTGAGGACCTATGTTCTATTTGCATGAAGTATTTTCACACATTTTCCTTTGTTATTTATGAGAGACTGATAACAGTTAACCTGCCTAGATTAACCAATAACATAATGTAGGTGACATTACTGTCACGGGACTGCATCTGTCTTTGTAGATAAAATTTCCCCTACTTATATCACTGAACTTTCTTACATGGATTAAACATTCCATCGATACATACAACTTTCCAAATTGTTTTCCTTGATTTTGGAATATCTGAGGAATTTAGTGTCAGTTTTCATTGGATTCATCCTTCTACCATTTACAATAGGCACACTGCTACCATCCATCTGCATGCTGTTTAGTGACTGTTTTTATTTTCATTTTTCAGTTCCCTACCACTGTGTTCACCAAGGTGGCTTTCTAGCCCACTTTCCCCCTAAACTGTACGGCAGATGATAACTATGTTGTTTCTTTGGTTTGCTTATGTGACCACTTAGACTTGTCAGATACTATAGACCATTCTTTACTTCAATATTCATAATTATCCCCATTTCAGTTGAGATTGTCACTACCTTCATGATGACAACCCTGAGGTTTGCTGCTTACTACCACAGGTACAAGTAATAGAGTGTGTGGCACTAGAGTTGTACCTTTGGTGCTACATCCTACTGGGTGCACCACAACACTGCTTTGGATATAAGCTAAACATGGACTTCAGAAACATCAAAATGCTCCCACATACAATTTATGCCATTATGAAAATATTATAAATGCTTTTTCTATATATGCTTGCTGTTATCCTTTTTGAAAATAAGTCATTTTATATTGTTACAGGTTATAGTCTCCAGGTGTAGAATGATTCGCAAGTATAAATGAATTTTAGATGTTGCTGAGGTACCTTCATATGTGCCTGAAGGCCCCTCTAGGATTCCACAGGAGAAGCAAAGAGTAAAATGGAGTTGACAGTGATGAGGACATGCATTCACCAGGACAAGGTCCAACATCACTCTTTGTTCAGGATGTTTTCTCTCTACTGTGTATAATCAATCTTTGTACAAATGCCAGGTAGCAATGCCCTCTGCTAAACACATGGTATGTTCTTCCTTTTTATTGAATATTCATAGCTTCCAAAATAAACAGGAATTTCCATCTTCTGGGTTTCCTCAGATATTAAAATCAAATCTTACAGATGAAATACTTTCATCCATATATAGTCTAAATATTGAGTATTTACTAAAAATGAACCTTTATTTTTCTCTGCATAGAATAATTTAACAATTGAAGAGAGAAAATGCTTTGCAGAATGTAGGGAGAAATGAGAACTAAATGAAATTTATCTAATATATACTGCCAGGGCTCATTCTTCTAATAAGACAAGAGAGAAAAGGAAAGGCACATTTGATGAATATCTCTGAGTTGTTGTGGGATACATATTTTGAAAATAAAATGCTTTCTCTCTAAAGTCACTAGTGCTTACTGTTCTTCAGTTGGTTGTTACTGTAAAGGCTTGAAGTATTATCCTCTCTACCCTTATTTTATTGTAGAAATAACTGTTATTTTATTTTGTCCTTTTAAGGTTTTGAAAGCATTTGCTACTTTACAATTATAATCATGGAATATTTATGGGCACACAGTGATGTTATTGCATTAGTTAATCATTGTCAAGTTGACTAGATTTAGATTTATCTGGGAGAGAGGCCATACCTTTGGGTGCATCTATGTGGTCATTCCCAGAAAAGATTAATCGAGGGTAAAAGACATTCTCTGAATGCAGATGGTGCCCTTCCACAATCTTGGAGGCCAGAATAAGAAGAGAAAAGCAGCTGAATGACAGCATCCCTGCCCTCTACTGTAGCCACTGAGAACTGAAAAGGGGTTCCTCACCACATACTTATGCCATTCTGACATTCTCTGTGAAGCACAGGGAGCCAAGTGCCTATGGCCTGAACTATCTGAAAACATGAGCCAAAATAAGTCCTTCCTCCCTTAAATTATTTATATCAGGTGTTTTCGTTACACTAAGGAGACTATCACACACAGTAATATATAAACAATAGAATGAGTCAATCAGGATAATTAACACTGCAGTCCCCTTATTTGCTTATCATTTCAAGTTTACCTACACCTTTTACCCTTTGCCCATCTGTTCTTCATCTTCCCCTAGCACCTAGCCTCTTGCACTCACATTGTGTTCCCTGCTTTTATGAGTTCAGCTGATTTACGTGCCCTGTACAATTGAGGACATGTGGTGTCTAATTTTTATGTGTCTTGCTTGTCTCACCTAGAATAATCTCTTTTACAGGCTCGAGAACATACCACTGTGAATATATAACTACATTTTTTCCTCTTCATCCGTGTGTCCATTGATGGACAGTTAGGGTGATTCTCTGGCTTAGCATTGTAAATAAAGCTGTAATGAATGTTAAGAATGTGCCTATGTCCTCAACATTCTTAGTTCAAATCCTTAGGAGAGTGGGGAATACACCTCCATAGCTCAGTGGGACGATGCTTGCCTGGTATGCACAAGGTTCTGGGGTTGATCCCTAGCACCACAAAAACAAAACAAAACAAAACATCCTAACCATTATTTGGGCAGGCCTGTTACTGTGGCTCATTCTTGCTAAGAAATAGCCCTTTCTTTGGCTCTATCTGAGTTTTAGCTGAAGGACCACTTAAGGGAGCAGGACAAAGGGGAAGCAGGTGGCATAAGATCTGTCTATGAAAACTTCCCCAAAAAAATTTGTTTCAGAGCTTTGGGTTTTCATGCTGTAGGACAGACCTGTTATTTGTTCCATCTACTCAAATGATATTACCAAAAGAAAAGGGAATAAAGGTGGAAATCATCTCATTTAGGTAAGGATTAAGATGTATCTGGGTACACTCTGCTTTTACTCAGTATTCTGCATTCACCACAGACTCCACCCATGACCAGTCAAGCAGGACTGTGTTGCACCAAGCCTATTCCAGTTTATTAGGCCAGTTTCAGTCTAGAATCTCACTGTTAATGACTCTATATATACAATTAGGGGCAAGGATTATAATTCTTTCAGTGACATGTATGTACAGCTCTGTGAGTACAAACAGAATAATGCATGTGTTTTCAGTTCTATTCCCAAGAGTAACATCTGGGACTAGGACATCTGCTACAGAGTAGGTACTTCACTAAACTAAGCTACTAGTTTCTGAACACAAGAATGAATCCATAAGAGTATGAAATCAAAGGACTATGTAAAACATGACCACCACCTCAACTATTTCCAACCTAATCCAGGCCTTACTTAAAGAGAGAAGACTATAGCAAGAAAGCTGCTAGTTACAGAGAAGGAGGGTATAGCCAGGATCTGGCAGAACTGCTGCAGGGGTTGAAAGCCTGTTGCCTGGGTGTGAGCATCAGAGCTAAATGACAAATCTCCCTTCCAGGATCTTGTATCGTGTTTGAGAGCTACACATTCTCATCAAGGAAAGATTCTCGATGATTCTGTCAGTGGGTTTATATTTGGATAGTGCAACAATTAGAATAAAACATTTGTTTTGGATCAGTAAGTAAACATTCCATTAATCTTTGATTGTTCTTCTGGCTTGTATGAACTGTTGAAGATTCTGTTTTCTTCCATCAGAGGTATGTTAGTAATGTCATACATCATTCTGCAAGTGTGCTTTGGGATTCTTTCCTTCCTACCTTGTTTTCTTCCTTTTCTTCCTTTCATTATTAGGATTCATTAGGCAATTACTAACCAGCAAAAACTTATCAAGCACTTGTGATTCAGATACTGTGACAAGTGAGAGAAATGCAGCTAATATTACTGTCCATGTGACAACTGTTAGAGAAATAATCATTACACAATTCGAGAACATAGACAGAGGCTCAACCCTACCACAGGGATTCAAGAGGCAGTAAGGCATCTGAGCCAGTCCCAGAAGGTAAGACAGTGTTAGCTAGGGAAAGGAAGCAGGGGCATTTCAGTGAGTACCAACCATGTGCAGAAGCAAAGCTGTGGAAAGACACAGAGGATGGACAGGGACAAGTGTTTAGAGTAAAGACACAAATGGCAAATAAGTTCTTAAGGCTTTACTCCATTTCACAATTTGAATGTGGTACTGGGAAGAATCACAAAGGTCTAAATAGTAACTATTATTCAGATCTATAGACAGGTGGTTACTGATAAGGACAAGCTGGCAGGAATGTAGTCATTTTCTAGAGCACTAAAGGGACATGCTTGAGGAGAGGAAGTGGAAGCAAAGGCTAAGATGGCAGGGCAGAGGGAAAATGTGATGACAAAGAGTGAAGATGAACTGCGACAGCCTTGTTTGAGAAACATGTCTGTAGCAGAATCGACCTCGAGGGCAAGAGAGAGGTGGGCGGAAGATGATGAGTCATGTTTCCACCTTGGGAAACTGGTGCTGTGATGATGACATATTCCCAGACCTCCCAGACCAACTGAGGAGAGGCAGGGTTGAGGAAAGATGTTAGTGTAGGCATGAGCACATATTGCCTTTCTATGTCCCAGAACATAAATGTCACAGTAAACTAAATAAACTAAATTAAAAGAGGAAGGTGAAAAATACGTCTTTAATCTCAAGGCTAAACAGATTGGAAAATATTAGCCTGTCGATGTTTTAAAACAGGGAGCATTGATGAGATCATTTAGTGTACGCAGAGGTAAGAAAAACAGCACAGAATTCCAACCTGAGAAGATGCAGAGAAAAAGGCAGACAGCAGAAATTAGAGAAAGGACTAAAATGTAAGAAGAGATCAGAAACTACAGCAGGAGAAAGTCTGGAGACTGTCAGTAGAGCAAAAGCTGTCTGAGATCATCTGAAGCTTAGTTAACCTTTCTCTCTTAACCCCAAGCACAAATAATCACCCTCATCTAAAGGATGAACCTTGCAGCTGGACACCTTTATAATGAGAAACAAGCATCTGGGAGACAAGGCACTACTCAGGCACGTGCTGATCTTCCTGAGCTGGCTCCCTGAGTCTTGGGAGCCAGCTTCAACTCCTCTTTTTGCTCAAGCTTCTCAATATTCTTACTACTGAAGGCTGATGTTCCAGCTCTAGGCTCCTAGGATTCAGGGTTATCCCTTCTCTGCTTAAAATCCTGGGATTTCTTATCTGTTTGTTCTTGATCCTACTGATGCCTAGAGTTATCTTGGCTTGCTTTGGGATCCTAAGTAGCATTGGTGGGGCATTTGGGAAGCTGCTGCAAACAAATGAGTAATTGAGAGGTTCATAGTCCACCGTCTACTTACTGCTGATATTTCCTACGTGGGTCTTCATCAAAGCAAGAGACCCTTAATGCATGGGCTCAACAGCTTCTGTATATGTATCTGGCCCCGCTTTAGGAAATGAGGATGCTGCAGTGAACACATTTGATAATGTATTTTCCCTGTGGGTTTCAGATCTAATGTAAAGGTCAAAAATGTATGTGAGTAAGTAGTTTGTCAGGCATAGAAAAAAAAAATCACACAGCCTATGAGTAACAGGGAGCCTGAAAGGGGGCGTAATTTCGCAGCGTGTTGGGATGAGGGGGCAGAGAGGGTAGTCCTGAGTAATGAACCTGAGCAGTAGTCAGAATCCTCTAGAGGTAAGGGAAGGATAGAGTAAACATAGTTAACAACGGAGATGATTACATTGGCTTACCTGATACGGGATGGGTAGTTTAATAATGGCCGTTTGCCTTCTGGAGATGCTGAGAACTGTTTGGTACACAAGGTGAGATGATGCCTCAGCAGGCCTAACCTACTTGCTGAAGATTAGAGAATCCTGGAGAGTTGCTAGACTCCTGTGCTTGTGGGAAGGCTGAAGAAGTTGGGTTGGGGTTTGTGAGAGACAGGACAGCAGTGGCAGGAGCAGGACAGATACATGCACGAGCAGAGGGAACAGGTGAAAAGCACGCTGCATTTCTCTAGAACTCTTTATATCTAGGACATTTCTAGAAGGTACTGCCTACTCTGGGAAAGGGTCTTTGCCCTCATTTAAGCCTTCTAGGAAATAATCTGCTAGGCTTGTCCAGAGGTCTGTCTCTTAGTTGGTTCCCAGTTCAATCAAGTTGACGACCAAGATTAATCATCACAAGCAGAGACTTAAAATAAGTGAAAAGAGAGGCTTAGAAAAGACGGAGTGAGCCTGTTGGTATCAGGGATCTGATACTTTAGACAGTGGAGACTGCAAGGGCAATGAGCTAAGCAGACTTAGCCTGGTTTGTTTAAAATAATCACCTCATTCTAGGTCAAAAGGAGGTAAGGGGACTCAGGAGGAACTTATTCTGAGAATTCACCTATTCTGAGAAAGTATATTTAATGGTATTGACATGATGTCTTCCATTTTGAAAAGGGCATTGCGACATGTTTACAATGGATTATAGGATTGGGAATATTACACTTTGGAGCTCACTCAATCACATTCTTCCAACTGGAGACTTAGAAGATGAGAATACCAATCTAGGGGAAAGAGAGATGGTGGCTTGAACCAGATTGGTTGTGATTGGAGTGTTGAAAGGTGACCAAACTCTGGCTACAGCTTAACAATTGGAGAAGAGTAAGTTCTGATAGCTTATACATGGTACAGATTTGAACATCAAGGCTGGCTTCAAGACTTATGACCTTAGCAAATGGAATGGCAATTTGAGGTGTCTCTGAGACATTCACTTGGATATTTAAATAGGTACCAGTGAAAGCAGAAAGGGGGAAGAGTAACCAAAGAGGAACAACCAAAAGTCAAGGGGCCTGGGTTTTGTTTTTCAATGATAGAAGGTGGTAACTGATATATTTTTGTGCACCTGGGAGTATTTCCAAGAGAGAAGAGAGATGATGATAAAAGTAAGGGGGTGGGGAAGAACTATTGGAGCTAGGACCTGAATAGGAGGGGGTAGGTGTGTCAGTGGAGGATCTGCTCTTTAGCAAGTACACAGGCCAGCCATTGTAGCAAGTAGGAAATTCAGGTGTCCATGGACAGAGGCCGACCTCAGGTGACTGCCTTCCTTTCTCAGTGAACTAAGCAGTCAGGTTAGCAGCTGAAGGTAAGACTAGAAGTTCTGATAAGAGGTTTTAAGATAGAGCAAAAAGTACGATGAGGCCTTTTATGACTGTGGCTTTATCAATTTTGTCTCAATATGTATTTATGGATTTTAAGATTTGTGATTTGAGATCATTTGGATAAATTTAAGCTAAAAACAGAGTTCTTTGCACTCACCAAGAATAAAGATTGCTTAATAATGTCTTCTAGTTGCACAAACATATGTGGGTTTGGTTGCATATAAAGTGGAAGCAAAAATATACTTTTTAGTGTTTGCCCAGGATAGTGGGAGTGAATGAACGAATTGCTTATTTTGACTTACATACATTTGAGATACCAAGAAGTACAAATCATATTTAGCTAACAGAGAACGAGGAGGAGTTATCTACATGTATAAGAGGATGGTCCTTATAACATCTAATCTTAGTATCCTCTGAATCAACCCCTTAATTAATGGTCATAGAGTAAACATATTTTCAGATGAAAACAAGATCATAATATAGAGTCCTAAAATCTGAGTTTGGAACCTTTTGTAAGAGCACAAGCCCTTCACTACCACCACCATCAACCACCTACACATTACAGGAAGCCTTTCTCTCTGGACATTTTCACACATGAGCCGCTCAGCAACTCCAAAACTTTAGATGTTAGAAAAGATCTTTCCCGCTTATGAAAATGGGGCCTTCACAACACTCTCGGGGTGTTTAACTAGTGAGAAGAGGACATGACAGATTGGAATTTAGGATCTGTTGCACTGAAAATGAAGTTTGACCTCATGAATGATTAAAAAATGTGATGGCCGTTGTCCAGTTCAGAGGGCTGTCAATCCTTTGAAACAAAACCTTGCACTTAAAGCACTATGCAGTCTTGTTTGTGTTCAAACACTGGTGCAGAAGGGCATTGAGGAGAACTTAAGTAAGTGTTCTCTCTACTCTGTACTGAGCATAGACTGAGCTAAGGAATGCTTATGTTTCTTTTGAATATGTCTTTTTTCCAATCGAATACACTCTTACTTAAGAAAAAACTTTATCTGTCCTTAAGACTTCTTGGCCTTAGTTCCTTACTTTATGCTTTATCCCTGTAAAATATGTTAATGCTATCTAAAATCTTTGAGCTAGAAATAGACGTTTGGGGAAAGGTTGAGACAGACTGGCATGGAACTTACCTGGACCGCAGCAATTCTCCTGCCCCATCCTCTCAAATGCTTGGACCACAGGCACGGACTTCACTGACACTTATTGATATCCTTTTTATTCTAATGTATGCTGCCTTTTACATATTGTAATGTAAAGGAAGCATTTCTCCTTATACAGCTTTCTGCTTATCAGGCTAATTTCTCAAGTATTTATGAATTCTATAAAATACGTTTTTGGGAAACAGCTTATTAGTTTATCACACATCTTGAATACAAGATGAGGAACCAAATTCAACTGACAGAGAATGAGGCTTCAGAAAGAAGAGGATAGTAAGTTAGAACATCATTAGTCCAGTCTGAATCAACTCTCTGTAAACTCTTGAGATTTTAGTCGGTATTTCTAGAATCCATTCAGTAGTTTCACTTTTCTAACCACCAGAGAAACTTAAAATTAAAAAATAAGAACACACAATTCTTACTTTATTACGTCGTGTGGATCAGTTATTATTGAACTACACAGTCAAGTATGCCTTTCTCTGTGTAAAATGTTCCTGTGGGAAGGAATTACACGGGATTAAGTCCCCTTCCAGCGCTCCTCAGAGCTCTACACGGAAAGCCTTCTCCCTTCCATTTTGCAAGCCTCAACAAGTCCGCTGCTGAGTCACAACCTCCTTTCCCCCCTGATGTGAGAAATCTTTCTCCCTTGAAAATTAATAAAGCTTCGGAAATGTTCCGATTAGAGTCTCCCAGGGAAAGGAGGGAGGGACGCCAGAAAGAACTTGTAGAGGAGGAGTCAGGCACGCCCGGGTCCTGGTGACAGCGCACCCAGGGCTTGCAGCAGCAGCGGGACTAGGAGGAGCTGGCTTCAGAACCTACTCAGTGCACGCCTGTGCAAATAACAGCGAAGAGAGCCTTGTCAGCTCCCAGACTTTGTTCCCCATGCTGAACTGAAAATGTTTGCTACAAAAGGCGCCGGTGTTTCACGTTTTACTCTGAAAAAACAAACTAAAAAAAAAAAACCGCCTTCCCGCGGTGGCAAGGGTGGGTGACAGCACGCGCGGCTCTCACAGGCACACAGAGCAGGGGACCTTTCAGGATTCCTGCAGCTTAGCGCCCTGGTCCCGGGAGCAGGTCTGGGACAGCCGCACCTCACGTGACCCCAGGGGCTGGGAAAGGGCGGGGCCTGAGGAGGGGGCGCGTGCGACCCGGACAGGAGGGGCGGTTGCCCAGGAACCGTCCGCAACGCCCGCGCGTGCTCGCCTTCATGCGCACGCGCACGGTGCTCGAGACCCATTAGCCGTCTCCCCAACTTCAACCGGCTTTCTTTTCTTTCTTTTTTTTTTTTTCCCTTTCGGCTCCATACAAGGTCCTGGACTGAGAGGCGCGCGGCGCGCGCCCGCTACCTCTCCGGGTCCACAACGCATGCTAATGAGGGCGGGGCGGGGCGAGGCCGGCGGCGGCGCGCTCGCGCGTGCCGGGGCGCGCGACAAGGGGCGGTGCGATTGTGAGGTGGCTGCTGACGCACGTTCCGGGGTTCTTAAGCGGCGAGGGCGGCGGCGGCCGAGGCAGCGGCGGTGGTGCCGGAGCCGGTTCCGGGAGGCGGCGGTGGCCTCCGTGAGGGGCGGCGGGGCCCAAGTCGGTGCCCCGGCTCAGTCACAGTGTCCCTTTCCCATTGACCCCATCCTTCCACCACGGCCGCGCCGCCACGGCTCCCGGGGCTTTCTAGGCGGGGCAGGGGACGGGGTGCGTCTCCTGCCGCGGCCGCCGGCCTGATAAATGCGGGACTTCGGGTTCGGGGTGCTGCACACTGCCCTGCTGCGCAGTGGCAGCCCCAGATCCTCGCCCGGCGGCAGCGCCTACCGGCCCTTCGCCGCCGGGCCGCCCGCCACGCCCTTCGGCCCGCTGTCGCCGCCGCCGTTGCCTGTCACCGGCTTCTCGGAGGCCGCCTCCCCCTTCGCCATCCCCTCGGGCGGCGGCGCGGCCAGCTCAGCCGCAGCTTCCTCTTCCTCCCCGCTCGTGGCGCATCAGCAGGCCGTGCAGGATGAGCTGCTGCTCGGGCTGACACAGCAGCCGGCGAGGCCGCTCTCGGGGGCGGCGGCCGCAGAGCAGCTCCCCAGCCACCACCCCGGCGGCGGCACGAACGCGGGTGTGACCCACCTCCTCCCCTCCCAGGACTTCAAACCGAGTCTGCACCACCCCTCCTCCTCCTCCGCCTCCTCCTGCTGCTGCTGCCGCACCTCCTCCCCGCAGGACTTCAGTAAGCGGCAGCAGCAGCAGCTGAGCAGCCAGAAGAGGAAAGAGTTGAGCCCGCCACACCGTCCCCACCCTCCGGACGCGAAGCCGCCGCCGCCACCGCTCCACTGCCCCGGCCGCTTCAGCCCTCCGCCGCCAACGCCGCCGCCACCACCCGGGCCGCTCCTGCAGTCGGCGCCGCTCGCCCAGCGCCCGCAGCCGTTCAGCCTCCCGCACACGCAGCACCTCCCGCCGCAGGACTTCGCCCCGCGGCAGCGCCCGGCCGACCTGCCCCAGCTCCCGCAGCTCCCGCCCTCGCCGCCCGCAGCTCCGCGGCGCCGCCACGGAGGCGCGGGAAGCCCTCGCCAGACCCCGGCCGCGGGCGAGGGCAGCGCCGCCGAACCCCCCAATGCGGGCTTGCCCCCCTCGACGCCGCCGGTGAACCCCGCGCCGGGCTCCATGGAGTCGCCCAACCACCCTCTGCTCAACAGCCCCAGCACCCTTCTGCCCGGCGCGGCGCTCGGCACCAGCGCCTTCAGCAGCCTGCAGAGCCCGGACCTGCCGCACCCGGGCGGCGGCGGGGGCGGGGGACCCCCCGGAGGCGGAGGGGGAGGCGGCTCCGCGTCTCCGCCACCGCTGCCCGGCTTCGGCACCCCCTGGTCGGTGCAGACCGCGTCGCCGCCGCCGCCCCAGCCTCCGCCGGCGCCCCAGCAGCAGCCACCCCAGCAGCCGCAGCCGTCCCAGCAGCCGCCGCAGCCACAACCCCCGGGCTCCTCGGCTGCCACCCCGGGCAGCGGCGGCGGCGCGGGCGGCTCTCTGAGCGCCATGCCGCCGCCCAGCCCGGACTCGGAGAACGGCTTCTACCCCGGGCTGCCGTCGTCCATGAATCCGGCCTTCTTCCCGAGCTTCTCGCCGGTGTCGCCGCACGGCTGCGCGGGGCTCAGCGTGCCGGCCGGCGGTGGCGGCGGCGGCGGCGGCTTCGGCGGCCCGTTCTCCGCGCCCGCGGTGCCCGCGCCGCCCGCCATGAATTTACCTCAACAGCAGCCGCCGCCGGCGGCGCCGCAGCAGCCGCAGAGCCGGAGGTCACCCGTCAGCCCGCAGCTGCAGCAGCAGCACCAGGCGGCCGCGGCCGCCTTCCTGCAGCAGAGGAACTCCTACAACCATCACCAGGTAAGGCGGGAGGCGGCGGGGACAGGAGGCGGCCGCCCCCTCGAACGCCCTGCTCGGGACAGGGCGGCGGACCTGGGGTCAGGGCAGCGGTCTCGGGAGGGCGGGCGGAGAGTGACCGGCTGGGGCCGGTCCTTCCCCGGAGCTCCCGAGGGGACCGGAGCCGGGGCTGTTCCCTTCTGGAGTTTGTTCTGCACTGAGCTAGGGAAGCCGCCGAGGCGGCACCTGCAGCCGCACCCGCGGGCTGTCACAAGCCGGCAGGAACTGTCAGGGTGCGTGCGGCTGCCGGCCGCGGGATGGAGTGCTCTCGACTTTTGATCTTTTTAATGTTGGGTCACATCTTGAAGGTTTGAAGGCCCAAGGCACCCTTGAATCTAGGTTTCAATGTGTTTCCTCCTAGATGTCTCCACATGGGTGTGTACCGGAATCAAGGGGATATGTGGTATCATGAAATGACACCAAGCAGGCTCTTGGCTAGTCTGTGCCCTTTCTGACTCAGGATGTTTTCTGTTACTGCCCAGACCTCAACCCCGCCCAGGGCAGATTTGGGGTGGCCACTGAGTTCGCGGAGGTTGAGAGTTTCGTTGTGGTTTAGTGGAGATTTATTATTTGAAGTCCAATGTCAAGATGAAGGATTGACATGAAACCAAAATTCGACCTTAACTGGTTCTTCTCATAACTTCTGTTGACCAAAGTTTTCAAGAATGGATGCTGATTAAATTAATCAAAGCAACAGTTAACAGTTTATCAAAATTAACCCAAGTTAACAGTTTCATTGGATTGTCGTTTGTGCCCCAAGAATGGGGAAATAGCAACTTATGAAGGAAGACTGCATTTCTCATGGTTTATATGAGCAACTGTCTTTCATGTGTCAGGCTCTTCTTTTTTAAACTACTAGTTTGCCATTGAAATTGATAGGTAATTTTGAATTCCCAAAGTCAAAATAGAACGTTAGCAGGACATATTATCATGATTCATATTTAACTGCAGCATGCTCCAATAAACAAAAAGAAATGGGTCTTACCTTGGCGTGTAAGAAGTCACACGGCTTTCATATGGAATTTTAGGTCACTGGAAAAGAACTTTGAACTGTGAATCATTTAGTAGGCAAAATAAGGCCCTAGTGCACGGGTTAATTGTGCCTTGGCTTCTGGGCTGCGCTTTTCAACTATGTGGAAGGAGGAGGCTGTGTTTGTGCATGACTAAATTAGCGTTTAAAACCCTGTAGCAGCATCCAGAGGTACTGGATGTCAAGGTTTTAAATTTTCCTTATAGGAAACGTTTAACTTTATGATTACCATATTTATTGGGTTTTAGGAAAGTCATGATCTATATTTCCAATGACTAAATTTTCTAAATTTTCCCAGAAAAATTTAGTCTTAGCTTATTGACAGTAGAAATATTTGCAATTCCCAGTTCCTTTTTAAAAAGGTATTGTGAAGTTTCCATGTTTTGATGACTTCACTTTTCTTGCCATCAGCTCTAGATTGGAATATAATTTGCTTTTGAATGCCAATGAACTTAACAGAGACTTGCCTTAAGATTACTAAAAATAAGCAAAGCCTGTGGTTGTTTATTGTGTATCTCAGTGGATCCACCTATGGGTAGCATCAGACAATTGCTTAGCAGTTCAAGGATAATTAAGTGAAAGAAAAATAAAACTGGAATACCTTAAAAGTTAAATTAACAAATTAAGAAAATGAGGGGTGGTTTTCCCCCTGTACTGACCTGTCTCTTAAAGGCGTCTTCAATTTATTATTAGTGTTACCACTGTTTTTTGTTTTTGCTTTGTTTTCCAGAGAAGCCCAAGCTGGTTAGGAAGCCTAAGGTCTGAAATTTTGGTTCCATAGCTGAGATCATTAAGACCATTTAACTAATACTAATTTAACTAGTAGAATATTGGTTGCTTTAAGAATCTTCAAAGCTAACTTCAGCTCTCAAGTGTATTTTTAGTAACTATCATGAGACATCACTGCTTATAGTAGGTAGTAGGGGAAAACTTCCCTAACACTAAGTAAACAGGATCTTGAATAGCAAGATTGGAAGACTTATTTTTGTAAGACCCTTAAGAAATATTCTGTTGGCTTTTGTGTTTCTTTTTTTATGGTCTCATTAAATTCGCAGTTCTAAAACTTGAATTATATGCTCTGTAAGGCCTGTAATTTAAATAGATGTATTTTCCTCAGCCTCTTCTGAAACAATCTCCTTGGAGCAACCATCAGAGCAGTGGCTGGGGCACTGCGAGCATGTCCTGGGGAGCAATGCATGGCAGAGATCACCGCAGAAGCGGAAACATGGGAATTCCAGGGACTATGAATCAGATATCGCCACTGAAGAAACCGTTCTCGGGTAATGTTATAGCACCACCGAAATTCACTCGCTCTACTCCGTCACTGACTCCAAAATCTTGGATTGAAGATAATGTGTTCAGGACAGACAACAATAGTAACACACTCTTACCCTTACAGGTAAGAATGGTATGTAAATATCCTCATTTCTAATGTTTATCTTTCAAAATAGGAAGTGGGGTGGTTGGAAGCATCAGTAGTTGAATAGGAAGATTAACAAAATTAACATTCTAATTTTTAAGCATATCATATAATTATAAAGGATAAAATACACAGAGAAAACAAAGACTTTCTCTGTAAGTACACAATGAATGGAAATAAGCTTCCAAACATTTAGAAAACTGTTTCTTTTCATACAGATTGAAGCCTTTACCTGGCAGTTCCTTAAAAATGCTTGTTAGTTATTGCTAAATAGACAAACAAAGTTTGTCTTTTCTGATTATATAGCTAAGATAAAAAAATTATAACTGCAGTTGTGCATAGGTTTTTCTGTGGTCAGCTGTGTACATGTTAGAGTGTTCTTAATAGAGCTGTGATTGGGGCACAATAATATTAAAATTCTGAATCTAACTTAAATTATTTCACTGGTTCAGTGACTATAAATATAGACGTGTGTATGTGATTTCTTTCCAACTAATAATGGCCTAATAATATTAATGGAAATCATTTTTGGGGCCTGTTAATATTTTGTGATTCTTGCAAATGAGATTCAGTTTTTCTCAAAACTGTTAGAGGATGAAACAAAAATTTAAGATAGTTTGATTGTTTTTCATTTCTATTTTTTTTTCTTGGGTGGGATGGGGAAGAGAACTGCTCATTTCTGATGCAAACTTCTATGCTATTGAAGGTGAGATCTAGTTTGCAGTTGCCAGCTTGGGGCTCAGATTCACTCCAAGATAGTTGGTGCACTGCAGCCGGAACATCCAGAATAGACCAGGTAGGCTGCACAGTGTGTGTTTCTCAGGATCGTGGCTAGGAGGGTAGTATTTACATTATGAATAGGAGTAATCAATTGTGTCACTTATGCCATTTAAGCATATGTCAGAAATTATTAAAGCAATTTAGTTTTCGTTATCATCCGATTTAAATTCTTCAATACATTTATTATCAAATTTAAAAGATTTGTAGTCATATTTTGAGATCGTAACAAATTTGTTTATTACAATGAGTTAATTATGTATTCAAGAGCACCTGACTTTAAACATCAGTCAAACTAAACAAATACTGTCTTTCTTTCCGAATTATCTGCAATTAAAATACCATATGTTTATTCATGTTTTAAGAAATCTTCCAGTAAATGCTTGTCATGAAGTTTGATGCATTTGTTTTGTAGTATATCTCTGAGTAGCTCCTTTATAATTTAGTTTTTTTACTTTATAGAAAAAAAACCCTTATAGTGTTTATTCTACGTTTTATTCTTGCTTTTATCCTACAAATTATCTTCAATATCTTTGTGATTTAAAATGCTATCTTTGTGCAGACTGAATATAAGTGTATACTGGTACAGGTGATGAGGACTGTTAGAGGAGAACGAACATAGAGACCTCAGTTCTTACTTATGAGAATCTTTTCTTATAGATCCCAAGTGTCACCTTCATTGAGATTTTGTAAGTCAAGTGAGTGGAGCTATATAATCCATAGCTAAGGCTGTTTCTCAAGTAATTTAGCAACATGAACTGATTTTTATGAAGACTGTATAGACAGATTAACAACAAGACATTTTATAGCCAGCCTTTCAATCTAAAGGACTAGCACTAACTTGAGTAATCAGTTACCAGCTGCTACTGCAAGCAGCCCTGCCTATTTATCAAAGTTGTCCTGCCAGGAGCTCAGCATAAAAATAGTAGTTATCTTGTAGTTTTCAGCCCGTTATCTCGTTAATGTAAACTTGCCACTCGTCTGCTTCTGCTTCTCTTTCGCTCAGTCCCAGTTCACTTGTGCTATGGTAGCAGCGTCATACGGTTTAGACTGAATCCATGATTGCTGTAAAGAAGTTAGGTTGGGAGAGAAAAGTGATTGTAATTATTTTGAAGGTGGAAAGGGAAATATGTTCAGAGAGGAAGGGTAAGTACAAAAGCAGTGGGCTCTGTGTGTAACACAAGCAGCCTTTATAAGTGTGGGGTGGTGGGTAGAGCTTGAAGTGTTCAGTTGAGCCCTTGCCACTAGAGTAGACAGAGGTGATGGTGAAAGGGCATTTTCAGACTCACTTCTGGGACTGACAGGAGTACAATACTCTAGACTTCCTGCTAGGCTTCGAAGCCACTGTGCCTTTGCCTCTTTATAATTTGGGATTTTAGATAGTTGCCCGCCCCACCCCACCCCACTCCAGTTTTGGCACTTAAAGATATAGTTTCTGGTAAACTGCTGAGCAATTAGTATTTGTACAGAAGTGCTGTGATGGTGTGATGGTGAGTTCAGTGGTGGATGAAAATAGATGGTGCAAATTGAACTGAACTGGAAGGCAAGGTAATCCAAAACCTGGATCATCTTCTTACCTGTTTCATTACCACTGGTTATGGGCTTTCATCTCTAGGTCATAGCCTTGTCTATAAGGAGTACCTTGAATTATGCTGGGCAAAACCTTTGAAGGCCAACCCATAGATGGTCTCTGATCTGTTTGGCCATTTCTTTTCCTCCCTGGTCTCCCAGTTCTCCTGAAACCCAGCCTGTATTGTTCTTTCAAATTATATTTGGGACTTGCGAGACTAAAGCCTTAAATTAAGACAATGCAAGTATATATACTTATTGTCTTCTTTAAGTACTCAGTCATTATTATACATTTTGTTCTGTTTCTATCTTTCTATAAGAGCATGTGGTATTTAGAGTTCTTAAAAACACAACAGAAGCCTAGGAAAACTGAAAATGGTAGCATAAAATGTGGAGTAACTCCTCAGTATTCAGAAAGATTAAAATATTTAGAATGCTTCATTACTTTAATAGCTTAGCCAGTTTTTATTTTTGTGATCATACACTTTTTGTTAACAAGCACATTAGTTTAAACCATTTAACCTATTTCCTTTAGTTTGAAATGAATCAGGTCTATACTATAATTAATTACAGACCTAATATCTTAATTCAGGATACTTCAGCCATGACCTACAACAAGGTCTGAACATGTAATTGAATTTAGGAAAAACTATTTTCATGGGTTAATTCATGTCATTTGTTTCAAGTAAAATTTCATGGGTTGATATTTTTCTTTTTAATATTTTTTATGGTAAAACTTCCAATTAAAAATATTTTTAAAGCACATGTAAATTTTGTACATTCCTGACTTTAAAAATTATTATCAGTTTTTTAGTGCATCTGTGTATGCATGTGTGTGTACAGGTGTGTACACATATGGACATGAGGGTGAAGAGGTGGCATCCCTTGGAATTGGTGACCAATTAGTCAAGGATGACTGGCTAGTGAGTCCTAGGCATCCTCCTTTCTCTACCTGCCCAGCTTGGGATTACAAGAAGTCTCCACCATGACTATTTTGCATGGTTTTGAGCTTGGGAAGCAAGCACCTTAACAACTGAGCTGCTTGCCCGGTCCCCTTACTAGATATTTCTACTGATTTTTCTTAAGCTAAGTTTTCTTTTTTGTTTTCCTTTTTGTTTTCTCTGAGAATAAGATGCTACTTTATAGCTCAAGCTTATCTCAGCTTTTGAGATGCCCCTGCCTCTATCTGAACTGAAACTATATTGGATGTGACCAAAATTCATTCATTTGAGAATACTTTAGCATTTACTAAGAAATCATGCTTAAAACTGTTACTTATTGATTTCCTCAAATTAGAATTTTCAGTGAGATTTTTTATAAGTATGTTTGTGAATATGAATACGTTTTAAATCAAAGTCAATTTCCTTTTAACTAAGGTTGTTTACTGCTTGCTTTTTATATGTATCAGTTCTGTAGTACGCCCTGAGAAACTGATCAGTGTATGTTGGGCTGCAACTTGCTGGGCAGTTTTCAGTATTTTCACTGTTGGATATTTGCTGTTTATCCTGGAAACTAGCTTAATTAACTGGAGTTTTTTTTTTCTACTATCAAACATCCAAACTGACATAAAATGATAAATCACATTTTGCAAATCTTGTTTTAGGAAAATATGTCACTAGATTTTTTTCATGGGTTTCCCTGAGAATCAGTTTGTGGTAGGAGAGCAAGGCCAGCATGTGATACAGTGGCCTTGCTTCAGGGACCCTGAACTTCAAGAACACAGGGAACTTAAGTTCAAACATGGCCAACAGTGAAGAAGAATGGTCTTTCCTAACTGAGTGTTTTCCCAGGGTATTTACTGTCTTAACTTCAGTTCTTTAACTAGTTTAAAAATGTAATCTGCCTTCCTATTTATCCCCATACAAGCTTGTGGCTAATGTATGGGTAAAGAATGATAGTAACATAAACAGTAGACTTTAAGAAGCAATGATGTATTTTTCAGTTATTCTATTTTTTACTATGTAGGGCTCTATTGTCTTACTTCTGTAAAACTCCACTTATTACCAGGTGACTTTCATATTGTAGAATAGGTTCTATATGAACTTTTCCTCAGAGTCTGATTTTTTCTGAAATGTCTTAGTAACGTTTAAATAGCTATGCAATGATAACTATAAGATGCATTGCCATGATTTTCTGTATTTGTTAGTATGTCAGGATTGCTGTGTGTATCCTTTATTTCTAAATTGTCTCAAGTCTTCCTTATAGTTTTAAACTGATGACAATCTAGATGAATAAATCTTTTACTAGTATCCTTATCTTAGAAGAACACATCTTTTTTTATAGTCAAATATAAAGTATTAAATTGATTTGTTTTAAACTGTTGTCTTGAAAAAAATAGTTCTCAACTATAACATGTATCCATTCAGTAGCTAGAAATTCATTTGCTAGCAAAGTTATTTTGGTATTTGATACTTGCCCCACCTTAATAAATTAGCAGATTCAGGAGAGGATTGGATTTAGTCCTTTATAAGTACCATATTAATAGTAGTCTTTACACTCAAACAGTTCAACGTACATACTTTATACAGAGTTTATGGCAGAGATAAAGAAGTATTTACAGACATGTGAGAGCTAGATGTGTGATTAGAAGGACCCCAGCTTTAATTACTTCAGAAGTTTAGTGGGAGAATCCAGACACATAAACACATTCCTTGTACACACTTAGAGTAGAAACAAAGTCAGTGGAAGTGGAGACATTAGTAACTCTGTTGGTCTTGTTTACATAAAGGTCATCCTTTCTCTCTTCCATTTTATGTCATTTACTGTTACAATACTTTTGCTCTTTTCTAAGATTTTAAGTGACCTATAGGCACCAGTTAGTCTGACATGGTTATTTTCTAGAAGATGGACCCAGAGTATAATGAGGTTTTGTGGCGCAGAAGATCACAAAACTTAATGCTGTTTATAATGTGGTCTGGCCAGTAGTTTCACTATCACCTAAAACTGCTGCATAAGACTCAGGAAATGTGTGCACCAGTTTGTATTAACCTGCCTTTCATATAGTTATGACGCATGTTCAATTTTGGAAAGAACTGCTGTATTTCACTGATTCTCTTTGCCCCCCATACCAAGTTCACTTGTTCTAGTGATGAGCATTAGAGATGGGGATGTTGTGTGTTTAGGACCTTTCAGTTAAAGGTCACTTATTGGGTGGTGGTTGGTGATAAAGTCAGAACATGAACCTCTTCTTTAGCATCTTTGCACCATTCAGTGTTACCACTCACCCTTCGTAATTCCTTGCTAGCACCTTGTTTAGTCTACAGTGCTGATTCTGATTCCCTAGCTTTAAAAAGCATACAACTCTAATTAAACATCAAAGGGAAATAAATAAACAAACCTTATGTTTCTCTTCAGCTCACTAAAGACCTAGTTTTTATTGTTTTCTGGATAGTTGGTCCCTTTGGAAAATGATGAAAGCTATAAACCTTTTTTGAAGAAAATAATATATGTAAATCTACCTATGGGTGCATATAATCCTAGCGACTTACCGTATCATTTGAAATGTGGATCTAGTTTAATCAGTGCTGTATCACTTTCAGAGTTTAGGGTGGTCTATCCTGCTTCCTCCATGTGTACATGGTGTACATGAATTTGTACTTGGAGAGGGAGATTTGTGTGTAAATTTGCTAGGCATTCATCCTTTTTCTGATATTACTGTCCTGCATTTGAATTTAGTGTATAGGATGTCTGTGCATTCATTGTGTTACAATTTGGATGACTAAGTCAAGTTTTAAGTATCTGATAGATGTTTAAAGTATGGTGCAATTGTTAAATTCTTCTCCAAGATAATTATTTTCCAAGTGCTTATATCTACCTTCCTAAATATATGAGAAAAACATGAAACAACTGAAAATGCTTTTATGTGTAATATTTGTAAAAATAATCAGAGATTATTTCACTGCATTCAGTTAATATTGCCAGTTAAATTACATTAATTTTTATATATTTTAGAGGTGAATGTGTTAAATGTATTTCCCTCAATAAAAGATATTGTAGTTAACAAGATCTTTAAGTATCAGTATTTTCTTGGGATACAAGTTAATAATAATGTATTAATAAATTATCTTGTTTTATGTGAGAAAGATTGTTATCTAATGTTTTTTAACTTTACCCAAAATTACATAGATTTTATATCTTTTTATTTTCTGTCTTCCAGGATCGAAGTAGAATGTATGATAGCTTGAATATGCACTCTCTGGAAAATTCCCTTATTGATATCATGAGAGCAGAACACGATCCTCTCAAGGGTAGGTAGCATTTTATAGCATTGATTTTATATCATATATTGGTTTGTCTGCTTATGGAAAATTAGCACTTATATATAAAATAACTGATAAATGAAATTTCATTAACATTCTTATTCCGTATGTGTTATTTTCTGTCTCTTGTTGTCTGTTATATTATGGTGAAAATCTTGTAATTGTATCACCCTGAGAAAAGAGAGGTATTAATTGTCTATGTTTTAGCTAGGGTTTCTATTGCTATGATAAAATGCCATAACCAAAACAATTTGGGGAGGAAAGGGTTTATTTTATCTTAGAACTTTTAGTCCATCACAACTGGAGTCAGGACAGGAACACAAGACAAGAACACGGTGGCAGGAACAGAAGCGGAGACCAAGGAGTAACACTATTTGCTTGCTTATTTGCTTCTCATTGCTTGCTCAGCTTCCTTTCTTATACAATCCAGGACCTCCTGCCCAAGGATGACACCATCAATAATGGGCTAGGTCCTCCCAATCAATCAACCAGCAATCAGCAAATTTATGGAGGCATTTCCTCAATTGAATTCCTCTTGCCAAATGACTCTAGCTTATGTCAAGGTGACAAGTCAGTAAGTAGACAGCCGTTAGTGTATTGTGAATTCACAAGTATACTAACTGTTGGTTCTAGTTCAGAACTCCTCATTGACTCAGAATCATGAATATCTTTTAAATCTGCAGTTTTAATTCTAGGTAGGTAATTTTCTTAGAAATGTTGGCCCTACAAACAAATTGTTGTTACCAAGTAAGTTGATAACAGCAATCAGATATCTAAGATCTTACTCAGGTCCTTTTGTCTTTCTAATCCTTTCATTTTAAGGACTGTACTATTGTTGATTTACACTACTGACAGTTCCTCAAACTAATAAGGTTATGCTTTGGATTTTTTTTTCATTGTTTCCTTATGGGTTTTGTTGTTGATGTTTGCCTGGCTCTCTGTATGAGGTCTTGTTCTTTTTCTCAATGAGTATTGTTTACCTTGGATCTTCTATTTCAGAATAGAATTTACCCTGGGTGTGGTGGCACATGGCTGTATCACTAGCACTGAGGAGACTGAGGCTAGACGATCACCAGTTGAGTGCCAGCCTGAGCTAGGTAGCAAGACTGTCTCAAAAGTAAACACACACATACAAGAAAGAATACAATTGTTAACAGCTTACAATTAAGAATTTCTTCATTAAAATTCTGTTTTCTCTAGAAAGGAAAACTCCTAGCACAAAGTCAAGATAGTTAACTCTTACCATGGATGAGGAAAAGCTTTTCTTTATTTCTCCTGGTCGTTTTTGACAAGGCTTCTGGAAGACACTAGAGAAAACGTTCATTGCCAAACTACTCATCATCTGTTTCTCTAGCCTAGGCGTCTTAGAGAGGACCCGAAGGGAGATACAGCAACAGAATGGGGTTGAGAGTAATGATGTGAAAATGACAAGGAATTCATACAATTTGTTAGGAAAATTATCTTAGGCTTCGAAAAAGACAGATTATAATCCTTTTGCAAGTTTTATGCATCTCTATGTTAGCCAGTTTCTGCTTCTCACTGGGATATTTTATTTTTCATATGCATTATGTCAAAAAAAAGGGAAAAGAAGCTTTGGGAAAACATCTCTGCATAGTAATAGAAATGAGGCTGCCTACACTGCCATTGTGTAGCTATCAACACCATTCTTCTTTCATCTGCTTGCTCTTTCTCCTGATTCCTGCTTTTTTCTCTCTCCACACATTGAGACTACTACATTTATACGGGGTGGAGATGCTGGACCTCTACACTGTCTAAACACAGCGATGGCAAACAGAATAAGCAGCCAGGGTCACCAGTGGATTAGTGTTTCCCCATCTTTCCTTTCCTCAAATTCAGGGCAGCTCCCTGTCTTCTTTTGTCTTTTTATCTCAGAAAATCATTTCCCCTGCTTAGGACACAGACAGCCTGCAAATGTGTTTCTCATAAAATCTCTCCTGAAACCATTATTTGTTTTGTCTTCCTCAAGAGATCTACCAATACACAGGATATGGAGAGTACAAATTTTGAAATGAGCTCCTCGTTCTCTTTCTGTTGGAACAAGAGTTTGTATTACTTGTCTAATGCCACAGAACAACTCAGAATTAACTTAAAACATTAACACTATTCACTTATCTTACCTAATTTCTTAAGGTTAAAATTGTGGATCAACTTGATTATTTTTTGGCTAAGGGTCTCATGAGGTAGCAGTCAAGAGGTTGATTGGTCCTACAAGTCTGAACCCTCAGTTAGGCGGAAGGATTCCTTTCTGTGTGATTAGAAAGTTAGTGTAAAGCTACTGACAGAAACAAACCTCAGTTCCTTGTCATATGGACCTCTCCACAGGCCTGCTTTGTCCTTGTTACAGCATGGATGCTGGTGCTACCCTGTCCTATCCCCAACCCTTGCTGCCCAGAGAGAGTGCACAGATCAGTGTAAATGTCTGTGTCCTAGAGCCTAGCCTCAGATGTCTCTCACCATCATTTCCATGATACCCTAGCAACAGACCAGATATGGATGGCTCCAGATACATAAATAGGAAGAGGCAAGGACTGGTGGGTACCATTGTGGAGGCTGAGTCTGGAGGAGTCAGAGGCAAATCTACAAATTCTCATTTACTTCCATTCATAAGTTTGAAGGAAACATAAGCTATTCAAAGTGGTTATGAGCAGGGAGCAAATAGTTGAGTTAGTATATAGAATGTGAAAAGTACTGATCTTGCTAAGAACTAAGTGACTACACTCACAGAAGCATCCTCTCAGCCCACTGCATCTAAACTTTTCTGCTCTAGCTACTTCCCTTTTCCTGAAAGGGAAATGTTAAGATGGGGTTTTATGGTCTGGTATAGCAAATGGAAAGCTCTCTCATCTCGTTGGAGATAGACAGATAGTAAATGGTGGCAGCCAGATATGGAACTGACTGTGCCAACTTTATCCTTTGTCGACTGCACTGTGAGGATGCACACTGTGAAGAAAGAAAGGCAAGTTCTCTATCCCTGGGCAAAGTATAGCCTTCTGGGGAAAGATAGAAACCGCATACCAAACTGTAAATATATACATAAATCTATAGAAGTGGGAAATACCATGGAGGAGAAGTAAGATGTGTAGAGAGATGGAAAGTGGAAAATTATTCCTAATTTGTATGTGGGATAAAGGAAATTCTGATACAGAGCTAGAGTAGAACAATGAGGAATTATTGGGAGGAAGTGTCATTTTATGAAAAAGCATATATGAAATTGTAACTTTTGAAGAACTGAAAGACTGGTCTCAGCTTGTTGTTGAGGGCCACATGACACTATTGGCCCATTCAGTGTTGTCAGGCATGTGCTGTCCTTTACTGGGGATCAGAAACGCTAACACACTGTGATCGGCAGTGTGATCTCTCTGCTGACACACTATTTCTAATGACAGTCTTGATTCTAGGCAAAGTGCTTTCTTTCCAGAGGAAGAATAAGTGTGGATTTTAAGTGCCTAAAGAAAATCACGCTTGCCAAGTAGAGTTTCATCATTTTACCATTTTATATTTGCATAGTTACTTAAAATAGTCTGTGATCTTTTTATGTTTGTGTGAGTCAGTTCATTCCCCTTTAAACAAAAGAACAAGGCAGATCATTGTTAAACCCTCCCTCCTCCTGCCCCCAACAATTTGTAAAAAAAAAAAAAAAAAAAAAAAAAAAAAGAACTTGCTGTGCAAGCAAACACAGTGCTCTCCCAAAACTATAAGAACAAAAAATTGAATTTCAGCTCATAAAAATTGACTTAAAGACTATAGGGAGAAATACAGTTTGTGTAGCAGTTGTTGAGATGATCAGTCTCAGCCAGTCATAATGACTTTTCCACTGTTCCCTGAGTAGTTCAAGAAAATTCAGAAACAAGAAATCAGAATGTGACTTTATGCCAACAAATATTTTGAAGTACATGCTTTTTAAAGGATTTAAAAGACCTGGGCTTTTATTACCTAGTATCATCTTTATTACACACTGATAAACTCCTGTTTTTATGACTCTGGAAGCAAAAAGCCCCGCTGACTTCAGGGAACCTACCCCTGAGTGGTATGAACCTCCTAACTGTTTGTGGAATACCAGATTCTTGCTCTCTTCCTGTTTTGCCCTCTGTTTCTTTCCCATTGATTTTATGAAATCGAGTAAAGTGCAAAGGCACAAATCTGAATTTGAATTTGAATTTGAATTTGAAGCCTCCGTGTGAGAAATGACATTCTGGAAACTTGGCAACTTTTGAGTGGACAGAGGCCCTCAAAGGTTATGTCAGGTCCACCCCCCACAATTTGTGTATTTTATTAAAAACACATTTCTAGAAACTCTGGTATAGGAGAACAGGGGCAAAAATAATTATAGAAAACTATAAAGAAAAATAAATTGATACATATCAGTGATAAACTTGTGAAACAGTTTGATGGATTTCTGCTACAAAGCCCTACTTTATTCCCTCTGACAGAGGACTACAACCTCAAAATTGACTGTGGTTTCCTGCTGCCAAAATTTTTATAATTACCAAAAGAATGTGGACTAAAATTGGATACATAGATTAAAAATCTAAAATCTGAAATATTGCAAAATATAAAACTTGATGTTCTATGTAGAAAATTATACATGTCCTCATATGTCACAATCAAAACACAGTTACAATAAAAATATTGTACAAAATTATCTTTAGACTGTATATGTAAATCATAATGAATTACATATTTGGATTTATATCTCATGTCAAAAGAATGCATTGTGTAACTATAAATATTAAATATTTTAAAATTCAATAATAAATCCAGTGTCTGAAATACTTCTGGCTTCAAATATTTTAGGTTCTATACTAGAATGATTTTGTTTTTTTAGAAAAACAAAAACAAAGGAGGCTGGTCTGTAAATCCTATCTCTTGAAAGACCAAATGGAGGCAGAAGTGTCCCTGTGAATTTGAGGCCAACTTTGGGTTATACAAGAATCCCTGTCTAAAAGCTGAAAACCAAACCTATAAAAGGAAAAAAGAAAGATGTGTTCTCTATGCTTTTAAATGCTGCGATTTTTGAAATGCATTCATTTGCTTTATGAAAGAGCACATGATATTTTCACTTATTCTATTGAATTTTTCTTAAGACCATTGACTTTTGGTAAGAAAAAAAAACACATACAACAGATATGCATTTTTCTAAATGCATCCTGATGTTGAAATAATCATTCTCATAATATATGTGGAAACTTAATATTTTATCATATAGCTATTCAGAATTGAGTTTATCTTATGAAAGTACAACTTAAAAGAGTTTAGACTTCTGTTGTCAGTGAGAGTATCTGTAGTCTAAAAGGGAAATGATAAAACTCCGTGAGAGTTCTTCAGAGAACACTTACTTGAAGTATAACCCAAGTAGAGATTTTAAAGTCTTATTTCTTTCTAGGTCTCTGTCAATGGCAGTATTTGAGGGATGGGAGCCCTCATTTCCTCTAGGCATCCTTGACTATTTTAACGAATACGTGAATTTTAACACTAAAACTTGATTTTTCAAAACCAAAGTCTTATCATACAGAAATTACAGTGCATTTGTGCCAATTCAGATATATAATATTCCTTTGAAAGTCACTTGCGATCTTTCTTGTGATTTAAAAATAGAAGTTTATATCTCTTTAAATGGACAATTTAAAAAATTCTTATCTGTAACATACATCTCATATATAATGTGTAATGCTAAAATGAAGTATTTGGGATGATTTGATATATAAATTTTGGCTTCTTATGAGAAGCAGTATCTTAAAATGTTTTCCTTCAAAAGCATAATATTTAATCTCTTAAAATATTTCCCATCACAGAAAGCAATTTACTCATTAATGGAAAACTAGAAACACATAAATTTTAATACCACCAGTAGTAATGCAAATTAAATGATATTGGCGTTTTGCTGCATGGTTTTTTCAGTCTTGCTTTTCTATGTATAATTTAAGGTATTTGCAGTCTTCATCATCTTCTCTCCCAAGCTTTTAAGTGTTTTTAAAATTAGGATGTGTATGTACAACAGTTAAAGTCAGATATGGCCACAAACTTACACTCCTTGCCCTTCATCCACTTGGAGACTTTTGCAGTTTTTAGTGGATTCCTTATTTGGTTGTTTTTATATTTTTTAAACTTTTAGTATTATGTTTTGATATCCTGTAGCTTACCATCATTAGCATTTTCACTATGCTGTTTTCATGGTTATTATAAAATATTTAATATAAATATTTATCACTGATATATCCCAAGATGCATATGTATAATTATACAGTTTTTTTTGAAAACATGCAAACACAGCAGGTAAGCATGGACATGATTTGATTGCATGTTTGGGGTTGTCCCCATAGCCCTGTGTAGCTGTCACTGCGAGCCTTAACAACTCGGAGACCTCCTTCATGCTGACAACCCATGTCCTGTGATCCATGTCCTTTTTTGTCTGTAATCTTGACTATTTTCTTTTAATTTTTTCCTTTTATTGCAAATAGATTACTTTCTCACATAAAATATATCCTGATTATGGTTTCCTCTCTTTTTACTCTCCCAGTTTCCCCTATGTCCCCACCCAGCCAGATCACCCCCTTTCTGTCTCATTAGAAAACAAACAGGTTCCTAAGGGAATATAATAAAATATAACATAGTATAATTTGATAAAACAAAATTCTAACACATTAGAGTTGGACAAGACAAACAAAGAGAAGAAAAAGAGCCCAAAAGAAGGCAGAAGAATCTGAGACCCACTTGTACATACACTATGGAATCCATAAAAACACTAAGCTGAAAGCCATAATATATCCACAGAAATTGTCCACTTGTCTTTTTTATTTCTACTTCTTGAACCTTTATTAAATCAGAAAGTTCAGCCAGCTGGTTGTCTTGTTGCTTCAAGAAAAAGTGCATTCGTGAGCTTTAAATCTATCTGTATTTGGCTTTTGCTGTCCCTGGTGCCAGCAGGCCTCCAGGAAAGCAGGCAGAGTTGTGGGGCAGGAATAGCGCACAGGGTACAGGGTGCAGGTTACCTCATGTCCTTGTCTTAAGATGCCTAGACCTTGTTTTGCTGGGCCTGCGTTACAGTACCTTCCCACCAGTAGGATGTAAATTTTGAACCTTCGTGTATACAAACACACTGATTTTCTTTGTAGAAGATGACAGAGCAGTATAGTTATACTTTCTCAGTTTGGGATGTCACAGTATTACTGTTTAATCTTTTATCCTGGTTCCTGACAAGTATGATGCTATTCTAAAGCCTATTGCATGCTTGTCTTAACTTTTCTTTTCTTTAAGCTTTTGAGCTCTAATATTTTTCATGTCTGCAGACCAGAACTTTCATAATAATGCTTTATTAATAGGTCACATATTGCCTATATGCTTTCCTCCATTTTGCCTACGTTTTGAGTTACGTATTTGTTTGGGTCCACAAATAGTTGTCGTCTTAGAAATCTAGGGCTTGATTTCATTTATAATTTCAACACCTCTATTTTTAATATAAGCATTATTGAAATTCTTTCAATGATAAACCTTCTACACTCATGATCTGCTTTTTTTTTTTTTTTTTTAATCATTTGCTACTGTTTTGATTTGTGTGTCTTTCTGTGGTACTGGTATAGAGTACAGAGCTGTATGTCATCCCTGCTTCACCACTGAGCACCTGAAGAAATGTTCTCGTGCCATGTGACTGCAGTTTCATGATCCTTTCAGACAACAATTTTCAGAACTTTGCTTATACACTGTTCCACCTTATTTGCTCTTAGTTGCCTGGTGGATATTCTGTAATGTGGAGACTGCTTTTAAGTTTATAGTCTTATCTCTGCTTTCTCTACATCTTGTTTTCCTTCTGCTTGTTTTATTCTCATGATGGAAGCTGTCCTAAAATAATGAGCCTATTTACTATCCATACTTTAAACTAAAATCCTAAAGTGGGAATAGAAAGCACTGTGTATGCAGTTGGTTATAACTAGTAGTGACTGCAATAAGCCCATGATACCAATAATGTCTGTACCTAGGTCTTCAATTGTGGTCTAGTGAGTAGACCTGGGTGTAAGTCAAGCTCTGTAGTCCTCTGTGAAAAGGTGACTGTGTATCTATCTGTCTGGCGATTTAACAGACATTTACTGGTGTTCCTGATTTCTCCTCTGCCTTCAGGGTTAGCCAGAGTTTCTTAGAACTGATGCTCACCAATTGTCCGCTTACTTCCCGATGACATTTCCCATGCACAGAGTTGCTTGGGGTTGTGTTTTCAGTGGTTTATGGTTTATAGAGTCAGTTACACTTCTAAAACTTACAGCTTCTAAAAAAATTGTTATGGTTCTCTTGTGATCCATTCTGTTCATCTTTGCCTTGGTGAGCCGTTTTAGGTGATTCACAAAGTTAAAGACATAAATAAAAAGTACTTGTTCCTCCATGCTTAACTGGAAGGCTGGAGTTCCTAGTCAACTCGTACTTCCTTAGGGAGGAAGCATGGGCATCCCTACGTAGGTCAGGCTATTGTGTGAAAGACTTAGAGAATCAGATTGCCTTCAGAGTATCTCATTTATTTCAACTACAATAAGCTCTTAGTTTGTTTTTATGTGTCTTTGAAATGAGAGTATGTCATGGGAACACTGGCCATTATTGGGCTTTACTTTGCCTTCAAATCTATGGAAATGCCAAGCAAATAGGGGCACAGTAACTATTTGTGTAAGTAAACCTTTCCATTACAATTCTACTCTTCACAAGTATCTATTTAGAATTTCCAGAATCCTAACATATGGCATTCATGCATGTATAATAGCATGTATCGTTACAGTTAGAATTTTAGATATTTACAGTTTTTAAATGAAAATCTCATGAGTTTTTATCTGTACTTATTTCCACAGGATATGCTAAATATGTTTGATTTTATGACTATATATGCTATATATATATGCATAATATATATGCACTTTGATCTATAGGTGAATATAGTCAGCTAAAACTGTATTTACCATACCTAATCTACCAAATATCAGCCAAACCTACTTTACATTTACACAGCATTTGCTCAGAGCATTTACTTCAGTGTTTTCATAAAGTGTGTAGGGCTTAGGGATTAGCTCAGGAGTCTGGTATTGCCTACCACTCCCAAAGTCATGAGCACATCCCCAGCATGGTGGAAAAATGATCTGTTGAGTATCTCATGTTGAATGCTATACTGAAAGCAAAGACTGGGATGGTGATATGGTAGATTTTTTTGTTATTATTTTTGTTATTTTTTGGTAGTTGTCAGCATTATTTTCATTTTCACTAATGCTTTCATGGTAGAAGGTTTATAGCCATTACCTCAACTTGATTTTAATATTATTTTTGTATTAGTTTTAATGTAATAACTATAACCCATTATCTTACTAAGTAACTAAAGACTTGAGTTTAGTATTTTCTTGATTTCTCTTAGTTCTACTCTGCTTGTAACCATTACAGTGCATGATCCTTGGTGTTCTTTGTATAGTATAGAGTGATGATAGAACAAAGATGGAAAGCATCACATAGGTAGATGAGAACATTATGGTAGAACTTGATTTAAGAGTGAACACTTGACTCTAGCACACATTGGCTTTTATTAGCTAGAAGTCAGTGTTTCTCTTGTTCCCCTGGAGTCTATTCCTTGCATCTTTTGTATTTTTTATGATCTTTCTAAGGCTTTAGGGGGTA
Source organism: Mastomys natalensis (assembly GCA_021653895.1). Classification (NCBI taxonomy): domain Eukaryota; kingdom Metazoa; phylum Chordata; class Mammalia; order Rodentia; family Muridae; genus Mastomys; species Mastomys natalensis. The sequence goes on from JAJTUV010000033.1 coordinate 781,226, forward strand.
TGCATAAAGATTTGAGAAATGAGTTGGTTTAGAAATTATTGTTATGTACACTGGAACTGATTAGAAGTTGGAATTATTCAAGGACTACATTCATTCAAAGTGGATTTTTGTAACTTTATATAAGATGTGTAGTGGATTAATAAGCGCAACAGTGAGAACAGTGCTTTATTGAAAGTTCATAAGAAAGAATGCTAGTTACCTTCAGGTAAGAATCCATAGGTGTAGGTGTTAAAACACCTCTACACTGACCACATATCAAACACATTTTTTCAACAACTAGCATGTCACTGGCCATACATTATGTTTGGATACAGTAGCTTATTACTAATAACTGCCAAGTGTCAACTGCTAATAAGTAATAGAACTTGGTAGGTCTTGAGTTGGTGCTTTTAACCACTGTGCCTTTGTGCCCTTCTTTTTAATTGGTCTAATATTAACTCTAACCTAGGATCTTTATGACTATAGTATGTGATGTCATTTGGTTTTTTTCTTAAAGAATGTTGACAAAGTGCATGACATTGAACTTTAGCAATTTCTCATCATTAATGAGGAAAAAGTTAAAGTTATTAATGTTATCCAGAGTGGAAGATACCTGAAACTGCTAAAAAAAAAAAAAAAATAGCATCAAACTCTAGATAAACATTATAACACTGTGGTAGTCTGATTTGCTAGATGTCTACAAAGGGATGAGTGATGAATAGCAGACACAGCATGTGCATTAGACAGAGAGATAATGCATGTCCTGGACAGGACAGAGTAGGGGTGTGTGGGAATTCATGATGCTATTTAGAAGAGCACCGTGATTAATTAGAACTGAAAATACAGAGAGAAAACCAATAATAAGATAATACCCCTGCTTTCATTAAAGAAAATAGCTTTAAAGACGGTGAAAAAATTACTTTGGCAAAGATTAAAAAGCACCACTTTTAGTCTCTGATATGTTTTGTTATTCCCATTAACTTTGTTTCTGGAATCAACATGTCTTTAGATAACTGCTTTTACTCAAATTTGTATTTTACATCATAGAATAAAACGATATATTCATTCAACAAATATTTGAGAGCTTATTGTATGTCGTTCTGTTGTAGGTGCTAGAAAGACAGTAACAGAAATGGCAGCCCTGCTCTTAGTAGACCTTTTGTTTTAAAAAGAGCAGTGGTGAAAAACTGTTAGATCATTTTTAAAAATGTGATATGGTGATAGAGGAAGAAAGAAGCTGCTGTTGGGAACAGGGTGATACATGATGCTGCCCAGCACTTGGAGATCTGACTGTGCTGACGGATGCCACCCTTGGCAGAAATCAGAAGTAGGAATATCTTCCGATGGGAGGATTCCTGATACGTTAGAGAAGCAGCAGAAAGGCCAACATAATCCCTCTAGAGGATGAGGTGCCAGCTGCTTATTATAATGGATTCTGATACTTTGTTCAAGCAAGATGTAGCTTGTTTTGTTGTCAGTACAACCACTTGCTGAGTATACATTTAAATGGCCAAAATGAGCTAAGGCAAGCATGTATGCTTGTGAGTGTGTGTGTTTGTGTGTGTGTGTGTGTGTGTGTGTGTGTATCTGTGTGCTGAGTGTGTGTGTATATGCATTATTATTTAAAATGGTAGTAGACTAATAAATTATTTAAAGATACTGGAAGTCTATCTTTTCATAGACATGTAAAATTTAAAAATATGCATTTAAAAATATTTTACATTAATATCGTAATTTTTACATTTATCTGTGTGTATGTGTGTATGTGTGTGTGTGTGTGTATGTGTGTGTGTGTGTGTGTGTATGTGTGTGTGTGTGTGTATGTGCCCGTGTGTGTGCATGGGCATGTACCTATAGTTCAGTACACATTTGGAAGTCAGAGAACAACTTGTGGGAGTTGGTTCCCTCCCTCCACCAAATTGGTCACAGGGGTCAACTCGGGTCTTCAAGCTTGGTAGCAAGTAACTTTACCCATTAAACCACTCTACTAGGCCCATGTTAATGCTAAAAGGAGATTGCCTAGAAATAACAAATATTCATTATTTATGGATGTATTAAACCCCTTGTGAAAAGGTGATAAGCTTGCTTACAATTATAAGGGCTGACTTGCCTCAAGATTTTGTAAGCTTAGATCCTGTGGGTTATCAGGAAACTAAAATTGTTTCAGTGAGGTGGAGGTTCTTGTGTAGAGTGGAGCACACAGAATATAGCAGATCAATGAGAATGGCCCCATAGACTCATATATTTGAATACTTCATCAACCCTTAGTAGACTGGGAAATCTGAAAAGATGTTGCCTTGTTGGAGCAGGTGTGGCCTTGGAGGAGGTATGTCACTGGGACCCTGCCTAGTACCTACTTCTCTCTTTTGTCATCAGGATGTAGCTCTTAGATACTTCTCCAGCACCATGCTTCCATCTCTCTGGATGGAAACCACCATGATGATAATGAACTGATCCTCTGCAACTGGCCCCCGATTATAATGCTTTCCTTTAGAAGTACCTTGGTTATGGTGTCTTTTCACATCAATAGGATAGTGGCTAAAACAGATGTCTAAGTTCCTTTTCACTTTTCTGTTATCTGGAGCATCCTGTTTCTGCCTCTTGGCCTAGGACTCCTATAGTTTAGCCATCTGTCTGCATCTCAGCAAACAGTACAAAAGAACGTCTTTCCCTTTTAAAGGATATTTTCTAAAGATTATACATCCAACTTTTATCTTTTATCCTCTGTCCAGATCTTACACTGTGTGGCAAACCTGAGAGGTACAGTTTTTATGCTTTGGGCCCTTCTTTTTGTAAAATAAATTGTTGCTAGTAAGCACCAGAGTCAGTTTGTGTACCACCAGTCTTTGAGACTAATAGCAAGGGATTATTTCAAAGCAGTGTACTTTTATGTATTATTTTGTACTGAAGCTTAAGCGGTCTATAGCCCTCTATGCATGCCTTTTCCTATATTGTCTTATTAATAGGAAGTCAGTCTCAGGCAGTCAATAAGAGAATCAAGCCAGATAGTTCCCATCCTATCAAATATCCCAATGATGAAACCTCAGGCAAGTGACTTAATCTTTCTTGTGATAAAGTGTTTTCATATTAAAATGGAAAGAAAATAGTGTGAAATAGAAGGAATTGTTAGCAGGACTAAATAATTGGCAGTTGAGAACTATCAAAACTCCTTGCATATAATAAGCCTATAGATGTTGGTCATTATTTCATTTTGGCAAGTACCTTGTGTAAGTGGTTTTGATTTCATAAATAAAAATAACTGTGAAAGTTAACTTAAAAATTTATATTACCATTTTCACTGAAGTAGAGGATAAATAATTGAATAACTTGAGTCTATACTTGCTCATTTAATTGTGAAGAGCTATTGCATTGTGATCTCTAATATTTTAGAACAGAAATACAAATATATACTCATTTACAAATAGTTTTTTATGGTGAACTTGTTTTCTGTACCTTTTTAAGCCCATTCAAATGCCAAGACTTTTTTTATATGTGAACCTCTACATCATTAATTTATGCATGTATACATATATTTATGATCAAAATTGGATTATCTGCGAATTATTCTTATATCAGTAGGTAATCAATTCACTTCATGAATACAACAAAAGCCACAATCTCTGGCTTGTAGAGTATATTTGTACATATTAAGTCTTGTCAGAGTTTTGGGCTAGGGTAATAAGGATAGATACAGTATTCTAAATAATTATTTCAAAATCAAAAGCTTATCCATCCCCTTCTGATGGCAGTGAATCTCATGTAGGATTACTGTCCTTTTAAAGGAGAGCTATGCAAAAGGGACTAGAATGCAGTCCTAGTACTAAATTTTAATGTATCCTTAAAAATAAAACATCAGAGTCAGATACCAGGAAAACTGCATATTAATGAGCTACAGTACTGGCCATCCTTGGTGTTGGCATTAACCAATCAAGTATTCTGCTGTGCCAATGCTAACTGAACTACAGTAGAGCATGCTTTCAGTAGACCGTCTTGTGGTGCTGTCATCTCCAAACTTTATAAAAACAGTCTTCAAGAGGAGTGACTTTGTTACTGTTCTTACTGAACTTAGTGTTTTTGATTTTTCTTCATAATTTTTAAACTCTAAATGAGGAAAATACTTATAATATATGTAGTATTACCCTAAGATGTCTTTTTTAAAATTTCTTTATTTAAATATGACAGTATAAGACTACATTAAGTAAAAAATTAAAAAGTGTTCTAATTTTTCATATTGTAGTTATTGATTTCAAAATATAAATACATTTCCTTGAAGCTTTATTTTGACAAGAAAAAAACTAGAGAAAATTTCAAACTGCTTGGGTCCATTTTGAAACCTCCTATATTATGTCCTCAGAACTAGGACACCCTTGCTGCTTTTAAAATTCAGATAGAGATAAGCACTGTTGTATTTTCATTTGATCTCGAATCACATTGTGATCTATGGCTTGGGAACTACGATTACCTTTCTCCCTTTGTTTTCAAGTTTCAAAGTTAACATACATTGAGTTAAAGATTAACTTTTTAGTTTAAAAAATATACAGTGCTTAATATTCTTTTCTTAATCCTACTTACTGCTACCCCTTTTTCCTTTCAAAGAGCTTCATAATCTTCAAATTCTTCTTTTCCTGTTTTTTTCAAGGTCGTTTGAGCTATCCACATCCAGGAACTGACAATCTGTTAATGTTAAATGGTAAGTTTCACCAAAGATTTTATGTTTCCATTTGGTTCATACAAATGAAGATGATTATAAACATATTCCCCTGAACATTCCCGTATACAGACGGTTTAGTCAGCTTATAAAGCACATCTGTGGTCAGACAGGCCAGCTCACCTGTAGTCCTAGCTCTGCAGGATGCTGCAGCAAGCATCATGTGACCCATCTCATACACACCATTCTGGGCAACATAATGTTGTCTCGACTTGTACAAACATGAAGAAAGGCTGTGGGAATTAGGTATTTGTGTGTTATGTCCCCCACCCCAAAAAAGAATAGTCATTGGGAAGTTTATTTATAGTAATATAGCTCATCCGTCCCAACCTCAGGAGCCATCCCTGTTTGAGTGTTGGGCTTCTATTTCAAGCTATGACCTAGGACAAGTGACTTTGTTTGTAGTTTCCTATGTCCCACTCTATAAACTGGAGATAGAATCTCACAGCTTATAAGACTTAATGTGAGATAAAAGTTTGCAAAGTACATAGACCCTAGTACTCAGTATAAGCCCTTGTGTCTGTTTTAAGGAATATACTGGTCAATTTATGAATGTAGTAATCACACTGATTTAACGTATTCTACCTGGAAGTTAGGAGTTTACCAGTCAGAAAAGAAAAACTTTGATGAAAGTTTCTTTTTCTATATTGAACAAATATTAATATATTTATAGTCACCGGATGTAGCTTAAACATGAACATGGGAGTGGGAATGGGGGGGTGATTTTCAGGAGTAATTTTGAATTAGAAGCAGGCAAGGAAAGGCAAAGAGGAGGGAGAACTAAAAGTAATATTTGTTTAAAACCACATTATTACTTTGGCTTGGCTCTTATTCATTTAAAGCTTTGTTGAAATAAGATGTAATGAAGTTGTGGAAGCGAATCTGCAAGCGAGGCCACAGCAAAGTTAGACCATGTGGATGATGATGATAGTGACCGACAGAACAGACAGCTGTCTGCCTGGGAGCGTACAGCGAGGAGGCGGTGATGCTCACAGTCTGACTGTGATGTACCGAGTTTCCTAACACATAGCAGCCTAGTGTAACCTAGTCTAAGTACTGAGACTTCCACAGAAAGAGGATGCCTGAAATGTTCTTCAGGGACCTCTTTATTCCTCTTTTCCTTCTCTAACTATCTAGTCTTTGTTTCTTCGTCTGTGACTAACGCAGTGCTATTGAAATTGGATTTAAAACAGTAAACTAGCTTACTGGTAATTTTCTATCCATTCAATTTGTGAAATATGATAAGATTTGGTAACAATAAACTATAGGTTCACTTCCCTTAAATATTCTGTGTGGGAAATAAAAATAAATCACTTTTATTTTAACTTCTGAAAAAGTCACTGAAAATTTCCATTTTCATGTGTCAGAATACATTTGAAAGAAGGTGGCCTGGTAGCCTGCAAAGATGTCTGAGTTACATTACTCACATCAATCTTATGTTGTTGCCTAGAGAGTAACCCAGATAATTACAGCTGAAATGCCAGTCATGTAAGCAAGGACATTGGAAAGGCACAAAGGTTTTGCAGCTTATGTTTTGCTTTTGATTTTTTTGATTTTGTTTTGTTTTGTTGTTGTTACACTAAACTGTTAATCAGTTGCTTTTGCAAATTGCTTAAAGTCTTGTGAATCTTGACTGGATTATTATTATTCATAAAGAAGACATGAGAATATGTTATTTCAGGCAAGTTATATCTAATAAAAAACTATGCTTATTTTAGTTTATTATTTTCTAAATATGAGCACTCTTAGTAGTTTGCCATTTGAGGCCATAATGCTTGCTCTGTGAAGAAAGACAACCTGGAAACTTTGAGGTTTTTAGCAAGAGACTAGGGAAGAAAAGGAAGGTACTGACTCTAGGATATCAATATGTATTCAGGTCAGGAAAAGAGACAGTTTGTTTCTTGGGAATGAAGAGTTAAGAGTTTAAACAAGAGTCACTTAATTAGGTACATCCGTGGGGTGAGTAAGTCTTAAAGAATGAGAAATGAAGGTCACCAAATAAAGGGAAGTAACTGTGCTGGAGGTAAGGGGAAATTGTTCTTTAACAAATGCAGTTTAGCTATATTCTTAGTATGTTTTGTTCCCAGGAAACCAGGGGATTAAGTGATGATAGCACAAGGCTCTTTCTATATTAAATAGTTACTAAATATTACTGACTGGTGAAGAAAGTATAGCATCTTATTGTCTAGATTTAACTCAGTGTAGAGCAGTTGGTTAAGTTGCTTAGCCATTACTTATTATTGTAAGCATAGCTAACCCTATTCACTTTAAAGATAAGTATTTAGTGATACATTTTGCATCACTGTTTGGTAGAGGTGTGTGTATAGCATCACAGTCTCTGACGCCAGCTCACCTTTCTGTACAACCTGGAATGGTATACTTAACTCGACCTTGACTTCATTCCTTAATATCTAAGCCGGAGCATGCTTCTGGCTTCAAGGGACTGCTGTGAGGACTGAGTGAATTCATGCACATATTTAGAACAGCTTCTATGAGTACATATTAGCTGGGAGAGTTAATGATGAAAATCAGTGCAAAAGATCATGGAGGAGTGGAAGTCGAGTCCTGTGAACAGACAAAGGAGCCGCCGGGAAGTTACTTCACATGTCATGTGTTGAAGAGACAACATAACTGGTCTTTTCAGCTATTGCAAGGATATTGTCTATGATAAGCAGAAAGCTAGTTTTTATTATTGCAGGAAAACCAATAGGAAGAAGCTATATTAGAAGTTGTATGTAAGGAAAAAGTTTGGGTCCCTTAAGTTTGCTGCAGTGTGGGACCCTTATTCCATGGAATAGATGGGATAAATTTCAATGATACACATATATTATTAAATAAATGCATGGCTGTTGAAATTAAGTAGTATTTTTGAGAAAATACATATAGCTGACAGAAATCAATGATTACAGTACATAAAGCCTGAATTCTTTAAACAAAATACAGTATAAATAATAGTGATACAATGCAAGTTAGATATACTAAAATTAGAAAGGCCTTATAACTCCTTAGGAGTTAATTATGCATTGTGGTTAAAACTTTCAGACAAAGCTTTAAATAAATCTGGGGAACAGAAAGTTAAACAGGGTGCTGATCATACAGCATTGTACTAGGGAGAGCCTCTGCCAGACTCATAACTCCTGAGCTACTGCTGCTCAGATGTCCCTTAGCATGAGATAAAGCACGGCACCACATAGCTCATGGAGTTGTATCAATTCATATTTTTAAATCTAAAATGCTGGAGCCTGAAGCCATTAATTGTGGCACTCAGGAGGCAGAAGCTGCAGATATGTCAGTTGGAGACTAGCCTTATGTGTATAGCATCTTTCATCTATCTAGGCAAGATGCATAGGGAGACCTTGCCTCAAAAGAAAAATAAAGCCATATAAAATAACCACAGAGAGGCTCTTGTTTCTGAATGACCATGTTCCTCAGATAAGTTTGAAAGAAAGTTGACTTGATGGTTAAAGACTGTTCTTATTGTAAGTCACTCTATATATCTATATTTAGTGTTCACCAGCTTTTAATAAAGTCACATTATATGGAGATACAGATTATTTAAAGCATCAGTTTTAATTATTTAGAATGACAGAATGTTTATATTTGAGTATATAAACCTAACATATGTAATATCAGGAAAAAATAACAGCAATGCCAGAAAAATCTGTATTTTCTGCAGTAGTAAGGAAAAATGTTATGTATGTCAAGTATTTGTCTCTATTTGGATTGAATTGCATTTCCCCCCACTTTCCCAAAGAAAATTAGATATTTTTATTAGTACATTTACACAAAAGGGAAACAAACAGATCAAAGTATGAGATGAGGGACCTGATAGTAGCAAGCTAGCTTGAAGTTTAAATTTGCAATATATATATATACACATACATACATACATACATACATACATACATACATACACACATCATTTATATGATCAAGAGCTTGTCTTATTTTGGGGATGAAATGAATCATAGGTATCTTTTAATTAAGGAAATTTACCCAATGCATGGTGGCTGTACCTGTGATCCTAACACTTGAAAATTAGAAGCAGGAGAATCAGGAATGTATGATAATCCTCAACGTATAGTGAGTTTGAGGCCAACTTGGCTTGATGAGTCCCTGTGTCAACAAGCCCATTACTGACGCTGTACTCTTAAAGGTGGATGCTCTTAATCTATATCAATTTATGAAGTGAGGAAGCATAGGTACCTTATATGGAGCTGCTCACACCAGGGAGAGTGAATGCAGTGGGTAATGATGTGGATTGTGAAAAGGACTGTCATTGGAGCATGGGTATTTTTCTTTTTACTTTTGCCCTGTTAATGTTAGAGAAACAACACTTGCTTTAGCTTCTCACGCACAGAATTTTTTATTTTTCTTCCTATGCTACCTTTTAGCTGAAGTAATATAGCTATGCTGAGCTGAGAGCCAGTAGTTAAGACACAAAATCCCTAAACAGCTGTTCTGTTTCCTTATTGTTGTCTGGTTAGAACCTGAAGGACATCATCAGTAACCTACTCCAAATGTTATAGTCCTTTGTATAAAAGTCTTCAAACTACCTCAGAGCCTCCTTTATACTTAAAGAGTACCAGCAATCTGTGTAGAGTTAAAGTTACTTCTTTATAAATGCTTTATAAAATATTTTAAAGATTAAATCACTTAAAATCATATTGCTATTTGGAAGTTCAAACTGTTTAAAGAAAACTTTTTAAACACATGATTTTCATCTAATGGCTGTCTTTTTTTGTGGAGGTTCCTGACTACTTTGCTTCAGAGTTAGCCTTGAAAGAGACACCAGAACTCCACATAGAAACCTTAATAAAAACATGTATTAGACTCATCATTTGTGGTAGAGTGGTACCAAAACGGTGATTTCATAAATGTTTCCCATAGTTTAGCTCCATCTGTAGACATTGCTATTTTGCTTATTAACCTCCCTGCAGCATGCATTCACGGGTCGGGTGTGGCTGTGTGTCTACATATGCCCCCTGGGGAAGTCAGAGAGGAGGATGGCTGTCGGGAGTCTGTTCTCTCCTTCCAGGTTGGGTTCCTGGGATTGAACTCAAGTCTTCTGACTTGCATGGCAAGTACTTTTACCCACTGAATATCATACTGGCCACATTTCTAATTTTGGAAATGTAGAGACTTTGATTCTGAGCGTTGTCTAAAAAAATAAGTAGAATGACTCTCTACAGGTTTCTGAAATTCTTCTGGTATGAGGTAGTTAAGAAAATTTTCTAAATAATTATGCTCAGCTAGGAATGGCATTAAACTTAAGATACTGTAAACATTTATACATGTTTTCACTATTTTAGTATTGAGTAGTCCCATCTAAAAGTATAACAGTTAAGAACATCAACAGGGCTGGTGGTGTCTTATTAGGTCAGGAATTACTGTCTACATTCTAACCTCACACAATTGATGTTTGATTTCAAATTTGTTAAAAATGGTTTGCATTTGTTTTATGAATCTTTGATCTCTTGAACCATGGTTGAAATTCTCTATAGTAAATTTAATTTGCATAATATTACTGGGACACCCCTAGGAAAAGCAAGAGATCTAACTCCTGAGGTGTTGCTATGCAATGTTTTGGGACTTGAAGATTTATTACAACTGTTAAGACTTAAGGGAATTTTATTCGTTCACTTAATAGCTCTGTTTAAGTTACTTTTATCAATCTGATTTTCTACAGCTAGTTTCCCCTTGAGGTGAAACTATTTTTAAAGCCTCTTTAAGTCTTAGAAGAATTAAACAAAATTCTAAAAGTTTGGTTTACTTTTACCCTCACTCTAAACTAACGCGTGTGTCAAGTAAGGTGTAAATAGAATTTGAGTCTGTTGGTGCTCAAGAACAGATTGACTGTGTACCGTAAAGACAGGGATAATGCTAGTAGTCTGCTTAAAAGAGTATGGAAGCCTTACGCTTACAAACTTGTATCTGGGAAGTTGAAATGACTAGGAGATGACATGTTTTCCTTCCCTACTCATTATTATAGGAGAATTAGTGCCATATTAGCGTAGAGCAGCATTTCTTTAGAGTAAAGCCTTACTGTATAGTTCAAGATATATTTTTAAGCCTTACATTCTTAGTATCTGAAATACATCTTTGACCTTTAAGTTTTATACGTTAGAGAGAATACATTTCTAATACAAATTTGAATTGAGATTCAATCAGCATTAAATTATTCTTGCTTCCCTAATCTGTAAACATGAATTAAGACCTTAGTCTTCTAGCATTCACTTTGTTTTGTTTATTACTTATGTCATATAAATTATCAGGCTAAACCACTCATTTAGTGGACTGATTGAGGGAAAGAGTTTCTCAATGCGCTAACTTTCTGTAAAGAAATCACATTCATACATTATTCTCAGGAACAATGTAAACTGCCACATCCTTTCTACCTTATGTTGCATTTATCAGTCTATGAGAGTAGTCATTTTAATTTGCACTAGAATGCCTTTTACCTAGAGGCAGACACATAGTCAGCAGCTCTTATATGTCAGAAGACTAGAGAGTGTCATTTATATCGTTGCTGCAGTATTTAACTGTTTCCCTTAGCGGCTTTGAACTCAGCTTTGATTACAGGATTTAGTTTCATAACTCAGTAACAGTGAACTTTCTTCCATCTACATTTTCTGGTACTACCTTGTCAGCATTGGCTGCAACAAAAACTGATTCTACATAGCTGGTGAATAATATATACCATACTATCTTATCAGAAGAAGAATAACAGGAAATTAATTCAAGTTCATTTCATTCATTGAGAAAACTATTTTGGAACTGTTTAACTGTAAATTGTTAAAATTTCTATCATGATTAGGTGAAACAAGTATTTGTGAGTATCAAATAAATTGGTGTTTCTGTCCGATTTTATGGCTTTAGGTGACTCAGATGGCATATGTATAAAATATGTACAAAGAATATTCTGATACATATCACATGTATATTTGTATATATGTGTATGTATACGTGCTTTGTAAATGGAAAAATATGCAAAGTTTAAGTGCTGACGTTATCATTGGCTTTAAAGTAACATTTTCTAAATGCCCACATAGCTTTTCATATCACGGATATTTGTATATGTGGGCTTAATTTTTAGTTCTAACATTTTATAATTTGTCCTTTGTTTACATGCAGCAAGGAGTTATGGGCGAAGACGAGGTAATTCCTTTCTGTTTGCTATAGTTCTTCTGTTTCTAATTGGGCTGTGTTGATTAATGTCATAATTAATGAACTCAGATTTTTTTTTTTTTATACAATGTCTAAAAGCACAAACAACATGTTGATGTGAGCACTTACCAACTTTCAAATTTTAACTCTTAACTCTAAGGTTGTATTTTCATACTAATGGTTGTTAAATAAAATCTGTCCTACTTAAACTGTCCAAATTTTTAACTCTTATTAAAAATTATGTCTCTATCTTCTAAAATAAGACTGTTGTATATCTCCTTAAGAAATAAGTTTTTAGTATTAACCAGAGTGACATGTGATGTGATTTTCTACTCTATAACCAATTGTCTTATCAATGACCCTGGTTTTTGTTTGACTCAGTTGGAAATGACACCTATGTAAGTAGATTCCTGTCGTCATTGACAGCGCCCATGTTCTATCATTGGTTCTGTGGAGCCGAGATCCTCTTCAGTTCCTTTCTCTACCCCTGCATACCCTCTCCCTTCCCACCTCCTCCCTTACAGCATGATTTCCTTGAGCATTCTTATTGGGACCAAGGGACAAGGCTTTGTGGTTTGGGGCTACTACTGAACTACCTGGAAAAGCAGGAACACACCTTCTGTGGCTGAAACCTCCCCTCTTCCTTTGCCACGTGCAGAAGTTGAAAGGAAGGGAAGGTAGCATAAGAAGAAGCAAAACCACATGAGTAGAGCAGTGAGCCTACCTGATAGTATACAGTTTCGCACACTGAATCACAAGTGTTTGCTCGACCCTCTAGAATTTCCCTGAAGCCATGGAAGATAGACAGTAATAACTACGCCCTTGGTTGTATTTGACATTTATGTGGTAGTGTCCTCTCTGTTGATAAGTGCATTCTCCAGACACACAGGCAGAACCCATTGCTGCCACTGACAACCAATGCTAGTATTTTATGTTCTTAAGCAGTAGCTCCCATTCATATTTCAATTGAAATTCATTGTTGGAGGCTTGACTCTCCAAAGACTTGACTGAATCTTTGGGTTCTTTAGGTTTCTAAAAAACTGGAAGAAAGTGAGGCCAAGTAATTTTTCTAAAGGCTGCTATTAGTGAGGTGGAATAGAGGGTTACCTGTTCATACCTATTTTCACATCTGTGCTCTAGATCACTTGACAATGTGGAACTTTGACTCTCCTGAAAATATTTACCAATTTGTGATTTTTTTATTGGGGGGGGTGATTTTAAGATGATAGAGCAGTTCAGAATTCTTTTCATGTCAAACCTTTTAAGTTTTATCTCTAGTAATTTGTATTAAGTCAGTTGGGCATATTCTGATATAAATATAATGTGCTAGATTTTTTAAGAGCAAGACTCAGTGATTTTCTTATTATAGCTCAGCTCAGTAATGGCAGACGATGATACAGAGAAGGAAAATAGACATTTACTTCCTTGCTGCTCAGATAGACACTTGCTACCTTCCTAGCTGTGTCTCCCTTCGGGAGCTGTAAAGAGAGGTGCTCCACTTCAGAGCTGCCTCAGCACAAGGTATGAGGCTATAGAGTTTCTTGTCCTGAACTGGCAGCTTCTCTACAACAGCTGGGAGCTGCTGCGACATCTTTTTCCTCAGGTTTGTACACGGTGGCTGTAATAGAGTTGCAGTCCTCTAGAGAGTACATAAATCCACTGCTGCACTTCCAGTTTGGACGGTCAGATGAAAAGTTTACATTGAAACTAGCTGCTGTGAGATTTTATTTTAATTTGGAAGTACCTTGGCTTGGCAAGTAAAAGAAATATTTTATAAGGAAAATTTGCACAGCAGAAGGACAGTTCAGAAAGGGCTAGAGACGGTAGCCTAGCTGTCCTGCTTTCTCTTCATTTTCCCCTCACGCTGATACATTAGCTGTCTCCAACCCTTCTAGCCACCCCTATTATGAACCGTTGCTGTAGATTGGATAGGCGAGTGAAATGTTGTGTGTCCATTTTGGTCATTCTTTTGTGTTAGAATAAATAAAGCTTCTGTTCAAGAGAGACGTGTCAAACCCAAGTCCCCTCTGCTCCGATGTTGTGGGGGTGGGGCAGCCTCAGATGTCAGAAAGCAGTCTGACCCCCCTTGACCACTGGATTTTAGAAGTGTTCTCTTCCTTCCCACCTTTGCCTGACCTTTCAGTGCAGCAAAGAGCAGCACTTTCTGTTTTAAAGACTTCCCACTTGGCTGTAATTAAACCAAAGTACTGCCAAAATAAATGTCTTTGATATATTTTCAGTTCCTTAATAATGTCAACAAGAACTTTAACTCAAGCTGGCTCTAGGTATTGATTTATGAAATATACTTTAGGGATGATCAAAGTGTAATTCTACCAAAAGTAGTGAGATAGCGTTCTCTGAATGTCAGGAGCCTGGAGCCATGGAGGTTCTGCAGCACTAGGAGAGGAGGGCACACTGAAGCCCCTTACATCAACAACACTGCCTTTCCCTTGTACTTGTTGTTTTCTTTAGTGTTCCTTCCTTCCTGTTCTGAGGATGAACATACTGCTCTGGGTTAAAATAGGTCAGGATTGTACCAGGAGATCTCTAGGATTATTTAAGCCCTGTTACTCAGAATTTTCTACTTCTATGTCACAATCTGTCCTTCTGACAGAGGAATAAACAGCTATTTTCTAGAAAAAGGTAAAAATACATATAGGAATATTTGAATAATACAAATAAAGAACTTATTTTAATTAATGTACTAAGGAAGCATTTGAGGGGGCAATTAACCCAAAAGTTGGTATATTGCATTTGGATGAAAAGGTAAGAGAAACAGTTTTAGAGGGAGCCAGTTTTGGAAGCTTAGCTGATGGGTTTGGTACATGCAGTATGTAGCTGTTTAGATTGATATGCCACTATGTACAAAGAGTTAGTAACAGTTTAATATAGAATATATTATTTATTTATTTCCAGGATTTTCTTTCCAATAATCTTGTGGAGTATATTGATGATCTACCTTCCATGTCTTTGATATTTAATTATAATAGTCATCAGAGAAAGGGCAAAATCTCTGAAGTATGAAAAAAAATTATCAGTTTAGTAGCTCCACATAGGAATAGCTGCCCATGGTTTCTGGACACGGCCTTATGTGTCTGACCAGTGTTAGCTTTGGTAGCTGCACTGGCATTATCTACTGTTCGTTTGTTTCCCACTTTGGTCACCTTGGGGCTACATGATAGTAGAGTTGAGTAGTTATAGCACAAAATGTACTGCTTGTGAATTTTTAAAGAAAATAACAATAAATTTAATTTTAAGGAAAATATACCTGGTAATTAAGTTTTCAAAGATGCAAACTGCTAGCCTAGAATTGATTTCCTTTGGCTCTTTATCTTGTAAGAAAAGGGGAAAATTATTATTGGGGCAAAATAGCTTCATAGAATTGTTGTACATTAAGTAATAGCTCGTTTCCTTCTTTGGAGGAATATACCAGATAAGTGACTGCTTGTTCAAACTGGTGGTACTCAAGAGAAAGCAATCCTGAACCTACTTCTGTCTTGATACAAATCCTTGGGTCTATAGGCTATTTACGGCTTTCATCCTGGAAAATAGGAAGAATGTTCAGATTCCCATTAACTTTAAATATATGTACTTTCATATTTTTAAACTTTTACAATAATGTTCTATAAATAAAATTAGGAAATAATTCATAAAATTGAAGAATTCTGCTTAGAGTCAATCTATAAAATGATTAACTTATGCAAACATTTTTTGTCCTATACCCTCACATTATCATGCTGAGAAATGTTTGTTCTGCTGTTCCAGAATAAGTTCAAAATCTGAAAAATCAAGTGCAACATTATCTGAGTATGTTAGCAAAGCATCAACATCAACATCAGCTTCTCTGACATGCATACATATGTGTGCACCCACACTATCCACACAGGTACATGAGATAGGGCAGGGGAAACAGCCAAGCTTATAGATATAACAACAAAAACAAAATCCATGTATTTTCTAATCCTTTTTTAATAGCAGTTTGAAATGTATAACCTTAATTATAATTGTTGCAAGGAGACTTAAGAGTTTCCTACTAAAATACCAACATTATTATGCATCCAGCTTGATTTTCCTAATGATTAAAATGATGAACTTGGAGTATCTTTACATATACTATTTTTTTTAATCAATGATCTATATATTCTGTTACTTTCTCTTTCAGATGAGTATTAAAATTCATCCTTTTTTTTTTTTGACTTTTTAAAATACAACAGTCACTGTTTTGTAAAAATGAAGATTCTGGTGTGTGTACCTAGTATGGAAATGTTCTTAGCCATTGTGTTGTATGGTTACCTTAAGCACAGTGCTCAGTTACTGACTGGCTGTTAGTATGTTGCAGTGTGTTGTTGTGTAAGTATATGTATCATGTTGTAATCGTAAGTCGCTTTAGGTCACCTCTTATTCCTCTTTAGATTTAAATATTTGTGATGTCCTTTTTTATCAAAATGAAAGTCATTTAGACTTTTCTTTATTGTATTTATTGTCTGTTAAGTTTGCATAAAATACTTGAAAATGAAATTGTGTGCAAAATATTGGCACTATTAGTATATCTAAATTCAGTCCAGCATTTGGATTAGTCATTTTAATTTCCTTAAGTTTAAGCAGTTGTTTCTCTAATCATCTTATTCTCTTTAAAATGTAGATTTATTCAATTAAATAAGATAAGTTGGGCAATTAAATAGTAATTTAATAGATATTGATGGTATCTGTTTAATAGATCTGATTTATCAAAGGAAAAGGAAAGGAAGAAAGGATAGAAGACTGATTTGTGATTGCTAAAAAGGAAAAAAAGAGAAGAAAGGGAAGAAAGGATGTGAAGAGAGGGAGAAGGAAGGAAGTAAGAAGGAAGGATAAAGGAAGGAATAGGGAAAAAGGAGCAAGGAAGGCAGGAAGTACCTCTAATCTGAAAATCTAAATTCTAAGAAATAGCAAAACAAGAACCATTCCTAGCCCAAGTGTTTTAGAGATGGGATATTTGACCTATAATTTAAAGTTGAAGAATTTTTTTCTATTCATCTCAAAGAAAATATAAACATTTATTTCTCCTTGACCCCTATTTCTGATAGCAAAGGAAATTTAGAAAGTTAATTATTAGTTACTCAGAAAGGATGTCTTTCAGAACAATTAACATTCAACTTTAATTGATATTACCTGGTGAGTAACTCCTGTTTCCTGTAGGATCTTGCTGCTTTTGTTGTAGCCTATAAGTTTTACACACTACATCCAACATATAATATATATGTAAATGTGTATATGTAAGTACATGCATATAGCATCAGCCACAAACACAGTTCTCACCTAAAAAGGAAGAAGAGATAGTTTATGTGGGAATCAAATATGAGTGGCCACAGCCAAGGAACGCTGCTTCAGACTGCTTCCACTGATGGGTTCCAGTGTGGAAGACTTTGTGGCTTTCATAGTCACAGAAATAAAGTCGAATAAACTGGTGGTAATAATCAGGCAGGGTACCATGCAGGGGTGCAGGAGTAGGTTTGTTTTCTTTGCAGATTAAAGAATTAAAAGGCAAGAAAAATTTGAAAGTCAAGCAAAACCAAATTTTATTAAGAGTTTAAAAGAGAACCCTCAGAGAAGCCAAGCCTTAATTTCAGCAGCTGCTCAGAGGAAGAGAAGCAGCTGAGAGGAGGAAAATAGCCAGGACCTTTAGTTAATGCAAGTTTAGTAAAGTACACCATGAAAAGCACTTAGTGGGGAGAGGAGCTTTAGAGAACGAGTAAGGAAGCCTGAAGTGCCAGAGAAGGCACACTTCGGGTCTGGTGAGCATGGGAAAAGGAAGGAGAATGGCGTAGTTAGACCTTTCTGAGACTGGTGCATAGATAGACCCAGCCAAAGTTGATGACATCCCATAAGGATTGTGCTAGACGGCAAGGGTTCTGGGAAAGAAAAGTACATTATCTCATTAAAGGGATGAATACTCCACCAATCTCTTTACCATGGATTGTAGTAAATGTACCTTCTGAGGGTGGACTTTGGCTAGGTGATTGCCTGGCACAACTAGATTAGCTTGGTTATGTTTTGGATAGCTTGGAGAGTTAGGTCTCCCACACAAGCCAGAGATTCCATCTTCTTGACCAGAAGAAACTAGTTTTCTATAATAGACTGGTGCTGTTGCTGTGTCAGTAGGCATGTTACAGCAAAATGAGAGATGTCTGCTGTAGGTCTCAGATGCTGTCTGATGGATAGTATTATCTCAGGGGTTCATTCTGCCTACTTTCTGGTCTCATTCACTGCTCAACTTTGTAGACTCTTTAGCATGGTGTGGCATTTTTCCTGGGGACTCCAGTTTAGACTGGCTTGCTCATTGTCACAGGTATGTAGCTCATCCCTCCTTCCCCAGCCAGTTCTTCACAGGATGCCATGTTCCTAATTTTCTTTATTTATATCACATCACCATGGGTCACATATTTCAAAAATGATAACATGTTAATAATATTTTATTTATGTATTTCTAGATTATGGTACATGTTATACAGAATGTATGCTTGTTGCTTTATTCTAAAAATATACCCTTCATTTAATCTTCAAAGAACAGCTTGTCTGCATCGTAACTTTGCTCCTTCTATAGTACATTTCTGAAGACTAGGCTTCCTTTGATGTCTTTATTGTATAAACATGTACAATACACGTATCACTGCATGTGACACCCAAACAGCTTAGTGAAAACTACTACCATCAAATATGCAGATAACCTCAAACACAATTTTCATTTCTCAAAATTATCATTTCATTTTGCTAGATCGTTCTTTTCTCCTTCTTCCCTCTGACCTTTGTCCGATGCTTCTGTCCTAGTGCTGTTTTTGCTTTCTCCCTCTTTCTTCCTCCTTTCCATGATGAAAATCCCATGCCTTCCATGCTTGCTGAGGAGCTGTCTTCTTCATAGCTCTCTGGAATTTTCATCAGTTATAGTGCACATTTTTTCTTGGAAATCTGTTTTCTTGAAAAGATCACTCTATTTTCTGTACTGTTTCCACCTTCTCTGTGTGTTTGTTTCTTAGCATGCAATCAGCACTCGAAACTTTTCGTGTGGTTTAACACATGCCCTCCTTATGCCTGTGTTTGACATTTACTCCTTTATATTCATCCAACATGTGACTTCCTTTGTCTCTTTCCTTTCCATTGTTTCTCTTTCATTTCCCATCCTCTCGTTTTCTGCCTCCCTTGTAGTTTTGAGCCTCGCTGACTCTCAGCTGCTCATTTGTCTTTCTTGGTCATAGAAAGTTATATTTTTTCTGGGAGCTCCTGAACCCAGGTAGTTATTTGGTAGTGGTTGTTGTTTGCTTATTTGTTTTGTTGTGTTGTTTTTTTCCCCCACCTACTAAGTAAAATGTATTCTTTTAAAAATAAATTCTTTTATCTTCAAAAGGCTTTTCTTTTACTCTGGCTCTGCATGTTTGAGCCAAGTGTTATCTAGTACCCTTGTAGATTTAAGAACTTCCCTTGGTATTCAGGGCACTATTGCTTTCCTCTACTGTATTTCCTGTCAAGCATTTTGAGGCTTTCTTATAGATATGTGTCATCCTTACATATATAGATCTTACCTCATGTATGTGTATATTTCTTGAGGATAAGGGTACTATATTTTATCAGGTCATTTTATTTGTGTGAGCATACAGGACATCAGCATTACTTCACAAGGTTGTACTTTCCACGTGTGCATAAGTCCCTTCTACACAGTCATATGATTATCACAAGTGATAATTTACTTCAAGACTATAAACAAGTACAGCTTGCAGCTTTTTGCAGCATCTTGCTTTCTTGGTGTTTTTCTGTTTTGTTTCTTTCACGGTGTCCTCTTATCTATTTGACTTAGCGCTGTTTACTTTCTACCACCAGTTTCTAAAGAATCCTGTTGTACATTCAGGCCTAAGTGTTTCTTATACACTAGCTTCTTGCTGCAATCCATAAAAATTTGAAATGAGCTAGTAGATTTATTGCTTCTTATGTGCTGTAGTTATTGTCATGTGACACTTTTTTCCCCTTTTGTTGCTGGGGATTGGACTTGGGGCCTCATCTATACTAGGCAAGCATCTGTTCCCTAACCACTTCAGTAGCTCAGTGACTTTATTTCTAAATCATACTGAAATCACTTCTCTCTGTACTGTCTGTATTTCCATTCATTTTTATGCCAGTGTCATCTTAGGGTCTAGTCCTTTAAGTTTGACATCGGTATGTTTGACCTTATTATCACTTTTTTTAATATATGAGATTCAGTTTATATTTGTTCTTATATTTTAGGTCGATCTTCCCTATTTCCAATAGATGATAGCTTATTGGATGATGGTCACAGTGATCAGGTTGGTGTTTTAAATTCACCAACATGTTATTCAGCTCATCAAAATGGAGAACGAATAGAACGCTTCTCTCGAAAAGTTTTTGTTGGTGGGCTTCCTCCAGATATTGATGAAGGTAAGTTTATCCTGCTTTAAAGACAGCCAAAAACCAAAAAAAAAAAAAAAAACCTCACCAGAGTAAAATGTAATTTTGAGCTGTTGAAATATGAAGATATTAAACAAGTACTTTTTAAGGTCTAGTAGGTTTTTTTTAATCATATATATAATGCTACTGTGAACATTTTTATAAAGGACACAATGTTCTAGTCATATTAGTTTACTTAAAGATATAGAAACACAACATAAAATCCAATAAGGAAGTAGAAACAACATAAAATAGGAAATTAGTATTATACAAATGATAGAAAATGTATAAAAATATACAATAAAGAAAAGTAACTTAAGGTAAAAGTTAAAAAATATTTAAACTATTTTTGTAATGTTATAGAAAATGTACTGATTCATTAATAGCCTACAGAGAAGATATTGCTAAATTTGTAGATAATTTTCAGTATGGTTTATACATCTGCAAATGTATTCTGCATATTCTAACATATATGAGTAGATCATTGAAATTGACCATATGGTATTGAATATCAGTGAAACTATCTGGCTTATGTTAACCTAGGTATGTTTTACTGACATTACAGCTAGTCTTGTATTAGTATACCTTATCCCAACAAAAGCATGGTTTTACTTGTGAACACCAATAGCTGTTTCAGTTAACTTGATAATAATATGTTTCATTCCAATGCTAGTTATGATTGGATATACTACAAAGCTGTTAATATTCAGGTGAACTATGAAATATTAGGATTCACATTGAATACATTAGTATAGCTAGTGTGCTGCTTAAAATGCTTTAGACATTACATTTTCCAAGTACTTAGAAATATGGAGTTTCTTGGAATGAATCATTGGAACTAATTTGTGATACACATTCTGTCTCCTAAGATGAGATCACTGCCAGCTTCCGAAGATTTGGACCTCTGGTAGTAGATTGGCCTCATAAAGCAGAAAGCAAGTCCTATTTTCCACCAAAAGGTAAGAGGTATATCTTTAATATTTGCTAGGTTGAATGAGAGCAAAAGAAATAATGTCAATTATTTGGGGCTTACTTTTAGAATTGATTGTAAGTACCTTTCTATAAATGCTAGTGACTTATGGACCCGGAAGATGACTTATCCAGTAAAGGCTCTTGCCATAGAAGCCTGAGTTCTAGCCTAGATCCCACATAAAGATAGAAGGAGAGAACCGATTCCTGAAAGTTGTTCTCTGACATCCACATATTCACAAATAATATAATGAACTTTAATAAAAGTTAACACTTTATAAAGACTATTAGCCTGAGTTGAGCGAGGCAGAATGATTCTAAGAGCTACTTCAGTTTACTTGAAGCCATTTAAGAGTCAGAAGATTGACAGTTTCCTCATAATTTTCTAATGATCTAATAAGTTAAAATGAATATGTTTGAATATTTCTCTGCCTGAAGCATTATAAGTAATGTGGATTCAAATTTACAGAAAAGTATTTTCAGTGCCATGAGTCAAGATACACATGAAATGACTCATTTATATTTTACACAAATAAAACTAAGTACTCTAAATATTACCAGACATATGCAAGTCTTCAGGTGATAATATAACACAGCAGTGGGGAAATAACTGGTGGATATTTCTAACTCCCTGTTAAATACTGTTTTTAAACTCCCCACTTAATAAAAAAGTAAACTGCCAGGAGAAGTAGCAAAACCTTCCAAGCAGGGATGTGGGAAGGCCTGCCTCAGTGGGACTCCAGGAGCCCTGGAGACAGGCCACCACCCTAATGAAATGCAAAAGCTGTACAGTGAAGGAGGGAGACAAGCCAAGACACAGCCCACTGAATAGGAGAAAAATCTTTGCAGCTATACATGTAACATGGATTAATATCTGGAATATACAAAGAACTCAACAGACCAACAAGAAAGAAAGCACATGACCCAACAAAAAATGGACATAGGAACTGAAGAAATAGATTTATTCCTACAAATAAAACTACAAATAGCCAGTAAATCATTTTAAAAGCATTTGACAGTTTAGTCATCAGAGAAATGCAAATTATAACTACTTTGAGATTCCATCTCACCCTAATAAGAATGATTATTAAGAAAACAAAAGACCACAAATGCTTGTGGGGATGTGAGAAAGAATATCTCTCTTCACCTATTAATTCACTGCTGGGGACAGAGGAGACCCAGTGCAGCCACTAGGAAAGTCAGTGCAGTGGAGTTAGCATTCCATCTGGTTGTACCACCCTCCAAAGTACACCCAGATCTCACATCTCTTTAGCTGCTTCTGGTATTTCTTGTCCTCTTCCAAGCCCTATGGTCTGTTCCAGTACTTCTCTGTGTTTCCTTGTAGTGTTTTCTTGTCATGAGCCTCTGTCCTGGAATATTGCCTAATGCTTTTTGTTTTGTGTTTGTGTTTACTTATAATCATTTAATTATGATGATGGCTATAGCTTTCCTAATGGCAAAGTATTAAAAACTTCAAATATAAAATTTAAGGTATTTTAAAATTAAGAAATACTAAAATATTAAACATCACAAATTTAAAAATTTTACTTTAAAGTGTTATTTTAGTGTATTGATCTAGAGGTTGGTTATTATAGAATATTATAGAAAATTTCCTTTGAAACTTAGTTTATACCGAAATTAACTCCCTAAAGAAAACTAGTCTTTTTTTAAAAAAGAATATTTGTAGTTTTTCTACCAATTATAAGTGACTCGAGTGTAGTTTTAATCTTGCATAGTCTTATCTATGGCATCTCCCTTGGTGCAGATATGTTTAATGACTTGATGTTTTTTAATGCAATGAAATACTTTATCAAATGCACTTTTGTACCGCCTCAGAGCATTGAGTTCTGAGTATACCTTGACCTCATAGTCTCCACTGTATCTGGGAACCAGAGGTATTGTTTCATTGGACTGGACTGTGGTACTGTACACTGACTGCCACAGGACCTTGTCAGGGCTGCCATCAGTCTTTCTCCCTCTCTTTCTCTCTTCCCCCACTTCCCAAGTCTTTGTGTAAGTTCCATGGGATATTGTGTTCTTCAGTGGAAGATAGGATGATTCAAACCTATTTGATAGATTCTGTTTATTTTTTAACAGTATTTAAGTTGAGGTAAAGTCACTTGTTTGACATGCACAACACTTTTCTCGGTTATTCCAGGCTATGCATTCCTCCTCTTTCAAGAAGAGAGCTCAGTTCAGGCACTCATTGATGCTTGCATTGAAGAAGATGGAAAGCTCTACTTGTGTGTTTCCAGCCCTACTATCAAAGACAAACCTGTAAGTAAACACCACATGAACCGTGTCCTAAAAAGGCAGGTTTACAAAATAGTACTTTTAAATTATTGTTTAAGAATTTAAGACTGCATTTTTAAACATTAAACAATAAAAGGAGTAAGAGCAAATGTAATTTTCTCCCTAGGTTCAAATCCGTCCTTGGAATTTAAGTGACAGTGATTTCGTCATGGATGGTTCTCAGCCTTTGGATCCCCGGAAAACAATTTTTGTTGGAGGTGTTCCTAGGCCATTAAGGGCTGGTAAGTAGAATCTCTGAGTCCGAAATAGTGGACTCTTATTTTCTTGACTTTGGAATCTATGGAAGTATGTATTTTTCTGCATTTGAATTATTAACTAAATTAGTATTTTAGATGAATGAATTATAAAGGTCTGTTTCTCAGTAACCAGGAACCAAAAATCTGAAGGATATCCAGTAGGATATAGTTATAGATGTGTAAATTTACTGTATATATATCCTATATAGTATCATACCATCTGAAAGGCTAGTGATTTCTGTCTCTGAAAGCAGCCTCTTCAAGTCAGGGACATACAAATTATCTAATAACACATGTAAATGCTTAAAGAATTTGTTAAGTGCTGTAAAGAATGATGATTGGGAATAGAAGTATATATGTACGTGGCAATAGAAATATATATGTATATATGTGTGTGTGTGTGTATGTTCATGTTTAGAATATGCTATGGTGTGATATCTAAAAGATATATGAGCTGATAAAAACAATTTCTAGAGTTTGGCAGTAGGACCATTGGGAGGAGTGTGTTGCCGATAAATATTCCAAACCCTTGGAAGAGCGTGTCTGGAAGTCTTGAGTGCAGAGCAGAGTACATTCATGGAGGGACTGTATAAAAAGAGTGTCTGAACTGGGAATGCGCAAAATGATAGGAGAGATACAAAAATATGTTAGAAATATCAATAAAAGTTAGATCATGCAAGTCTAATGGACTAGTTGATATTTATCCCCAGAACAAGAGGAGTTTTTTAAGCAAAAGAGAGCCATAATCACATAGATTTTTGAAAGTTCACACAACATGATTATTTATGAGGGAAAATAGGCTTTTAGTAAATACGGATAAGGGACTCTTGTATGGCAGGAAAGAACCAGGTGAAACAGATACTTGACTACTTAGGCAGAAAATACAAGGCTGAATCCCATCTTTAGTCTGAAGTTGCTGGGTGGTTGCTTACTTTGTACGTAGCTGTGAGAAACAGCAAAGGAAGGCAGGTTAAAGGAGATGGTGTCTCGGTTCTCAATATAAGTTCATGGCCCCATTCAGAAGTCTAAAGTAGAAATTTCAGTTAAACCATGTGGTGTCTAGTATGGTGTTTTAGAAAATAATTATTTCTAGTGGTTTGGAAATAAATGGGAGAGAAGGGATCAAAGACAAGCAGATAAGCTTTTTTTCCATAAACCAAATGAAACAAGATACTAGCTTTTAAACAGATATGACTGATGGAAGTGAGCAGATTGGATTCTCACTGCATTCTGAAAAGCAGCTCCATGAGATTATCTGTATAGTGAAGATAAAAATAATGAAGTCAGAGATCTTGACTCAGTAACTTGATCCTGTCTGTGTCTTTCACAATTGAATCAACAAAAACTCATTGCAACATGTTTCATGAACTAGAGGAAGATTGTGTTTATGTGTGGTCCTTTATGGTGTGCTGTGTGTTGTGAGATCACAAGAAGTTGTCTGGTAGACAGTTGCTTTTATGAGTGTGGAACTCAAATTCCACAAATTTGTACAAATTCAGAAGCTTAAAGGTACAAACTCAGGTGATGTTTAAATACATATCATAGAATAGAGACACCCAAACTCGAGTGTAGACAAAGGTACAAAGAATGGAGTCTTAAGGTGTTCTGACATTGAAAAATGAGACGAAAAAGTTATCAGTGGAGTGAATTATCAGCAGAATGGAAAAATATTTCCAGACAAGGGAATAGATTAGCTGTGATCAGGACTGCCAGCAGGAAGATTGAGCACTAGACTTATCCAGAGGGAAAGTTGATCTTAACAAGAACAAAGTGGAGTCATAGGGTGCTAATCTGATCATTAAGGTTGTACAGACAGATATGAGGCCAGTCTGGCTACAGGTCTTCACCATTGGTCACCAGAATGATTGAGCTGGTTTGGCCTCCCTCACCGTGTAGTGTGTCCCTCCAACCTACATGTCCTGTCAGAGAAGACAGGGTTTTCATGTAGAAGAGGACTATTCTTAAGGAAGAGGATACTGCCAGTAGAAATGAGATAATGCCAGAAGGGAGAGGAGGCAAAGCTGTGCTCTTCTAGAAAGAAAGTGAATGAGAGAGATAAGCAGACGAAAGAGCTGGGGTTTAAAAAGAACATGACACTGTTTCTTCTCTAGATTATAAGACAGTGCATATGGTGGTAATGAGTCTAACTTTACAGTAAGCAAGTGGTTTGGGGTTTATTGTTTTGGATTGGTTTTTAAGGTTAAGAACATAACTCAGTGATAGAATGCCTGCTGGTCCATGCAGAGCTCTGGCTCTCAGGCTCTCTCCTGACAGCTGCTTTGCGTTAGCATTCTCTTGATTTGCAGTTGTTGATTTACTGTCTTCTCACCTTTAATATGAACGTCTTTCCTTTTGAAGTGGAACTTGCTATGATCATGGACCGGCTGTATGGTGGTGTGTGTTACGCAGGAATCGATACAGATCCAGAACTAAAATACCCAAAAGGTGCTGGGCGAGTTGCTTTCTCCAATCAGCAGAGCTACATTGCTGCCATCAGTGCTCGATTTGTTCAGCTTCAGCATGGTGACATTGATAAACGCGTAAGTTACACACTGGGAAGTCATTCTTGTCTTACTTGTTACTTAGTAGGTGCTTTCACCATAAGGAGTTAATAATATGGCTCAAACACTTTTAGCTCCCTTTGTCCCCTGCTGGAATATCTGTGAAATATAAATTTCTTGGTGAACTTTAAAGGCATTACATAAAAATATAGATGTGATTGTAAAGCCATGTCAATTTTTTTTATCATCCAGTAAGTCCCAACTACCTGCTTAGGTGTGGAGGCATTTTATACAAGCTTAGGCCCAAGACAAAGTGCTTAGAACAAAGCCAGGTGCCTACCATAATCTTCTCTGTACCACTTTCAAAACTTACAACATTGGAAGGAGTGCAAGTTAGTCTCTGGGGTAAGGACTTAAAGTGTGCACAGGTGCTTAAAGAAATTGGGAAGTGCTAGTCAAGAGCTAAATTTTTCATTTATAAAAATTAAAATGCAGACACTATATATATTTTTGTAAGTCATTTAACCTGAAATTGAAAACATTAATCCATTAGTAACATAGATTGGGTCATCAGAGTAGCAACTTTGAGAAGTCTTGTGAGTGACAGTGAATGAATAACTGAACACTGGTTACCATCTAAAACAGGAGAACAAGCTAATAATTTATGTACCTGTTTCACGCTAAAATCTGTGAATTGTACATAACTCTTCTAAAATACTGACACCATACAGTCAGCCAGAGACAACAGCCGAGGAGGAGGTTCGTTCATAAAATTCCAAGACAGCTAGGCGCTGGAGCTGAAAGCATCTGACACTGCTTCCCACGGAGATCCCAGGCCTTTCTTTCTTTGTCCATGTGGAAGTTAACCCTCCCAATCCCAACTGTCTATCATTCTCCATTTAAAGATGTGGAAGGAGGTCAAGAGAGTCTGTTATCTAGAGCCAACTCAAATCAGACATCATCTGCTGAGTCAATCCTTCACAGTCAGGTTTTATTTCTTAAGAGTTTAGAAAGAAGCCTGGATATGCACTGAATCTCATTAGCCACAGTTCTGGCTTGTTTGCAGCAGTTATTACAAGCAAGGTGCAGCTATAACCTGCAGTGGAGAGGCTGCTGTAGTCCTAGGTTGGCTGTTGAGTTTCATCAGCTTATGATCCTAGAATAAAGGAAAAATACGAGAAGAAATTAGTCTTTGAAAATGAGCTCATAATCTCTTATGAGTTTTGCTCACAATTCAAAAATATTAATACTAGCACACAGATGTTTCAAAGACGTTACAAAAGTGAGGAAAGAATGTCTTACATCTTTAAAGTGACTTTTCTCTTTGGACAATATAGTAAAATAGCACTTAGCGACCCCTGAAGGAAATGTGTTGAAATAAATGAATTAGTGTTTAACTCCTCAAGCTCGCAGTCAGTTATAAACATGAAACCTGATATACACTGTCATCAGCACAGAAGCAAACTGGCTTGCATTTAGCCTCATTCCTGAGGAAGCTGTTTCCACAAGACACTGCCTACTGTCTCTTCTTTCTTTAGAACACTATGAACAGTTAAAATCATTCCAAATCTGTATTTCTGAAGCAGACTGCACAGATTGTTTTCTTGTCTGTCTCTAGGTGGAGGTGAAGCCATATGTGCTAGATGACCAGATGTGTGACGAGTGCCAGGGTGCGCGCTGTGGTGGGAAATTTGCCCCCTTTTTCTGTGCCAATGTCACCTGCCTGCAGTATTACTGTGAGTTTTGTTGGGCAAATATCCACTCTCGTGCAGGACGCGAGTTCCATAAGCCATTGGTGAAGGAAGGTGCTGATCGCCCACGTCAGATCCACTTCCGCTG
Organism: Mastomys natalensis; assembly: GCA_021653895.1. Classification (NCBI taxonomy): domain Eukaryota; kingdom Metazoa; phylum Chordata; class Mammalia; order Rodentia; family Muridae; genus Mastomys; species Mastomys natalensis. Next base: position 809,371 of record JAJTUV010000033.1, read on the forward strand.
GAACTAAGTATAGCAAACTGGCCTCCGTCTAACAAGGAAGGAAAGGGTGCATGTGGCTTACTGTGCTGAAGACACTGACGTGCAGAAGAAATAAGTGCATTCTTCTGCTTCTCACCCAGCTCTCGATACATGCATCGTTATCAGCAGCCAAAACACTACAAGCCTCTTGTTTTTCACCAAAACCCTACATCTCAGGCTTACTAATTTTTGTGATATTTTCATGTTAAAATAAAATGTTTTTTTGTATTTTCTCCAAGTTATTTTTATATGTAAAGTTAAAATTAGATATGAGAATGTTTTGCGTAGGGGCAACACAGTCTGCTGCTATATAGTGGGTGAAGCGTGCACTTATTTCTTAACATGGGTTTTTAACTTCAAGATCTGCCCCAGTACTTTACCAAAGGTAGCAAAATAATAGTGAAGATGGAATATGTCTGCTACAAATGCTTATTTTTATTGTTGCTGTTTTCAGTGTGTACATAAACTAAAAATTAGGGTTGATTTTGTTGCTCTCCATTTTGACTTGCAAGAAATAATACCTCAAGATAATCTGATTTATTAGCTATTTTTAAACATTTTTAATCACAAGCTGTATTAGCTTTGCTGCTATATAGGTGTTATGTGTAAATGTCACCTATTAATACGGGATTGAAAACGTTAGAGACACACTGCATTGCGGATGCAATGCAGGCAGCACAATATGGCCGGAACTGCCATAGTTTAGAATGTGAAACAATGCATGTTTACTTACCTGTGTCCACCATATGCATGCACTTGGACATTAACTAACGAGGTGAGGTATTGCAGATGTTCAAAAAGCTCTCTTGAATCTAGGTAGCATGAACAAATTAGAAAATTTGTTTCTTTACAAAAAAGCAAACTTGCATGCATTATTGTGACTTCAAGTTAAAAATGTTGTCCTACATGTGTACAATATGCAAATTAGTTTTAGATTAGAGAGTGCAGCCATTTTGTGATCTGGTCAGTAGTGGAATTCGATTTTATGCAGACTGGATGTAATATTTGTAATCCCTGTGCAATTTTGTGATGTGCGGTTCTAATTCATGTGCAGTGATATAGTATAGATAAAAGATTGAATAAAAGAAAAACACAGGAATTTTAAAGAAAGTTGATTTTAGCCCCTTTGATAGTTCATGGTTAAAACATCCTTTAAAAACCAAAGATGGCCAGCACACTGCTAACCAGTCACCGAATGTGAGACCCATAAAAAGCCCATACTTTAAAAGAGGGTTTTATAGAAGAACACAGAATTTTAGTGAAGTCAAAATGGAGATGGGAAAATATAACAGATGGCTAGTTGCATAAAATTTACCTTTAAGACAATGGTGAAATCTGGCTTCAATTTGCTTACATGTTTGACCTATGTATATGGGGTCTCTGTCTAAACTGGGGTCACTGTTGCATGGAGCACTGTTATTCTTAATGGTTAAGAATTGCTTTTTAAAACTTTGATGAAGGAATTTCAGTAATGACTTTGCTTGCATTTTTTTCTTTTTTTCCTTATTGAGGGAGTTGCGTGGAAACATGCACAGTTCTGACCTAGAACATCGTTCGTTCGTGGTGGTTTTCCTCTTTAGAGCATCCTAACAGCAGCTAGCCGCTGTGTTAATAATGTAGGAGTTACCCTGCAGTCTAAGCAAAGCACCCCACATGGTAAATGTTGGTTTTTTTGTTGTTGTTCTTGTTGTTTTTTTATTTTTTTAATGCAGAACTAAGATTTTTGACTCTAAAGAGAGAAAATTGCAAGGGTGTGGCCTGTGTAGCAAACCCTTGGGACAATCCTTCACATGAGCAAAGTGCTGATCTCAACATTGGTTGTCGATGGTATGCTTTTTTGTACTGTAAAAATGCGTGGTTCATGTCTAACTCTGTGTTTTATTGTGGTTGTGGCTCAAGTTTTTAGTGTTTGACGTTGATGCTGTTTTCAGAGGAGCTCTTTACTAATTTATTTGTCCGTGTCCCAATCTGTTACTCCAGACCTCCAGAGTTTCTGGAGCATTCTTTTCTACCCTCACCCTGCCAGACCTTGATCCATTTTGACATTTGTTATGCACTATTTTTATATCTCTGTGAGAGATTTTTCCAACAGTCAGCTATTTTATGGCACCCTTTTTTTGACTGATGACATCTCCTTTGCTATACCTCAATTTTTGGAATTTAGAAAAGAAATCAGTAGTTTTGCAATGTTAATTATTTAGATATTTAATTTCGCAGATTTTTAAACTTTATTTTCATAATTTCTGCTTAATGTTTAAAATTGAAGAGCCTTTTCATGTATTAAATAATGAACTCTAAAATAAATTATATGATAAAATAATTGGAGATGCCGAAAATCATTTCCCCTTCTTAAACAGAAGTAAATATTTGAAATGAAGGGAAATGCAAGAGAAACACCTCCTCCTACCAGGGTGAAGGTGACGAAATGCTGGTTTCTGTCACTTTCGTTCCTGTTAGGACAAAGCTCATTGGTCTTATACTGTGTCCCTCCCTGCCCCTCCCTACCTCTGATTTGTTTCGTTTTCTGTTTGTTTGGGGATTATTTTTCCTTTTATGTACTACATTCTTATTTTCTAACTGTTAAACACTGTATTAGAGTTTTTTTTTAATTTACAGATCATATTTATTTTACTATTTTTGTAGAAAATTATTAATTTTGATTGTATTTTTGTATTTTCAAAGCTTCTTCATTTGTGTTCCCTAAATGTTCATATTGCTGCCCAAAAGTATGAATGACTGTGGAGGAAAAAGTACTTTAAAAATCCACACTTTTTGTTAAGAAGGAAACATTTAGCATTTATATATTTGTGTATGGAAAACACTTGATATTTTATCCCTGTTGCATCTGGCTGCACGAGCCTCTCCTCAAAGATGCCACAAAACTTGAATCTAACACATTTTGGAAGGCTGACTAACCTCGATTCTGTGTTGTGATGTGCAATACCGTTTCTAATGTTTGTATAAAGATACAGTGTAAACCTTTTTAATGCAAATTTATTTTTTTCATTGCATATTTTGCAGACTTTATCCACAGTGTCATTTTTTACTGTCAGAAAAGATGCCCCTTTTGTCATTGCAACTATTTTTTAAACCCAGAAATCTTTGTACTGATGTAAATGATTGTAGTTATTTTGGATAGTGTTTTGCTAACAAAAGGAGAGACTTTTTTCATGCATATTTCTATTTTGTTTTTTTGGGTTTTATTTTATTTTAATAGTAGTAAAATACTTGGAATAATTTTTTCATATTCTTGTCATTAATATTATTTTGTATTTTTATGTGAAAATATATAATTTTATGACACTAATTGCTAAAGTTTATTTTATGTTGAATTATTTTTGGAGCTGAAATCTTTGTAATATTAAAGCAACTAGTTTCTAATTCCCAGTTTCTGTATAGAATCGCACAAGTGGTTTATGGAGTGTTTGGATTGTAACTATAAATGGTTCTTTGATATGCAAATTAATATTTTCAGTTGATTTTATTTTATATTCCTAATGGGGTGTTAAAGCCGTTTTTTATTTTTTTCTAAATAAAAAGAGAACCCATGCTTTTATGGACACTAGGTAAAACGCCTTCAGCTTAAAATTTTTGTTAAATAATTTAGTTTATTTTATTGTTATCTTCCAGGTGTCTAAATCTCCAGTCTGTCTGTTGTACTGGTAATTTAACTCTGTAATGGAATAGTTTGCTGCCAACTATTTATATTAAGTAATTTTTAAATATTTGTAATATTGTTGACTGACTAATAAACTATTAAGTTATTGGCATACCTGTGAAATCTTATTCTACACGTCATACCCTTCACACTGTCAGGAACAGTAAAATTGTAGTGTGTCAGAGGCATCAATATCTTAAGAAAGTTCAAGCCACACACAGTGTAGTGTGCAGCTGGGAGCCACTCCAGGAACTAGCTGTACAGGATTCCTCAGGATTTCAGCCTGGAAGCTGCATTGTATCCATGCCCCTCCCTGCACCTAGCCCTCACACACCTCAGACCTCTCTTGCAGCACCCTGAAGTGTTACTTTATCTGACTTGATGCTTTTCTCCAAAAACAAGTAAGCCAAGGATTGCTAGATAGTGCAGATGCTGAGAGTACTGGCGCTCCTCAGGGACTCCACTGTGGTTCCCAACACCATGTTGGGCAGCTAAAACATTGCCTGGAGCTCAGGGGAACTGGGCCAAGGGCACACACATGCCCGTGCAAGCTGACATACAAGTAAACCTTTAAAAATGAAGTTAATCAGGCTGTTAAACAGGTCCAGTGGTGGTGCTTTAGATTCCCAGTGCTAGCACCCAGTAGCCACTTTCTCCTTGTTCCCTGCACATCCCATGGGTTCTTCAGTGCTCTATATAGAGGAAGAACAAGAAAGAGACACAGACTGAGCAACCAGAGGCCTGGTTCCCTTATCATAAAGTTGAAGTTCCATCATGAAGCCAACATATGATTCTGGGATAAGTGAAAGGAAGAATTATTAGTTTTTTATTTGAAAGTGTGAACAGTAACACATCATAGTAAAGATTTCTGCTTGTTGTAAGCATAGAGGCTCCTAGAGAGAATAATAGGTATTTGAAAATAAAAGTCTCCATTTTTTTTTTTTTTTTTTTTTTTTTTTTATCTTTTCAAATTTTTATTGAGTAAACATTTTAACTTCCTGTTCGTAATTTAAATTCATTGTTTAATTCCGGGTCAAGATGAAGTAACCCAAATACGCACTCTGTTATATAAAAGGCCCAGAGGATGAAGTTACATCTCTCTCTAATAAGGTCCTTTGAAATTCTATACTAGCACAACTTTTTTTTTTTTTTATTGGAAATTTTTTATTGGAAAAATTTTTTTTTACATTTCAGATGTTCTCTCCTTACCTCATTTCCCCCCTCCCTCCCAGGAACTCACTATCCCTTCCCCCCTCCTCCTGCCTCCACGTTGGTGTACCCCCACCCACCCTCCCCTGTACCTCACCTCCCCACCCTCAAGTATCCCCCCCCCACGACGTCCAGCCTTCATGGGACCAAGGATCTCTTCTCCCACTTATATATAGCTCCCTTGCATATATAGCTGGAGCCATTTTCAAGGCAGCTACACCAAGCCTCCCGCCAAGGCTCAGGGTTATCACAGAAGAGGGAGCAGTGAGACTCTAAGAGGAACTAAGATGTGGTTTAGAGAACTTGGCTGTGCTTTCAGAGAACCCGAATTTGGTTTCCAGTTACCATATTGGGCAGCTCACAACTCCCCACTGTAACTACCATTCTAGGGATACTGGATTTACTTGACTCGGCAGTCACCTAAACACATGTGGAAAACACACACAGAGAGATACACAAAACATGAATAAAAATGAAAATACATTTTAAAACTGACTGTAGAAACTGGATTTGAGAGGACTGAGGAGAAACTGCCTTTTGCACAGAATAGGACCATTATCCTTATAAACTCAGAGAAGAAGCAGTTGCAGGCACAAGATCCAGCCCAGGCCAAGTTGGGAGGGGAATGGAAGGAGATCCACGATGAGTTGGGGGGAGGGGAGGGGGTGAATATGATCCAAAATACATGGATAGATATTCAAAAATAGTGCTATATTCAAAAAGTAAAATTTGGACTGGAGAACTGACTCAGTGACGAGCACTGGGCTGTCTACCAGAAGACCCACATTCCATCCCTAGCATGGTAGCTCACAGTCATTTGTCACTGTGGTTAAGGGTTGTCATCCTCTTCTGGCTTCCTAAGGCAGTAGGCATGCAGTAGATGCCCAGATGTATATGCATACAAAACATCCATACATTTTCTTTTAAATATATTTTTAAGAAGAAAAAGACAAAATATTCCCATATTCTGTATGTATTCTATATGAGCAAAACTCCTAAATGGGTTTGTAACATAGTGACCCCTACATCATCATCACCACCATCACCCATAGCCTCCAAAGAAATCATGGATTGAACTCAGCTCCATCTCAGCACAGGGTACTAATTTTTTATTTGAAATTTTACTGAATCCAGAGCTGCTCATCTGTATTCTGACCTGTTTTAAATTAGAGCACAAACAAATTTTTTTACACTGTCTTGGCTTCTCTGGTGCTAACACATCTTTTAACTTGCCAGGTTCCTCTTTCATTTAACAAAAGAATAAAGGACTTTTGTTGGCGTGCTCTCTCTCTCTCTCTCTCTCTCTCTCTCTCTCTCTCTCTCTGCAACAGTCCCCTAAACCAGGCTGCTATAGAAGTCAAGCTCCAGAGAGCTGCAATTACAAGCATCAGCCACCACACTCAGCTGCAAAAGAATAAATTTTGGATACAACCTAAGCAGTGGACACTGACTAACGCAGAATCCTTGCCACCAGGCCCCTTTAGAACCCTCTGATTAGGTGAAAAGTCAAGTCAGTTCAAACACAATATACTACAGAAAATAAAACAGGCTAGCAAACAGGATTGTTGGGGAAAGCTGCTCTAATATTTTCATGAAACAACTTGACTTCAGTAAGAAGTTCATATGGAAGATAATACATGCTTTTCAATTTCTGCGTTATTTTAGAAAGCGTAGTTTGGGGCAGGCAAGATGGGTCAGTGGCTAAAGGACTGCTGCATAAGCATCAAGACATAAGCTTGAATCTTTAGCACCCACACAGGAAGCCAGCCACGATGGCAGGCATTGGTAACCATGGTACTGTGGGGACTGCTGTGAATGGAAATAGGCTATCTGGAGCTTATTGACCAGAAAGGCTAGTCATTCCATCTGAGGTCTGGGTTCACTGGGAGATATTACCAAAGTATTAGCTGGAAACACCTGAGATTGGCCCCTGGCCTTCAAACATACATAAACACATCTACATGAACGTGTAACACAGAGAAAGAGAGAGAAGGGAAGATAGACATTTAAAAACAAGAAAGAAACAAAAAACTTTCTAAAAGAATCATAGGAGACTAGAAAGATGACTTAATGGGGGAAAAACTCTTCCAGAGGACCAGAGTTCCGTTCTCAGTTCCCATGTCAGGTGGGTCAAAACTGGAGCTCCAGGGGATAATATAACACCCTCTTCCTGAATATCTCTCTCTGTCTCTGTCTGTCTCTCTGTCTCTTACTCATACATACAAACATGATTTAAAAGAAAACGATATCAATAACAATTCCACCAAGAAAAAGGCTTTCCAGTATTAGTGGAGGAGTGCAGGAAATAGAAGATGGTACTAGGTAACAGTCATGGGTAAAGACAGCGGGTTAATGTGTCATTAGGTAATACAATTTCTAGTCGAGTTAGGTGACCACTTTAAGGTTCTAGCACTTTTACATTTTTACATAGTTTACTTCCTCATAGCAAAGTTGCAAACTTACTTTGTTCCTTATTTTCAAATTTAAGATGTGTGTGTGTGTGTGTGTGTGTGTGTGTGTGTGTGTGTGTGTGTGTGTTGTGGATAAGGCTTTAGGGAGTATACTTTTCACAGTGCACTTCTGCTTATGTGGGTTCTTGAGGTCAAACAGAGATGATCAGGATTATGTGGTCACCTGGGCTACCTTACCATCCCCTCAGCTACTATTGACTTACTAAAATAAGCATGTTTTCATTTCAGATGTACCAGGCATGAACACACTCAACAATAAAAAATAATCTAATGTGCTTCTACCCACTCACTTGCCCACTCACTTTATATCTCACTAATGAAGTGTATTTTAAGGAAATTAGAAAAACAAATGCTTGTTCCAATAGTAAGACAAGAGAGAAAGGCACTACCATAAAAACTGTAAACCCAGGTCTCAGATATTCTATGGCAACTGAATTCCAGGTCTTCAAGACTTTCTCCTTTTTTATAATTGTGTGCTATCACTCAACATCAGTTCACACTGTATTTTAAACCTCTTGTCAGGAAGCGGATGATTCTTAAAAGAATCCATCCACCTTCTTATGTCCGTGTTTATGATGCTATAATGTGGCCTAGTCACAATAGCCAAAAGGAAGATTTTCATGTCTGTCAGTGGATAATCAGCAAACCACTTGGGATGCAAACATTCAAGGACTATTGCTCCTCTCAAAAGGACATGTTGACACTTTCCACAACATGGATGAACTTTGAAGAAATTACACTAAGAAAAACATTTTGCTCAAGAGCAAAAATATGTCATAGCAAAAGGTATCAACAGTAGTAAACATTGCAGAGACAGAACAGTGTAGAGTTTTCCAGAGACTGGGGAAGTTACTGTTTAGTTCAGACTTTGGGATGGATAAAAACTGTTGATGGATAGGGATGAGAGTTGCATAAAACTATGGATGTGTATAATATATGTGGTATTCACAGAACCATAAAACTAAACATAGTTAGGATGGAAGGCTTGAGAGATGGTTCAGCTAGTCAAAGCCCTTGCTGCTCCTCCAGAGGACTGGAGTTGGATTCCCATGACTCACGTCAGGTAGCTCACAACAGTGTAACTACAGCTTCAGGGGCTCCAACTCCCTCTTCTGGCCTCCATCCCTAACTCCCTCCACTTCATGCATATGTATATTCATACAGAGACAGATATATAAACACAAACTAAACCTTTAAGATAGTAAATTTTATACATAGCTCAGTACAATTTTTATAAAACTATCTGGAAACCCTTTAGGGTCTTTATATTAGGGTTCTCTAGAGTCACAGAATTTATGGAATGTCTCTATAGATTAAGGAAATTTATTCTAATGATTTACCTATAGTCCAAGTAACCCAACAATGGGCAACTGTGAGTGGAAAGTCCAAAAATCTAGTAGTTTCTCAGTCCCCCCAGGCTAGTTATTTCACCTGGTCTTCTGTATAAGCTCGAATCCTGAGCAAGTAGGTTCCAACAGACGTGCTGGCAAAGTGCAAGCAGGTGAAGAAGGAGAAAACCTTCCTTCTTCCATCCTCCTTATGTAGGCCTCCAGCAGATGGTGTGGCCCAGGATAAAGGTATGTACCACAATTTCTGGATCTAGGATTTGCTTTGTCCCAGGCTGGCCTTGAAGTCAGAAATCTGCTTGCCTCTGTCTCCTGGGATTAAAGGCATGTACTACCTTGCCTGGGCCTAAACTTTTCATGGCCTCCATGCGTCAAGATCTCCATGTCAAGATCTGGGTCAGAAGCCTGTGTCTTCCAGCCTCAAGATCTGAATCACAGGTGTGCCCTTGATTTCTGGATTGTAGTTCAGTCCAGATGTAGTCAAGTTGACAACCAAGAATCGCCATCACCATCTTGTGTGCAAAAACATCCTTGCTCTCTTCTGAGGCGACCTATCAGTCTCTCACCTAACTACAATTTTATTGTATACATGTAAATCCCAAATTAGTAATGGTTTTTACATTTTTAACTTAAACAATGCAAAATAGTATTTACTCATATACCTGCTTTTGCTCGTTTATGTATAAGACAAACACTCAGGATCCCCATAGCCACAACAGGCTAGAACCCAGAAGGAGAAATGTTAAATCCTAAAGCTTTATATCCACCCATGCAAGCATCTTGGGCACAGTGTGGCAGGAGATGTGTGTTTAAGGTTTGGGGCAGTACTTCCTCCTGTTGCTGTACTGATCACATCTAATCACACCAATACTCTCTGAGGCTGACTTCACACACTATGTGCAGTTTTATCCTGGTACCATTGTATGTTACTGGTTCCTCTACCACCCTAGAATCATCACTGTGTTTTTCCTCCTGTGGCTTCTCTACAGAACAATGCACTAGGGACTCCCTGGAGGGAGTTCTGACCCTGAAGACTGTTCTCCCAAGCTTTCCTCTGAAATCTTGATATAAGCTACCATGACCTTAGTAGCTCTTATGTTCTGCATACCTGTAAAACTAGCATCACTTAGATGACCTTTGTCTACTCGAGGGCTATTCCCACCACAGCTATGGCCATGGAGGGCTTTGCTAATAAGTCATGGGGGGAATGAATCGTGAGATAATTGTAGGAACATTAGGCATTCTGAGGCTCTTTCCTGAAACAGTTGTTCACAGGCAGGCTCTAGACCCAAATGCTCCATGTATGTGTCTATGATAAAAGGGGAAGCTGCAGACACAGAATTCTGAGATATTCTATTGGCCCCTTCCCTTAGTCCTCTTGCTGAGCATTTGGCCTTCGATCCACACCGCAATTGCCTTTTAGACCCTAGCATTCTTATTCAGTCTCGTGGTGGAAGTGGTAAAAAAGCCTTTTAGTCCATTCCATGTTCCTTCTTGTTACCAACAATCATTCAAAGGTGAGTAAAAGCATCCAGTAATACTCATGCCACGTCCTGAATGATCTGTGGTTTTAAAATGATTTCATCCAAATAAATTAATCTTAATTTAAATAAAATTAAAAACTATTTCAGCCATTCATAGAGTAACAGGTCATGGAAACAATGTACACGGGATTCTTGTTATGGTGCAACTAGGGTGGGTCCTCAGTTAACTCCCAATAAAATCTTCACTTCTATCTGAGACCTCAACATGCTACTTATGATCCACTTTACCAGCATCTGATCTTCCCATCCCCCAACTGGAAATAACCTGTACCTCCTATCAACCGATTCCAAAGCTCCCTCTGCCTCCTCAGGGACAACCTCAGCACCAAAGTATTTTTAAAGGTGGCTAACTTAATAAAGAGAAGAGGTCTATTTAGCTCATGACTTTGAAACTTGAAAGACAAAAACCAGATGAATGCACCGGCTTGTAGGAGCCTGTGTAGAAGTAGACAGTTATGTCTCGATCTGGAGCAGAGAGACAGTGAGAGACTGGATGCCCAAAATCTCCTCAAGATACACACACCATTCCTGACCTAAAGCCCTCCAATAGCAGTGGTTCTCAACCTTCCTAATCCTGTGACCCTTTAATACAGTTCCTCATGTTGTGGTGACCTCCAACCATAACATTATTTCTTTGCTACTTTATAACTGTAAATTTTGCTACTGTTATAAACTGTAATGTAATTACCTGATATGCGGATTATCTGATACGTGACTCCCAGAGGGCTCATGACTCACAGATTGAGAACCACTGACCTAAACTTTCTACCCTCTCCCAGTACGGCACCCTTTAGATCAAGACTTTCAGCCACAATGCTGTAGTGAGAAACAACCACACCCAAACCATAGTAAGGCACATGGGACCTCAATACTTTCTTCTCAATGATTTCTTAATCGTCTTTAAAATAAATACTTGACTTAAAAGTCAACTGCCCTTAACAGTGCTTCTGTTCTTAGCTTGCCTTTGCTTGTTCCAGTTTATAACTTCTTTTCCCTTATTCCCTCCTTATGTATATTGCATCTCCCTTTTTGTTTGTAAATGCTAATACACGGCATTTAAAATTTTCTTCAGACTGTGTGTGCTGTCCGCACCTATTTATTGGTAGTGACTGCTCACGTCATCATTTGTAGACAATCCTTTCTGGTGATTGTTTTGGTTGCATTGTCTGTCTATAGTTGTCTATTGCCTTTCACATTTATCTAAGTGGAAATGTCCCATGATTTCTCAGTCCTAGGATGCTTAATTTTCTGACACTGATGCCGGTCCAGTTGCTTTTCGCTGTGGTATTTAATTTGCCAGTCCAGACCAGGTTTTATTGAGGTACCTGCACCTCTTATCTGAGCCAGAAGTTAGTTGGCTCCAGTCCCAGTTTTAGAAGCCACTAGATATAAGCTGTAGCCTCAGGCAGAGTGATATAAATAAAACTTCAGTGACCTTGCAAGGAGGAACCCAAGGGAATCAACACATAGCATAAGCATCTTCAACACTGTGACATTCATCGTCCTTCTAACTTGCCATAGCGTGATGGACAATCCTCTGCAGGTCTTTACCTGTTTAGTGCTGAGAGTATTGCCACAATCCATGATTGCTTCTCTTTGCTCCCTTAACCTCCACAGACCTTCTCCGATGCCCATGGCAGCTCACTCAACCTCCTTCTAAGGAATATAGGATATGGGAACCCTTAAAGCAACTTTCAAACAAGGACTGGAGGCAATGGTTAATCACGTATTTCCTTCACTTTCTGGTATACAGTGCTAAGGCAAACTTCAAAACTCCACTTTCTTCTCCAAAAGCCTAGACTTTCTATCATCATTTCTGGATAATAGATAACAGTGCTCTTGGTGGACTCTGTTTTGGGGAGGCTCTTGTTTAAAACATGGCCTGCATCGGCATCAGTGGAACCACACAAAAGGGAGCAAGGAGAAGTGCTAATATAATTCATAGTCGCCTCTTTGGTCATAGAGAATAGAGGAACGTGGAGAAAGGATCTATAAGTACACAGATCATCTGCGGAATCTGTGACCTCCTTGCTGAGAACTAGTTTGTATGACATACTCTTCTGAGAAAGAAACAAATGCTTGCACAAGTGCTCCTCATATTCTTCTCTGATCTATTAAGTCTGTTAGAAAAATAGAATCAAGGCTACACAAGGCTACCAGTTTAGTGGTGGTGCTGGTGAGAGTATGTGGAAATTTACATGGGAATCTTTAATGAACCTTCTGATTCTGAGTCACAAAGTCAGTTTCTACAGAGTCACAACCATTGCCTTCATGAAATCACATGAAAGTCAGCACTGAGTATACAAGAAATGTGTCTGCTACTGAAGGAGCTGAAAGGGTTTGCGGCCCCATGAGGAGAGCAACAATACCAACCAACCAGAGCTCTCAGAGTCTAAACCACCAGTCTGGGAGCACATAGGGAGGAACCCATGGCTCCAGCTGTATATGTAGGGAGGATGGCCTTGTCGAGCATAGGTGGGAGAGGGGATCCTTGGTCCCATGAAGGCTGGATGCTGAGTGTGGGATAATTCAAGGGTGGGGAGGTGGGAGTAGGAGGGTAGGTAGGGGCCATCCTCATAGAGGCAGGAAAAGGGGGGATAGGATAGGGGGTTCCTGGGAAGGGGGTGGAGGAATGGAGTAAGGGGAAGAAATGGGGTAAGGGGATGACATCTGAAATGTAAATAAAATATCCAATAAAAAAATGTGTCTGCTAACTAAAGGTAGCCTCACTAACAGAGGAGATTTCTCAACCAAAAGGAATCTCCACCACACAGTGACAGAGGGACGCTATTGTCCAAATGGCTCTTTTGTGCTTCATGCTCCAAAAATGTAGGTTAACTTGAAAAGTGATGCAGAAACCCATTAACCTCTGGTTTCAGTTTTTGATAGTAAAACCGAAACAGACCCTATGTTCAGGATTTGGCACCTGGTTTTCTAAGGTAGCAGTAGCTCACTCTGGATAGAGGAGACTCTCAGAGAAACAAGTCTTGGAAGAAAAACAAGGAATAGGGAGGGAGGAGAAATAGCGCCAGGGTTGCTTATTCCTTTCCCAGGGCTACTCCGTGTACACCAGGATGTGTCTATGAGACAAAAGTATACTGGAAATAAAAAGAAAAAGGAACCATTCCTGACAGTAGGTAGTGATAGACAGATAGGCTCTTGAGTATGAAAGATAGTTGTGAGACAACAATCCCTATCAAATATCAGGAGACTGTTAAGCAACTCCACAAGGCAGCTGCTGTTGGTGGCCCTGTCTGATTGTACAGAGAACTCTCAAACAGGTCAGGTAACATTTCCAAGACTGAAAAACTGGTAAATGTCAAATTTGGGCCAAAGAAACTTGCCTGTCAGTCTTCAGTCCCCATGCTCTCTGAACTAAAAGACATCTGTGGATTCAGGTATTCCTTAGAGCACATGGGATCTCCTGTCTCTGAAGTACGCTACATAAATTTCCAGCTGTTTCCCTGCCTCTGCCTCCCATCTCTCTGCAGAAGTTCTGGAATTGCAGGCAAATTCTAGAAACTCCCAGATTTTAGGTGGATTTAGGGGATCAAACGCCAGTTATTAGGCTTGTATAACAAAAGCTTTTACCCACTGAGCTACCTCCCTATCTCCAGATAATTGTTATTAACACTTTGCTTGTTGGTGACTTTATTTGATTTTAAATAGAAAATTGAGTAATATGACTTGAAGCCTTTTACATCCTTAAGCAAAAATTTAGTATTTTAAAAAACTAGTCACTATACTATAGCTGTATTTGGAAACTTTTAGAATAGAAAATAGGTCATTATTCAGCTTCAATATCATTGGTATTCCACTGGACAGAAATTTTAACATTTCCTTAACTGTCACCCTTTGCTATTTTTCAAGGATATGATCATGCTGTATCTGATTCCATATCATCATTTCACACTAAATTGTAGACATTCGTTGTGACTAATTTACTCTTCAAGCCATTCTTTCAAATACTTGCACTAGAGGAGAGCAAAGTTGCTGTAACTGACTTAACATCCTCTTATATATGGCAAACTTTAATTTGCTTTCATTTTTCCCATTATTTATCTACCTCCATGAAAGATTTTACATATTTGGAATTATTTCCATAGGGAATTTTGTCAAAAGCAGAGTAATAATATCAAAAAGTACATGTTTATCTAAACTCACAGAAGTCCAGTTGTCTCTCATAGCCCACCCAACCTACATTTCACCCACATAATATGAGCATCCATCAAACATATGCTCACCAGCACTATGAATTCAATTATTTTTTAATTTCATGATTAAAATTAACTACATATTTTAATTTGCATCCTTTCTGTTGGTAGCAGACAATGGGATTTAGTCATTCTTCTCCCTTGATGCTATGTTGTCATAGATGCTTGAACATGTGTGACATTTCTCTGGCAGCATTATGTAGCTTAATATTTTATAATGCTCTTCATAGCCATATAACTTATCTTCACAGTATTTCAGAAAATATTATTGCTTTTGCTAGGTGAATTGCAGAATCATTTCCATGACCTTGTTGATTTTACTTTGCAGTATCTCCTTAGGATTATTGTGATGGGTTTGTAAATAATAGGTTTTCTTATTCAGACCAGGAAACTTAGGAAAAGGACAAGTGACAATATACATTAGCTTCTCACTTGTAGAAGTTGTAAGAAGTTCCCTGCTGTGCCCTACAACCTTCTGCTTTGAGTTGGAGGATGTCCACCAATAAAATGACTGAATGGCACCATTGCCTACCAGTAATTCTGAAGTAGGACCTTTGTGTGGTTACTGCAGAGGCTTCAGAGCATTTCTTTTTTTTTTTCCCTAGTCTGCTTTTATACCATTTTAATTGCGTGCAAGTATTAAGGTCAGTTCTAGGTTGAGGGACTAGCAATACAATAGATGCAAATAGTGAAAGAACAAGCAAGACAATAAATACAAATGGTCAAAGAACAAGCAAGGCAATAAAGTCCTGTAATCACTCATGTGATCACTGTTTCTAAGCTTATGAGGATGACCAAAATATCTGAGGCTACTTCCCTATCCAAGCCCAAAGTCATTTTCATGCCTGAAGCCTACTTCTTTGTTCTAGCCTAAAATTTAGATTCCTGCCTGAAATTACTTCTTTTTTCTAGCCTATGATTTAGATTCCTGCCTGCAGTCACTTCTTTGTTCTAACCTAATGTCAGATTCCTGCCTGAAGCCCAATTCCTTGTCCTTGGCCAATGTCATATTCCTGCCAAGCAGCCCATTTCCTTGTCTTTGGCCAATATCATATTCCTGCCAAGCAGCCCATTTCCTTGTCCTTGGCCAATGTCAGATTCCTGCCAAGCAGCCCTAAAAGCTCTTGACATCTCCCCCTTTTAAATTTCATAAACAAGACTGAGCCTGTTTTAGGTCATTCTTCCAAGAATACCTTCCTTACCTGTCATGGAATATGCATTATCAAAAGCAATGCACTTCTGTCTTAAGTTGGTAAGCCTCTGTCCAGAATCTTACCCATCCTTGGCTTGCCAGTCTGTTAAATTAATAATGCAGTCTGGGGGTCCATTTCCAGTTTCAAGCCATGTACTTTGGCTGCCAACATGTTGATGTTGTTGAAGATAAGCTTTAACACTCAAGATGGCTCCTTACTCTTAAACGCTGAACCTCCTTCCAAAAATTTGAACAGTACAAAGAGCATCAGGCCATTTCAAAGGCATTGCAACCTCCCATTTTCTGAAATACATTCTCAGAGAGCCAGGCAGATACCTGCTTCAGCTTAGACCATGCCATCCTGTTAGCCTATCACAATTTTACAGTTTCCAGAGATCAAGTCCTTCCTCAGATGATACGATGAGAATGTGGATGAGAATGATTGTGTAGGAAAACCTTCCCTGGATGCCATCCAAGAAATTTCCTTCGCCAGAATGGCATCATGTGATGATAACTCCCTAATCAGTGGTCAATGGAAGGAACTGCTGATTGCTTTTACAGAATTAGCAGTTAATATTGTGGGAATGAGACATGAGCACCTTTGCTGAGCCCTGAGAGGTGATGAAGTCTGAAACATGGGTAGCTATACAGAGGAAATTGTCAGCTGAGTAAAAATAGTTGCTACTTTAAGATAGTCTTAAATTATCCTTTAATAAACTTATGTTATACAGTTTTGTCAGTGCTTAAATGTCTGTTTTTTTTTTTTTTAAATAAAAAAAATTGTATTTACTTAGAAGCATTCAGAATGTCAACAAAACAGCTGCAATTTTTTTTTGCAATTACAGAGTGGTATTCAGTTAACAGAACAACAATTATCTTCATATAAGCTGCATCAGAGCATGTGAAGTATGGGTTTGATGTTACAGAGTAGACCCTAAATCTATCTTTTAAAGCTATTGGTTACTCTTATACCCTGTGGTCATAACATTAGTATATATTACAGGCAAGTCACTGTTGTCAATCACAGGAATTTTAGCTGGGTGGTATGGATTATTAGTTTTCTCTTTGGCCAGTATACATCATCCTTTCCATCATCATGAATGCTCTCCAGTAAGGGTGAAGCTTCTAGTTTGGCACAAGCTCAATTTCATCATGTTTGGTTATATAAGTAAGTGGTATCTTGTCTAATAGGACCATACTGTCAGACTGTGGAAGGTAACAAAATAGCCTTCACAATAATCTATAAAGTTTTGGGAGTGTCCATGGACCCTTTTAATGATGATTCAATAAGATGTGACCAATTCTTGGCACTTGAGTTTTACTTGATGGCATAAGATAGCTAGTTAGTTTCAGTATTGTCTTCCCAATTACACGATGACTCTATTTAAATTTCTTTCACATAATAGGAAGCTGCTACAACTTTCAGTTTCCATACAGCTTTCCAAATAGCTTTTAATGCAGTGGATCTCAACCTCCCTAATATTGCAACCTTTTAATACAGATGGATGTTGTGGTGATCCCAACCATATAATTATTTCATTGCTACTTCCAAACTGTAATTTTGCTACTGTTATGAGTCATAATTAAATATCTGATATGCAGGATATCTGATATATGACCCCAAGGGTGTCACAACTTATAGATTAAGAACCTTTATGTTACCTGTCTCTCTTCATATTCCCTCCTTTACCCCCATCCTCCATGAAAATTTTCATGTGTCTTCTTCCTTCAGCCCCCTTCCCATCCCTCTGGGCCTCTTTCTGATGCTCATGACCCAATATCCCCGCCCCCCTCCCCCGCACCCTTGCCATCATGTTATACATAATCCATTACTTTCTCTCTCTCTTTTTTTAACATTCCCCCTTCCTAACACATGCACATGCAAATACACAGCATGCATTGCACCCCCTTCCTCCCACCCTATGTGTGTGTACAGGAATTCCACTCTGTGGAACTGTCACCCTGCCTTAATCTCTCATGCTTTGAGGCTTTTTCTTTCCATTTGGGGAATTCTATAACAGAGGCTCTGAGAGGTGCAGAAACTTCTCTGGCTCATGTTTTGTCAGTGGGTGATTTGTGCCCAGCAGTGCTCATATTGATTCTGCCAGTCACATTCTGCTGCATACTTACCAAGTTCCCACGAAGTTAAGTGACAAGGCAGTAGCACAAATGGAACCTTTTTATTCCTCTCACTTCCCTGTGCCTGTGGAGACTCAGCTTCTGGCTCCTACCTAACACTTCTGCTTCCTCCATTTCTATTTTCTTGAAAAACACCATGTCACCGGGCCAGCTTCCCCCAGTGTGTGCCTATGCATCCCTCACTGTCTATACTTATTTGTGCCACCTGCAAGGGTCTCCATAAACTGTATCCCATTTTTGTCATTTTCTGCTACTCACTCCTATAAATGCTCTTTGCATTTAAGATCCCAGGAACCTGCCCCACTGAATTTCTTTGATGGTGGCATGGTACCACTGCTTCTTCTTCTTCTTTTTTTTTTTTTTTTTTTTTTTGAGGTGGCACTGATGGATGATGAATAACCTGTTGCTAATTTTATATAATGAAATGGACAGGTATCTCCAAAGATTCGGTCTGGCTCAATACTTTCCACATTTTGTTTTGTCTCGATTACTGTTGTTTCTGCTCCTGGGGGTGAGGTGGACTGGCATGCAAACAATAGTAGCAACAACAACAGTAATAATAATAACAACAACAAAAAGAAAGTAAATTTAGGCTGCATTCTAGAACCTTCCAATAGACAAACAGCCTGCTTTTACATGCAACCTTTAAGTTGAATTGAAGTGGGACTGCCAGGTTGTTACTGATCTTAGCATTACTTTTAATATATATTATTGTAAAAAATATTAGAGACCAACTATGAGATACCATTTATGTTGTTATGGGTTTTAGTGTCCACTTTGGTAAAAATTCTAATTAAAAAAAATGTAAGAGAGTGTGAATAATTAACTAAAGGCTGATATTGTACTGTAAACCTATTTAAAAGACAAATAAATCTTATTATTTATGCAGAGGAAGTTGTTTTATATGTAGTCTGACACCAACTAATCAGTTCTGGTATTTATCACCAGTGTTAATGCAGACCTTCAAGTTAAAGGGCACACCATTTTTCTCAGTTTAGACACCAGCTAAAAGTGAGTTATCTCAACCACTTGCACGTCAGATAAATTAATTAAAACTAAAATCTTCTACATCCAATCATTTCTAAAACGAATTCTAGAATTCTGGAAAATCCTATATTTATTACAGGGGTTGTTGTTATGATCCATCTCAGGAAGAACCAAAGAAGAAGCTCACAACGTGATTTTTAGGAGAGTTTTTGGGTACCTTTACCCCATGGAGTCAGGATGCAACTTCTTCCTGAGCCTTGACATGTTTGTTAGCTGGAAAATTGCAACAAGTCTCAAGCTTCAATGCCTAGCATTTTCATCAGGGGTTCATTGAGTACGTATGATTGAATAAATCATTTACAAACTTACCTTACTCTCCAGCCACTCCCGAGGTTCAGACTGAGGTTAGAATCTCCCCCTTCTAACCATGTGGCTGGTCTCTTTGATGATCAGGCCCCATTCCGGAGCTGTCAAGAAGCTGGCCTTCAGTTAGCTCCTTGCTATGTGGCTTAAGGGACATGCAGAAAATTACATGGTGTCTGTGCCTTGGAATACAAACCAAGCCAGTCTGATTCTCTGGTATCCAGCAATATTGCTTGGGCTAACATCACTTGGGACCCACAAACAGATTCATGACTCAATTTCTGATCAATATGCAGCTGTTGATACTGATACTTGATAGGAGAAAAAAGACATCCACAGTTTCCTCATCAAGTTACTAGTTAAATTTAGCTCCTGCATAGGGGCAGAGTAACTTCTACTTGAGCTTTAACTGATGGGGAACACACAATAATATAAACCTCTGTAGTTGAAGATTCTTCGGTGCTAGGAGACAGTACCGTCAGTGAAGGGCTTGCTATGACAGCAAAAGAGCCTGAATTCAGATCCCCAGCACCCACAGGAAAGGCCAAACCCAGTGGTATAATCCCATAACCTCAGTTCTGGGCATGTGAAGACACAGTCCAGAGCTCACTGGACAGTCAGACTAGCAGAATCACTGAGCTCCAGGCTCAGAGAGAGGCCTATCTCAAACAAAACAAAACAAACAAACAAACAAACAAAAAACAAAACAAAAACCAAAAAACATACTGAAGAGAGACTCAGGAAGTCCAGCATTGAACTTTGGCACAAGTGCACACTTAAATAATTAAGCAATGTAAGGAGCTTGGCATTGTCCTCAAATTCAATGCAATAACTTCTGGTATTCTATTTATAAGATAGTGTTAGCTATTTTGGAATGTACTGTGTCATGCTAACCACAAAGACTTCAAGACCTTGAGCACGTTAGCATTTCTCTTATTAATAAAATTTGTTTTTATTTGTTCTCACTTTAACACCATTAATTCTTTGTATTTGTTTATTTTTGAGAAGCTAATCTCTCTGTATCGTGTCTCTACTGTATCATGTTTCTGTATTTGTGGTCACGGAATGGAACCCAGGGCTGCCTATACTCCAGATACATTAGGGTTCTACTGCTGAGCCATAACCTAGAGTTCTGATCTATACCTGACAATTCCACCATCCTTACCAAATCTTACTTAAAAGCATCTTCCAGCTCCTTATGCGACCTCTTTTCTTTATGGGCTTATCTCACTATTCAAACCAAGATTATGATGCTTGGAGTAGGAGGAATGAAACAAATGGGGTGTGCTGCTCCTAAAGTTTGTAAACAATCCACAGATACAACACAACACCCAGCATCTCAACTGCTTTGTAAGAAAAGATGTTAATTGATCAGAGACTGGGAATCTGAGGTCTGGAGGACCCAAATCCTCACATTTGCCACCTGGTTTTGTGAGTTCAGTTTTACTGGAATGGGGCATGCATATTCATTTATGGGATACTAAGGGTTCTTGTGCTATATGGCAATGTAAAGTAATTGGTCCACATTAAATATTTATTGTTGGCCCTTTAAATACATTTCCTCTCTGGTGATGACTGGACTAGGCTATGAGTATAGCAGAAAATCATTAAATTATTTATACCTTAAAAATCATTTTTTTTTTTTCTATTCTTAGTCTCTGGACTATCTGGTTCCTGATTTTCCAGGCAGTGCTGGGTATAGGCTCCCTTTTGTAGTGTGGGCCTCAAATTAGACCAATTAATGGTTGGCTATTTCTATGGTTCTACACTTCCATTGCCCCAGCATATTCTGCAAACAGGATAGACTGAAATAGCAATCATAGAGGCTGTGCAGGTCTGCATTAGGTCCTTTGCAATATGCTGTTGTTGTTAGATTAGTGTTTTATGGAACTTCTAACAATGGGAGTTAGGTATGTCTCTGATTCTTTAGCCTGTTCTTGGTTCCCTTTCTTCCTACTTATTCCCCTTGCCCATCTGTGGTATGCGGGTTTGTGTTTAGGCTAATTGTAACTACTTATGTTATGTTCAATTAATATCGCTGGGAGTCCTGCTTTTTTCTGAAGGGAAATGGAGGATGAGTGGATCTGGAGGAGAGAGATGAGAGGGAGATGTGAAGAATGGATGGAGGGGAAACTACGATCAGATGTATGAGAGAAGAATTAAAAAAGAACTTTCCTACCATTTTCTTTACACTAATCAATTTTCTGGGAAATACAAAAGGAAAAAGGAACAATTTCCACTGTTCAATAAATTCAAGAGCTACAAGACACTCTTTGATCATCAGTTGACTCTAACAAGGAAAGCCCCAAGTCTTCGGGAGTTCTAGAGGTACAAATGTATGGCTCTTCGTGGTTCCAATTTGTGATACATTTTTTGAACACTTATACGGATTACAACCTATTGCTCACATTGCAGTTTCCTTTGTTGTCAAAGTGTGTCTCAGTTCCTAGGAAACAAGACACCAACCATGCCAGCAACAGAAGCGAATCTCTATTGTATTGTTCTTTTACCTCTAGTTCCTTTCATGATGTTGTACGTGTCATCAAGTCATTTTCAGTGTCCTCAGAGGATGGCCTTGTTAGATACTATTCATTTTATTAACAAATAACTGCTGCAACTGAATAGGTTCCTGGATTAGTTAATGTGTCTGCATAAGGACAATAATCAGTGCTAGCTCGGTTCCTAAGTCATTGCTAGCACCTTCGTGGTTCTTTGTCTCACATTCATTTTTCCATGTACTGCAGTCCCAGCAAGGACTTCCCAGAAGCCACTTGGGTCTGCAATGCAGGCTCCACTGCTCACCTTGAGGCTTTACTAGAGTTTTTGAATAAGTTAATTACTGTTCAGATCTGATTCATTTCTTTCTTGCCCAGTGCCTGGTACAGTCAGCAACCTTCTCTGTATTTGGATGTCTGTCCTTCAAGTAGCTTCAGTGTGATTTAAAGCATCACTGTGGTGTGGGGACATAGAAGGACAACCCCTGCAATGGCCTCAGGCCTGCTTTGCCATTGCATCTGTTTATTGCCAGCAAGCCTCCCAACTAACTTGAGACTGCTATTCGCCCATCAGTTTCAGATAGAACATCCCTTCATGGAACAATAACCTGACATAAATTTATGGCAAAAAAGCAATAACAATAACAAAACAGCCTTCTGATAAAAATTGGAATGAAATAGTAGAGTATCTTAAGAACTGAATCCTGTCACATAACTTCTACCATTGGGCATTTTAAAAAATGCAGACTTGTGGTTTGGGATTATGATGGTTTTAGTACATAAATGTTTTATTGTCCTTTAAAAAAAATTTCCCTAAATCTCTTTGAGCTATACCAAAAATTCAGGGAGTTTCAAGGAAAAAAGTTTAGGGAATCACTGTAGAGTTTGGAAAATTATTTTTGTTTTAAATTCTTTTTTGTTAATTACACAGTACTTGAGAGTAGCAATTCCACTTCTAAAAGTTTGTTCCAGAGACACTCTAATATAAATCCTAATGCTATAACAAAAATTAGTTTCTGTGCCTAGTTTGTGCCAGGGTTTAAGTTGAAGGCTTCTCCTGAATACCACAATGAGGCCTGGAATCACACATCTGTCTTATCTTTATTTTATAGATATGCTAAATAATAAATATATTTTTATTTTATAGATATTTAATTTATAGTCATGTTTGCAAAGGTCAAGATTCATATTACCAAAGCTACACAGTAGGGTCAGTAAGAAGGGATTTCTGCTTGTCTACATCATAAAGACTAAAACACATTTAACTATGTTGTACATAACTGTATCCCATTATTCAGTGAAAACTTAAGTATCAGGAGAAAAGACTGGAAGGATAAATAATGTTCCCATGACATTGTTGGCTGTAAGAGGCAGGGCAATGTTTTTTACCTTTTCATTTTAAAAATATATCTTACATTAAAATGTTACATTGCTCCAATAGAATGTACACACACATATACACATATGCAAATGCTCACACATATATACACATACATGCATATATATGCATAAATATACACACAGACACATGTGCACATATGCTCACACATATGCACATATACACATATACACAAACACACACACACACACCACACACACACACACACACACACATATATATATATATATATATATATATATATATATATATACATTCATTCATCACATATACATACACCTTAGACACACATACACAGACAGAGACACACAAAGACACTCACACTATCTTTAATATTTACCAAATATTTTTCTCCCTATTTTAGCAAAATTTTTCACCATCTATTCAAAACAGCAGACAACTAGGAAATGCCTTGATTCTTTTCTCCCTCTCTCCAGCCCCCAACTCAAAAATCTTACCAGTAAAACTACGCTGGTAAGGCATAATTCTCAACTATAGCTGGTAATTGCCTCTTAGCATTTTCAAAGACATTACAATAATTTTTTTCTGATCACTATCTTCCTAAAATGGCAGAAAGGAAAAAAAATCTATGAAAAAAATGTAATCTGAATACATTCATTCCCATTTTAAAAGTCTGACTGGAGAATAGAGTACCATCGCAACAATCCACATGTCCCCTCAAGCTTTTGTGCATAGAAAAGTTCATCTTCTGTCTCCTCCTGCCTCTTCCTACCCCTCAGGATCCTCCTTTCCTGTCACTTTGGGACATGGTTCTCAGTTAATTGTCATTCATTCTTCTTGATTTTAAGATGCCTCTGCCTGTAAAAGACCCATTGCTATCCTACGGAAAATGAATTCCTTTCATCCAAATGCACACACTCTCCATATCCTACCCCCAAACCTGCTGCTGCTGCTTCTAGAGAGTTTTATCAGTATTTGAAATCATTTTGTGCTTGACTTTATTTCCCTGTCCACTGTTTCCTACACTAGCCACATTTTCTCAGAGCAGGAAAGGCTGTGTATGTGGGCACATGAAGGATTTCTTATGTGGAACAGATAATATAATTATGGAACCCAAGAAGTCCCACATAGAGTGCCTGCAAGCTGGAGAATCTCAGAAGCTAGGGACTGCTATCTAGTCCAAGTCTGGAAGCCCACAGGTCTGGAACTCTTGTGTGTAAGAGCAAGAGAAGGTGCTGAAGAAATTCGCAAAGAGAATCTGAATTGCATCCTTCTCCCTACTGTCTGTGTCCTGAGATGGATAATATCTGCCCACTTTGGTGTGAACAGCTTTCAATTGCTCAGTCTCCTGATTCAACACTAACCTCAGGAAACACTTCACAGACACACTCAGAAGTCTTTTATCAGCTCTCTGGGTATCCAGGAAACACAGTCAAGTTGACACCTAAAATTAATCATCACACCTTCTAAAACACAGGCACTCCATGCCTGACCCAGTACCTGGCACACAGTGGATACTCAGCAATCACTAATAGCTACAGCATAGGAGGGTAGAGGTGGCAGCTGCCTCCACAGAAAACTTGATGATTGTGAATTCACTCAAATCAGAGACATGTAGCTAAGTCCTTTGGAATTGAACACCAATTACATACTGGAAAGTTCAGTTAATTTCTGTGGAGAATATATCACTTATAAAGGCATATGCAATTCAAATGTGCTAATTTGAAGTTTTGTGTTGGTATTAGGCTCCGAACCCAGTGACATCACATCTAGGCAACCCCCACATCGTTGCCAAGGCAGCTGCCATACATTCCCAGAATCCACCTGGCTACCTTCCACCTTTACCTGCAAGAGGCTATGTCACTGCACATATAAATAGACAGAGACCCCTGACCTCTCTTCTCTCTCTTCCTCTTCTCCCATCTTCTTGCCCCCACCTTTGCCCTATCTCCTGAATAAGCCTCATTTGGAACCATTTGGTCTGGTGTGGTCTGCCCTGAGCTGCATGTGAACAACCTCACTGTGTATATACTAAAATTCGTAACCAGAATTAGTTTGGACAGTTGACTGCACAGTAGAATATTTGGTCTCACTGTTAAGACATGAGGCAAAAATAATAATAAAAAAACCTGACACTTTTACAATTCACATCTGATGACCTTAGATACGTTTCACTCCATTTTCTCATTCCATCTCTCACTGGTGGTGAGATTTTAGTGCTCACTGGACCTGTATAACTTCTACAACTCTGGACAGTGGCTGAGTCCCTGGAAAACTACCTGGACTGTGTCTCCTGCTATTTCTCCTACAAGGTGCACATGCTAACTGTATAATGCTAGAGACTGTTATAGACTCTCCCTCTGGAGATGTGAGCTAAATACACTTTTCCTTCAAGAAGTCACTTTGGGTTATGTTGTTTTATCATACCCACAGAAAGTAACTAGCAGTTTTGGATTAAATAAAAAGGGAGTAAACTCTTTCACTGAATTCATTATTTTATTTTCATTAACAGAATAATGGACACAGCATGATTGGCTATGGTGAAAATGATTAAGGTTAGATGTCTCTTAGTCCTGATTTTAATATTTTGTCCTTCTGTGGTCCTTAAGACCTCAGGAAAAAGTCTGTATTCAGGAATGAGTAAAGTGGAAAGTCATACTGCCCAACTTGCCCCAACCTGTCCCAACCTGCCCCAACCTGTCCCAACTTGTCCCAACCTGCCCCAACCTGTTTGAACCTAAGATGTCCTGCAGGGAGATTAAAGTTGCACAGTTGGGTCCCAGGAAGGCATTATGGAGATGGAGATGAGGTTTACCTCAATTTCTGATCTTGAGAAAATACTTCCTAGTGGTTGGTTGTTTTTGTTTTGTTTGCTTCATCTTTCTATTGGGAAGTTTGAAAGTGGGAATCTGAGAACAGCTAGATACAGGCTCCAATCCCAATGCTACTTTAAGCATGTAACTTAGCTTTTCTGGACTTGCTCACCACTGGGGTCCTAGCCTCCTTTTCATGAGACTCCATGAGATGCAAATGAATATTCCCAGCATGATGTCTAAAAGACATCGAGTGCTCATAAATATTATCCCACTAAACATCTTTGAGATATTTTGGGGAGGATATAATGCATAGGGTTGAGAGTTAGGAGACAGGAAGGATGAGAACAGTCTTGAAAGACAGACCCCTGAAGTCTATGAAACACAGTAAGTCACCACAGTAGGATCCAGCCAGCATTCGGTACAAGCTGTATCTATGGCTGTAGGCTCAGCCCTGATGTTTGCAGACAGGGAAATCCTGGAACTGCAAATACTAAACAGAGGCAATTGTGGCCTTTGTGCCTGTCCTTTGGGCTGCTTTCTGAGAACTGATGTTTTCTGTGCTAGCTTGCCAACACCACTTCATTCCCTAGCCTCTGGAATGTGCCTCTCATGGCAGAGAGCCTGAATTGTTACCTGGGAGATGAAGATGACCTTGGCTCAGTTTGCTGACTTTGCTGAACAGCTGGACAGGGTTAACAACTAGAATCTCATGTTCAAGGGCGGCTCAGGCATTTAGGGGGTCAAAGAAACTGTCAGCCCCAAAGTCATTTGTCCATCTCATTCAAGGGTTCTATTTATTTTCAATATGTTCTAGACAACCAGCTCTCCCAAGGCCATAGAGCTATTGATCATTGTATTTGCTGATTAAGCTGTTACCCTGAAAGACTTTTCTTAGAAATTTGATGTGTGTTTAATGGAATCAAGTTAAATCCTATTCAAGCTGTTATGCTTGTGATACTGTGTGACTCTGTCACTTCCCTCCCCAACCCCTAAAGGTTGAGAAGGGAGAATGTCTGAGCTGCTTCGCCTTTAGCCTTGCCATTTGCAGACTACATGGTGTCTCTTTTAGATGGGTTCTAATCACGGTGTGTGGCTTTTAGTACATAGACTATGTTACTGGCATCTCTAACATCCTGGTGTCTCTACTATAGCTTAGGATTTACCCTTATAGATTCATGACTTATCCTCTTAGAGGTTTCTTTCAGGGAATCTTATCCTGCTACATTTTCCAACCAACTAAGGCAGTCCTTTAAAATCTTGGTGGACGTTTCTATGACCTCATAACTCTTGTACACTGTATGACTGCAAAACCACAACCATATATATAATGCCAAAGTGTGCCACAAACCTAAGCAACGCATGGATGTCCTAGACCATACCTGTAATGGCTTCTCATTTTCTGTGTGGCTGCATACAGAAAAGTACTTCCATAGGTGACCCAGTGCAAGCAGATCACGCTGGCTGCATTTTTGCCTTAAAGAAAAAGTGAGTGCAGAGTTTTACCCTCTTGTGCCTATGCTGGGTAGAGTTTAGTCAGTGTGATGGTTTGAATGAAAAATGTCCCCAAGAGCTTGAGTATTTGAACACTTGTTCTCCAGTTGCTGGGGCTGACTAGGAAGATTATGAACCCGTTAGGGAATGTAGCCTTGTGGATGAAGTAATCACTGTGGGTGGGTTTTGATGATTTGCTTCACTTGCAGTTTGCTCTCTTTGCTTTCTGTGTATGATGGTGATTTGATCTCATAGTTTCTGCTTTAGTCACCTGATACCATGCTTTGCCTGCCATTACAGACTCTCCCTCTGTTGATGTAAGCCAAAAAAACCTCTTTCTTTCATAAGTTGCTTTGGCTTATGTGTTTTATCATGCCTACAGAAAGTAAAAACACAGCCAGCTTCTTACTGTCCCAGTGCAAAGTGTTTGACTTTGATGGTACCAACCTCTCTGATAGTCACATTCTCCTTGCCATTGTTCACAGTCTATTCTTTTACTTGCCAGCCTTGTTGTTGCTCAGATCCTTCTGCTTTACTTTTTGTCCCTGAAATGTATTGTCAGTCTCTCTAAACACATCTAGAAATACCTATGGCATAGCCGGCATGCTATGCTGATTTGAAATGTCGTCCATCAATGTAATCAGTCTGTCACTGTTAAATTCAGCCTTCCACAAAGTTTCAGGACATGGAAAAATGTAAGTAAAACCTTTGCAGAATGTACCAAGACTAATCTCTCATTCAGGTCTCAATACAGTTCTTGTTCCCATCAGAACAGTCTTTATCATTTATACATTTATCAATAGCCTGGTCATCTGCTACACTTACACAACTGGTTGAACATGGAGATGTGGACTTGGGGCCTACATTATCTAAATTGACAAATACAATAGATTAAATGCTATAACTGTATATCATAGCTTATAATTTGCATAATTGTTATAATTATGCTCAATTTATATCTAAGAGAAAAGAGTCTTTTTAATCAGGCAAAAGGTGGGAAATATAGTGGGTTTGGCCTAATGTTGCCTGTAATCTAATATAAATTTGGATCCCAAAACTGCTTATACAAGTGGCTACATGTAGTTTCTGGGAACCTACCCCTAGTTGGTTCTAATTGGTAAATAAAGATCCTGGCAGCCAACGGGCAGGGCAGAAAGAGGTGGGACTTTAGGATTCCCTGGCATGGAACTGGGAGGAGGAGAGAGAGATCCAGATGGTGGGAGAGGAGAGACACGGTGCCTGAGAATAGTGAAGGATAGAGAGGTATGGCCATCACTTGAAGGAACCAACAGAGCACAGCCCAGTTGGACAGCCCTCTGGGTCCAGAGCAGCCAAGATAGAACACAGATTTAGTAAATAATAACTCAGGATTAACCTCATGGAGATTATACAGTAGTTCAGCTATTGAGCTGTATAAGGCATATAAAATTAAAGTCTGTGTGGGTATTAACCATTCGGGAACACAAACCATTGGAGTGGGTAGGGTAAACCATACTGCTGAGATTTATTAATGAATTAATTCAACAGGTATCTCCATCAAATCCCTCCCCTAGGGCAGTTATATAAGCAGCTCCTTTCTGCTGCTTGGGGTCCAGGCCCTTGCATCTCCTTCCTGGTCCAGGCCCTTCCCTTCCTGGTCCAGGCCCTTCCATCTCCTTCCTGGTCCAGGCCCTTCCATCTCCTTCCTGGTCCAGGCCCTTCCATCTCCTTCCTGGTCCAGGCCTTTCCCTTCCCTTCCTGGTCCAGGTCCCCCGTCCAGTTCCCCATTCCTATGTCAAGAGCCGTTCCTGGATTAAAGCCAACTGAGAAGGATCCTACCGTGTCGCGTCTTACTTGCGGGCCAAGGCGGACGCGACATATGGTGGCCCGCACGGGGAAACTGAGGACTTCACCTTCGTTGGATTCAGAACTCAGCAGCTAGGAACGGCGGCGGTACAGGTACAAGGTCCGCGGTAAAGCGGCGTCATAGAAAGTGCCCAGTGAGTAGGGCCGTCACAAGGTCCGCGGTAAAGCGGCGTCACAGAAAGTGCCCAGTGAGTAGGGCCGTCACAAGGTCCGCGGTAAAGCGGCGTCACAGAAAGTGCCCAGTGAGTAGGGCCGTCACAAGGTCCGCGGTAAAGCGGCGTCACAGAAAGTGCCCAGTGAGTAGGGCCGTCACAAGGTCCGCGGTAAAGCGGCGTCATAGAAAGTGCCCAGTGAGTAGGGCCGTCACAAGGTCCGCGGTAAAGCGGCGTCACAGAAAGTGCCCAGTGAGTAGGGCCGTCACAAGGTCCGCGGTAAAGCGGCGTCACAGAAAGTGCCCAGTGAGTAGGGCCGTCACAAGGTCCGCGGTAAAGCGGCGTCATAGAAAGTGCCCAGTGAGTAGGGCCGTCACAAGGTCCGCGGTAAAGCGGCGTCACAGAAAGTGCCCAGTGAGTAGGGCCGTCACAAGGTCCGCGGTAAAGCGGCGTCATAGAAAGTGCCCAGTGAGTAGGGCCGTCACAAGGTCCGCGGTAAAGCGGCGTCACAGAAAGTGCCCAGTGAGTAGGGCCGTCACAAGGTCCGCGGAAAAGCGGCGTCATAAGGTCCGTGGTCATAGGTCCATGGTAAAGTGGCAATTGAATCACGAGAAACCTTGGAAGTATCATGTTTGTGTTTGTTGTAGACCAGGTGTGGGTCGGTCTGGGTGTCGTAATTATGTTTTTCCTAGTATGTAGTCTTTGTTTCTGTTTAAATTGTCATTGTCCAAGACATAAGTGTAAAAAAAATAATAAAGGACGAAAAAGGGCCTCCAACATCTATCCTAGCACAAAAGATTTAGAGACAGAGAGTTCCTCCAGCTCCGATAGCTCAGTTGAGGAGGAAGGAGGGAACTTAGGCAAGATGGAGGAGGAAGAAAAGTTAGAAAAGATGGAGGAGGATCAAGAGAACCTATCAGTTGAAAGGGAGTCTGTGACCTCCCTAGGCGGAGGAAAGGCAAACATGGGGCGGAGAAGCTTAAACCACCTGCTTGGGAGACGCCCACAGCTCCTCCCTAGGCCCGCCTCCCTATGCGGAGGTTCCTCGGGCCAGTCTGTCCTCAGAGACACAATGTTCATTCTGCCCACAGACTTGGAAGGAAGTGCGTATAGCCTTCCCAGTTTATCTTGACTGGAAATCCATTTACAGTACTGCGTTGGATACCGGGTGATTTTATACCATTGTGTGCCGTCATACGCACCTGGCCAGTGCCTATGCCGGTCCATTCTAACTCCCGGTCCTCCTTACCTTTTTCCCTACCTACTTCTTGTGCTCAAAATGCACTTCCTGCTGGCTAACCTATATAAACCTATTCAGCTCTCTTGCGTCTCCTCTCTCAGGGGACTGTATATATTTCTTTGGTATATAACTCTTCTCAGTCTCTCAATCAGAGTCGTCTCCTGTCTGAGTACCTGAAAGGAAACCGGTCGAAAGAAGACGAGTACCTATCCAGGAGGCTCCTATTGCAGATCGCTACCCTGAATGGCACCCGCCTGGATCCCTCTACTTTGGAGGGCTCACCACTTGGGTCAAGGGTGCCCTCAATTTTCTTTAAAAGAATGAGCGGGAGTATTTATCTGGGGAGCTGTTGTTCTCCTAGGATGTGGTTTCTGCCTTTGGTTTCTGTGTCATTTGTGCCATGACCATGCAGGACATAAGGTTGTTGTTTACCAGGCGCTGACTGCCATGAAGGAAGGCACTCCCCCAGGTATTTGGCTGGCCTCCCTTAGGGAGGCATAGTGGGGAGCCTTCTGGACCCGGTAATGGCCATCCAGGCATAATCCCTAGATCCTGACCATCTTGACCATTGCCAAAGGTGTACACTCATGAGGCTCCTACAGCATCACCTCAATGTTTCTGAAGCGGGGAGTACGAGGAGCGCCTCGACTAGAGATGTTCTCAATCCTGAGATAGATTCTCTGAAAGCATGTCCGAGTGCATAGAGGTTTTGTGCCAAATGTACCTCTCCCTGAAAAAAGGCACGAAGGCGGGTATGGCAGAAATATAAACTTTCCCATCACAATGCCTTCACTTTGCACAAGGGCTCGGACCTCTGTTTTCCACCGCTGACTTGCTGCGCTAGCGGCGACTCTATAGGTGTGCTTTATCGCCTCACGCCAACCACCTAATGAATGAGTTCAAGCATGCTTGGGTGTGGGATGCCTAAGGTCTGAAGGGTCCAGAGGTAACCTAATTCAAATTTAATAAATAAATAAGGGGGAGATGTAGGCAGCCGTGGTTATGACCAGCACCTGACAATGTAAGCAGCTGGCTTCCAGAGTGGCCAGCTCAGGAACTGGTAAACTGTAGGCAGCCGTGGTTATGACCAGCACCTGACAATGTAAGCAGCTGGCCAGCAAACAAGTCCTTTGAGCATGCGTCGGCCTCGTGCCCCTTCTGAGTGGGCTTATGCTAATAAGGTGTTGGCAGCTTAACCTATCCTGGGAGGACACATCACCCAGCCCGCCTAGGGCAGTTATATAAGCAGCTCCTTTCTGCTGCTTGGGGTCCAGGCCCTTGCATCTCCTTCCTGGTCCAGGCCCTTCCCTTCCTGGTCCAGGCCCTTCCATCTCCTTCCTGGTCCAGGCCCTTCCATCTCCTTCCTGGTCCAGGCCCTTCCATCTCCTTCCTGGTCCAGGCCTTTCCCTTCCCTTCCTGGTCCAGGTCCCCCGTCCAGTTCCCCATTCCTATGTCAAGAGCCGTTCCTGGATTAAAGCCAACTGAGAAGGATCCTACCGTGTCGCGTCTTACTTGCGGGCCAAGGCGGACGCGACACCCTCAGAGCTCAGAGAACTCCATGGAAGGGGATGCAAACAGACAGTAAGAGCCAGAGGAGATGGAGGACACCAAGAAAATAAGATCTTCTTAGCCAACACGAGCAAAGCTTATATGAACACAGAAACTAATGCAGCAAGTTCAAGTCTGACATAGATCTGCACCGGGTCCTCTGCATTTATATTATGGTTTCCAGCATACTGTTTTTATGAGATTCCGGAGGGTATGAATGACTGTCGTGCCTCTTTCGCTTGGGTTTTGTTCCTTCTGTTAGTTTGTCTCATCCAACACTAATGTGATAGTTCTTGTTTTACATTATTACATTTTATTTGTTATATGTTTAAATGAATGAATGAGTGAATGGATGAATGAATGAATGAATCAAAAAAGGTTTTGGTCTTCAAGAGCTCATCAGAATCACTCATTAATTTAGCCTTCAGGATTATGGGTTTTCTATAGTTCATGTCTCCAAATTTATTCAAATTCCCTTAAAAATCAAAGTGAAAGGCTTATAAACCAAATAGTTATAGTTCTGACGCAACAGTGGTGTTATTCCTCTAGAGCTGGTTTTCTGTGTTCATGACTTTTCTCATTCCTGTGACAAAATGCCTGAGAGAAGCAACTTAATAGAAGAAGGTTTGGTTTTATGTCAGGGTTTCAGAGAATTTAGTCTTGCATAGTAGCTGGGGTGGTTTGAATTTGCTTGGCCCAGGGAATGGTACTATTAGGAGGCATGGCCTTGTTGGAGGAAGTGTGTCACTGTGGGGGTGGGCTTTGAGACCCTCCTCTTAGCTGTCTAGAAGTCAGTCTTCTTCTGTTTGCCTTTAGAACAAGATGCAGAACTCTCAGTTCCTCCTGCACTATGCCTGCCCGCATGCAACCATGCTTCCCACCATGATAATAGACTGAACCTCTGAAAGTGTAAACCAACACCAATTAAATGTTATCCTTTATAAGAGTTACTGGTGTCTCTTCACAGCAATGGAAACCCTTTGGGAAGGCATGTCTGAACACAATAGGTTGAGTTGTGGCAGCTAGGATGCAGACAAAATGTAAGTGGTTTTCTTCGAGTTCTTTCTGTCTCACCTGTATTCTTTCTGGGCCCCTAGCACATAAGATGGTGCCACTCATATTAAGGGTAGGTTTTCCCCTTTGTTTAACATACTCAGAGGTATACCAACCCATCATATAGATCAGCAATTCTCAACCTGTGGGGAGACCTCATTTGCAACTAATTGGGATGAATGACACTTTCACAGGGATCACCTAAAATCACCAGAAAACACAGATATTAACATTACGATAGCTTTGCTACGGTTATGAAGTAACAACAAAATAGAAATAATTTTATAATTATAAGTTACCATACAACATGAGGAACTGTATTAAAGGACCACAGCATTAGGAAGGCTGAGAACCACCCACTGCTATAGATGATGGTAAATCCAGCCAAGTTGACTGTGAAGATTAGCCACATCTGTACAAACATGTATACACTTATGTACACATCTCTATATCATATGTGTGTGTGCATGAATACACATAATCCCCACAGGAATAATAAATACATATGTGCACATACACACATCTATGGGTACATATAAACTTGTATGCATGTATCACAAACTCAAACATAAGCTTACTTGTATATGGGTACCAGTACTCATTAGAAGAGATTGTGTGGTCTACAATTTCCTCAGATATCACAAACTCTTCTTTTGCATCTTCATTGGTAGTGCACTTTTTATTACTTGCCTTTATCAATGCTGGTGATGAAATACAAATTTGCATGTCATAATAAGCTCCCCACTTTTCAAGGTCCAGATTTTATATGAATGTAGAGATGCAGGAGTCCATGCATCCTGGTTTCATCCTGGATGTTGTCAGTGCTATCTACCCTCCCTTATCTGTGATCATGAAGTCACATGATTTTAAATTCCACTCCAACATTGATAATTTAAGGGCTCTTACTTCTAACACAGACCTTGTATTTACTATAAGCAAGTGCATAATGGCTATCTTCATCCAGATGCCTCAAGCATCTGATAATATTTCTTTTTACTCTCAACATGCTATAAATTGATTGACAGCAATTATCTGACCCACTATAATCCCTTGCCTTCCAGTAAATATGTCACCTTACCTATACCTAATTGCCAAGTCTAAAAACCAAATCAACAACCAAAAAAAAAATCCGTATTTTTTCTTTTTAATTTCATTCACTATATTACATATATCATCAACTTCTATGGAATTCACCTCTAAAATGCACAGTAAACCTACTTCTCTTTCTTTACTTCTGTCACTATCGCCCAGACCTGCAGCGAAATAAAGACCCTGAACTGTTCTCACATCTAGATAATCCAAGGGATCTCCTTTAAGCCAGCTCTCGTTAAACACTGGCCTGGCTAACTCATAGTTTGTCATGACATCATTCCTTTCTGATTGGAGGGGGATTTCCTGAAAAAGTTTTACATAGGCTAAGAAATCCTCTAAATGGAATTTTAAAAATCCCTTGTGGTACATAAACTTGTCAACTAGAAACATTAAAAGTAGACCTTTCTTTTTTTTAAGTGCTGGAGGTGGATGAGCCGGGTCAAGCTAAGTTTGCACATCTCTCCACATCAGGGATGTGTTGATCAATAGGCACTTGCTCAATCACAAAACTACTGTCTGCTTACTTGGAGCTCATTATTTTCTCATTCTCCTTTCCCATTCAACTCATATTCTTCCACGGTGACCACATCCTAGAAGTAGAGTTACAGGAGTAGAGGGAGGTAGCAGGCTTATAAAGCAGTATCAGATGTAGAAGAACCTGGAGCTCTAATGAAAGTGTTGGTCAATGCTCTGCCAGAACCTGACAAATACAGAGGCAGATGCTCACAGCCAACAATGGATCTGAGCACAGGGTCCCCAATGGAGGAGTTAGAGAAAAGACTGAAGGAGCTGAAGGGGTTTGTAGCCCCATAGGAGGAAAACCAATATGAACCAACCAGACCCCCACAGAGCTTCCAGGGACTAAACCATCAACCAAAGAGTACACATGGAGGATCCCATGGCTCCAGTTGCATATGTAGCAGAGAATGGTCTTGTCAGACATCAATGGGAGGAGAGGCCCTTGATCCTGTGAAGGCTCGATGCCCCAGTGTAGGGGAATGCCAGGACAAGGAAGTAGGAGTAGGTAGATGGGTGGGGGAACACCCTCATAGAAGCAGGGGGAGGGGAGATGGGATGGGGATTTTCAGAGGAGAAACCAGTAAAGGGGATAACATTTGAAAGGTAAATAAAGAAAATATCTAATAAAAATTTTCAAAAAAAAAAAAAAGAATTTTAGCTGAGTTTGGTCTTTGGTCTCATG
Source organism: Mastomys natalensis (assembly GCA_021653895.1). Classification (NCBI taxonomy): domain Eukaryota; kingdom Metazoa; phylum Chordata; class Mammalia; order Rodentia; family Muridae; genus Mastomys; species Mastomys natalensis. The sequence goes on from JAJTUV010000033.1 coordinate 844,805, forward strand.
CAATAGTGAAGTCACAGTGTCAAATCGCAGCTTGAAGGGCAGAATGCCAGTGTGAGAAGGTCACATGTCATTCCCTATGTCATGAAGGAATAGGGAACCAGCAGAGTTCACACACACTAGAATGGAAATAAAATCAGAGTTCAGGAAGACTGATTTAGTCTGCCTGCCAAGAGAGTGTTGGTGGAGAATTTAATCTTTGGGCAAAGACTGGATGGATGTCTTTGCTGGTAAATAGAGCAACATATACACAATTGTAAGAACTAGAGTTTGTAAGACCTCCAGGGCTGGAGTCAGGGGATGGGAAGTTTTGATGCAGCCTAAGAATCCAGACGAGTCCAGATTGCTGTAAATGTTCTAGAGTCAGAGTTCGATGGGAGAGATGCTCCAGTCTAGAGCAATGCCAGACTATGTTGAGAGAACACTTGAGGGGCTAGAGGAAGGGGAACAGTAAAGGAGTATGGCTCACAGTGCTCGTGTCAGTTTCCCTGCAGAGGCTTCGCTGCGTTTCAGTAGCACAGTCGTTTATAAGCTTTCCTTTGCTTAGCCTTACAGCTCTGGCCCAGGATCCATCCGTGTTTGTTTGCATCCTAATCTACTTTGTTAAAACGTATGCTTGTTTTTAATGTATCTGTATGGGATGTTATGTGCATTCGTTAATGTGAGTGCATACATATGCACATGTGTGGGCGTGCTTGTGTACAAGTGTGATGAGGGGAAGAACAGAGGTCAACACTGGGTATTTCCTTGCTCTCTGATTTTTATCTTTTGAGACCGTGTCTCTCAAGGTGGAGTTCCCTGATTTAACTGTAGGGTTGCTCAGTAAGCCCCACGGCCTCCTACCTCTGCCTGCCAGACCTGGCATTACATGACAATATGTATTGTCACAATGACTTATTACATGGGCACTGGGGATCTAAAATGAAATCTTTATGGTCTGTGTGGCAAAACTACAGATTACATCATCTCCCCACTTCTTAACTAATTTTTTAAGGAGTTATAATATGAAGATGAATTTTTTAATTTTATTTTTTTAATTTGTTTTTCATACAACATATTTTGATCTCACTATTCCCTACCCCCAACACTTCCTAGGTCCTCCCCACCACCCTATTCTCCCAACCTTATCTGCTCCCTTCCCCTGCTAGAAAATCGAAACACCAACCCAATAATGAAACTCAAAACAAAAGAACAAAAATAAACTGAGACAAGCACCTCAAAACAAAACCAAAAGCCAAAGTATATTTGCAAATGATGTGACTTGAAGTATACTTTTTTTTTTTTTTTTTTTTTTTTTTTAAGCAAAACCACCTGGAGAGTCTCCTCTCCAATATTCAAGTGTGTGAATGAGGTTTTCGAAGAGCCAGCCTTTGAGAGGCAGGAAGCTGTCTTCCTTACAAACGGTCAACCTTGGTCTTGAGCTTTTCTACCTCCAGAACTATGAATAATAAATTTCTGTACTTTGCAAAGTTCCCAGTCTATGGCCCTCTGTTACAGTATCGCAAACAGCTAGGAAGCACCTAAAAACCAGTCATCCAAAATTAACTTGGTAAAACATCAGGCTGATGTTTCTGTGGGAATTCTATGTGGACATTATGAATCTGTGTGTATTGCTAAAATTAGATTCATAATATGTGACTCATTTCCTGTCACAGTTTTGCTTCCCTAGGACCTACATTGAGTTTGTCCTTGCATTTCTACATGTACCTATTCAGATCATAACTTTTAGTGGCTACTCAGAATTTTACAACATAGTTCCTGTAACCAACCTGTGGCTTTTGAATTTCGGGGTGTTTCTAATTCTTTTCTTTTGTAAATAAACTAGAGTGGATGTTTCTGTACCCATAGAAGTGTCACTTGTGGAATATAAATAAAAGTTTAAAATATCTATCTGGGTTCCCTGAGGGACAAGCCTGACTGCATAGGGGTTGATGTCAAGTATCCCCTCTCCAGGAAAAAGACATCGGGATGGGTATGGCCGTCATGCCTCACTGGACAATGACAGGAGGACCTGAGTCATTACAAGGTCCCCTTCAATTATTGGAGGTCAGGCCTCTATCCCCGCCTTCACAAGAATAGAATCGCCAAGGCCCTTCTATACTTAGAGAAGGGAGGAGATGTCAGGAGCAGCCCTACATATACACTAAAGGCCTAAAATCAGCCATAGGCCTAAAGTCAGCAATAGTCCTGACATACATCCACGCTAACACAAAATCTTGGGTCGCTGTGGAAAAACACTGAAACAGAAGGCTATAAGCTATTGTAAACAGGCGGCTTCTGTGGAAATTTACCAGCCCAAGTAGTCATAGGTCTTATAAATAGGCAGCCTCGGTGGACAGTACCAACTTAGATAAAGACAAGTGAATCATAGGCAGAGCCATAGTGACCTGTCTCCTGAACCTACACCCAGCCGATACCCTGTTCTGAAAGGTATCTGTACTCCCCCTGAACACCTATGCTCCGATGCCATTCCCTTCCCCACATCCTGCCTTTTTGTGTTTATAACCCCTGTGTAAATAAGTAAATTATGATGTGATTTAAATAAATAAATAAATTAAAAAAAATAAAAGAAATGACACATGAACAATAGCTATAAGCTAAAAATATATATATATTACATGTCACACTGAAGAATAAAAAAAAAAGAAGTATCACTTGCCTAGATATTTCTTAAGGATTAGTCGCAAGAAGTAAATTTTTATTGAAAATAGATGTATACATATGGATATTATTCCAAAATGTTGTTGCAAAGCAGTATGTGGGATTGCTCATTGATCCATCACTTGGCAAACACCAGAAAGCTTTGTTTCCCGTTTTTCTCTCAGCATAGTAAGCAGAAAGAGGTATTTCATTATTGCTTCATAGTAAGCTATGTTTTTCATTACTGATATTAACATGTTTGTGAATCAAGGGTACATATTTTTCTTTTGAAAATCACCAGCTTATACTTTCTAACTGCCTCTGTGGGGTTACACGCCTTTCTTTTTCACTGATACAAAATTATGTTGTAAAGATAGGCTTTGGTCCTTTTAATTGAAAAAAAATATAAAGGCTCCAGTTTGTCTTTGATATTTTAACTTCGCTGTGTTATTTTCACCACTCAGAACCCAGTTTGTGTGATGCAGCCATTTAGCCCCAGTTTCTTTCATGTTTCAGCCTTTGGAGCCATGTTTGGGGAACCCATTACCACCCTGTGATTAGGTGAATACAAACCAGATGTCAGCATGGTCTCTGCAGCTGTGGCATCTGCAGTGGCTGGCTTGCTGCTTAGGAAGCTTGGTCCATTAACCAGTTTTGACAGTAAATCCACTCACACCAACCACTCTGTGAAGATTAGTGAAGAAGAAATTGGGAGGGCGTCCTAGTTTGCTTTTTGCTGTGATAAACACCACAGCTGAAGGCAACTTGGGAAGGAAAAGGTTTATTTCACCTTACATTTCCAGGTCACAGCTCATCAATAAGAGAAATAAAGGCACGAGTACAAGCAGGAACTGAAGCAGGATCATGAAAGAATGCTGCTTCCTGGCTCACATTCTTAGTTAAAATTCTTACTTAGTAGGAATGGTGCTGCTCACAATGGGCTATGCTCTTCCACATCAACCATCAGTCAAGACAAACTCTCACATGGCCATAGACCCATTTGATGGAGATAATCTTTTAATTTAAGATTCTCTAGTCCCAGTTGATTCTAGATTGCATTAAGTTGACAATAAAAATTAACCAACACAAAGGTTTGAAGATAAACCAACACTGCCATTAAGGAAAAGGCAACCCACCATCTTTTTCATCTTGCAAATTTTTCTACATCTTTCTAAAGTGAAACTTTTAAGTTCTTTTATTTCTCAAAGCAATCAGTGAACAATGCTCTGCTTTATAAGCATTCTCAAGTGTCTTGGCATGGGACTCAAACAGTTTATCTATTTATTCCTTCTGATCATATTACTCTCTCTTCAAAAGATCTCAAAACACTTCGTAAAAATACATCTGGTTTACATTTTTTTCTGTTGTCGTGATAAAATACCACGCCCAAGGTAACATAGAGAAGAGGGAGTTTATTTTGGATTGCAATTCCAGAGGAATAGGAACCTCATTACATAGCTGCTTCTGGAACTCAGTGAGCCAATACATAGGTTTAAAGATCAAATCTGGGGCTGACAGTTGACAAGTACTTAATCTGAGTTAGGTACCAGAGTCCCCTGATATTGCAGAGCTAGAATGAGAGGACAGTAGTTTCTGTTACTACAGAATACTCACAGGACGTGAATTTTTGTCCAAATGACTCGAGCACTGTTTTGAGATAGAGTGGCCAGGGCTTTGTTGATGAAGCCCAGTGTAGTTCTATGCCGTTGTTAGCTGTTATCATTGGGACCTTCATCAGGAAGCTGGAATTATCTTCCTGTTTGCATTGGGAGATTGCAATTGTTGAACAGTAGCAGAGAGATGGGGGATGACTGACCTCACTTGCACCCTAAATTACCTCTTAGAATGCAATTCAGTCTCGGTGCTTCCTATTGATAGAAGCCAATACACCTCTCTCTCTCTCTCTCTCTCTCTCTCTCTCTCTCTCTCTCTCTCTCTCTCTGCAAATTTACATAGTACTTCTCTCAAAATTGGAATGTTCCCCTTCCTCCCTCCAAAAAAATTGAAGGGGTTTGTATGAAAATATTAGTCTCTTATAACTCCGTATGAACTATGCACTCAGCCAAAAGGGGCTATATCTTGCTTCATTAATTCATTCACTTTGTATGTTCTTATTAAATATCAACCTAGGCCCCCATGACTTGCATTGTTTCCACAATGATGGTGACATCAGTCTAGTAGTCCCTCTTCATCACGATATGAGCCTTTTCTCCCTAACATCCTAGGTGATATAGCCACCCAGTAAGGCCGATAGTTTGAAAGCCCAGAAGATCTATGTAAGCACAAGATAGTATGATCTGGAAAGAAATTCAAAAAGAAAAAAAAAAAACTTTCTTAGTATTTTTAGGGGTAGTTTTCCAGATCCTTTGAGAGTCAGGCAGAATATGATGGTTTGTATGTATGTCTGGTGTAACTTGAAGTTGTCATAGGCTTTCTAAGATCTCAAGGACAGAATACAGAAATAAGTACATTTTGGGCACCATTAAATAAATGAAGGGAATAGTAAGAAGGGGGCCTTTCATGTACTTACATGATGGGCATGAAGGGAATTGCATAAGATTTTCACAAGTGCATTCCACAGAACCCAGTAATATTTTTGTGTAATGGCTGATCACCCTGGGGCTCACAGGGTTCTACAGTCGGTTGAAAGGCAAGTCTAGAGAAAGGTTTCTGTAGATGCTGCTTATGAAGCCTTTGTAGCGCTGCAGGGTGGATCTGGTGAAAGTGAGCACTGAGTACAGATTGATCTTGGACATGAAAAGGATGGTAGATGAAGAGAAAGAAGCCCATTGGGAGAGGACTGACCAGCAGGAAGTGAGACCTGGCTTCACAAAGCAGGAAGCATGCGAAAGGGCAACAAATCAAACTGTATTTGAATAAGCTACTAAAAAATTACATTAAAATTAAGTTTGGGGAAGTACTTTAAGAATACATTTTAGGATATTTGGAATGCAAAATCAAGATCCTATGCTTATTTTTCGTCAATGGGGAGAAATGGGAAGCTAAATCCAGCAAATAATGCATCAAAAATGCTACCTAAGGGGGACACACTTTGCAGACCAGACAGCAGAGAATGATCCTGGGGTCAGCAAGGCTGAGCCTAACCCCAGCATGACAACAAGATAGATGTCATGTTTACAAGTAAAATGCGAAGAAGAAATCTGATTGTTAAAGCCAAGGAGGCACTCCTGATGACGGGGGTCAGAGAGTTCGGTTTTGCTTGCCAGCTCCATTTTTGCAGAGCATCAGCATTCTGGCTGAAAATCTAATAATGCACGTGATTACCTTTCACATTTTACAAATACATAGGCAGAGAAAAGTCATCTCCCCTCCCTGGAACTTCTTGGGTTTTTGCTTTTCTTGCTAAGAGTGTGCCTGATATAAGGCAGCCAGCTCTGGCAAAAGTCCCTTCCCTCTCTTACCGAAGCCCCACCCCAACTGGCTCCAGGAACCTAAGCTCTAGCCAAAGTCAGAAAATCTATAGACACTCTCCCTCCCTGCCATCTCAACCCACCCCTTCCCAGTTTAGCAAGTTTGGCCTTCTGACTGAAAGCTGACTATTTTGGATTTTGAAGAAAACATGTTCTGTTTCCCCTGATGGCATGTCCAGGGCGGAGAGAAATAGACTGGCCTTTGTTATTTCGCCCCTGGTAGATTACCAGGCAGTGCCCAAAGCTTGGGGGGGGGGGTTGGAGGTGGCAGGAGGTAAGGTCTGGTCAGTTGACTTAGTATAAGGCCAGCATTGTCCCAGTTACCCTCTTGTGAGGACACAGAACTCCTCAAAAAGCTGAGCTGTCCACTTGGGCTTAGAACCCAGTAGTTCTGGTACCAAGGGCTTGTGTGCCACTGTTCCTTGTTCTTTCAATTCTTTTGGGCTTTGAGTATAACTGGAATATTGACTTGCAGGGTAGTGTCTTCCCACACAAGATGTTTTCTAAAACAAAAGGAACTCAGAAGATCCCAGGGGACGGACAGCTTTACAGCTGATTTATCAGAGATAAGGACATGCAAAAGTCAGGATCAGTTAGCAAGCATTGAGGAAGTCCTGCTATAGAACTACACTGGGGACAGCTTCAATTTCACCCCAAGACTGTCAGTCTACCTTTAAACTCTGCATTAGCTCCAGCGTCCCATTTTCTGATAGTGCTTACTTTGTTCAACCAGAAGGCATTATTCACAAAAGAAATCTTATGAAGTGAATAAATATGCAAACTATGTTTAAAATTATAATTGATATGCTAATATAAACTCATTGTTGAATCTGTGCCATTTAGGTAAAGATAATTGAAAAAACAATGAGTTATTTCCGATTAACTTGAGGGTGCAAACAAAGGTGGTGACATTGCTCTTAGGCTTTAGTATGTATTTGCTCTTGAATTTTGTTACTATTGCCCAGAACAGAAGCTCCTTTTTTTGTGTGCAGATAAATAGATGCAAAGATTGGCAGGTCCTAAATAGTTCATCTTGGAGTTTTCACATACATGTGTTCCCAGGAAAACTAGTCCAAATGTTGTAAAGTTGAGTTGCTCTTAATATTTAACTACCACTCCATAGTCCTTATTATAAACTTAAGTGGCCAAGTCAGATGGTTGGCCCTTCAAAAATACACACTTGGCTAAGAAATTGACTGTTGAGATTATTGTCATGATTCTATGTCTTACATGTCAACCTTCCTTGCCTAGGACATAATAAGTACCTACGTGCATTACATATGTACATTCAGTTCTATGTGGCAAGACTAGACTGCACCTGAATTGGGAGAATGAACCAAACAATAAAAAGGAGGCCTTCCAAATCAAAGTATATTTTTAAAAAAATTGAATGCACACATCAAATATCAGGAAATTTTTTTGGAAGTCCTTCTTTGGAGTAATCCAATCTGGCTGAGTTATTCATTAGTGGTCTCAACTGGGCTAAAATTCAATCTTAAAACCTTAAAGTGTGGTTGCTTTGAGTGGGAGTTAAAATTGAAAAAGAAAAATAGTTTAGAAATATTTTAGGAATTCCTCAAAGTGTTTTTACAGCACAATCCTGACCCCAGGATTTCCTTCATGATTTCTAAATCGCTTTCACATACAACATAGATTAAGCAGGACACTTGAGCAAGCCTCCTATAAAGTGTAGCCCAGACCACATGAGAATTCATTTAATAGTCTGCTCCTAAACACACAGTTCAAGGCACTTAGGCTATGTTAAGCATCAAGTTGATGTATGGTGTGTGGACTTAGTCCCTGGTTGTTTAAAGTCTAGATTCATTGTGTTAATTCTGGTCATGGAGCACTGACCATGTGCTGCTCTCTCCTTAGAGCTGCTTCTTATGTATTGATGAGCAGCAGCTAAACTAGTCCATGTGCTCATAATGTGAACTCTCCAGTTGAAGAAGCCAGCGCTTACATTATAGAAGCACTAATGTAAGAAGATAGAGTTTGACATACACATCTACTAGGATTAGTAGAAAAACACTGGAATATGGAGCAGGGTGGGTTCCGGGAAAATTTAGAAGGGTATTTATGAATGGCTAAGTATACACCTTAAACTTAGTGGTTATAAATGGTTTGGAGAATGTAATATTCAGTTTTTCATACACACTCATGGCTTTATTATGGTATATTTGAAAGAACCCGCAAAGGTCAGGGAAATATGTATGTGTATGTGTGTGCGTATTTCCATATATATATACACATACATGTACACACACATACATATATACATAAACATATATATGTATACACATACATATATTCCTCAAGCATCTAACTCTCCATAGTAATTAACGTTTTGTAACCTTGCTTTATTATCTCTCTTATATTTCCTGTACATGTCATGTTGTCATTAGTTTATTTTATATAAAATCTACCACATTATTTCTATTATCACCAGTATGTCTAACAAAAAGATTAAAAAATTAAAATAGTTCCTGGTAGGTTGTCCATTCTCCAGCAGACGACCTCACACTTACTCAAACATGGGCAGCAGCACTAATTGGACTAGAAAGGTATTTTAAAAAAAAAAGTACGAACAAAGTAACCACCAAAGTCATGATCTCCTTAAGACCTCTTTAAAATAAGCATCCTTTTATACTATTCAATGTTAAAACTGTGGTCAAATTCATCTTATCTTCTCAACAATCATGTTAAAGGTTAGTTTGCCCAAATCCAGTGAGTCAGAACTTAAACAGGGATCCCAAGTGGAAAGAAGGATCAGGTACAAAATGATAGAGAAAATGCCACCCAGGCCAAGAATAGGGGAGGAGCAGACCTGGCTGGGGCTCATTTTACTTGGGAAATCATATGAATGTTAGCCTAAAACAGTGATGTACATAAGTACTCCTCAGGAGGCTGAGACAGGAGAATTGATTGAGATCCACCTAGGCAAACCAAGGATGCTATCACATATAAGAAAGAGGAAGAGGAAGAAGAGGAAATGCCTATGATTCTAGTATTTTTTAGAAGTCTGATCTGTAGTAAAAGTATGAATTCTAAGGTCAGAGTCATTAGTTTTCTGAGACCAGAGTATGATGGATACCACAAATGATTCAAGGCAAGACCTTAGAGATTAGAATGGATGATAGAAGACAACAAAATGCAGACGTGGAAGACACACATTGAGTCTTAGAATGGATGAGATTATGATAAACATTCTTGACCACCTGTTAAGACAAAGTCTACTCTCAATGAGTCGGATGATCCTATCAAGTCATGGTAATGAATGGAAGCACAGCAGTCAAGGTGGTTCAGCAGGTAAAGGTACTTGCTACCAAAACTGATGACCTGAGTTTGATCGTCAGGACTCATACAATGGAAGGAGAGAAGTGACTTCCATGAGTTGTCCTCTGGCCTCCACATTTGGGGGATTAGCATGCAGTCACACATGTGACCTTATACATGAAGGCACATGTACACACCCAATGACTGACTGGATATATATGTCTTAAAAGAAAAAGATTTAGAATTTAATGAAGACAACAGAGGGAGAACAAGAAAGTGAATAGCCTTAATCCACATGGTGTATACTAATGGGGCTCAATGGTTTAAGGAAAAAACAGTACATGAAGTAGAGAGAAGTAGGAGGGTATTGGGAGCCAAGTCCTAGCAGAAAGTGGCTATCATATTTATAGCCATCTCGAGCCATATACTCTGACAAAAGACTTGTTTTCAACAACCTACAACAGCTGAGCACACTCTGATAAACATCTTGTTTTTCTCACATATCTTGTTTTGTTGTTTAATGCCCCAGCTGCAAGGTGCACGTGGTAAAGTTTCTTCAGCTGTATTCCCCTATTTGTACTTATAATATACCCATGATTTCCTTTCAATAAACGGGACTTGACCAGACTCTCTGTCTTATCTTCATTCTTCACGTCTCTTGCCCCTCCATCCCACTCTCTCTCTTGCTAGACCCTGTTGAGTGACCCAAACAGACCGGGTCAGGAGGATATGAGAGGAGTTGGAGTGGAGGTAGTGGGAACAGATTTAATCAAAACACATTGAATACATGTATAAAATTCTCAAAGATTCTCTCTCTCTCTCTCTCTCTCTTCTCTCTCTCTCCACACACACACACACACACACACACACACAGTTTTAAATATGCCAAGCATGGTGGAGCATGTCTTTGATCCAGTCCTTGGAAGACAAAGGCAGGCAGATACATCAATGTGAGTTCAAAGCCAACCTGGTCTATATAAACAAGTTCTAGGTGAGCCATGGTTGCATAGCAAGACCTTGTCTTAAAACAAGCTATGTGCTTACACTGAGGCAGGCTGACCAGAAGGTGAATCTTAGCTTCACTAACGATTGTTTATGTGAGTTTAAAACTCATCTTATTGTTTCTGAGATTCAGTATAAAGAAGGAAAAAATAGTTTCTGTCATAGGTTAAATGGTGGCCTTCCAAAAGATAAGTACATACCCTTAGAATTTGGAAATGTTACCTTATTTACTCTAGAAAGAGCCTTTGCAGATATAATGAAAGTCATATATGCTTTTAAATTATGCCCATGGACCACAAATCCAATAACAAGAGATATATGGATGTGAAAGTTAATTGAAGAAGAAAACAGTGCCATAGGTCCAGGATTGCCAACAGTCACAAGAGCTGAAAGAGGCTCACTACATCCTCCATGGAGAACATTTCACCATCCACACCATGATGCCAGGTGACTGAACTGAGAAAACATTTGTACTGTTTTAAGTCTCCAAGTTTGTGACTATGTATCATGGCAGCCACATGTCCTTGGGTGGGAGCAGAGGAAAACAGACTATCTGAGGAAAATATTGACTCTGGCCATGGATATTCCCTTGATTCACTGCCAGCTAGACCTATCTTAGCCATATGTGTTTGTTCACTGCAAAAGGTTAAAACCCTCCTTAATGTGCTTAACAAAGAGGGCCATTCACTGGTTTAGGTCACTAAGCAGTTCAAAGGATCATCTGTCCCATATATGGCTGGACTGAATGTTCACTTTAAAGAGTTACTCTCTATTCCCATTCAGCCATGCTGCATCTTCTGTTGGCTTCCTGGTTATTCAAGGCCAGGCAACCACTTTTCAATTCATCTCCTTGTTAAAAGGATGAAGAATGCACCCTAATGAGCCTGGCTTATGTTCATGTCGGAAGTGAAATATGGGTAGTATGTGTTTCTGCTACTATAACAAAATACCTGAGACTGAATAATTCACTGAAAGGAAGTATATTCCTCATAGCTATAGACACTGAAAGTTAAAGAACAGTGAAAGCAGTTTGGATGTCCAAGATGGCACCCTGTCACTGGGTGCTTCAGAAGGGACAGATGCTATCTCTGCACAGTCTGTTAGGTAGACATGTGAAAAAGTGAGTAGTTCCCTATAGACTTTTCTTAAGGCATGCTATCATCTATGAGAATGGTACCATTATCAAAAGAGCCTTAATTTTATTACTACCTATGAAGATTAAGCTTCTTTCAATTTGTCCATGAGACACATTTTGAGTTATAGCGATGAAAAAAAAGTCAACCTCTGAGAAGAAGAGAAAAAATCTGGCACCAGAATAAAAAGAAAAGTAAATGGATAAAGCAAGAAATAAAATGTATATTTTCATTTGGACAGGACAGAGACAGTCCTGCTTCCCAGAACCATATACAAATGCATTGAACTTAACACCTGAATGAAGGAGGCATGGGCAATCAGAGGGGAATGAAAAGGCACTCATTAAGGACTGCCAATAAAACTGCTACTCAGACTCTGAAGAATAAATCTCAGGTGCATTTGACACCCAGGGTTGTGATAAAACTCTCAATCTTCTTGTGATATAATAAAGAATATATATTTCTTATGTTAAGGCAACCAAGAATATTTTAAGACACAAAAATCACTAAATATAGCATATTGATAAATTTAAAGTATGTTATACTTAAATTCTGTTGATTCAAAGAATACTTAAGGAAAATTATGTCAGCTGTGCACTGAACTATATACACATATATGAAACAATCAACATATAAAATGTCAAAATGCTGGAAATATAATGACAATATAATATAAGCAAACTGAAAGAACAAACAAATAAAAGACGTAAAAATGTATCCCAAGTAATAAAACACTCAAAAATCAGTAATCTTTTAAAATGCTGGTCAATTTCATCAGCAAAGTACAAATGAAGATCTAATGTAATTTGTTGGTTATACATAGCACATAAGTACATGCACTTATTATATTTAATTCAGTGTACAGTTTATTAAAAGGCAAATAATGTCAAGTATTGGCAAGGACATGTAACAAAGAGAATTCATGTCTACAGCTAGTAGAGATGGGAGCTGGTGTAGCCACTGTTACTGCCTGAATGATTGTGGCCATACCAGAGTAATATCATTATATACGGAAGCCTAACCTCCATTGAGATGACATTAGAATAATAGGTTTTAGGGACTGGTTAGGAAATGAGAGAAAATCCTCATGAATGGAATTCATCCCTCTGCCATGTGAAAACATAGCAAAATAAGCCAACTATGAAGTGTTCATTACACCAGTCAACTACGACCATGTGGTATGAGCTCATCAATCTAGCTCATTCAGTTCGAAGCCTTAAAGATCCATTTCATTTCCAAAGTGATTCATATGTGCCTATGCATGTGTATGTGCATGTGTGCAAATGATAGAGATATATATCTTATATATGTATAAGCTATAGGTATAGTTTTCATACACAATTGTATATATTATAAGTATATATGGCAGATACTAATGTTAGAGAGATAAAATTTCAAGCTTTGGAGTTACCACCAAAATGATTATGTGTAAACTCTAGAAGGAGTTTCAAATGAAGACCAACAGTCAAGACATGAGTCCTGTTGTCACCAGTGTTTAGAGACAGCAAAGGAAAGTGAAACAATAGAGGGTAATTGGCTAGGGAGGAAGGAAAGAAAGCAGAAAAAAAGCAGCAACTTGGAAGCTAAGGGAACAAAGGTTATAAAGGTAGTCATGACAACAGCGCCATAGGTGATAAGATCAGAAGCGTAACAGTTGAATTTGACAAGCCCATGACCATTGGTGAGACTGAGTTAAAGAAGATCCTATGGAACTGCCCTACTGTTCCCTTGACCCATGATTCTCACCTGTGACATACCCAACCTACTGTCCCTTGCCAGGGGTCCCTCACATCATCTTCATGACCAATATAAGAATTAGTCATAATATTTTCCCACTTAGTTCTGCCGATGCCACACTTCTGATGACAAGTTTCAAATAACCTTCCTCCCTATTTCGAAGATCTTACTGCTCCAGTTTATCTCTTGTTTCTCTAGCCATGGGGCTATCATCTCCAGGTACTGGGTCATTTTTTCTTTCCTCCAACAAACAGATTTTCTGACATTTTCTTTCTGCATGTTGCTGGAATCTTCTGAAATTGTACTGGATCTCTTCATTTTCCGCTTACCTAGCAGAGTAGATCTGGGAAAACATCTATACTAAAGAGACCCCCTTCCAATTCTATTTTTACCACTGGTAAAGTTTGAGTGTATCCCTCCAGACTCATGTGTTGGGAATTTCATCCCCAGTGTGTTGGAGGTGGTTCCACCTGAAAAATGTGTAGGTTACCAGGGCCCCACATTCCTTCATGAGCTGATAACATGATCTCACACGTGGGATTAGTATCAAAACTCATTCCTGCTCTCTCAAGAGTGTGCTATTGTCCTTCTGCATTAAGTCACAGTACAAAGCTTCTCTCCAGCCATAGGTGCCATGCTCTCAGGCTTTGTAGCCTCCAGAATTTTCATTACAAAATGTCTTTACAGGTTATTCTATTTCTGCTGGGTAGTGGTCATGCATGCCTTTAATCTTAACATTTGAGGGGCAGAGGGAGGTGGACCTCTGTGAGTTCAAGGCCAGCTGGTCTACAGTGCAAGCTCCAGGACAGCCAAGGCTATACAGAGAAACTCTGTCTTGGAATAAAAATTATCCTATTTCCTGGCCATAAATTCATACTGCTCTCAACCTTGGCCAGAGAAACTTCTCTCTGCAGAGGGCAACAATTGACACGAAGACCGAATCATAAAGTCAACGTGCCTAGAATAACCATTCTTACGGTCAGTCCTACATGACACATCTGTATCATTCCCCACAAGGCTTAGGGTATGATCTGGAATAGAGGGAGGAAAGAACTTAGGGGCAGAAGGTTAGGGAAAAGTGTTACAAACATAGCATAGTCATAGCACCCATAGGCTCCTTGTAGCTCTAGTTACCTCCACAAGTCAAATTAACATGATCAGTCAACGTTCCAGTGAGCAGCACTAATTCCAACTTGGTGGGTTTAAAAGAAAAAAAAAGTTGAGGACATGACTAGGAAGATATGTTCCTGTGGGAATAGGAGAAAGAAATTGGGATAGATGTGATCAGGATACATGTACACAATCACCCAAGAATAAATAAAAATATTCTAAATAAATAAATGCATTACCTCATTTCAGATATTCTGTTACAGCAGCCAAAAGGTTGGGAGTGGGAGCTAGTCAGCTAAAGTCTCAATAAATTGAGCAAGGCCTATTCACTGCTGCTCCCGGTCCCAGATTTCTAGTCTCTAAAATGAAAACTGATCTAACAAAGACCATCTTAAGGATCCCTCCACCTGAAATCTTGTGTTTCAAGGGACAATGATAATGAATTAAAAGTACAGACTGGTCTATTGACATACTTGCAGAAGACAGGGCACTCTTCATCTGAAGCTAGCTTGGTCTTGGGAGTGGGGCTCATCCATGGGCCTGTTTTTCTGGGTGGTTTCCATATGGAAAGAGGGACAGGAATGTGATGGAGCAGGTCTGTTTCCATCTGACAGGTAAACTTGGCTAGCTTCCAAGACTGGCTAATAGCTCCACACCGACTCCAGCATGGCCAGTTCTGAGTTTTGAATATTTCTTTGGGTCACCAAGACATTAGGGACTGAAATAGAAGTTTACTTGGACCCACTGGTGAATGTTCATCATTTTGAAATGGCTAGTGATGACTGGTTTTATTTTTATACCCACCGTTTTCTTGCAAAGAAGTTAAACAAATAAACAGATGCCACCCTCGCTCCCTGGTCTCTTTTTTTGGCTCGGGTCCTCCAACAATACAGCGTTTTCTGCACCATCTGCTGGCTCTGCAAAGGTAATTAACAAATGCACACCATTCCCAGACGAGGCTGCTTTATAAGGACAATGAGGCTGACGCCAGGAAAGCTGAGAGGAGCAGAGTCAGGCTGTGGCAGACCTGTGAGGAGGAAAGAAAACCACAGAATAACTAGGGTGGTTGTGGTTGTTGTTGTTATTGTTTGTTTGTGTGTTTGTTTGTTTTGGTTCTTTTTAGAGGTGGGAGTTTCATTGTTTTTTTTTTTTTTCTGTGCTTATGAAAATTTGTTGTGCTCTTTTTAAAGAAGGAAAAATAAAAATATCCTTTAACAAAAAAAGTAAATTATTACTAGGAATATCACATGTTGGGTCAGAGGTAGGCAGGTTCTCTTATTTATTAACTGACCTTGAATGTGACTTCCAGGCCTCAGAGCCTCATCCTCCTCAGACCTGTGAGCTGGTAACAATAGCAACACTAAACCTTCCAGGTCTTTCCAACAGCAAATGAAGCAGAGATTTTGGGTCTGGAATGGGGTCCAGTGTTAGGCTAGTAATAGCAGGCAGATCAAAAGTGTCCCTTGCTGTTGTTCCTGTTGTCTCTATCAGGTGAACATCCATGACAGATGGCCTAATCCACTCTTAGCAGCAGGGAATTAATAAGCCTTCTAGCAAAAGCCACAGTCTAAAAAGGACAGAAGCACTGTGAACAAAATGAGAAAACTCATGGTTTCAGGTTAATAAAAAGAAATAAGCTCCCCCCCCAGACATATTTCATGAAGAGGAAATATTAGAGCCTCAATATATGCAAACTACAGAGAGAGCACCCAAAGCTAGTCCTTCAACTGAATGAAAGCGTTGGAATGAAAGGCGTGTGCTGGAAGGTTTCAGGTGGGTGAGGTCTAAAGAAGGGTAATAATGAGGTTGAAGTAAGAATTGCACAAATGGAGACTCTTGATTCCTGACACAGCTTGTTTGGTGGCACAATTAAAGTTGGACAGGACCAAAAGAAGACAGTATTCAGCATCCTTACAGAGGCTGTTAGGAGACACTGTGCCAGTCATGATAGTGATGACTCCTTTGTTCTCTTTGGCTCTGACTGGCAGAGGCTCACAGAACTCAACTTTAGTGGCTCAGAGAGAATGCCATGATAATGTTGTTTCCTGGGAGCCCTGGGCTGCTCAAGGCACAGACAGGGAGTGGGTGGTTTTGTTTTGTTTGATAGTGGGTGTTTGCGCATGATGTGGGTGATGCCTGTGGAAGCCAGGGGTCAGCCTCTGGTGGTATCAATTCTCAGGAACTGTCTCTATCATTTTTCTCAGACAGTCTCTCACTGAGATCTGGAGTTCATTGATTAGGCAGTGAGGTCTCTGAATGTCAATGCACTCTTCAAAAGGAAGGAGAAGAAGAGGGAGAGAGAAAAGGGGGTTGGAGAAATAGCAGTAAAAGCATATGTTGCTCTTCCGGAAGACCTGCTTTGGTTCCAGTAGCCATGCTACCTATACCTTCAGCTCCAGCACGACCAGCTGCATCTGGTGTCCAAAAGCACCTGCACTCACATGCACAAACCCTGTAACATACACACTTAAAATAAAAGCTTTTAAAAATAATAAGTAAATGTCACTGTGCAGAAGGATGCCTGGATCACTGCCAGATGAGCTACCAGACAGCAGCCTACTCTGGAGAAACAGAAGATACCACCTTGCCTGATTTCTTCAGAGAATGTTTGTTCCAATTCATCAGACGTTAGTATTGGCATTCTCTTGGTGACATTTGAGAATCTTGGGTGCTATGAACTATATGCATTTAATTCTTCCTCTAAAATCCAGCTCAGATGACCTCAGTATTAACCACATGGCTAAAAAACACCTTTGTTCCATCTCATGCCAGGAACACTTAGATGTCATAGATGACAATGTTCTCTTTCTGTTAATGTGACTACAATTGTAGGAGACAGCACTAATGATGGGTTTGTAATGGCTTTAAGAGGCTTTATGTAGGAGTCCACAGATTTCAAGGCATGAGTACAAATTTCCCTTAATGAAAGAGAGTAGAATCTCTATTCAGAGACCCAAGAAAGATATTACCTATGGTCTTGTTTTTCAATTAGAGGGTATAAGTAGGGCATATAAATGGGGGAGAGAGTATTAAGAACATTTTCTCTGGTAGCAATGAAAAATATGGCTGTGGGTTAGGAAGTAGCAAGACTGAATGAAGCAGGAGCCCAGGACTGACTACTTAAAAAGTTACTGTGATAAAGGGCCTTGACATGGGGTTGGCCATGCATAGACAAGTGTGTCTGGAAGGAGTGAGTACTGAACTTACAATTAGGTTAGCTCTCAAAGGAACAGCTTCAAGGTTGGAGGCTGTAGGTAGACTTCTGCCTGTTTGACATCGGTGACTAGGTGGACCTGGGTGCATTTTTCTGAGCCAGGATTGTTGTAAAGATTAACAAAACAAGGGTAGAAGACGCCAGTGCTCTGTGTGTGGAAAGTGCCTCCACAGAAGCTTTATGGAGGTGGATTCAGGGAGGATGCCTGTAGTCATTTGAGTTTGTGTCTGGAATTTCTCTCTGGAAAACAGAGAAACAAGAGTAAAACTGACTTCCACAGTCCCGGTGCCTACTTCAGTATCCTACATGTGTTTTCTCAATTAAACTTAATTACTGGTTTAATTGTGTTTACTTTGGGGTAGGAGTAGAAGGAAGAGGTTTATTGAGATGGCAAATAGGAAAGCCTTGGAAGCGATCTTAGGCTGTTCACAAACAGGTGCTGGTTCAATTTATCCAAACAGTTTGTGCAAATCCCTTTGAATTCTTCCCTCTTTGCAAAGGAAACTGGAAGTTCTGAGAGGCCAGAGAATTTTGCAAGGTAGTTCAGCTCTGGGAGAACCCATCTGAACCTCAGAACACAGCCTCTTGGGATGGGAGCACAGAGTCCAGCAGTAGTTGATATCCCAGAGCAGCAGTCTGTAGCCCAGGACATTCAGAGGAGTGTCAAACAATGTCAGTACCATTCTCTTGGGCAGAATTTGACTCGCAACAGAGCCCAGCTGCTGTTTGCAGAGAGCCCAGACACTGATATTGGGAACCCTACAAACACCAGCCATGGACAAAAGACAAAACAAAAACAGAAAACAACAACAACAAACTCCAATATTTTGTAGAAATTATTTAATCCTGTTCTGGGGTTTCTACCTCGACTTTGATCATTTAGATCCTGGACAAAAGATACACACAGCCTTTATATTTATAATAAGCCTTAAACAGCACAAGAGTTGGGCAGATACCTACCCTCTATGCTATTAGAATCTAATTTCATATAGATAACCACGAATTATTACTTACTACTTACTATGTTTCATCTGGGTTGCTCAATTCCAACTGGCCATCCCCCAAGGCCAAATTTTCATGGCTCACTTGACCCATGGTGGCTTTTCCTTCTTCCTCCTGCACTTTCTTCTTCTCCTCATGTTTCTCTTCTGACCCCCAAGCCTGGGAAACCTAAACTCCACCTATGTCTCTTCTGCCAAGCCAGTGGCTGTTGGCATCTTTATTTACCAATCAGAAACTTGGATCAGGGTCACTTGAGCAGACTCCAAGTCTTGAGCATCCACACTTAGCACTACAATATACAGCAAGACCTATGATAACAGAAAACAGACAGACCAGTACCAGTCCCTTTCTTGCTCATCTCTGCTCCCTGCAGTGGGACACTGTTGAGCATTTAAGTACCAGAGATAAGAAACAGAATATAATCTGCATCTTCCACACCCCTCTGTACTGATTCCAGAAGGAATATTCTAGTATTTGTGGAAGAAAGTCTTTATTCCTCAGCCTACACTAACCTTCCTAGGCTATTGCCTTTTCTTTCCATCATTTTCCACATGTCACCTTCCATATTCATTCTATTTCTAGTTACACAGATTAATGACCTTGGACACTCCTACTCCTGTGTCAAGTAAATTTGGGCTTGAAAATAAGCTCTGTGACTTATTGGCTCTGTGTCCTTTGTCAGATTTATCTAAGTTCCCTGAGCCTTGATCTCTTCAACTTGACATGTGAAATGGTCATTACCATTCACAGACTTCTGCTGAGAATTCAAAGAAAAAGCATATTCTGTGTATTAGAATGTGACAAGTGCTATGGTCTGAATAACTCTCAAAGGCCCATGTTGTCCCCATGGTTGTACCATAAGGTACTAGAACCTTTAGGAGGTAGATTGATCCTTTAGATAGAACCTTCCTTTCTAGTAGCAAGAAGTTAGGTCATAGCTGACATGCTTTCATAAATAATGTTGAGAGCCTAGCCCCCTTTCTCTCTCCCTAGTTGCTTCCTGGCTGCCAGGGACTGAACAGTTTCCTCACTCCATCTGCTCCACTATTGTATGCTGCCTTGCCAAAGTCCCAAAAGCAACGGAGCCAACTGACCATTGATTGAAATCTGCCAAAATGCAAGTCAAAAGAAACTGCTCTTGTTTGCAAGTTGATTACTCAGGTATTTTGCTACAGTGATGGAAAGCTATCATACTAGTGTAGTGTTTAATATTATCTTCCCTCAACTGCTAAGGTCAGTCAGAGCTAGCTGTTTTCACATCCCTAACAATTAGAAGTCATTTCCCTCTATTACCACTCTGCCTCAGAAAAAACAAGATAACTGCTGAGTTATTGAACATTTCCTATGGGCCTAGTACAGTAAACACAGACAATTCAATCTAATATATATCACAAACTTATGAAATAGACTTACTCTTTATATTTTGTACTCTTAGAGATTAAGATTAGAGATGACCCCATGGGGTCAAGTGGCTAGCTAAGTGGGAGAGTGTGTATTTTCAGCTTTGTTGTAGGTCTATGTTGTGAAATGTGAATGTCTGTATTCTGATATGACATTTTTGTAAAATATTGTGCCAGTTTTTGTTAGTTTTGAAAATAGTAACTATGTATTCTTAGTTTTTTGTTTGTTTGTTTGTTTGCTTCACACAAGTTAGTCAACTGGGCGAAGAAAACCTCAGTCATGAGAACATCTCTACCGGATTGGCCTGTAGGCAAGTCTGTGAGGTGTTTTTATTGGTTAATGACTGATGTGGGAATGGGATGACCCCTAAGCAGGTAGTCCTGGAATCAGGCTGAGTAAGTCGTGAGGAGCAAGCCAGTGAGATGCGTTCCTCCACAGTCTCTGCTCCATTTTCCTGCCTCCAGGTCCCTGCCTTAAATTCCTGACCTGACTTTCCTTAATGAGGAATCATAAGCCAAACAAAGAAATAAACCCTCCCTTCCTCAAGTTGCTTTTCAACAGTGTTTTATCAAAGCAACAGAAAATCGAATCACCTTAGATTGCCTTATTTAACATGGTAAGCACTCTCAAAGCCCTATCATATCTTCTGTGAGCGCAGGTTCAAACATAAACCAGGCAAGGGCTCCTCTTATAGAGCTGCTTTGGTAAGAGAGGGAAACCTGAAAAGAAGCCAGCTGAAGGTTCACACAAGCAGAGTCAACATTCACAACATCAGAAGTCAGAGGCAACTTCATGAAAGAAGTGTCACATGTCTTGCAAAATTTGACTTTTCAAATCATCTTTTTCTTCTCAAATGCTTTGACCTCTTTCTATGCTTTGGGCGGAAGAAGTGTCCAACAAATTAAGGAAATAAATGGGCAGGAGGAGACTTTGACTGTAATAGCATGATGAAGTTAGAGAGAGAATAGAGAGGGGGGGAGGGGAAAGGAGAAAGAGGGAGAGAAGGAGGAGAAAGACTATGAAGTCAAGAGAAGTCTCAGACTGTGGTGTATGCTCCTCTGTGATAAACTGAAAGATGGCACCTTGGATGCTCATGTCACAGCAGCAGCTGAAGTAGAGAGCAGACAGGAGCACTCAGGCTCTGCTGCAGCCCCTTCTGGGATATGAACACAGGGGGGTGAAGCAGGGGGGAGGAGAGGAAGGCTGAGAGGACAACATCCAGCAGCCTTCCTGGGTCAGTTGCTCATGGGTGGCAGGTGTGGTATGGAAGGTGAAGACATCTCATGCCACCTGGATCTGGTAAGAGTGTGACCTGTCAAACACTCTAGAATCAGACTTCCAAGCTCCCATGCCCTCCCAGAGGACACATGAGCATCCTGAGTGAGAGAACACATTCTACAGTCAAGACCTCTTGCTTTGCCTCTCTCCTCATTTTTCACACACTAGATGCTCCATATATGTGTTTCATGTTCATACTCACTCGTTATTCCTATTTTCTGATGACTTATACCCTTGAACCCAGCCTCACTTCATCTCTAGTATTCTTGAATTTCATCTTGACAGTGGTCTCCATTTAATATGAAACACCCAATGCTTACCTACACAAACAGTCTTCTCCTCTCACTCAAAGGGTCGCCACTGTGGTCTTAGTACTCTCTGTTCCCTATGGTGCCTTGCAAGAATCAGTACTCAATGTACTTTCCCCTGGTTTGTCTGGTTACCATCTCTCACCAGAGTGCTTCAGGCTTGGAAGTACAGAGAGTATCTTATCTGGGTGAGATAAATGTACTGAATGTGGGGAGAGGGGGGAGGGGAGAGAGAGACAGAGAGGCAGGGACACAGAGACAGAGAGATAGAGAGAGATTGAGACTAAGAGACACAGAGAGAGACTGAGAGGTGGAGAGAGACAAAGAAAGACAAACAAGAGACTAAGAGAGAGACAGACTGAGAGAGAAATTGAGACTGAGAGACAGAGACACACACACTGAAAGAAAGAGAGACAGATAGACAAAGAGAGAAAGACAGAGACAGAAAGAGACAGAGACAGAAACAGAAACAGAGAGGACAGAGGCAGGTAGAGACAGAGAGAAAGAAAGAAACAGGCAAACTCAACTTCAATTCCAGTTACCAAGTCAGTGGGATTTTGCCAAGTGTTCCAGCCCTATACTCTGTCCTCCCAGGAGCTTTCAAGGTTCATGTTAAAGTTGTGCTCCTTACAGTTGTTCACACCATCTCTTGCTGTACAGAACTGGAATGGTGACATCTGTGGCATGTGGCATGTGGCAAGGGCCCCGCTAGGTTTTATTTACTCAGGAAGGAGAAGGTGTACAGCTAAAGAGTCTCCAGGCCCTTCCAGGCAAGCCAGCCAATGTAAACCGGACAGGCTCTTCCAGTTGGGGAAGTAAACGTTCTCTCTTGGCTGCACCCTTCTCTGCAAGTTCTTGTGTTTCCACCTCCCTAGTTCTCAGAATCTCCCCAGGAACAGGAGGCCCTTGTGCTGTGATATATGAGGAGGATCAAAAGTCCTGATGACTCACTTGAGGCCACCTGGAAAAAAGGTGTCAGGTCCCTGCCTGTGTTAAGCTGCTGGGTTCACATCTCCAAGGTTGTTCCTTCCTGTCCTCACCCTTAGATCCTCTGCTAATGATGCATCTCACTAGGCAGAATTGTGCAGAACTTGCTCCACAAGCCTAGAGTTGCTAAAAGGTTTTTGAAAGGGAAAGCCCACCTAAGGTTCAAATCCTTGACCATGCTGAACAAAGACAAGGAGACAGGTAACATTTGGCAGTGCAGGCCTTTAATTCCAGCACTTAGGAGGCAGAGGCAGACAGCTCTATGTGAGTGTAAGACCAGCTTGATCTACACACTAAGTTTCAGGTCACCCAGGACTACATAGGAGACCCTGTCCCCCAAAAGAATTTTATTACATTTATTTATTGCAAAGCAAGTACATGGAGGTCAGGACAACTTTCAGGAGTTTGTTCTTTTTCTACAACTTCGAGGCCAATATTGAACTCAGATTCTCAGGCTTGGCAGCAAGTGCCTTTACCCACCGAGCCAGCTCACTGGCCTCACCTGTCTGTTTTCTGCCTCCTAGGTTCACAGTGTAGTTCCACATACTTAACCTGTCCTTTTCTCTGGTGTTTACTGAAGCAGGAAATTTCCACTCCATTCTCTCCTCCTCTAGGAAGGCTTTATAGATTTCTGTAGACAGTAATGACTATTCATTCCTGTGTTCCCAGTAAAAGTGGTGATATGTTCTTATGGGACATACAACACACACACACACACACACACACACACACACGTACAAACACACGATGTACTAGTAAAATATGCATGTGAAACATATGAAGATAAGTAAGAGATAGTTGAGATGACAAATATAGACACACATGCATGCATGTGTTTGTATATACATACATACATATATACATACATAAAATCTCCTTGAATTCTTACAGCCACTCTACATTATTAGCCCCAAGCTTTCTGAACAAAAATTCAGGAATCAGCTTTGAAAGACAGACCAAGACTCAAACATAGGTCTCCTGTTTCCATCAACATGAAAATGTCTTGGTTATATAGCCTGTGACATCTGACTCACTTACCTAACTGCCTTCTCATCTATCAGGCCTAAGTCTGCAGAGGGAATCCAAGGCACATCTGTTGAATAGAATTGATTTGAAGAGGCTGGCAATTAGAAGGCTTTGGAGACCCAGCTCTTGGATGAAGGGACAAGGTGCTTTGGAATAAAAGATGAATTAGGTAAGAAGGAACCAATTAGCAGAGGATGCTACAGCCTATGATAAGGAGCTTTAATTTGATAGGAGACAATTGGGAACCATTCATCGTGGATCTGGAGAAAGGCAGTGACAAGCCCCTAATGACACTCAAGGGCCTTGGAAACCTTTAATTGCTGCCTCTAATTCTACTTCTGTGTAGAAGTGACATAGAGGATAAGCTCAAATAGCCATATGCCTCAGGCTGTTGTGACCACAGGAAGGTCACTAGAGGAGCATGTGCTTCCCTTGTGCACGTAGCTGTAATGCTACAGGGGAGTAGGTGTCTATGTCCCTGGTATCCCTGAACTCAGCTTAAATAAGGCCTATTTCTTCTCCCCAACGCCTTACATGGCTCCAATGAGGCTCTGGGGTGGGGCAGGTAACCACCACTGCCACTTCTGACCCATCAGCATCTTCTGCCTCCTAGCCCACTGCACTAACTAACCCTTGTCCAAAGAAGCATTTACAGCTCTCAGAATCTCAGTTTCAGAGGCAAGTGTCTTTAACCCCCTCTCTATCACAACTTCAAGGGCAGGTGGGTGTGTCCAGGAGAAGAAAGAGCTGGGAAACTCTGATGATAAAAATGTCAAGGTTGTTTGGGGGGGGGGGTATCTTTTTCTAAGCTTGGGGGTCCTTCCATTTCTTTCATCTGCTACAAGACATGAAGCAGGCCAGCTCCTGAGTCTGGCCTTGCACAGCTAGTGAAAGGCATCAGCAGAGCAGACTCTGGCTGTTCAGGACAATAGGTCCTTTCTGGGCAGAGAATGCAGCTCAGTGTTGTATTGTTTGTGTGGTGAAGGCACACAACCACTCCCGTTTCCACCAGCCCTAGATAGTACTTACTGCTTAGATGCCGGGGCCGATAAGAAGGCAAAAAGCTGGATTCCCCAACCTGAAAAGTGAGAAAACAAAGTAAAACAAAACCAGAAAGCCAAGTCACATCCGATAAAAAGAAAAGCCAGCCGAGGTGTGAGTGGGCTGTGAGGGTTGGACTCCGAAATGGCACCAGGTGCATTAATTACACTTGATTGCATGTTGGTTTATGGCTGTGGTCACTAGTGTGCTGCATTCTGGCCCTGCAGCAGCTGGTCTGAAAGATATCCTTGGTATTTCGTTAAACAAGATGAATATTGGCCAGATGGTGACTTCACGAAGACATAATTCACGTAGCATTTTCCTGCCCCGACACAGGTTTCTCTGAAGGAATCTTGAATGACACCCCGAACAAAACAGAACAAGAAAACTCAAAAGCCCCAAGAAGGCTCAGCCGTAAGTTGAAGATTAATGGTCTCGACGGTGTCTCTGACAGGAGCCCAAATGGCAGTGGGAGACCTGGCTGCACATTTCGGATCTTGCCAACCCATCTCCCTGTCGCTAGCAGAATGAACTGACATCACCCCTGGAGTCTCAGATTCACTCTGTAGGGGGGAGCCCTGGCTCAGAGTCCCGAAATGACATGCCACAGGAAACTGGGTCACTTTTTTTTTAAATTAATTTTGTATAGTGCAGGTCTTTGTCAACACCTGCTTTCTCTGTAATTTGATTGTGATGGTAAGCAAGGAAATATATACATACACATACACATACATACATACATACATACATACATACTCTGGATTTCCACAGCTTGGTCTGGTTCTTGTGAATGGGAGAAGGAAAAGGGTCATTTTGGAAACTCTTAAAATGCTATACCAAAAAACACTGGTAGAACCAGGGCACCAGCTGGGCAGGCAAATTGGCTCAGCTCTGGGTTGCCTTAGAGAAAGTTCTTCCTGGGAGTTATAAGTGACTGACCCACATGGAGTTAAAAAAAAAAAAAAAAAAAAAAAAAAAAAAACTAGGCGTTATACACTTGAAAGTGGTATTTAAAATGAGGTAAGCCTTTCTGGAATTTGTGAAATGTCTGTCCTACGCACTGGCATTCTAAACCACGAAATAAGGCAACAGAGACTGATGGTCATTCTGTTACAAAACAGGGTCAGTCTGAAGAAGTCCAGAAGCAAAAATCGCCAGGGTAAAGTATGATGTCTGGGGTCACTGCTCACTTACACCAGCCCAGCTGACTGCTGTTAGATTGTGTTGCTGGTGCTACTTGACTTGAAAGAATAAATAACAGGGAGAGCACCACTGGGGTGATGAGGTAAGCCCTGGGACTTTGCACACAACTGCCTGTGAGATTCACTGCCCGATACAACCCTCTCTGTCACTGCGACCTCCAGAGAACAACCCCTTGTGTTGCTATCTGTCCCCCAACACTGCAGTGTGTCCTCTTATGACCTCAGTGAGATTCAGTATCCACATAGGTTAAATAGGAAGAAGAAGAAAGCCGGCTCTAAATTGGTCGGCATCGAATGGCAGGCAGGGCCTTTTGAAAGTTTGTTAATATGGAGCCTGGATCGAACCAAATGCTTGGAGAAGTCCGAAGTTATTTCCATCAGCTTGCAGAGCTGGGGAAGTGAGGCAGAGAGATAGGATCTCAACCGCGCGGGGGGGGTGGGGGGGCATCCTTATAAAATCACCACCCAGGCCCTCCTAGTCTGTTGCCTCCAGCTCAGGACTGCTGATGTGAGTTCGTGGCAAAAGGCCCAGCGACAACAGCCCCTCCTCCTCTGGCATGCTTTGGCAGGCCAGGCGTTGGCAAAAGGCCCACCCTCCCCATAAACCCACCTCTATTGTTTCATCAGAGGAGTTTTGATCCCCTGCTAAATAAAAACAGCACCCAGTCTTAACTTTCCTCTGCACCAGAACTGGCTCCTCCTACTGGGAACTCAGTCACACCAGCCAGGGGAGGTTGGCAGGGTGACTCAGCAGTAAAAAGAGGGGGTGGGGGTGGGGGAAGCTTCACTACTCAAGAGCCCGCCCACCTTCCAGCCAGCTGTGGCCAGAAAAGGAAGCTGTGTGAATTCAGCCAACAAAAAAGGACATTGCTCAGGTCCCCTGGGTGCACAGTGTCCTTTGTCTGCAACGCCTTCTGACAGGGGCTGTTTGTGGTGACATTGCGACTGGTAGGGTAGGCTAGGCTGAACTACGAAGGTCAGAAGGTCCCTCCCCACACCCCAGAATCCAGCATGGTTCCACATTCTGTAGCCCTGGCAGGATACCACAGACCCAGTATCAACTTCTCTGTACATGTTAACGCAGCATACCTCAGACAGTAATGGTCTATGCTGTTCCTCCTCCTAGTCACCTTTCAACTTCTGTGGCAAACTATATGACAAAATCAACTTAAAGAAGTTTTTCCGGGGGCGCAGAGTTTAAACTAAAATCTGTCATCGTGGGGAAGACATGGAACCAGGGTCACAAAGCAGCAGTCACAATGGCTGTCAAGCAGACAGCTAATGTGAGTACTTAAGATTTTCTCCTTTTTCTCAGGGCAGGACTTCAGAGGATGACATGGTGTCACCCACATTCAACGTAGGTCTTCCTTCCTCAGCTAAATCTCTGTATACATCCTTCCAGGTACACACAAACATATGCCATCTAGGTGGTTCTAAAGCCAATCAAGTTGACAAAGGTGATTGGCCAAAGTTTTCTCATCTTGAAGATGGAGTTATATATGTACACAGAAGGCAAATACCTTGTCCATGGTGACCCATTTATTGTGGGGGAGGGGGGAGGCTGAATCCAGGCCTAAGCAGGTGGACACAGCAGCAGATCTTTCCCTTATTCTCTGGATCTCTAATCTGCTGCTCTGGGAGCTCAGAGTAGAAGGCCAGGTTAACTCTTCTCTGATGCCTTCCCACCCTGTGCTGTTAGCACTTTCTAATTGGTTGTCTGTCTACCCAGATGCTGTCTTCCCAACCATCTTACCTGACATTTGATTTTCCAGTATAGCAAATACTGCCTGGGGTGGGGGACAACACACCTATAGCTAGCTAGCTTTTGCCTAGTTTTGCTGCACACTGTCCTGTCTTGATTGTCTAGCATATCTCGCTTCCTCTGGCTCTTCATTGGTAACAGTTCCAACAGATCTTGCCACTTCCGGGAATCCATTTCTCCCACATCAGTTGAAGCTCATAGAATATCAAGTGTATATTTCTGGTGGTATTTGAGGGCAAAGAGCTTGCTAAGACTTTGTTTGCATCTTTTACATTGGGTACCATTCTTAATACCTGGACAGTATTTAATTAATGTTGGTTTTATGATACAAATGCAGGATGACTCCATCAACATAATCAGAGTCCAATGTTAAATCTCCACAAATTAATGAAAGGTACCTGTAGCTATTGACGGCTAAAGGTTTTCCATTCTCTGGGTTCCTAGAATAGCATTCTCTGGCTTTATGGAAAGAAGTGAGAAATGTCATTTAAAATTGGGAATTCTATTGAATAAAGTGAAGACCCTCAGAGCAATGTTTACTCATGTATGCTGACCAACACATCAGAAATGGTGACTACCCTATCTGTCTGGACACCTGAGTGATGAGTGGAACCCATGAACATCCAACACAACAGGAAATCAACTCTTTTTTTTTAAAACCCTATTTTTTTTTCTCAGCAAAATCTATCTAAAATAATCTTTGGTAGATCTGTTGCTAACCATGGAAATTAGTATTTTAAGTTTTACTAAAAGTGATCTATCAAGAAACTGAATGCATGCCTACAGTAGCAAGAACTACCAATGTTTATTCTTATTTATTTAATTAATTTATTTTTATTTTGATTGCATGAATTTTGACTGCTTTTCTTATATGTGCCTATATCCTATTCTTGCCAGCAGAGGCAAGAAGAAGATGTTGGTTTCCATGGGAATGGAGTTTCATAGAGCTATGAACTGCCATGTTTTTGCTAAGTATGGATCTTGGGTCCTCTGGAAGAGCAGCCAGTATTCTTAACCACCGTACCATCTCACCAGACTCAAGAACTCCCAAAGTTTATCATAATTTAGAAACAGTCTTGTTTACATTCTGTGTATTTCTAATGAGTAAACCTTTGCAATAGATCATATTCAATGCTTTTGTTTCTTTTGTCCCTCCCCACATTCCAGACCAGACACAGGAGAATGACTCTCCACTTCACTGATTACAGAGAAAATTCTGACTCAAAGAAGCTCTTATCTGTCCATGGTTATAAAGCAAGACGGATGTATCAGACTCAGGAGCTGATTTTCTGAATCCTAGCTTAGAAGTCTCCCCCCTGGACCAAATCTCCAGATACTTCATGTTTTTAAATCATATGACCTATAAAGAAAAATTGTGATTAAGCTGAGGAAAAGCTCCAACACAATCGTGTGGGTCTTTGGTATATTGTTTAAAACTCATCGATAAGTTATTTTGCTCTGAATCTTTTGTTATAATTATTGTATTTTTATTGAAATTTTCTGGGAAATATTAAAATGGTCAATACCATGATGGATTGTGGGTAGAAAATCAGAGATGGTAAGTAGTGATTTGATGGGGTGATAGGATTCGAATTGGCATCCAGTTAGACTTGTTATAAAATACTCATGTCCAAATCTCTTTTGGGGGTCACAAGAATCTGCCTTCAAGGCCATAGTCCTAGAAGTACTACCTAGAGCCCAAACGTTTAAAAAGATATCCCCCCAATACATGTAAGAGTGGGAGGTAGGGGCACTTGCTGGCAATGATTGTTCTCCAGCAATCATTTCTTTGTTCTTTTTTCCCTTTGGCACTGAGGTCTCTTGCAGTCCTTCTTGCTGTTTCCTGCCTATGCTGGCCATATCTCTCCACTTTTTTTCCACACCTATCATTGTGCTATATGGTATGCTTGCTCTCTGCAACAGTGACCCAATGCTAGTGGCATAACCCACTATAAGACAATTCTGCTGCCTTCACAGCTCCACCTTGCCAGCATGGCAATTTGAAATGATTTTTTTTTCCCAAGGATACAATTTATCAGCTTCACTTGGATACAAGGAAATTGAATAATAACAACAACAACAAATAATAATAATAATGTTTATGCATCTTAACTATATAAATCACCACATATCCCCTTTCTTCCATACTTGTCCATCCTTGAATTCTTAGCATTGGTGATAGCATGATCATTAGCTTCCAGTACAGGGTTGACCATCTGGGCAGCTCTGTTCTTAGGTCCAATTTACCTTATCCTATATTACCATTTGCATAGTAAGATAAAGGACTGAAACAGAAGCTTGGGATCATAGAATAGTATCAAGGAGAAAGTGTTCAACTGATTTAATTGCAGACTTCTTTGTTTTTGATATAGGACAAGTCAAACTCCTGCCTGTCATGCTTCATCAGCTGTGGAATCTCCACTGGAATTGAAGCCCAAACATACAGTCACTCAAGTTTTCTATTTCTATCTCTTTCTTCATGTTGTTCTTCACACCTCTTCCTTCCTTTAGGTTAGCAAACTGTGTGGATTGGCTCAGATTCTCTCCTGAGTCCCATGGGTAACTCTTGGCAGCAATCAACAACTCTGTATAATTTAAAGATTTGTCATCTCTGTCTTTTCAATATAACTCATACCTTCAATTATCATCTGCAAAATGACCTAAATATGTTCATCTTTACTCCTTACTTAATTTGAATGATTCCATTCTTCCAAACTTAATGAGTAAACGAGACAGAAAATATCCAGCTACTGAGTATTGCTCACTGGGCTTTCCATTTGATAAGTCTTATCTCACTGAGATCAGCCGCACAGCTGTCAGAAAAGCCAACTGCTGATGAAGAGAAATTAAATGATCTTTCCAAAGTCACCAAGCTAGGAGTGGCAGGATTGATAGACCCTGGAATCAACCTGAGGTAGAATCCTCTGCATCTGTCTACTTAGTATCCACAATCCCACACATTCATCCCAGATCAAAACCCAAGTCACCTTCATACTTCTCTCGTACATACCACCTGCTGGCCTGCTTATCTTGCCCTCACCCTTAGATCTTCTGTCTCTCTCATTCTATTCTCTGAGTCAAGTTGTTGTTCCTTCCACACCCTTTCTTTCCCACTCCACTGCAACATCTATTCCAGGGCTTTGTAATATCCTACTGAACTACTGTAATCATCTCTCAATTGGTTTCCCTGCCTCGGCCCTTCATTTTATGCTTAGAACTTGATTACTCTTCCCAGAGCCTGACTATGAGCATTGCCTTCTCTATGCTGAGTCTCCAAGAGCACCTCATTTGATGAAGTCCATCCTTCCCCTGCCTGGCAATATCAATGCTATCCTCATGATTTCTCCGCTAGAATAATAATGTCCTGACAAATTGGTAGAGCAGTTAGTTTTCTTATCTTTCTACAGATTCTTTTTTCTACACCTTTTCCCTCAGCGGTCCCTCTAAATAAATGGTCATTATTTCTCATGTCTCCCTCAAGCTCAGGGATATTTTACCCTTTCTTCAAGAGGATAACTAAGCTCCCTCAAGCCTGCCCCACAAACTTGTCCAGATTATTAGCACTTTCTGAGCCCTGTAAGACTGTCTAGACCACACATCTGGGTCTAAGCCAAGAATGAGTTAGTCATTATAACTATGAAGATGTCTGCTAACAGCTTAATACATTCTGAGGGTCTTACAAGCATCAAGTGACCTGTGACCAAGCCTCAAAATCATGTACACCTTGGTGTTATTACTACAAAGTAGAGCAGATGACAACTCTTCATCTTTCCTGTATGGACCTTTTCCTTTCTCAGAGACTGTTGATTTAAGGTCTGGACTAGGTTTAAAGTGAGTGGATTATCAGAACATCAGTATTGGAATTCTTAAGGTTCTAGAAACCTTCTCAGCAGCATTCTAGGGCAAAGGAAAGGAAACTAAGACCTCGAAGGCAAAAATCTTTACCTTCTAGGTCCTGTTATGTTATTCAGAAACATCTCTCTTGAGTCTATTCTACAAGTTTGGGCTTCTGGTCACACTTTTGTTTCTGTACATTGTTATTCATGACTTTAAAACACTTGAAAATTACTAGAGTTGATTGATTCCATTGTGTTCTGTGGCTTTTCCATGTTTTAATATGTTGCAGGAAGTGAAGTAATAATGATTCACATGTATTGAGTGTTTTTGCCTTGTGCTTGGCACTGTGCTATCCACAGGTACTCCAGCCATTACCATTTTAGAGGAAAAATATACAGACTTATACTAATGACACACAGTAGGGATGTTGTGAATGAAACAGAAATGTGGAATCAGATTATTTATAACCTAGACAACACTGTGCCCTGCATTCTCGAGAGACAATGTTTAGTATCTGAAATACTTTGCATTTCTGTACCCTTTGGTAGAAAGAAGACAATGAAAGTGAGTGTGGTCTTTTTCCTAACTGTTTGGTGAAGGTGGCCTTCACCTCATCTGAAATCTTGAGCAAGGACATCATCTGACATACCCCTGACTGAATAGCTGCTCTTATCACTGTGCTATGCTGTCAGTAAGTAGACAGAAAGTTGGGCTTTATGGGGACCTCACTATAGCTAACCACCCAAGGCTTTAGCATCCTTGGCAACACTACTGCTCTCACCAACAGACCACAGCATGACTCAGAACTTGGCGTTGAATTGAGCACCCAAAAAAACCTTCTTTCAGGCAGCCCACATACTAAGACATAAGACACGTGTCTCTAGCCAGTAGATATCTTATATACAACTGCACAAACTCTTACTTCACGGTACTGAAAAACACCAGAGTATTTAAAATGTATATGTATGTCTGTCTCTGCGTGTGTGTGTGTTGTGTGTATGTGTGTACACGTGTGTGCGAGTCTCGTGTGTGCATGTATGTGAACTAGGTGACAATTTCCACCAGAGAAAATATCTCAGAATCTCTCCAGACAATGGTTCTAAAATAAGCAAGATTAATCATGGTCAAACCATTTGCTTTTGAACCTAACCAGATACTAAATTGTACTACAAAACTCTGTAAATTCCTGGTATTCAGGACTGCCAAAATGTCTGAGAGAAGATGCTCCAAGCCTCAATGGAGCTCATCAAAATCACCCCTCTGCTGACAAAGGCGCTCTGTATGCTGTGCCCTGATTAGGAACAAGCTTAGGATTTAGCACAATCTGTTCTGTGAGGCCAATTTTCCAGGAGCTGTGACATAATTGTGCTCAGAAGTTGTGAGCTTGATTTTGAAACTCTCGATATTGTCATGGAAATTATAGTATTTTATTGCAATCAATTTTTCTTTAGACTAAAGCAGAGAAGTTGAGTAAGAGTGGGAAATTAGCCCTTTAATAAAGAAAGAAAACAGATACTTAATAGAGCATTTCAAAGGTTGAATACAGTAAATTACGAAGCTGGAGAAAATAAGACATACCATTTTCCTGTTCCTTCTTATTCCCCCTGCCTCTAGCTCATCCTTTCAAAGCCCTCCTCTGCCCATTCAGAAATGACCCCTGCTTCCTACCTTTTGTTGTTTTACCTCCCTGATGTGGGAGTGGTGTGATAATGAAATCTCTGAGGCCAGTCCCTGAAGATAGATAATACCTCTTTGTAAGCTGGGTTTTTACCTTTCTTCTGAGGCTTTCCATGGCTTAAAATAAGGCTCCATCAAATGTGTATGGTAGATGTCATTAAACTTCTATTTTTTTCTGGGTTAAAAACCAGAAAGAAATGACAGCCTAGTGGAAGGGCCATGCCTTTTGCTTTATTCATTTTCAAAGTCAAACTAGAGAGGTTGTTATTACATATACTTAAAAATAAAAGGAAAGTAGGGATTCTCTGATCGTTTCCCAAGAATACATTGTGATTGGAAGAAAGAAAAGAGAGGAAAGAGGGAAGAAGAAAGGAAGGAAGGGGAGAGAGAGAGAGATTTTAAAAAGAAAACCTTCTCTAAATGCATCCTGTGGTATGAATTTCACATACGTCCTTTTCTCTTTCCAACCTCTGGAGTTTGCAAAGGACTTTAGAAAGTACACGTGGCCCCATCTTCTGGCAGACTTAAGCAATAGCGGTACCTATCTGATGTTTTTCAAGGGTGATTTATTCATTTTTCTTTTTATTTTAAATGTATCATTCAAGGTTTGTCTTTTCTTTAGATTTTCATCATAGAATTTTATTGCTCTCTAGATGCTTCCATTTCTCAAAGAAGGACCAAGAGACACAAATTAGATGGGCATTCCAGAGGCTTCAAGTTCTTTTGTAACACACATTACATGTGTATCTGTATAGGCAGCCTAGGCATCTGCAGCTGCCTTCCCTATAGGTGATTGGAAGAGATGCCATGGACCTGAATGTTCAGTGAAGATGTTTTATCAGCTGGTGTTGGACAGCTTCCTCTCTACGACCCCACCACAAATGAATGACTCAGCTCAAACTTGGCTGGGATGCTAGCGTCAACAGGCCTGAGCTGTTGCTCTTGTGGCAAGTAATTCTTATCCAAAAGGGAGATGCAAAGAGTCAAGATTCAATGGAGTTTCAATTTGCAGCCATTGTTCCGTGAGTGAGGATGGAGACCAGAGAAGTGAGATAAGAGGATGATGGTCTAATGCTTTCTTTTCCTGGAGGTAAAAACGAAATAGAGAGAATTCTGAGAAGCAAATTGGTGGGTTTCTTATCATCAGGCCTTCCCAAGGGGGTGCTTACCTCTAGCTATTGCAGTATGATGAGTCTAGAACTTGCAAGGTCATTCCAGAGGAGGCGGGTCTGCGTGGAGAACTGAACAAAAAGTCCTATCTCCCTCCCTCATCGATTCCAGAAGAGTTTTCCCACATAACATGGAAACTGAGCCATGTATGTGGGTCAGAAAGCAGTCCCATTATAAAACTTAAAATAGGATGGCAGAACAGGATATTAACTACCCACACAACCTATAAAACCAAAGGCATGGATCTCTTTGTTCTGAAGCCACATAAGCACCTCACATTTCATTTAAAAGTGCAGACGAAGGAAAATGAAAAGCTTGTGTGTGGCACCTTGTAGAAACAATAACCATCCCTTTAGATCGTGTGGAGCCAGTTCGAATCTCTACTATCTTAACTGTCCAGCTTGTTCATAATGAGGAATGTTCCTAAGGATCAACTCTAATATTAATTGTGATATTAATGATGATACTAAGCATAAAACCTAATATATTTGTGCCCTTACAATTTGCCAGTATGAATATACAGTATGAAGCCTTGTACATGAATTGTTGCATTTAATTCCCAAATGAAGTTGTGAATCAGATTTACATATTGTCTGTGTTTTAGAGATAAGAGAGAAATGAGCAAAGACAAGGACACACTACAGTCATGCCATTTTTACAAAGTGCTTGTTATGTTAGGTCATGTTTGAGGAAGCAGAGACAAAAGCAGTGAACAGAATACAGAGTCCTGCAGCTGTAGAGCCTACACCAGGCAGATGATACACAAAGAAGTCACGACAGAGTTGTGTTCTACCAAAATGCCAGTGTGCAAGCCATAGCCCATGACGTGAGTGCACCTGGAGACAGGACTTGCACAAGTTAGTTCTGAAAGCTTTGAACACATTGCCTAACAGAAAGAACTAGGCGGGGTAATTGCTTATGTGGGCTCCTGGTTTCAGATGGTTCAGATCTTGGTTGCTTATCGTTTAGGTAGAACAACATGGCCATAGAAACATGCTCTTTATATCATTTTCATACAAGCATCAGACAAAGGGAATTCAGGAAAGAACCATGGCCAGATACAATTCCTAAAGAAATGCTCTCAGTGACCAACCAGGTCCTCCAATTATGTCCCACCAATTACTTTGCACCATTTCCCAAAATGTTACAATCTTATTGCTAATCTCTTAATATTGGATTGGAGTCCTCATGACCTAGTCATACTTGGAAAATTCCTCACAGATACACCTGGAGGTGAGCCTTACTAATCATCTAAGCATTTCTCATTCCAACCAGGCTGACATTTAAGGTTAATTATCACAGACATTTAGGACATTAAGATTAAATGAGGTCATAGGCATGGTCACAATCCTCAGTTGATAAGGAACGATGACCTTACAGGAGGAGAAATTCCTTTGAGGCACACTCAAAGGAAAGGTCACATGAGCCACAAGATGGTGGCAATGCACATGCCAGGACAAGAGTATTTCTCAGTATTCCAGTACTAGCTGACCATGATCTGAAACTTCCAAAGTCCAAAAATTCAAGAGATGAGTTTCTATTGTTTATGTCACTCAGTCTTCAGAATTCTTTTACGATCAGAGTTGAACCATACACAGTGTATGTCCTCTGGTGACAAGTGCTGTAGATACTGCTTTAATGTTGCAGTGCTAGGGATGGCCATGTCACAAGACATGGGTGGCATGTCTCTTTCAGGGAAGAAATAGAAAACAAGCAAGTCCTTGGAGAAGAGAGCAATGCAAGGATATTAGACATCTCTAAATAACAGGAAGAGAGCTGACATGACTAGAATATAATGAATGATGACGAAGTACCAAAAGATGAAATGAGTCTAATGCTGGAGTCACACCCATTAAATGGTACTCCCAGAGAGGACTGTATTTGAATACTTTCATTTAGCCTGATCAATCTTACCTATAACTTTATAGGTATGATTTTATTTAATCACTCATTTAAAGAGTTTCCCTCATATACAGTTGAGTTTGGCTTTATAAATCAATTGGAAAAATTTCTCTTTTAATAAGTATAAAAAGTTTACTCATACAATTGACATGAGTGATGTTCTTGGACTCAATTTTGTCTTATTATTTTACATTGTGTATATATTATACATAATTAAAATATGTTTGCATTATATTGATTATACTTTTATCTCTATTAGCAATGTCTTTTTCTGAAAAATTGGGGAAACGTATACAGCATAGTGGTTCTGCTAGCATTACTTTCCTATTTTAGTAATTTTTTGTTTTCTTTCTTAACGTTTTTCTATGTCAGATTTGAAAGGCATTTCTATATTCACTCTTAAGAGACCTATTTTAGTGAGCTTGGGAGGATATCTCAGCAAGTAAAGCACTTACAACACAAGATCTCTGAAACAGGATGGCTAGCTAGACTAGCTAAATCTATGAGGTCTAGGTTCAATTAAGAGAGTCTGCCTCAGTGTCAGGAAGTGGCAAAGAATAACCATCACCAAAATGTGCTTTCTGTGATGTGCCGCTAGAGGTGGTTTGATCAGATTTCCTGTGTTTGATCAAATTTGGCTTGTAGAACAAGCTATTCTTGGGGCTACATTTGTCTGTGTTCATTGGCAATTCTGGCTGTGGGCTTCTCTGTTACCCAATTAGGGGCATGAGAGGCAACAGGAAATCCCACTGTGTCATCTGTTGGGTCACAGGTTTCTGACACACATCACTTTCTTGCCTTCATTCTTCTGAGTCTAATATTTGTTCTCTATGTGATGTTCATGCTTCCAGCTTGATGTAGGTAGGAACATAGAAAAGTGTATCTCCTTTATCCTTCCAGAAGTAGAAACTTCTCCCAGAATTTTATTCTCTCCCTTTCTGAACACACATATATGTAACCCACATATATTATTTATCAGTCACATTGCTAAGGTTTTCCCAGGGGTGCTTTTGTCTTCGAAAGCTCATTCTCTGACATTGAGTTTCACTCTATTGTTGCTCTGCTTTCTATGTTGGTTTTACGATGTGTGGTGATAAATTAATTGCTCAGCCCAAGCTATTCTACCTTTTTACTGGAGGACCTGAAGATTGATTCCTTTGCTCTGAACTCAGTTTATTTCACTAGTCCATATCTCCACATCACCAATACCAGGTCAAACATTCTTAGTTCCTTCCAGATCCCATCACATTTAAATTCAACATTATTTTTACTTCTGGAGCTTTTCAATATTAGTTCCGTGGAGTTGTTATCAACTTGACATAATATAGAAGTACATGAAACATGGCATTCCTATGAGGGATTATCTTGATGGCATTAATTTGGGTAGAAAGAGCCACTCACTATGGGTGGCACATTTCCCATGGCCTGGATCCTATTCTTGGCTAGAGATGCAATGTGACCAGCTGTTTCAAGCTCCCACTACTATGACTTCTCTGCCATTATAGACTTTAATGAGTCAAATAAACCCTCCCTCTCCTAAGCTGTTTGCATCAGAATACTTTATCAGGGTGGTAGGAAAAGAATTGAAGAAGAGTACTATCCATCACTTCAATACTCTTCCTTGGGGATGACAATTATAGGAATGTTTGACCTTGCTTGACACTTGCTTTTGTACTTTAATCACTTTCCCTCAGAGCCTGTTTAATTTGTGATTTCTGTCATTTTAATGGTTTGAATTCTGATATTTTTGTCAATGCTCTTCATTAAATTTTCATTTGATTCTTTTTCCATGGGTACTTGATAGTTGAGTGTTTAATATGTATACAATATTGTCCATGTCTGTACTTATTTTCCAATCGCTTCTTGTTTATTGATTTTTTTTTGCTAGGTATTTTTAGGAGGTTCATTCTTTGACAATGTTGTGTATGTGTGTGTTACATTTTTGGGTCATACTTACAACACATTTTTTATCTCCTTTCTTGCGGTAAACATTTTCTTACCAACAGGTCTCTTTCTTTTTTGATGTATTTAAACTCACTAAATTTAATTTCAGTTGCTTGCGTGAGCATGACGCAACTCATCAGTGGCTCTGCCACTGAAGAGAAGGATAACATTTCCTTCCTGCACTGTAGTTATTATGATTCACGGAGGGTTTTTTAGTTTTGCTTTCATATCTCTCAGCTGACTCTCTTTGGAATGCTGCTTTATAGATGTATAGAGTTTCCTTTCACATTTGGTTGGATTTTGTCATAAGAACTCCATCAACATATGTTTATTTTTTCTCACTTTCTAATTATGTATAGTAGTTTAAGTAGATGTGGCTGCTTGCCCTTTGTATTTTTTTTTTTACTGGTTTCTATCTTTTTTACTTTTTTTTTTTTTTAGAATTTTTTATTTCACATCTTAAGCACAGATGAGGGCTATGCAGGAATTCCTCTATCTCCTATTTATAACTGAATAAAAGGCTATGATATCTCTGTTTCCTACAACAGAAAAACAACCATGTGTATACTTCTTTGTTCTACTCATGATCCTGTGTATTTTCTTTTGAGAATGTATGGAGTAAAACTGAAATCAAGACTTCATTTTTTTTTTAAACCAAGAGGTCTTCTCCCCACCCTATCTTATTTTAGATGCCAGAGCCAACTCTTCCTACCAGTTCTAACCTGTAATCAGCTACAGGGTTAATGAAAAAACATTCAATGATCCCAGTTATCTAGATTGTACTGTTGTTTTTATTTTCCACACAAGGCATCATGTTTTCAATGATTTTTGTGTATTTATGATTGTTGACTTTGATTCCATGGTAGCCACTGATGTCTCATTTGACAGCAGCATTGGTATCAATGGTGCATTAACCATGAGGCAAAAATTAATTTCATGCAACTAGAGCCAAACTCTTGGGAGCAGATGCACATATTCACTAAGGTTAATTAAGATCAAACACTGCTTATGAATCCCAGTTACTATTCTTTTCACTATTTGACATATCAGAAATCCTTGGGAAATATTACTCAGGCTACTCAACTTCCGTTAATCAGCAAACAACTATGAATGGGTTAGTTGAAGTTACAGAGAAGTATTCTAAGCCATTCTATGTAAAGATCTTTATTGACTGAGGAGACATAACATAATATATGTTGTTATTGGAGTGGAGTCAAAAGAAAGAAAGGTTAAAATCTTCTTGGATAAGTCAGAAAAAGCTTCATGACAGATATAACCAGCCAATTTTTAAGTGGATGAATTTGGGTATTTGTCAATCAACTTATTTCAGTATCTAAAGAAAAAAAACAATAAAAAGAAACCATCAATATACATTCCGTTCATTTTCAAATGATAGTTTTAGCTTTGGGAAAGTAACAATATTCTAGGGATACACATTTGTTAATTTGGAAAAATACTAAAACTATAGGCCAGTGGTAAGGTGCTTGCCTTGGATATGCAAGGCCTGCGTTCAGTCCTCAAAACTGAATATGTCTTATCAGTTATCAATATATATCAACTATAGTATTTAAATATATTTACTAATCAAATATATTATACCTATATTTATAAATTATAATGTATTAAATTTATATTTATAACTGATAAAATGTATATCAAATATGTGTGTATGATATTTTATATACAAAATAGATATATACAAAATGTATATGTGTATATAGATGCCATTTTATGTACAAAATTAAAAGCCACACCAGTCACAACACCTAATTTTTGGGATAAGATATACAAAGGCTTCAGTTTTCAAAGAATAAATTGGCATCTTCTGTGCTTGGGGAGGCCTAATTCCCAGGTCTCTGTCTTGTGATTCTAGTCAGCACACACATTCAGTGGTAGGGAAAACAGCAAGTTACAGATACTCATGCCTCATTCTTCCAACAACATAAAATCCATATTGAGTTCAATGTTGGTTTGTCTTGCTTTGGTTTATTTACAGGAAGAGGGGGTCCAGTAAAAACTCTGTCCTCTGCCCCATCTGTCCTTTGTCACCTAATTGTGTTTGGATGAAAAACTTAAGAAAGTTACAAGTGAGTATGTTGGGCAGCATCAATGGAATAGTAAGTAGGGTGTGAGCTCATCTCTGAGATAGCCTGCAGTTCAAGGAGTGTGTGGTGTTCCAGGCTCAGGAGCCATTCTGTTCAAGGTCTTGAGTCTAAGCTCTCTGAACATTAAGGTGGATGAACACTGGTACTCGGGGCAGAGGATGTGATTGGAGGAGACCCTTCTCTCTGAAGCCTCGCCTTGTGGAGTGAACTTGTCTGCAGTTCCAGCCTTTCTTCCCATGCTACCTAAGGTTCCTCAAAGAATTACAGGAGGACGTCTGTTTCATCTCAAGTATGTCTAAAACGTAGAGTTTGTGGAAGAAACCTAATGTGAAAACACTCATAAGAATAGCTATCTAAAAAGTACTTAGTAAGAACTGACTATGTGCAGTACACAGGGGAGATATATTGATGGTAAAGGCAGTCTTCACCTTCTTCAAGGTTCTATCTAGGAAGGGAGCTAGATAGGCATGAACACAAATTATAAGTTATCGGATGATTGCAGAGTTCCAGGTAGAAATAAAGATGGTTAAATATAACAAATAGTCCAGTGTAAGTCCCCAGGTACCTCCTGAGCCTCAGCTCAAGCTCTCTCCCACTTGTTCTTTCTGTGCTTTTCCACACGTTGTCTACTGGTTGTTACTCTAAACAGCAGCTGTAAGAAGTCGGATTGCCTCTACCTTCAAACTACCTGTGACACTCCAGGGAAGTCTACTTTTGTTGTTGTTTTGTTGTTGTTGTTTATCCTCAGCTCTTGACTACACTCTCTAAGGTAAGTCACTTTATTTTTACTCCTATTTTCCCGACTTAATTTGTAGGCACATAGTTGTAGGATGGTCAGTGAGAAACAGGACCAGATATTTTTTGAAAGCAGCAAGATTCCACCTATTGCAATGAAGGAGAGAAATCCCACTGCAAACTGAATGGCTAGAGACTTAAAGGGCAAACAGTGAAGGAACAAAGTGTGACTCGAGAAGTGTAGATGACACTGGAGTCATGGGGTGGGGTATAGAGAAATGGAAAATTACAGAGGACAGAAGCAGAGACTAACGAAAATGCTTTGGCAGTGTGTGTTGGGTCAGTGTACATTTTGCAACTTGGAGGAATTGTTTCCTGGGCCTGATGTCACCTCTCAGGGAATGGACTGGGGCAGGTAGAAGCCTGGCCAGGTGCTTGGTAAAGTTATAAAGTTTGGCCAGATCCTTTGTGTACATTGTGTAACAAATGCTTCGTGTTCGTTGTCTGTTTCCTTTTTAAGATAAATGTTTAGGTTAATGTCTGTTCATAGCTTCTTCCAAAATTAGACAAACCTAAGTACATTTTAATTTCTCCCTTCCCTTTGATCCATTCTCAGCTATTCTACTTGAATTGGAGATTTGTGTTTTAGATATCGTAGTAAACTAGACAGCACAGTCATTACTGATATGTACTTAATAT
The DNA here is from genome assembly GCA_021653895.1 of Mastomys natalensis. Lineage (NCBI taxonomy): Eukaryota > Metazoa > Chordata > Mammalia > Rodentia > Muridae > Mastomys > Mastomys natalensis. Next base: position 886,421 of record JAJTUV010000033.1, read on the forward strand.
ATTCTTTTTTCTCCATTTATTGTATATTTTCAACTTAGATCTCCTTGGGTTTGTTCTCCTAAGTACCTTTTTAAAGAATTCTCTTATTTGTCCAAATTCCAGATATACACCTATTTAGATTGAACAACAGTCTGCCTGGGTTTAGAGTTCTCATAAAAATGCATGGTTTTTTCTTACATCTCAGGTGATGAATGAGAGGATTTATGCCTACTCCTTTGTAGGTAAACATTTAAATTTATTTTACTTATGTGTGATGAATGTGCATGTGCTTAAGATATATGAGCATGTGTGTATGTGCATGTGTGTTCATGTGTGAGTGTATGTACTAAACACTTGCTGTGGTGTATGTAGATGTCAGAGAACAGCTTCAGCTATTGGTTCATGCCTTTCACCTTGAGATCAGGATCTCTCTTTGGTTCTCCACTGCTGTCTCCACCAGGGTAGCTGGCCTTGACCTTGAAGATTTTCTTCTGTTCTCATCTTCCTTCTCACTGTAGGAGCACTGAAGTTGCAGAAGTATGCTCACTCACCTGGGGTTTATGTGGGCTCCGAGAATTCTAACTGAAGTCTTAACCACTGAGCTATCTCCCCAGAAAAGTAAGTAAACTTAAAAAACAAAAACCTATTTTCTTGTCTTTATAAAGTATCTTTGTATTTCTTCTTTTCCTTTGCTGGTCTGAAATTTTCTACAATCTGTGTAGGTGTCAGCCATTCATATTCCTTCTAGTGGCATCTAATAATCTCTTTAAATCTGAAAGCCAAATTCTTTGTAAATCTACAGTTTATTCTGTTTTTATCTGCTTATTTACACTTATTTTGTGTTCTTCTCAACCACACACACACACACACACACACACACACACACACACACACACACTGTCTTAGGACCTCTAGACACTTAAACCTTTGTCATTTTACTTTGAATTCTTGGCAACATGTTCCAAAGTCTTCCAGCTACACATTCTCTCTGCTAGCTCTGTGCATTCTGGTGCTCATCAGAATGACAGCTTTTTCTTTGTACCAACAATTCCATACATAAATGATCCTGTCTTGATTCTTCCTATTTGAAGTCAATGTCTAATAATTTGAATTCCTTAGTTCTTTAAGAACAAACAAACTTTGGTTGAGTTTTCTAACTGGTGTTGAGACTGATGATCTCCAAAAAATTAATGATTCTTTGTTTGAGGCCACATGCCTTTAATCCCAGCCATCAAGAAGGAAAGGAAATGTGGATCTTTGTGACTTCAAGGCCAGCATGGTTCTACATATTGGGTTCCAAGATAGCCAGGATTATATAGAGAGAACCCTGTCTCATAAAAGCAAACCAGACAAAACAATACAACAGGAAGTTATGTCTGTCTGCTTGAGAGCTACAATACTCAGTGTGCTGCTAATGATGAGGCATCTGAGAGAGAATACATGACTCAGTGCAATGATGTGTAGCATTCTGGTCATAGCTAATTTTTGTTTTCTTGAGTATCACCAGCCACTCAGACGGTTATTCTAAGTCTTAGTACCTCCACTTTTAACTCTTGAGTAAAGACGATATTCTTCTGGCTTTCACAAACAGACATTTTGTTGATGATTCTGGGGTTGAGGCATGTAGGCCACTATTCTAGCCACTGTGGTATTTCAGAAATCACCTTGGCTGTGGAGGGCTCCCTGGAGGTTCATCCTGCTGCAGAATCCAGTCCTGAGCCTAAATTTCAGTATTCAAAGACACTCCCAAGTGAAGCAACAGCCTCCTGGGTATGCTTAGAACTCCAGCTCCATCAATTATACATCTACCATCTGCTGCAAAGCTCTACAGAATTCTTTATCATGTCTGGTCTATGTAGAGTAGCCCTTCTCATTTTCCACCCCCGTTATGAATAATTTTAGTTCATGTGTTTAGAGTAGGGAATTTTAGCAGATGCTTCATTTATCATTTTAATATCATATCCTGTCCTATATTTAACTTGCAAGTGTGCTCTTGATGCATAGCTGCATGAGAGCAGTGTACATAAGAATACACACACACACACACACACACACACACACACACACACACATATTATATATATATATATATATATATATATATATATGCAGTCTTTCTGAACATCTTTAAGCATGCTACAATTAAAATGATGGAAAAGTACCAAAAAAGCATGGCATTCTTGGAAAGGGTATTTATAGATAGCTGTATTTAGAAACATTCTGAACTTGTAAATGGAAACCTTCACTATCTAAATCTTGGTAGGGTAAAGCACACCATTAATCCCAGCACTTAACAGGATCCTTGTGAGTTCAAATCAAGCTTGGTTTAGTATGCTCTAAACCAGACAGGGCTACACAGTGAGACCCTGATCTCCAATCAATCAAACAAAGAAGTCTACTTTATCTAGATGAAACTTAAAAACATTGATGGAATGGTAAACATAGTGTGGCCTCCTCCATGAAGCTGTGATTACAAAAACATCAGTATACTTTCCTTTCTGAAATGGCTCATATCTTGAGGAAAATCAGACCATAGTGTTCTGGGCATCCTGTTGGCCAAGCAGAACAGGTAAAAGGAAGGAACACAAGACACTGCTGTACTCAGCATGGTCTCTACAGTATTTTCAGTATGTTACTCAATATTCCAATATAGTCTATTTATTTGATTTGACCAATCATATCAATTGTTTTGATGTCATTGAATTTGGTATTTTCCTTTTACAAATAAGAAAGCATGGGCTGATTTTGATGCAGTGACCTGTCAAGTTTCATTGCTATTCTTGACTATGAAGTAGAAATGGTTGGCAAGGTGAATCTCTTAGTGTCTGAGAAGGACACAGACAGGGTGCTAAAGTAAGATAATTATGAACTGATTTACAAAGGTATGGAGGATGTGGTAATGGTGGAGCAGTCATAAGACCATGTTGAGGGACCTAGAAAGAAGTGGTCACTTTGTGGGTGTTATTCTCTAAAATTCCATCCATCTTGGAATAATGTTTCTAATGAATTTAATGTAATGCCTAGAATTATAAAAGAACCAATAGTATTAAAATCTCAGGAAGAAAGCATGTAAATAAAAAGTTTGTAATGTACTGATAGACACCCTTGTTACTAACACCCAAATCGACCAAGAACCAGAGGTGGGTATAATAACCACTGCAAATGCACAGCAATTATGAGCATAAGGCACACCTTGAATGACTGAAATGGCTGTGCCTTTTGAAGTGATATGGCAGGGTCCACCAGGGTGACCACAGGCACTTCCGGTTTAGGCCCATGTGTGGTCAGGCTCAGTCACTGAAGGAAACTCAGTTTGAATAAGACATTGGTGATTATAAACACATGCTTTTTAGTTTCTCTAGTAAAGTTCACAGAACTCTTGAAGTCAGTCCATCCACAGATGTCACAATACTAACTCCTTGTCCACTGGCAAGCAGAAGGAAAGAGTCATATGAAGTCACTTGAGAGGAGCAGCCACTTTTTGGTGAAGGGATACAAGCCATCTAAAGGAAACATCACAGGTGGGAAGAGGGTAGGAGATCATCAGGTACTCACACAGTATGGCTTCTACAGTGGTTTAAGTATGTTAGTCAATATTGCAGTGCCTTCTGCATGAAGTCTAAGTTAGGGTATTGGGAGACTTGTCTCTGCTGCAGCTTCTTTTCCTTATAGATGTCTTTTTTCTCCCTGTGTCCTTACACGATTTTCCCTTTCAACATGCCTGAGCTTTCTTGACCAAGAAATGACCCCTTCTAATTACTTTCTTTTATTTTAATTATCCATATAAAGGTCCTGTTTCCTGTAATAGTCCCATGCATTAAGTACTGAGGTATAGACTTCAGCATAAGGAATTTGGGGGATACTATTTGGCTGACAACAGAGTGGATTCTGGTAAGATCATGGATTCCCTAGTCTCACCAAGAATGTTCAACCTTCATGGGTTTAGTTCTAAGAATTCTTAATAAGCCTTTATCTGCTTCACAAACCACACAATAACACACACTTATCCTGAAAATCACTAATCTAACCTTGAGTAATTCCAGTGGGAGAAAATATTGAAAATCTAGGGCCAAACCCCAAAGAGAAAAATATCTTTCCTTAAAACAAAATTCCCTTACAGTCCTCTTTTGCTTCACTCTTGCTATATGATTACATTATTAATGACATTAACCAACTACTAAACGTTATGTGCTCTTTATTTTATTGATACAATTTCACTATATAGCCCAGGCTGTTTTCAAATGGATTCTTTTCCTTAGCTTCATCAGTGCTGGGGTCAGAGCTGAGATCACCTTACCTGATTGGTGTGATAGCTCTGTCATTGGAGAACCTTGAATGCAGTTTCTTGAGGTTCACCTCAGTCCTATTTATTAGGATTGAGAGTTGGGCCTTGGAAGTAAACAGATGACACTCAGGAACTTAAGTTTCACATCTCCAAATAAGCAGCTGCCAAATACTCAGGGTTTCCACATTTTAATTATAGTGATGATAATATATAAATGTAAATACATGTGTACATGAAAACAGGACATATACAGAAGATTTACAAATAGTATATTTAAATGTATTTTATGTCTAAAACATAGACATTTATAAAAGTGCATATGTTGTTATTATAGTTCTTAGATCATTGGATTACAGTGAATATTAAACAAATCAAGATATTTTACGGCTCTGAAAACAATGGACTAGACAGATGGCTCAACAGTTAAGAACACTTGCTGCTCTTCTAGAGAACCCAAGTTTGATTCTCAGCACCCACATGACCTCTCACTCCATTTTCAAGGAACCAAATGCCCTCCTTTACCCAACCCCAGGCACCAGGCATGAAACGTGATAGACAGTCAGGCAAAACATTTACATACACTTTAAAAAGCTGTGAAATGATAACCACCATTTGATGAATGTGTATTGCCTGGCCCAAAACTGAGATTGAAAGGTACAGTGCAGATCATGATGACATTCATCACACACCACAGGAAGCACCAACTCACTGTGACAGGGGCACAAGAGAGGAGAGAACAAGGTATCATGAAAACTCAAGAGTGAACATTCATGCAAGCCAGGAATGTTCTGTGGAACTAATGATGTCTTTGCTAACCTCAAAGAGAACAGCAAGAATGAAAGAAGACAATGAATAACTTCACAGGTTCAGGAATGGCATATGATATACCCACGGTGGGAGGAAGAACAGGCTCTTGCAGGGAACCAAAGGAGGGCCCTACGCTGGGAAAAGAAAGTATGGTGAAAGACAAAACCAAAAGCTGGAGCAATGGTGGCAAGCAAGCCCTTAGTTTCCAGTGGGCTGGGTCTGCCTTCAAAGACAGTGATTCATGTGGGAAAGCAGGTTAGAGCTGCGTCTGGGAAAGGTGAGGATTAATGGTGTTCTCTGTGTTCCTACTCTTGTAAAAAAAAAAAAAAATTAATAGTGTGACTGTCTTCGGAAGGCCTGGCACATGTTCCTAACTCGGTCTCTTATTTAATTAGCTGCAGAAGACACGGGCACCAACTTGATTTCTATCTCCACCTTACTTTGTGAGTCACTGTGGGAATTCTGAGTAGACAGTCTTTGTCACTGTGCAGCCCTCCCTCTGATGAGGCATCAGGAGAGGCAAGGTAGAAGCTGTAGGTGCCACCAAGACACTTTGTCAGCTATGCCTTCTCTCCTCTTTGTCTTTTCTTCTATTTTTCTTCTTCCATTTTTTCACCCTTCTTTCTAAGTCTCCTTTTGATTAATCCCTTCAGTGAGATACAGAGAAGTAATGGTTTCCAGCTCTAGGTGACAAATTGAAATTCAGAAGCAATAAACTACTATTAAGTACTTCCCGCCTACTGTTATCATAACTCCTCTGTCATTTCCATTTAATAGATAAGGGAAGTGATTTTAGGAAATAATGGACATTCTGCTTCTCTGTGTTCCCTTCTTTGGGAGAGGACACATGGCCGATTTTCACCAACAGAAAGTAAGTGGAAGTGATGGTTCACATGTTGCCCACTCTTTAATATTTTACTTTATTTTTTGTGTGTAGTATATGAGTGTACCTTGAAAACAGAATGTCTCCTTAATTACTCCCCACCCTCTCCACTGTGTGTTTTGAGACAGGGTCTTTCATGAGCCCAGAGCTCACAGTTGACTATACAAGCTCTAAGAATCGGTGTTTCTCACTCCTCTAGGACTGAAGATGCACATTCATGCCACCACCCTTGGGTTTGATGCAGGTGCTTAGGATCCAAATCCAGCTCCTTGTTCTTGCATGGCAGTCATTTTGCTGACAGACCCATTTATTCCTAACTTTCTAGCCTGTGTTTAAACACATATGAGGTTTATCCACTGACTTTTCCTTTATTGTTTAACTAGATTTAGAGGACCCACTAGAGGACTCCAGAACCTGTAGAGAAGGCCAAGATGTTTAGAGTAAGATCCCTCAATTTTCAATACTGTCCCCAGGCTGCCACTAACTTACAGTGACCCACAATGTGAACTAATAGGCTTCATAGCTTATGCCACTGAGCTTTGGGGTTATTTATTATAGCAATTAGCTGGAGCAAGATCTCTGTCAGTAAACTAATCTTTGCCGAACATTTATCACCAATGTCATCAGTAAAACCCACAGTGCCAGTGGCACAGGCTGCACAAGTGATTGGACACGAGAAAGACGGCTCCCCACAGGATTCCCAGAGTAGGTAAATTTTGAAGGAGGGGCAAACCTTGAATGTTGCCCTCAACCATAAGGCAAAGGCTTCTCAGGAGACAACATCCTTGCTCTAGAGATGGCTCTAGAGACAGACATGCCATAGTTTGTCTGAGATCTGATTTTTCCCAAGTGAGTGGCCTTAAGCTTTAGTTTTTCTATCTTTAAAATATGAAAAAAATACATCCCCTGCAAAGCTTTTTTATTCAGTTAAAGGATTCCTATTAAGAACGCACACTAAGTCGTTGTTGTTACTATAAGTCTTTCACTGGCTGAAGCACAACTAGATTTTTTTTCCCATTAATTACAAGCATTTTCTACACTATTGGACAGGAGAATAGGCACATTCATCTCAGTTTATTTTTCCCAGAATATAGTTAAAATTTGAATCTATAGTTTGCTACATAAACTCTACTCATTTAGGGTTTCACCTAACACAGTCTTCTTATTTTGATTTACAGATTGTTTCATTGTTAAAGAAGAGATTAGATGATGGCCTTGACCATAGGTGCAGTTTTTTCTGACAAGTTTTTGTGCAGACTGATATTTAGATCTCTGAAACATTGTAGTTATAAGGATCTTGGAAGGCATCAACTCAAACCATGTGTACTGTGCTCTCTCCTCCCCTCCATCCATCTCTTTCTCCACTTCGCTCTCCCCTCCCCTCCTTCTTTCCCTCCCTTTATATCTCAAAAGGGACAGAGACACAGACATACATACACATAGAGATACATACACAAATGCACACAAACACACACAAATACATATATACACATACATAAATACACAAACATGCATACACACAGAGAGGTATCCAGAGACATACTACATAACACAGAGACTCACTCAGACACAAACACACACACACAGAGAGACAGAAGAGAGAGAGAGAGAGAGAGAGAGAGAGAGAGAGAGAGAGAGAGAATGGTTTAGAGCTATAGTAGTTGGAGTTTGTGGCCCAGGTCTCTTGTCACTGGGGTGAAGTTCAGGTGTGGAGCAAGTAGTGCTGCTGTGCAAAAATATGTGATTCACTGCAAAATGTATTAATCATTCAACAAATTGTGTGGGGAATGAGCTGCTTTGGAAAGCTGAGTTTTCGAAGTAAATGATCAGAGAAGACACTTCTCTCTCGCTCTCTCTCTCTCTCTCTCTCTCTCTCTCTCTCTCTCTCTCTCTCTCATCCCTAAAATTAACAGTTCTCTCTGGTCTTGTCAGGACAGTCCAGTGAGCATAACTGAGTGTCTCTATCTAGCAGTGTAAGAAATATAAAGGTTCATTTAGTCCAACTTTTCATTTTTCAGATGAAAAAGCAGGGTTCCTCATCATCATACAATGATATTCACCGCAACACAGGCTAGACACCTGTCAAACAACCTTGAATGGAACATAAGTTCTATAGACAGAACTAAGCCTGATTACCTTTTCCTCTGAGCTTATAGTTAAGTTGCATTCCCAGCCCCTTGGCCGGTGGAGTTGAACACATGACTGAATTCTAGCTAGTGAACTGTGAAGGAAAATGCTAATGCTACACTTGATCTTCCAGGCTCTTTCTTCTAACCAGCTGACTGGAGGTAAACCCAGAAGCCATCAGCCAAGGTTCAGAAAGCACCAGATGAACAGAGCTCGGGAACTGAAATCAATGCATGGAAGAGAGGCACGAGCTGATGCTCATTTTGGAACATCAACAAGACAGAAGCTCCTACCATGCCTTGTTCATGGTACAGGAAGAGATTTGTTAGCTAGAGCTCTCAGTACATCCTTAGCCAATGCATTCCTTAATAATGACAAGGTTATGAGATGCAAGGCACTGTGATCAAAGATAAGATCTTAGGTTGGTGTGTAGAACACACCCATAATCCCAGCACTCTAAAAGAGGAAACAGAAGGATTGCAAGTTTGAGGCCAATTCAGGCTACATAACAAATTCCAGGTCATTCTGGGTGACCTGATTAAACCCAGTCAAGAACAACAACTCAAGAGATATGATCTCATTCCTCAAAGAGTTGAGACTGGAGAAAATGATCTGATGAGCTTTCAGTCTTGCTCCATTCGAGCCTTGCACAGGGGACGTTTGTACCGAGCCTTTGTTCCCATAGAAATGTATATGGAAATATCAAGGTTGATGTTGAATGGTTTGACAGAGAAACCACACTGGGGAAATGGAGCGCTTTGAAATCAGGTCACCTAGAAAAAAAAAAAAACTCTACAAAGTCAAAGCTGAAATGAAGCTAGCAGTTTTTAGAGACTTCTCCCAGCCTGAGTTACTGAATTCTCTTCCTACAAAAAAAAAAAAAAAAAAAACAACCAAGAAAGCACTTCTTTCTGTCTATATCTCTTTAAAGTTTGTTTGAATATCTCACTATTTTTTGTAGTTCACACATAGATCTCAAGTTTAAGTGGCCTTTTTATAACTGCAGCTGGAACAGGAAAAAAAAAAGTCACCCAGCAGCTTTTAAATGCCATGGCTCTCATCCAGCAGGAGATACCATGGTACAGAGAAGTTAAGCAGGAAGAAGATGGAGAAAATGCCTAATTATTAGCTTGCTTTAAAGATAAATCTGTTCTAAGCAGATCCTTCTTGATTAAGGAGAAAAGTTTCCCATTGTTCCCTAAGTCATGTAAATTTCCCTGTCGTGACTTCTATCTGATGTGCTCACTGTTTTAAAGGGCAGCCACCAACAATCCATACCATACTTAAGCACATTTGAAGGGCATTAACATGCCCTTAGCATATTTTGCCAAAAAGTATGCACAAAACTTAAGTATCAAAGAAACCTATATGATAGGAATCCCTCCTTCCACCTTTAAAGAACACAAAACACAAATGGTTAAGAAATTACAAAAAGGGCCATCAGTGTAAATATTGGAACAAAAAAAATGGAATAAGAAAAGCTTATTCTGCCTGTATCATGCTGCCATCAAGATGCTTAGAATCAACATTCACCTGCTGATGTTCTTAACTCTTCAGAACTTTCCCAGTGTTATCATTTTTAAGACACTTTGCACAGTGGCGAGCATGTAGTTTCTCATTCAGAATCTGCATCTCAGCACACACCGAATCATCTTGTGCCTGTTTAAGTCCTTTCCTCTGTGTGAGATTGTATTTCCCTGATTTAAAACCAAAAACCAAAAACCAAAAACGTGTGCATGTTGATTCTCAACCCATCACCCATGTGCATATGAATGAACTTGAGCAAGACCCGTGGGTACATCCATCCGCCAAGCATACTTAGTAAGGTCTACTAGCACCTACACCACTAAGCTCCAAAGAGAATCATTTGAAACTGGGACATTAGGAAGAGCACAGCAATGATTTCCGCAAAGGAAGGGTGAAACATTGTGTTTTGAGATAACCATACTATTTGTATGTCCATATCACGCAAGGTTCCAATCTCTTCAAACCTCATATTTGAAATAATCTCAACTCCTGCTTTATACTAGTTTCTCTGGTGTCTATGAGTGAGACCAAAGCTGCTGTGTTGAGTGCTAATGCATATGTAGGGCATGGTCTTTTCTAGTACTATTTCATTATACTTCTGGTATGGTATCATGCACTCAGCTTTTACAGGATAGCTGAGGTACTACAGGTCAAGGTAAGTCCATTCAGACCCTCAAACAGGTGAGGGAATGTGTGGAATTTTGCCAGGTTTAAAAACTGAGCAAGGAAATAGATGTAGACCAGAAGGGGTGACATGATGGGAGCTATGAGACGTGTCGAAGCTTCCCTCATTTCTCTATGTTTTGTATGAGCCCTCCAGGAGCAGTTTCCCTGGATTTTATTTTCATTTTATCAGGTTAGTCACCACATGGCCTCCTTTCCAGAGAGTCAGACCACACTTGCTCAACCTCTGTTGTGGCCTTGCACATAAGGCTTCTAGACTCTCTAACAAAATATACACAGTATAAATACTGGCTGTATTTCTTTTCTCCTTCACTTTATATGATAAAGGCCTTTCTTAAATGATAAAGAAAAACTGGTATTTAGAATATATTTGGTGTCTTTTGAGGGTAGAAAATTTATTTGCAACATCGTGACAAATTTGTAAGAAAGAACTGAAAGCAACTTTCTTCATGGGAGAAATTAGAGAGCAAGGTCAACAATCCATGACAGTCCTGCTGGAGGATGGGACTCAAGGCCAGTGACATCATTAAGGTCATTTCAGATCCTGTTATTCTGCTTCTCTAATGATAAGTTCACATCATTTCCAGAATCCTCCACCTGTGATTCCTTCTCCCACACTGGTGAGAAGACGAAGCTTGAATGACCAAGTGCACTCTCAGGTGAACCTCAAGGTTAAATGAAATTTCACGTGGAAGATGTGAGATATCAAACAGTGCATGATCTGTCCTTCTGTCCTTAATATCAAAGAAGATTCCATGAGGGTTAAAGCTGCCCATCACATTCCCAAACTCATGACATCACCATTAACAAGAGATGTGTTTCAGAGACACAGTTAGTGGCAAGAAACCGGAAAATTGAAGACATAAGTGACTTGAGCAACTCAGAGGCACTTTCTAAATAATCATGGGCAGGACTAAGAACCGGAAGTTATACAGTGTGTGAGCTAAAAGGAAGAAAGAGAAGAGGTGGGGCTTAGGGATAGGCATACCCACCAGTGAGAACTTCATTCTACTACAACTTCTTATAGAAAAATAGGATCTTTGGGCCAAGTAAGTTAAAAGTGTTACCTCTGCTTTTATGTATATCCTATAAAATAAACAAAGGCCTCAGTTACACAAAGCTTCAAAACTTTACTTAATACAGAGTCTTTCAAGCGTTTTGTCTTCAGAAACTTTTCTATCTCCCATAGCTGCAACCCAGGTTTCTGTCACATACACATTGAGAAGTGGTGCTTTTCAAGTTCAGGAAAGTGTGTGTGTGTGTGTGTGTGTGTGTGTGTGTGGTGGTGTGTGTGTGGGTGTGTGTGTGTGTGTGTGTGAGAGAGAGAGAGAGAGAGAGAGAGAGAGAAACAGAGAGACAGAGAGACAAGAACAGAGAGACAGAGACAGAGAGATGACCTACATTTGTCAGGGACAGAGACCTACCATCATACTAGCATTTGTATCACGTGTAAAAAGTTATTTTGCAATACCCTTACTGAGGATTATTTAAAAATAAAACAGTGTGCACGGAGACTAGCCTGAGAAGAAAGTTACCAATGTCAGCAACTGACTTTGGAATGTGCTACAAACCAGCTGAATTGATTGTTAAATGGATAAAGGTGGATGGAGCAACGGATAAGAAATCAGACATGGTAGGATGTGAATATTAGACTCTGTAGAGTAAGTACACTGGGTCTTTGCTGTGATGTTTTAGAAAAAAAATTTAATTTTTTGAAAATATTTTGATAAACATTGAAAAATGAGACTATGTACTCCATCAGCGCTGGCAGGAATTACAGCTTGAGAAGAGATGGAGCAACCTGTAGTTCCTACCTGTTGATCTTGTACCAAGTGCTTTCATGAATATTCTGTCTTCAACCAGCACTCACAGAAGTTTGGGAATTATAAACTTACCCTAGGACTTCATTAAGGTATAGCTTGACAGTATTCCTTCTCGATAAGCCCCATTATTATACTATGTGTAGACTGAGCTAGTGAGGGTTGCCTTCTGTACACTCTATTCTTTACACAGGGAAATGTATCCAACACTCACTGGGAATTCGTCCCTTTTATTCTGCCCTCATCTCCCCAGCCCCATCTCAGTCAGATTTCTGTTTATGTGATGAAATTTGGGTGAGAATCAACTTTCAAGGAAGAAAGCTTTATTTTGACCCAAGACTTTCGGAGGTTGAAGTCCAAGGTTACTTTGGTACACCATGCATACATGCAGGCACTTCATCTCAGAGAGTTTTGCTTATCTCAGGCACCAGGAAATCAAACAGGGAGGAAGAGACCAACATCCCAAGGTCCCCCTTGAAGGCAAGCCTCAACTAACCCAACCCAACTCCATTCTAGTAGGATTTACGTCTTAAAGGTTCCAACTCCTATTCTCCCCATAGCAATCTGCACTCTGGTGACCAAGCCTTTAATGTGTGAGTCTAATTTAAAGGATAGTTCAGATACAAAATACAGTGTTGTTATTATTTGTCAGCTTCTGGTGAAAGTAGAAGTGAGGTGAGCTATCCAGCCCTTGAAAAGCTACAATTTCCAGACAGGCATAAGAGATGAGTACTGTGCGTGGCTTGCCATGATGGAGTCAGGACTGAGGAAGAGTTAAAAGCTGAAAGGCCAGTGGAGGGGACAATTAAGAAGAAAGAGGTTTGTGGAAAAAAAGTTATGGGGATTTGTGGGAAGAACTTCAGTGATCTGAGAGAAACAGTATTGAAGTCACTTTGACTTCTTTGGTTTTGGAGAGTGTTTTTAGATGTGACATTTCTCTGCCCTGCCTTTTAATGTTGTGGCCCAGCAACAGACACTATTACTGCATAACCCTCAGAGGGAGGTATATCTCAGAGAGATCTTCTGAATCAGGGTTTTACAACCTTCTTTACATGGGGAAGGATCCAGATCATTGGATCAGATTCTGGTGGAATGACTCAAATATTGGAACAAAGCCAGAAATGGTGTGGGACAGACATCGGTTCTTCTTATACATATGCAAACACCGGGAGGTTACCCAATTGCTCTCCACATTAGCTCATGATGTCAATCAAAACCATCCCAAGTGCAGAGACATCTGACTGCTTATTCTGGGATTCCAAGAAAGGACACTATTATTGTTTGGCTCTTAAAGCATTCCCGCTGGCTCGTGCATTTAAATATTTGGTTCCCAACTTGTGACACTGTTTCAGGAGGCTGTGGAACTTTGGAACTTGTGACCTAGCTGGCTGGTGTAGGCTAGTAAAGACCGACTTTGGGCATTAGAGCCTAGATCTGCTTCTATCTGTGTCTCTGGTTATTGAGTAGCCAGGAGCACAAATAGCAGTTGCACATTCCAGCCACCCTCTGGGAGAAACCGATAGCAGTTCCAGAGACATCTTTCCTCCCTGCATTATTTCTTCCAGTTGTGTGTCACAGTGATGAGGCAGGTAATGGACACAGATGTGAATGGGCAGTCCACTGAGTGCCTAAAATATGTCATTGGCAGTCTCAAAATCAGGAGAAGACTTTTGTGACATAAGCCATTATGTAAACAGACCAGCGTGTAATTGATGACTGTTTCAGCCCTGAAGTCTCCAAAGAGCAGTGAGACTGTAGCCAATAAAAGTCCATGGCTTTATAACTTCATGTTAAGCCTGGAATTTAGGACTGTGTGTTCAGTATGTTCTTTCTTTAAGCCATCCACCTCCATCACAAGCCGTCACCCACTCATATAGTCAAAGGTTTCTTACCATTGGTTGTGTGGGTTACATTAATTAACTGTTTGGCCATCTCTCTGACTCAAGTCCTTAGAAACCTTCCCTAAAATTAAACTGAATTTTCACCCCCTGTAGTCCTAACCAGGTCAGAAGACTAGGATGGATTTTACCTGTTTGCTGAGAGCCTGCTACTGCAAACCATTACCGTTGCTATTGGCAATACATTACTGTTCTTCACACAAGCTCGAGCTTTATAAGAAACAAACAGATACAAAATATATCAGCTAATACAGTTCTTTAGAGAAGTCAGACAACTAAAGCTGAGGTGGCCACACAGCTAAGAAATATGTAGCCACAGAACTCTGGTCCCCATCAGCACAACGACAGATGCTAAATGCACTGCTTAAACCCTCATAGGTTGCTTATGAAAGTAGATCATGCCCATATTGCTTTCTCTTTCTCCTGATAGGCTGAAAGAGGGTACATGTGTTCTTTTGGAGACTATTAGCTTTTCATTCAACATTGGAGGTTTCTGAATTAGAATACCTTGGTCATGTACTGTGCCAGTGTGGTTTCCCTAGAATAAGAGTCTGAAACAAGGCTAAGTGGGTAAGTAATCAAATTTACCAAAGAACATATGATATAATGTGAGAGCATACAATATATGTCATAAAATTATCAATACTTCATTCACACATTCATTTGGGAATCATTTTGCTATATTAGAAAACCTTATAACTTGAATATCTTGGGTTTACATGTGACACCAACTGCCTGCAAGTTCTTATCACAGTAGGAGTTCATGGAGTAGAGAATATTAAAGTTAAATTTATACTGTAGTTAAACAAAAAAGTCGCAATTTTTACTTTTCAATTTTTATTTTATGTTATCAGAATGTTTATACTAAAAACTATGTTATTTCTTTAATTCAAATGTCCTTAATTGCATGAGATATATAAATACTAATTATATAGAAATATGATATTCAACTTTATCTGGGTTTTAAGGTAATTAATTTCCTAAGCCCAGCAATCCAAGGCTTAAATCCCTTAAACTGTCTAATCAGCAATGGTGGTGTGTGTGTGTGTGTGTGTGTGTGTGTGTGTGTGTGTGCCCCCGAGCACACATTTCCATTTCTTGCTTCTTCCCTTGGGGTGTCCAGGTGCTGTAAACCAAGCACGAAAGATGCAGAGCCAAATTCTAAGGTTCACATCTTCTCTTGGGATATCTGGACTCCATACATTCCGGGCAGATATACACCAGGCTGGGAAGGATGAAGCAGAACCAGACTTCCTCAATCCACGATTTGTGTCTTTCCTTGGGGTGTCTAGACCCCAGAAAGGATGAAGTGAAGTCAGGAAGGGCAGGGCAGCAGGATATCAGTCCGGCGGTGAGTGCTGGGGGAAGATCTTCTCTGAAGAATTCATTGTTACATCTCTTTACAGACAACATTCATAAAAGCAGCTTGTGCTATTTATTCAGTGTGAACAAGGACTATATACTTGGAAAGTGGGAGGGGTTCCTCTCATTGGCTGAGGCTTAAAGTATTGGGGATACCTCATGGAAAAGCATCCTAGGAAATTGAACCTGTAATGTCACCAGGGATTAGGTGACATTTCTCAGGTAGAGTGTGGGGAATGGAGCTCCCTGGATACGGTAGAGAAGAGGAAACCCAGATGGAAAAGGGAGTCCTCCCGTTTTGGGTCAAGCTCAGGGGAGCTATCCGGACATGGAAGACTTCGACATTAAGTGGCATGTGTACTCACATGTGCATAGGAGCCAGAGGTCAACTTCAGGTGTCATCTTTTCTCAGATGCTGCACACCTTGATTTTTGATATAGGACTTCTACTGGCTTGGAGCTATTAAGAAGGCTAGGCTCGCTGGCTAGCAAGCTCCAGGAACCTGTAAAGCTATACACCCCACACAGGGATTTTAGAAGCAAGCCACCAGACCCAGCTTCTTTCATGTTTGTACTGAGAATCGAACTCATGCCTGAATGCTTGCAAAGCAAGGGATTAACTGCTTACCAACTGAGGTCCCTTTCCACTCCCCTTGATCAGCCCTTTTATTTTTAAATCTGTGTATGGGACTCCTATGCCTTCAGTCCCAGAACATAGGCTTTTAATTTTCTAAGACAGTTTTCTCCTAAAGCAGTTGCCTGGAAAGCAAGACGGTCTTTGGAAAACAGAAGAGAAGTGTTTTCACATTTTCTTCACTTGCTGAAACCTAATCCAGGTTACTTGTTCTCTTATCAGACGGTCACCGGCAAGGCATGATGGGTACAGTCACTTGATGCATTGTCAGTGCTCCAGCTACCTGCCTCCCCAGCTGCTTGGTGCACATTAGCCCTTGCCCAGCACCGCTACTGGCTAGACTGTGCAGTTCAACCCAGACATTCTTCCCCGTGACTCCTGTCCCTTTGCCCCTTCTCTCCATGGCATCTAACACAAATCACACATCTGCTTTCCTGAGTGCTGCTTCCTCTGGGATTTACAATTTCTCAGGCTTGATTTCTCCTGTGGAAACAAATGGACATTATAGTAACCCTGAATATTTAAGTTGGATTAGTAATTTTAGGCTTGATGGTCTTCAAAACGTTCTCATTGAATTATTTGTAAGGATTTGTGCAAAGGACGGGGGTGATGTTATCATCCAACATACAATGGTGTTTGAGATGCTTCTTCTGACCCCTCTCCTGGGCCTCCTGGTAACTCAAGACAGGGACAACAGATTCTGCATTAATTCATGGAAATTTGAAGGGACTTATTCAAGACCAAAAGGCAGCCACTGATGGAGCTGAGAGCAAAGTGCATGGTTCAGGGGTTGAGTTCCCATTACTGTGACTAGTCTCTTTCCATTGCTTGCTGCTGCCCCCAGGGGAGGACATCTACGAAGTCTATTGCTCCATCTTTTCACCAATCCCTCTTTTTTTCTCCCTGCCCAAGATGCTGTTAAGGCTCTGGGCTCTGATCAAACATTTTTACAATCTCTCAAGGAAACTACATTCACATATGCTGAGTAGGGGTTGCTCTGTGTGATGATTTAAATGAGGATGACCCATATAGGCTCATATGTTTGAATGTTTGGCTCCCAGTTGGTGAAGTGTTTGGGAAGAATTAAGAGGTGTGCCCTTGTTGGAAAGAATGTGTCACTAGAGGTGGGCATTGAAGTTTGTTTTAAAAATCCCGTGCCCTGGCTGACCTCTGAGAGGTTCCACCCAGTAGCTGACTCAGACAGATGCAGACACCCACAGCTAAAGGAAGGATGGAACTTGGAGACTCTTAGGAAAGAATAGAAGGAAGGATTGCTGGCCTGGAAGGAGATAGAAACTCCACAGGAAGACCAACAGAGTCAACTAATCTGAACTCTTGGGGCTCTTAGGGACTGAACCACCAAAGAACATACATTGGCTGGATACATGCATATATGTAGCAAATATGCAGCTTGATCTTCATGTGGGTCCTGAACAACTGGAGCAAGGGCTATCCCAAAAGTTGTTGCCAATATGTGTGATATATTCTTCTAACTGGGCTGCTTTATCTGGCCTCAGTCAGACAGGATGTGCCTAGCCTCATAGAGAGTTGATGTGCCAGGGTGGGGGATATTCAGAGGGATCCCCACCTGCTCAGAGGAGAAGGAGGGATAGAGGAATGATTGCAGAAAAGGGTGACTGGGAGGGGGCAGTGAGCAGGATTTAAAGTGAATAGGTAAATAATAACAATAACAATAATAATAGCCCATGCCCAATCCCCCCCCCAACTCTCTCTCTGACTCCTGTTTGTGGATCAGGCTGTAAGCTCTCAGCTACTGCTTCAGTGGATCCCTGCCATGATGATCATGGACTAACACACTGAAACTATAAGCAAGTCCCTATACATGGCTTTTCTTTTAATAGCTGCCTTGGTCATTGTGTCTTCTCACAGCAATAGAACAACAACTAAGACTCTCTTCCTACAGATGTTGATGATGCAACCTTAATTCACACATGAAATTCCTTATCAAGCCATGCCTTCATTTGGAATATCCAGAAGCAGACCCAGAGATCAGCTCTGACTCACAATTCAGGACTTGTCCCAACTTTTGCTCTTTGGGTCATATCTTAGCAAGCACAGTGAGTACTTGGTCCTTATGGGCCAGTCATCTAACACACTGTGACACAGGATCCCTCGACCACATGACCGGCTTGTAATCCTCCACCAGACCAGACAGAACTGAAAATCTCACTGCAGCCCAAACTTCTTCTAACCCAATCTTATTTCTCCCTTTCTCTTTCCCAGAATCCATATTTGAAGACTGATTGCTTACTCCAGTGGCCTCCTGCTGTGCTGGAATATTTTCTTTGCATAGTTGATAAAGCCTTAGCATTTTCTTCTTGGAAGACCCAAAGTAACACAGAAAGGGACCCAAGGGAGCACAGTGGATGAGTGGGGAGAAAGAAAGAAAAAAAAAAAACTGATCGTGTTAGTAAACCTGGAAAACTGTAGAGTGGCTCAGGTCACCACCAGAACAGGTAGGACACAAGACTTAGAGTACTTACCTAAAACTCCTGTCCTCACCAGGGTGAGGGTCACTCTAGAGGCAGTGACAATCCCAGGTGAGACACTGGATTAGGCAGTCCAACCTGAGTATAAAATCTTATTCATTAATGCACACCCTCCACATGTATTACAACATTTGAAAACTTAAGTTTGAAGTCAGCATCATACCCACAAATTACTAATATTTTGTCGGAATTTGAAAAGATCATCTCTTATTATGATATTCTACACTAGCAGGATGCAAGATGTATCCAGCTAGTTTATTTATGACCATGACACTATGACATACTTATGAACTGTGCTACCTTGGATAGATCACTTCCCGCCTCTGTGCATCTCAGTTTCTTCATAGGTCAAGAGTCAATAAGAGCACATCTTGTTGACCTTCCAGGACATTCTGGTAACCTTTAGAATGTAAACTGTTGAGTGCAATCCAGGCAGAATGCACAGCACTACTTGGATAACCTCCAGGGTTTATCTGCTTCCGTGCTCTGCTCTCTTGCTGAAACAAATGCATGCATTCTCCTCTCCCATATCCACACCTCCACCCCGTGGTGTTGCAGGATTTCTACTCTGATTACAAAACTGGTTGCACCTTCTCCAGCACAGGATGTTTCCTTGTCTTCCAACAGAGGTTAGATAACAGGGATTTAAGAGTCTGTAATTCATCTTTCATTGATCAATGCTCTTGAATGTTCCACACTTGACTGAACCCTGTCCTTTCCACTTGTAAACCAGAGGCTAAAGAACAATGGATAGTCTTGGGGCTCCCTGGAGTCAAGACAGCTTTTTCTTAACCCTGTCCTTCCAGGAAGCTCCTAAATCATGCTGTCATTTTCCTCTTTGAGACTCTCTGGAAGCTGCCTTTTCCTTCCTCAGAAATAAATAAAAATAAAGACATTTAAGACATATGCACACACAGCTGTGCACATAGACCCACACCTGTTCAAGCACACACACACACACACACACACACACACACATTAGGTACCATTTTGCGGGTATTCACAGACCAGTGTTAAACACTTATCTGTTCCACTGGTTTTCAGTATTGGTGCTAGATGAGACAAATCTGGCAATGGTATGATCATACTAGATGCTCAGTGAGCCACATCTGGCTTTATTCTTATAGAAACAGGACACAGGACTGGGCCTGATGAGAGTGAAGCAAGCACTTTCTGAAGGGAGGAGGCTGGTGTTCGCTCTCCCTCTGCTGGCCATGCAGAGCACTCACTTGCTCTTTGTTCAGTTTCCAGGGAGTGGTGGCTAGTCCTTGGGAAAATGAAAATGGGGTCAGAAGTGGGAGATGGAGAGCTACAGGTGAAGGTGGCGGGTCTTGAGCTAATTCTGAGCTAGCCGGGACAGGAAAGCTTGCTTCCTCTTTATTCTTTAACTATTACATGTGCTGAGCTAGCTCTTTTTAAGCATGTGCTGTGCTAGCCCTTTCTAATCATGTGCTGAGGAGACATCATGCAAGAAAGATCCCCTTCTCATCTTAAACTCGGACATTGATTCCAAGAAGTTTGATTCATTCTTGACTGAGACAGTTAAACTTGGGAGACACAGATCTGGACATTTGATTAATGTTTCCAAGTGAGGTCTGTGGGCTCTGAGACCAGCACCCTCTTTTTAGTCAAGGAATCACCTCCCAGTGGTCTGGGTTCTTAGTTACACACACACACACACACACACACACACACACACACACACACACACACACAGAGAGAGAGAGAGAGAGAGAGAGAGAGAGAGAGAGAGAGAGAGAGAGAGAGAGAGAGGGTTTTAGATTTCACAGAGATGATCCACCTTATATCATTATCCTGAGGATTAAAGAACACATTATGAAATGACTGGGGGTGGAGTCTAATAATAAAATGAAGTTAATAAGTGGAGGACGTTAGTATTATTTTTAATTCTAAAATAGGACAAGCATTTGGCAGTATTTATAATTTTAAAAATTATCACAATGGTGCTTTTTTTTTTACACCACCAGACCACTTGCTGCCAGCTAGGCATATTTGGTCAACTTTGACCTCCCAGAGCCAACAAGTTTTGACACAGTGTCACCAGTAAAGGTACAGATCTATTATTTCATAATGTAATGGAACTCAAGGTTTTATATTAAAAAAATAGAAATTCTCCACATCAATACTATACATTTGGGTAGGTCCTTCTAACACATTGGATATATGCAAATAATTGATGATAACTTTAAATGGAAATATGACCCTGGGCCTTATTGGGACAAGTTTCTTAGGAGCATTCTCTACTTGCAGGCTGTGAAGTGTTGATTACAGCATCCCAGAGGTACCAGGATAATAACCAGATCTTACCAACACAGGCACTACCTTTATAACCAGTCTACTCTTGTATGTCCTGTTCTGTCCTTAAAGGACTCTTCTGACACCAGGAGCCTGCCCCTCCGACTGTCCTTCTGCTGTCTGTCTCCAAGAGGACATTGCTGTCTCAGCACATACACTTGAAGAGTCGAATTTGACAATTTCATGAGATCCTTATGATGAGAAGAATGGCTTCTTTGACTTTATAATTTCCCAACCACTTTGTGTAATCAGGGTTTTCAACTGGCGCACAATTACTTACTAGAGTAAAATCATGGGGAGTTCAACCCGCCATCTCTCTGTTGGCCCAAGCTTTTTGCCAACATAAATAGCCCTTTCCTATTTTTGGAATAGAGAAGTAGCTATCATGCTGTGCATGGCCTCCCAGGGTATAGTGGAGCATTTTGAGAACTTCTTAAATGTGTCATGCTCTTCTCCATGTAAGGAGGAAGAGGAAACAGGGCCAGAGTGATCCATCCTAATTTTGATCTTCTAGCCCTGGGCAAATAAACCCTCACATAGACACTGGGTAACAATTGTTCCTAACACTCAAAGTTCATGCGATTGTTACTGCAACTGTACAAAGAGTACTGGGGTGGAAGACAACAGGGCTGGACTTGAATCCTAGACTCATGACCAGGAAAAAATTATTCACCACTTGTGATCTGTAGTTGTCCCAAAGAAAAGACAAGGAAATTTAAACAGATGGTCTCTACATTTATTTTTATTAATACTCTTCTAATGGAAACAATAAATGGCATAGAAAAGTAAACTTCTGTTTCAGTGAGTTACAGACTAAGAGGTAACAGGATGCAAGAGATCAAGTGTCTAAGGGAAACTTAGAAAGGATGGGACTTAAGTTGTTCATTAAGAATATTAATATGTTTGTGCATGAATGCTGGCTGTTCTTCCAGAAAAACCAGGTTCAATTCTCATCGTCTATATGGAAGCTCACAACCATCTGTAACTCCAGTTCCAGAGGATCCTACATCTTCCTCTGGCCTCCGTGGGCCCAGGCAGAGTCATGGTGCCCAGGTATGCATGCAGGCAAAACAACCACATGCATAAAACTAAAACTTAAGAGAGAATGCTAATGAGATTGTAGTATATCTATCTGGCAGACTACGCATACTCAATGTACGTGAAGAACTCCTACATATCAATGAACAAAAGATAATACAACCTATCAGGAAAAGGAAAGTGATTTCAAGTCATCTTTAAAAAATAAACTTCATTTCTTTAGTAAAAAAAAAAAAATTACAATTCTTAAGAGGTGTCCCTATACACATAGATACCAGGATAGCTAACATTTAAAATATGATTAGGATCCTAGGGAGAGTTGGTGGGTAAAATGCTTGCTATTCAGGCATAAAGACCTAAGTTTGGATCCCCAGAGCACATGTAAAAATCTGGAAATGTTAGCAACTGCCTATAACTCCAGTGTTGAAAGGCAGAGACAGGAAGATACTAGAGATTTTCTGAGCAGCTAGCCTGGCCAAAGAAACAGGCGTCGTGTTCAGTGAGAGACCCAATTCCAAGAACTAAGGTGGAGAAAGATAGTGAACACATGACATCCAACTCTGGTCTCTACCCATGTACACAATCAGGCACGTATATAAATATGTACATGTGCGCACATGTTACACATGCATGCAAACATGTGCACACATGTACATAGATTAATGAGGATAAAAGTTGAGGGTGTGGAGCAAGTGGAATTTTTCTACACCACAGATGAGAGGATAAAGTTGTAAAATCATTTTTAAAAATGGTTTGAATTTATCTGTAAGAATTGAATATATACAAATAATCTCATCTTCTTGTGGTTTGGCTTATGATTGTATAAAAACACACCCCACCATCATTCTGATTACCATTTTTAATTTGATATCTGGCAAAAGTACATTAGAACTTCACTTTGCTATAAAGGATTACATCAGATGATCCTGCCCAAGTGTATGTTAAGAACATATTCTGAGAACAATTGGAGTAGATGAAGCTAAACTATGATGTTTAATAGGTTAGACATGTTAAGTGCAATTTCTTCTTACAATCTTTTCAACTTGATATGGATGTTTTTGGGATGTAATTCCATTGTAAGATGAGAAGAAGGTATATATAATTTACTATGCATTGGTAATTTTACTTTTCAATTATATACTCAACACCCCCCCCATACACACTCACACATGCACGCATGCACCACACATGTTTCAGAAATATTCAAGGTAGCACACTATTTAAAAGTAGCAAAAACTGGAAAACAGCTCAACTTTCCAACAGCAGAAGAATAAATAAATGTGATGTATGCACACAATGCAAATCTAAACAGCAACCAAGATGAGCAAGCTCTGCAGCACACAGCTGGGATGAAGTTCAGAATATTGTATTGAATAAGAGACACAAAAATGTACGCGTCATGGGTTTTCATTTATATAAAGTTTGTAAATGTGAGCTGCTAGAAGTCAGAGCTTCGAAGGACAAACTGTAACCAGGGAAGTGGGCGGGAATTGGACGGACACTGGTGAGAGTCGGCTTCTTAATCTGGGGGCTAGTTGCAGAGAGGTTGTTTGTGACGATTAATCTAGCTGTATGCTTACAAAATGTGTAACCTGTGATTATGCTATACTCGATACAGCCTTTTTAAATGAAAATCAAAAGAAATGAATTTCATAATACCCAGAACAGTCACTGATAACTAAGAAAAGCTGTCCAGAGGTGGCAATCACTGTAGAACTGAGTGAACAATGACTAGACATTTCTAAGTTGAAGAAGGTTGCAAAGGTTTTCAGGCGGAAGAAACAGCAAATGCAAAAATCATAAAACAGCATCAGGTGGAGGGGCAGATGAGTCATGTGCATGTTTGTTAGAAGTGGTTATGTTACCAAGAGGCATCTGGATGCTGAGAATGACAGAAGAGGCAAAGGTAGATAGCATCAGTACATGATACTGTGAGTGACCAGGAGGTCTTGAATGCTAATGTGAGGATATTGGACTTTAAGATTCAGACCACTAGTGGCAAACTAGAGCTGAGAGCCAAATCTCATCTTCTGTTCTTTGTAAATAAAGTTTTATTCTAACACAGATAGTTCTGTTTCTTTAGGTACTGTCTATGGATAACACTGCACAGTAACGGCAGAGCTGAGTAGATGCTTAAAAACCATTGGCCCACACTGCAGTTACCTCTAAACTAGAAAATGATGAGCCACTGCAGAGTTCTAAGAAGACTGCAGAGACACCCTTATATTGTGCCACCCTGACACTTCAGTCCATTCTTGGAATGAAGTTGTTTTTTTTTCCCTGAAGTGGTAAAGAAGCAACATTGAAGACCTGCTCAAGCTGAATAGTACATTTTCTGAGCCTGGAACTATACTAAGCCTTTGTCAACAGCCTTGAAGAGAGGCTAATATAAGGGGACCAAATAGGAGTGACAGCAGCCTTGGTACTCAAGTTTAGGTTTAAGGAACTAAAATCACTCCCCTACCTCTTTCTATTTGTATTTGAAAAATCATCTGGCTATCAGGCAAATAAAATTAGAAATATTTATTATTTCAACCCTGCATTATGTAAGCTTACCATTGCTCAGACACTGTCAGGGCTGGATGGCTACAGTGGTCTTCTTATGAAGGACTGTTCTCCAGTGTTTACTTCCATAAATAAGACATGGTAAGTAGAGGTAGACTGAAGTCTTTCTCTAGCTGGATATGCTATTATTCCTTCACTGATATAGATATGGGGCAAAGTGCTGGGAGCTGTGCTCTGTTGAAACACAGTCTACATGGCATCATAAAAGCAGAGGAAGGGAGCCATCCTACCCCATCCCTTACATTCTTAAGTTATTTTCCAATTGATTAACTACATACTTAGCTAATTTACTGATGCTCAATCTGTAAAATTCTCTCTTTGGTGTTATTAGCCCCATAGATAGTTGTTTGCTTCCAAAGATCTAAGGTCCTACCCTTAGTAGTCCTGGAAAGATGCTGATGCTGTAGACAGAAATAAAGACCAAACCTAATCTCATAGTAGATAAGGACTCACTTTGCTAGAGCTGAGCTTGGCAGATACCCTAGAGTGCTTGTGCTGAAGGACAGTTAGCTGACACACCAATCATGTGAAGAAAAGGCCACTAGATGAGGAGGGAGGTGTCTAAAGTCCCTAGATGGGGAGCCAATCATGGCCAACTGTATATCATCACCCACATTGTCCATTCCTTTCCTTACTCATGAATTTTAATGCAGTGCTTTCTCACAGCCCAATCTCAGTGTCTGTTGTGGTTATGGCCCTTACTTCAGATGGAAAACAAAAAAGAACTATGCCAACATGAGACCAAGTGCTAAAAAAGAAGAACTATTATGTATCCTTCCCAGAAGAGTGGCCATGTCCCTAGCCACCACAAGTAAAGGAAACAGCAAGGTTAGATCATAGAAAATGCAAGTGGAAGATCCATGCCCCTGAGCACCTTATATCTCTCAGAAATAGCCAAACATCTTGAGAAGGGCTACTTCCTGAATTGTATCAGTAGAATCCAAATGCTATTAATATGCACATGCAGGTAAAACAGACATAGGTCACTTAGCCAAGGGCCAGCTCAGTAAATGGTTACAAATCATGAGCACGACTTTTGTCTCTTTGTTTAATATGCAATCCTAATTTGAGCTTCTTGGCTTTCATCTCCCCACAATGACTGATCATTGGGTCCCTGTGGCCCTAGTTCTATTTGGGCATTACCAGTTAGGCACTTGACAAGCATTTGTGGAGAAAGATTTCCAATAGATACTAAACATGAAGTAGAGATTTTACATGAAACAAAAGAGCAAAGCCCTGCCAAATGTGGGTCGGGTCCCATGGAAGCTAAGCTCTCTGGAGAGAGGCTTGGCAAAGGATTGGAGAGGCTGAGAGTGGGGAGACAGTGAAGAGAGGCAAGAAGTTTATACAAGGTGATTTTGTAGAAGATCAAACCTGACATATTTTTAGGACCTGTATAAAAAATGCAAAGCAGCCATCTCTTTTAAGAGCCGTCTTCAAAATTGCAATAAATTCTCCTTGACAGAAGCTCAGTCAAGTCCAGCATGTAATCTTCTGCTGTCAAGAAGAGTAATGTGGAGCCGTGGATGTGCTTCTATATATAGAGGAAAGAAAAAAACATGTGTGGGAGAGTGCTTGCCGGAGAAAATGGAAGTTAATTTGTTCAAGCTTCTCTTCAAGGTTTGGTTTGCTCTCCTTGTGGGGTCTCCTTTTCATCAGTCTCATAAAAAAAATCAATCTTTTTAGGAGTGCTCTCTTTGGTCAATTCCTTTCAAGCACCTCTTACTGAGAAAGTGCAAGTGAAAACTTCTGGGGTTGGGGATGGGCACAAACCTTAGTTCTGCAGGTATGAGATAGGTCATCCTGAAAACGTTGTTTCCCATATCTACAAGGCTTAATCTTGTCTACTTGATGGGATTTATAGATAATCCTGTGGGGGTGTCTGTCAGGGTATTTGAGGAGAGGTTTAACTGAGGAGAGATGAACCTCCTGAAGAAAGCAGGCACCATTCCATGGGCTTGGGTCCTATATTGAATGAAGAGTTCATTTTCTCTTTACTGCTCATTTATTGACACCAGCATGTATCTCTCTCTGCTTCGTGACTATGGATACTGAGACCAGCTGCCTCACACTCCTGACCTGGAGGTAACCTGCTCTGCCTGCCATACTTTTCCAAGCATGATGGATGGTACTACCAAACTGTGAGTCTAAAGAAACCCTTCTTTACATTGTTTTATCGGTCATTCAGACACAGAAAAGAGGAAAGTCATGAGTTCCTGTGTCTCAATAGTGTCAATTGCTCACAGCACTAACTATAGATCCCAGTTCACAAACTTTCTTAGAAGTATAGGATGATATATAACATCTCACATGTTAAGATGGCACCATGGCATGTCCCGTTTACTTGGTATCTGTTAGCTAACATTGTCATTGTCATAACATGAACAACAGCTTTTTCTTCTTCATATTTGTTTTTTTTTTTGTAACTTTTATTAGATAATATCTATTTAACCCCTCCATGTCACCATATCCTGCCCCACAACTTCACAGAAGACCCCTGCCCCATCAGAGGCCCAGCCAGCCATCAGAACTCCACGCAAGTAGCCTACTCATGTACCATCCACCCCACTCTTTCAATGTCTTCCCAGCCTACACTCAACTTTCTCTCCTCTTCCTCACTATATCCTGACCCATAACACTGAAAGAAGTCTCCTGTTCCACAAGAGGCCTCTCTGTCGACCAGAACTCCAAGAAAAGATGCCCTGCTCAACCAGAAGCCTCCCTGGCCATCAAAAGTCTAGCCCCCAACTTGGGTGGAGACCCTCTACTCAACCACAGACCATAAGACTAGATAGGAAACAGAAACGAGGAACAAAACATCCATCCAACAAAGACAAACTCAGAAATTGGTACCTAGACCTATAATCTCCTCAAACCTGATGCCAGTGTAAGAACACAATCAACAATAGCCAAGGCCATATCTCACCATGAGAGCCCAGCTATCCTACTATAGCAATCCCTGAGTATCCAACACAGCTAAAGCACAAGAAAACGACCTTAAAGCCAACTTTATGAAAATGATAAATATCCTTAAAGAGAAAAATGGATAAACATCTTAAAGAAAGTAAAGACACTCAAGGTGGGAGAATAGTTGAAGAAAATGAATAAAACTATTCAACTCTTGAACATGAAAATAGAAGCAATAAAGAAAGCACAAACTGAGGGAATCCTTAAAATGGAAAATTTAAGTAAGTGAACAAGACTTACAGATGAAAGGATCTCCAACAGAATACAAGAGATGGAACAGAAAATCTCAGTCATAGAAAATATAATAGAAGAAATAGATACATCAGTAAAAGAATAGATTAAATCTAAAATATTTGAGACACAAAATATCCAAGAAACCTGGAACACTATGAAAAGACAAAAATCTAAGAATAATGGTAATAGAAGGAGGAGAAGAACCCCAGCTCAAAGGCCCAGGAAATATTTTTAATAGATAACATGTGTTTCTTTCAGTGTCTTCTAACTTGGTGTCATGGATGTGGGGCCCATAACCCTTGGGCCAACTCTGCCACCCTCATAGTGCTTGGCTCAACCATAGACAATAACCTCCATCCTTGCCATACCCGGTAGAAAAAAAGACTCTTAATGCTTAAAGATTATCCAATGGATTTATATATCAGCAAATACTCAATACACAAGATACCCACTCAATTAGAATTGGGATAACAATATCTAACCTTTTGACATGAATAACTACCGGAGACTGCTAGAGACATGAATGTCTGCAGCCATTTTTCCTCTTCTTTCTCCTTCTCTTCCTTCTTTTTTTGTTCCTTCCTCCTCCCAACTTCTAGCTCCATCTACCTCTTCTACTGCCCAATCACAAAGCTCCACTGAAAATACAATGGGCAAGAAAGGTCCTGCAACAGATCCACAGTCATGTTTAGAGTCATTATGGAAATATTAAGAAAGAGAAGTCTACTAGGCTCTTGTCAGAGCTTTTCCTCTGTTCTTATATCCTGAGCAGTCATGTTTATGTGGGCATTCCCTACCCATTTTATTTTATATTTATTTTTATGTGGATGGGAGTCTTGCCTACATGTATGTATGCATATCGCATGCATAAAGCAGTACCTGCAGATACCATAAGAAGGTATCAGATCTCCTGGGACTGCAGTTGTGAGTCACCACATGGATACTGGGAAACCTGAATTCTCTGGAAGAGCAGCCAGTCTTCCAAACTGCTGAATCATCTCTCTAACCCTCCTTCAATTTTGTTTGTAAATATTCTGTTTTAATTTAAAAATCTACAAATATCTTTGGAGAACTCCTGCAAGGGACCCATAAATATTTCAAACACATGCCAATTGTCAAGTAACCTTTCCCAACTACCTATCTTCTCCCAGTACCATCTGCTTAAGTACTCCATTTCACAGTGAAATTCACACAGACGATATCTATATCTCTGTCTCTTCTATATTGCTAAACTACCTCTTTCCCAGAGGTATGCTTTCTTCTCCTCCACCTCCTGAGGCCGCCTTGTCAAGGTGATCACTTAGACACCTGCATTGCAGGACTCTTTTTTTTTTTTTAACAAAACAAACAAATGTGTGTCCTTTCCTTACTGAGATTTAAATATCCTTGGAGTAGATTCTGTGACCTTCAGCCACATAGTCCCAGCACCTGCCATAGTATCATGCAAACAACAGCTATGCATTAAAGATGTATTGTGAGTCTGTTATATAGCGCCCCCCCTCATCATATCAAGTGATTCCAATAGTCTGTTAGGCAGAAGCCTCTGAAACGATTGATGTCCTCATCAATGTGAAGGGGACTGTGGATTCTAGACTCTCACTTCTTCCCTAGGGAAAAATGGGATGACAGTATCAGTGAGAGGAGACTTTAGAAGGGAAAATTATGTTTAAGCACTTTAGTTTCATGTTCTTAACTTTCTTGTATGATTGAGAGTCTACAATGAGCTCCTGCTCCTCAGTGCCAAAAATGTCCCTGTGGTTGAATGAATCTATCTTTCTAATCTTAAAAATGATGCTGTAAACCAGGGGTATCGTCTTTCAAATGCCAGCATTATCAGAGTGACCCTAGTCTACTGACTCCATTCTCTTATTTCTCAATTGTATCTTAGTTCACTAACAGAAAAAAAGAAGCCTGTCTATAGAGTAGTTGCTCAAAAATTCCACAATTATTAGCCTGCATAAGAGGTTCACAATTAAAGTTGATTGAGTCAGAAATAAGTGAAGTCATTTATTTTCAAGTCAAAGTGAATAGTTTATGATATAGTAACAAGTTAACCTTCAGATTTCATGAATTAACAAACCTCTATTTCCTGAGCACACTATATGTCTAGTAGAGATTATCCAGTCAAATTCAGATCCCAAGTCTCTCTAGAATGCAATATTACAGCTGCACCACCATCATGTGGCCATGTCATCTTAGCTCATGATATCAGGAGAGGAGATTTGGTGAGCGTATACTGTTTCTGCTAAAATAAAAAATTCCACTCGCAAACATTTGGACAGAATGAATAAAATGGCTTGCTTTTGATTACAAAGCAGGCTGAAAAATGAATCAGAAAAATGGCAGATATTTGATAAGCTTTTCTGATCTTCTAGAGTACTAAGAAATACCACACAAGGTAGCATGTAGAGTTGCAAAGGTGTTGAATAGATGTCGTTGTGAATGTCTTAATTCATTCATGTCACTATAAGAAAACACCTGAGACTCATAATTTATAAAGAACAGAAAAAAAGTTTTAACAGTTAGGATGCTAGCTATTCCAAGATGAAGGTGTTGGCATGTTCTGCATGAGAGGAAGGTTGCTATGCTTTTTGATAATAGATGGCAACAGCCAAAAGACAGCAAAATCTGTCCATATATAGTGGATGAGGGAAAGGAACTCATTTTATCAAACCCTTTAATAAGGCCCTAATCTCATCCATGATCCTGACTTAGTTACTTCCTAATTCCTCACCTCTCAATATCATTGCATCAACAATTAAGGTCCAACATCTGAGCTTGGAAGGCAGCATTCAGACCTGGCAATGAATGGAGTGCTTGTTGTGCAAAAATCAAACTAATGAAAGGGATGGGAACATAGCTCAGTTGCTAAGCCTGAAGCCATGGATTCAATTCCCAGTACAACATAAAACTTGGCATAAAGCCACAGGCTTGTAATTGCCAGCACTTGGGAGGTGGAGGCAGGAGGATCAGAAGTACAAGGTCATCCTCAACTACATAGAGACCTTAGGGTCCGTCTGGCCTATAAGACACCTAGTTTTAAAAAGAATGAAGATGGTAAAAAAAATAAAAGAGAAGAAGAAGGAAGAGAAGGATCAGGAGAAACAGGACAATGATGACAAGATAAAGACAATGGTCAAGGACCAACAGGCTCCCCTGACCATTTCTCAAGTCTAGTGCTCATTTTCCTTATGGAAAATCATGCTTTCTGCTTCATGGGGTGTTGTGAAGTCTAAAGAAAATAAAACACATGCAGAATACTAAGCCCAGTCCCAGGCTCTGTCCAATGAACTTTTAAGAAACACTATTGCTCCCATCTCATCCTGCCATTAGCTACAAAGTTACAGAGTCCCTTTAATTTCCACTCTGTAATATACATAAACAAAGATTGGGTGCTTCCCCTAGATTATTTCCCAGAATGAAAGATTTCTTTTTTATTTTCAAAGGCTAAAAATGCTCATATTACAGAAGCTGTCATTACTTGATTTAGAACAAAGAACTATTCACCAAGGTATGTGAGATGAGGCTGCTTAGTGCTGATCTTCAGGTCACTGAGGGTATTCAGTTCTTTTTTTTTTTTTTTTTAAAGTAGTCTCACAGAATTTAGTAACTTTTGTAAGGTTGGAGGTGTCATTTTCTACATAAAAACACAAAAATAGAAGGATAAAACTCCCAAGAGATCACAAGTAACAAATAAAAATTCCAGGAAAAAAAAATAAGTCAAAAGAGATTCCCCCCAAATCAAAAAAAATGACAGGAACTAATATACATGTCTCAATAATAATTTCACATTTTAAATGATCTCAACTCCCCAGTAAAGAGACATAGGTTAAATGTACTGGAACATATAACAGGATCCATCTTATATACCATACTAGCAAAAATAGATGCTACTTTAGGGGGGAAAGTATAGGAAATGTTATTCTCTAGCTAGTTACTATAAAAATTACTTTAGTAAATGGTCACCATGTAAGTATTACAGATGAAGAATAAAAGACAAAATATGAAAATGGGAATTGATGACTTAGAATCAAATCTACAGAAGCAATAGAATGGATTAGAAGCCAATTTGCTCAGAGCATCGAACTTGACTCAGTGACTCACAAAAGAGGCTCAATGATGCACAAAAAGTAGAATCAAGGAGTCAGAATGAAGTATTTACATCAAATGTGATGGTTGAAAACCACTTTCAAGGTAATAGGCCATTTACATATACTATTCATAATACATTATCTCATATTTTATATAAGTAAATCAGTAATGTAAATAGACATTAGACTGTCATCAGCATCCACAAAAATTATTTAATCAGACTCTTCTCAAATTCTAAAGGGTCCCTTCCTTAGGAAAATGGAGTTGCACCTGACAGTAGTAAATCCCCTTCACTGTGACATCACAGTGAGCGGTCATGAGGCCTGAGCCTATTGAAGATTCCCCACAGGTCTTTCTAGCTAGGTGACTGTCTGCACTGAAACTGAGAAAATCTTGGCTTCTGTTCCTGCCTGACTTTAAAGAAGCATTTCATTTTATGGTTAAATTCCTTTTATTTGTGGAACTATGAAAGGTAGACTGGTTCTCAGTTGAGCTAAGGCTCAAAAACCCGCAAACCCTGAAGGAACAATAGGTACCCTTCGCCTGTTTCCAGGCATCAGGCTCCTAATCACCAGCTGCAGCCCTCCCCCCCCCCATAGATTTGTGGCAATCAGTCACATATGGGCAGCATCCCAAGCCCCTACATATGTAAGAGGATTGAGACAGATCTCCATATTAATGAAGTAGCTAAAAGCCTGAAGGGCTTAGTCAATAAACTTACTTTCTCAGATACTCCTCCCTGCAAAAGGTATTTAACTTCAGGTCCACCCTGAGAAGTGGGGTACAGTTTTACTTACCCACTTTCCGCCATGACAATAAATGTCTTAAAACCATGGACTGCCTCTTCGGGATCTGCCTTGGGGAGCCATGGAGAAGACCTTCGCCTGTAGAGCCACTGTCTAATCTCCTGTAGAAGGTCTCTCTGTGCTCCCAGCCACAGCCACCACCAAGCTCAAGCCCACCGCTAGTATCAAGCCAAGAACTCTCCCTGCAGAACCAGCCAGAGCTCCCCCTTTCCTCCTTAGCTCCCCTGGCTAGATCCAGACTGCGGGCCCCCACTCCATTCTCAGCTCTTCTGAAGTATCCAAGAGCCCAAGAACCAGATGGCCTCGCCCAGGGACCTCCAAGCTAGCTCCAGCTGTCCTGCACCTCAGACTCACTTTCCCACCCCCAGAGTGGTATCCTGGGGCTGCCCTACAGCCCAGCACCCGCCAGGCAACAGTGGGGTAAATGCAGTCGACTTCCCGCATCCTGCCTCCCCAAAAGGCCAAGCCTTGTGGCAGAGCAGACACGAGACCCCATAACTATACATTTATTCTCTATTCATTGACAATTTCACCCATACATGCAATGCACTGTGCTTCCAAGCATCCCCACTCCATTACCCTCTCTTATCCCCTCCCTCTGAAATCTCCTCTCTTTTCAACTGCTGCCAACCCTCGCATGACTTTGGTTCATTGACTCACTGAGGTTAGTTGGGGTTGCTTTTACGATTAGGGCAGCATATGCTCGAGTATGAACATTCATCAGAGTCCACTTCACTAAAGAAAAGAATAGCCACTTCTGAAAACTGCCATTTGCTAATGGCTCCTCAGGAAGGGTGGAATTCCTTTCAGCACGGCCCCCCTCAAGTATAATGAACACTGAAAGGTACATTCCCATGCAAGCTTTCTGCAGAGATGCATAGCTATAGCTATAGTACAGTGGCATGGTGTGATAGCAGAGTTTCACAACCCATCCTCCTGCATAAGGTACACTTTGTTTTTATTTATTCATTTTACTTTATATATGAGATATTTTATTATGGTCTTTCCCTCCCCTAGGACCTCCCAATTTTCCTACTCAATTACATGCTTTTTCTCTCAAAAAAATTTTAGTAAATCAAAAGTCAAAAAATACCAAGCCAACAAACAAAAAAGCACACACACACACATACACACACACACACATACACACACACACACCACTTAGCCAACTACTCTTAAGCATGGGGCTTGCTTAGAATGGAGTTGACCTACCTAAAGTCTCTTTATTAAAGAAACTAGGGTTTTTTTTTCCTCTTCTAGCAGGTATCTATTGTAAATCAAGTCTTACAGAAGAGTTGGGAGAAAGATTAAGGGACCTGAAGAAGACAGGAACTCCACAGGAAGACCAACAGAGTCAACTAACCTGGACCCTTAGGTGCTCCTGGAGACTGAATCACCAATTAAAGAGCAAGCATGGGCTGAAGTAGGCCCACTGCACATATGTAGCAGATGAAGAGCTTGGTCTTTATACAGGTCCTCCAAATACCTGGAGCAGGGACTGTCCCAGAGCCTGTTGCCTACCTGTCTGCCTGTGGATTCCATACCTCTAAATGGACACGGTAGGAGAGGATGTGCCTAGCCCTGCAGCAACTTGATGTGCAGGGTGGGAGTGTGTGTGGGGATGGAGGGATGAAGAGGTATGGGGTTGACACCCAGAGGTGGGCTTCCCCTTCTGAGAGGAATTGGGGAAGATTTACATGAGGAAGTACTGGGAGGAGAGAAAAGGGCTGATATTGAGTTGTAAAGTGAATACATAAATAAATTTAATTTATAAAAAGAAAAGATTGCTCGCTAAAGAAAACCATTGTCATGTTTATTCCAAAATAAATCTGTCTCTGCCATGGGAAAAAAATACCAAACCAACAAACAACAAGAAAGCATACACACACACACACACACACACACAAACACACATACCTTAGTCAACTACTTCTGAGCATGGGTCTTGCTTAGAATGTGATTGATATACCCAATTGGAGAAAACTGATTTTACTTTTTCTTCAAGCAGGTATCTATTGTAAATCGATTCTTGGTTAGGGGTGGGTCTTTGTGCCTAGCTTCCTTTCTCCATGCTGGGATTTTGTCTGTCTTGAACTTGTGCAGGTCCTGTGCATGTTGTCACAATCTCTGTGAGTTCATGTGCATCAGCCTTGTTGAATTTGCAAGGAGCTTTTTTCTTGGAGTCATCCACCACCACTGAATCTTAAAATCTTTTTACTTCCTCTTTCACATAGATCTCTGAGCTTTGAGGGAAGGGTTTGATAAAGACATCCCACTTAGGGCTGAGTACTCTAAAGACTTTCAATGTCTGTACATTGCCCAGTTTAGTGTCTCTGTGTTAATTATCACTGACTGCAAGAAGCATCTCTGAGGAGGGTTGAGTGTTGCACGGATATATGGGTAAGCAATATATCACTAAGAGCCACTTTTTAAAAACATAATTAGTAAAATTTATTGAAAATATTTGCATATATTTCAGGTCCATTCATAGTTGAATATTAAGATAGAATATTTACAATTTCAGAATTTCCATTCAAAGGCATTTGTTATTGTTCTAAGGAAAACAGGCTGTCTCTGGTGAGATGAAAGAGAAGTTAAAGTTTCTATGTATGACTAATTCTAAATAATGTGTCCAGCACATAAATCACAGATTATCTAACAGGAGATTGAAATGAGATGCCTCATACTCTCTCAAGCCATTTGTTATGGAAAGAGATAAAGAATTGTTTTATACCATGTTCCTTTAGCAGAATAATAGTAGTAAGTTTTCTCCTGGGTCCATGAACCGTCTAAATTCAAGTTTTTGGTCATTTTAGCAGTATCAGATGTAGATTCCATCTCATGGAATGGGCCGTAAATTTAATAACAACAACAACAACATGGTTTGTTACCCCCAGACCTTTTGTGCCACTATTGTACCAGCAGACCTTTCAAGGAGGGCACGGAGTTCATAGCTGAGTGATACTGATGATGAATTTTCTCCTCTCCTAGTGTGGAAAGTACTTTCCAGCACCATCAACAGTAAGAATTAAACTTCTAGTTGGTCATCAGCTTAATTTCTCCATGTTTGCTGACATAAGTAGTGTCTTCAGCAAGAACATCTTATTAATAGGTTGTATAGGGTAACCAATAGCACTGGCAATAGCATGTAATGTTTGATTGAGTCTATGGGACCTCTTTGACCAAAGACTCAACAGTATGTAACCCATTCCTGGTAGTGAGGGTTTTACTTGGTAGCATATGATGTATACTTGGGGCATTGTCTCCCGTGTTATATTGTGAATCCATTTAAACTTATTTTGTATGTGTATATATTTTAGGAAGTATCTATAGTATTAGGTTTCCATATGGCTTTTCTGGAGGTCATTAGTGTTACTTATCCCTCCTTATATTTGTCCCCCTTACTATATCTTCTCATCCTCCCTTCATTTAACTTTTCTATTCTCATTTCTCCTTTATCCCTTTAAAGGAACACTTCTTAAAGGTGAGAAATGCTTTATCCTCAAGCCTAGACTAATGTCAGCTATAAACTAGAACTACTAAATCCTTGTTTCAAAAGAAAAAAATATCCTATGTAAGTGACATCATCAGGAAGAAATCCTGCCCTTGGTGGCATGAATGAATCTGCGTTCATTATGCAAGCAAACTATTCAAAGACAGTGCAGCCTTACTTATGCATGGAACTTAAGACAGCAAACTCAGAGACCCATAGACACTCACAGAGTTTGCTATCATGGTGTGCCAGCAGTGGCTGAGATAGAGGAAGTGCAGACATGTTGGCCAAGGTAAAACGTACATTTGAAAGATGAACATGTTCTAATCATCTAACATAGAGCACAGGAGAAGGGGATGTGTCAGTTAGCTTGATTGTGGCTATCACTACGCAATGAATATGTATATCTAATCAGGACATTGTACACCTTGAATGCATTCAATCTTTATCTCTCAATTGAACATTTTAAAGTTTCAAAAAATACTTTACATATGAATACTACTTGTAAGGAATCAAACTCCTTAGTGCTGGATTTGTTAAACAAATACTGAGAGAACCAGCACCTGTTAGCAATTCTGTCACCTTGTAAACTGGAGACTGCACAATATTACCGAGGCACACAATCAACTTAGAGGATACTCAGTCAACACAGACACATCAGACCTTATGTCTTTCATCCACAATTGCATGAACACCCATATGGTCAAGATAAAATAAATTGCAATTAAAGTGATATGCTTGTGTTCAATAATAAGAATAAAGTTAAAATGTTTGGTATATATTGTATGAAATAAGAAAGCAGCAGTGAACTTCTTCCAGAATCATTGTGTGTGTGTTGTGTGTGTGTTATGGTAAGTATGCATGTCACACACACACAACTTCTCACAGGACCTAGGAGAAGGCATATAATTTGTCACTGCTGAGTACACATAAGACAGAAGCTCTCAAGCCACTGGTAATTACAAACACATTGCTAACTATCTTTACCTGCTCCCATGAGGAGTCAGAGAAGCAAGATTTAAAACATTTTCTACAGTTAACTACAGAGAATACTTCTGTGGTTTAAGTCAAATAACCAATAAACCCCAGTGACCTGCCAGTTTAAATTGCTAAACATAGAAGCCCTATAATTGGTAAAATTCCTACTCCTAGGTCCACCAGGGGCCCACATTCATTTAAACTCTGCAATATCAAATCTCTTGCTACCAATAAGCTTCAACAAGGCAGACATGCCAACTCTTGATCCGTAATGTACAGAAACAACTGGAAACATGGTCTAAGACAGCCAGAGAACACTGAAACAACCTTTAAAAATCTGAGTTGAAACTACGGTATCAACAATATTGTAAAAACAATGGATAAACAGACTACAGATTATGGCATTGAAAAGAAATTGGTGAAGAGACAACAGAAAAATGGTAACTGGGAGATCAAAAGGAAGGAAAGTGAGAAAAAATGGTGGCAAAAAACTTGAATGACATTAAAGAGTCTACAGGGAGGTCACCAAATCCCCAAATACAGCTAGGAAAGGGGAAATTGTAGCTGAAGACCAAATAACTAAAAGTGTTTCCAAAAGGTATGAAAAGATGCATGGTTACAGATTCAGAAAAAAACAAACAACAGACAAACCATGAATTCCAACCAGACCATCATAATAAAATGGATAAAGAGCAAATAAAAATAGAGAATGGGGGATTAAAATCACAGATTAAAATTTGCACTATGATTAACTGACTCTTATCAGAAACATTGGGAACAAAAACCCATGGACTGCTGTCAAATAGTTTGAGAAACTTTCTGTTAACTCACACTTATAGAGGAACACACTTTTAAATAAAGATATTTACAGACATATTTTTAATATATTATTTACAGAAATATATTTAAAGAAATATTTACAGAAAAATGAAATAATTTTTCTGAGGAGATTAAAGTGAATACTGAAGAGAAGAAAATGATATCAGATGAAAGCTCTTAGCGTTATACTGACAGGAAAGTCAGTACTGATGACACAATGCAAAAATCCTTATAGAGTTGGAAACATAAGGAGGACCTAAAAAACAAAACAAAACAAAACAGCACGAGATCTGTGAAAACACAGGTACATTTAATTTAAAGATCCCAGCACCTTCAGAAGGACTTGAATACAGTCAATGAATTTAACAATTCAGGAAAATGTGTGCAGTCGAGAACGCCCATTAATGAATTTGACAATTGAATCATGGAGACAGAGTACTCAGGAATTCAAGGTCATGTTTGACTACATAGTGAGTTCAAAGCTGCTTGAGCTATGTAAGATTCTGACTAAAACTGTAATAATAATTTTGGCATTTTTGTAAATATTATTATGTATGTTTTACAGAAACTACAACATGAGTAATAGACAGAATTTTAAAACACAAATTAGAACGTAAGAAGATAGTGGTTGACATAAGAAGAAGGAAGTTGGCAAAAAAACTGCAATATTGGTGGGTAATGAGTTAGATAGCGTTGACACAAGATAGAAGGATGATTACAGAGCAAGAAAAACAGCCCATATCTGGATCATTGTATTGCTTACATAAATGTGTACATTTGTCAAAACTCATTAAACTGTACATTTATAAAAGATGAATTTTATATATGCAGTTATGCCTCAATAAGTTGGAATAAAAAGAAAACAGTTGATATCATTTAGTAGATATCATCTAGCCTGTTGCTGAAAACACCACACATTTGGGACATGGACTTACAGGAACTGAGCTAGAAGTAACTTGGAAGCTTTCCTCCGTAAACACTAACGCTCACACTGTCTGAGGATGCAAGGCAAGCTGCTAGGAGAAAAAAAAAAAGCAATCAATAGTCCCACCCAGCTGCAAAGATTTTTTTTAATGGCTATAAATTAAATCTACATAAAAAACTAGTTGAAACAGTTTGCTATTCGAAGAAACTAACATGATTTATAACCCCTGGGGAAAACTGTGAATACAGAGATAAATCAAATAACCAGCATCAGAAATAAATGGTGCCAAAGCCTAGAAAAGAAAAAATGAAAGAAAAAAAAAAGAAAGAAAGAAAGATAGGATCAGAGGTTGCCTGGAGCAAAAAATGGGGGCTGTGACTAGGCAGAAACTTAAGGGAGAAATTCTTGGTCATGGTTCTTGCAGTGCTTGCCTGAGTACACACATTTGGCTAAAGTCATCTAAGTATACTAGCTAGGTCCTACAATTTTACTATGGATTATATTGGCTTGATACAATGTATTCCAAGAAGGAAAGAAACAAGAGTTAGAGTGAATAAAAATCTATCATTTAAAAGTTCCAAAGATTTATGAATGTAGAGAGGCTAAAATGTACTATGGATAAGCTATTGGAGTTACTAACAATACTAACAAGCCAAGAATGCTGTGCATATTACCAAAGTAATCAACTAATTCTGTTTCTAATGCCTACCACAAGTATTAACATTCTGTTTAAACTCCACCCCCACAGTTACCTGACAACAGTCAGGTATGCCCCTTCCCATAGTTACCTGGCAATAGCCAAGTAGGCCTGGACCACTATAAAAGGGGCTGCTTGTCCCTTTCTCTTGCCTTCTTGCCCTTTTGATCTCTTGATCTCTTGGTCCTTCTGTCCCCTTGCCCCTTCCCCCTTCCCTTCCTCCTCTCTTCACGTGGTCATGGCGGCCTCTGCTTCTCTCCTCTCCTCTCCTCTCCTCTCCTCCCTCTCTCTCCTCTCCTCTCCTCTCCTCTCCTCTCCTCTCTCTCCTCTCCTCTCCTCTCTCTCTTCTCTCCCTCTCCCTGCCTCTCTCTGCCTCTACTACCCTCTTAACTCCCCTCCCCATGCCCTGAATAAACTCTATTCTATACTATACCTTCATGTGGCTTGTCCCTCAGAGGGAAGAGGTGTCTCAACATGGGCCAGCTGAGATATCCCCTTACCCCATACCACAACACACACCCATAGGACAAATTCTCTTTATCTTTATCTTTTTATAAACATGTCAACAAGAAGGAAATTATGTTCAGTAGAAACAATAGCATTATCATTGTCCTATACTTAGCTTCAGTATTTTAGGTGGCCATTGTGAACTATCCATTGAAGGTTGGTCTCATTTCTAAGCAAAGCTGCAAGAGAATTGTGATTTGGATTTTGTAGGTGAGAAGACTGATAATAGCATGAGAGGAAGCTGGAAATAAAGCTAAATGCCCATATTCAGTGTTTGGAAATGAGGTGATGGTTGGAACAGATCAAGAAATAACAAAATAACCTATTCATTTAGAAACACATAGATATTCAAAATAGAAATTTGAGTCTAAAGCCATGCACCCTGAATATGTCCAATCTAATCAAAATTGAAACTTGATTAATAAACAACATGTTTGCATAATTTCATAAAAGCTAAAATCTTAAACTTGGAAAGAAGATTACAGATTTAGGAGTCAGATAGTCTTGAGTTTCATATGCTATCCTTACATTCTAGTTGTATGACTCTTGCTAAGTCCCATCGTGTCCCCAAGGCTTAGATGATTTTCTAACTGTAAAATAAAGACTATTAGCAGATAGGTGTCATTTCATGTCAGTTGAAATGGGTGTAAACATAGTTGTGGGGAGCCTTTTAAAAGGACGTTAATCCATAGCTGGGAGCAGGGGGCTCAGTGAGTAAGAGCCCTTGTCCTGCAGGCATGAGGACCTCACACCTCTGTGAAATTCTGGGCGGGCCACTCACAAGGTTGGCACCCCAGTGCTGTGAGAGTTGGAGACAGGATGATTGCTGGGACTTGGTGGGTACTGAGCCCCAAATTTAGTGAGAGACCGTATCTCAAGGGATTAAGGCAAAGAGTAGAACTGGAAACTTAATGCTCCCTTCTAACCACTGCACACATTTGTGCATACAGACACATACATAGAAATCTATATATATATATGTATACATTGTTCATATACATACCTACAAATATATGCATATGTGTATAACCCCATTCGTGGGAGTTGCCCTCATGCTGTAAGCACCTTCCCCAGCTTCATTTCCTACACACATTGGTGATTAAATGTCATTGCAAAGACTGTGGAAAGGGACTGTCTTAGTTAGGGTTTCACTGCTGTGAACAAATACCAGGACCAAGGCAACTCTTAGAAGAAGAACATTTAATCGGGGCTGGCTTACAGGTTCAGAGGTTCAGTCCATTATCAAAGTGGGAACATGGCAGCATCCAGCCAGGCATGGTGTAGGAGGAGCTGAGAGTTCTACATCTTCATCTGAAGGCTGCTAGCAGAATACTGACTTCCAGGCAGCGAGGACAAGACTATTAAAGCCCATATCCACAGTGACACACCTAATTCAACAAGGCTACAATTCCTAATAGTGCCATTCACTGGGCCAAGCATATATAACCCATCACAGGGACACAAATATTCAAGCACAAATATAGCAAAATGCAGGCCAGTTTTCCTAATACACAACATAAAAATTATTAGCCTCTATAATAAAATTATAGCGTCAGTCAAAAATAAAGGTGAGAAGTAGGGTCGATTGTATTTTTATGTCTCCAAAAGACAGAATTGTCTTCATAGTGGCCTTCAAAGCACTTTCTGACATAAATAACCTATAAAATGGTTATAGTGTGTATTTAGAGTTTCTCATTATTTTGAAGATTGCTCCCAGCTTACTAATAGCCTAGTTCTAAGACGCCACAGAGAGGATTTCACATCACTGTGACTCCTGAGGTGCTTTGTAAGTTTATATGACTGAAGAGGTCAAAGCTTGTGACAAGCTTGTATATAGGAGGCTTCTAGTGGGCATTGGAAATTATCAATAATGTCTGTTGCATACCTCTTGTTAACCTTGCATGGTTGAACTCTACCATGTCACGGTTTTCCCTTCCTAAGAGGAAGAAATAGACATTTAAAAGGTGGTTAAGAAATGTGTCACAATAACCAGCCTGATAACCCCTCACATGACTGGAGTTTCAGGTTTGTGCCCAGTCATACCCAACTTCTCACAGGGATGCTAGGGGGTTGAACTGAGGTCTTCATGCTTGCTCACACAACAAGAATTCTTACCCTCTGAGCTTCAGATTAGCATCCGTTGAAGAGAGACTCCAGGAACCACCTTGTCCCATCTGCTATATCTAAAAAACAGTAGCCTATCTGGTTATCAGCCACCTACAATGATACAAAATATGAAATGTGTGAATAAATAAGCAAACACTAGAGTCCCACTACACAGACTCTCTCCCTCCTGAGGCGCTGGCCCAGAGACATCTAGATCCAACACCTCCTGGGCATTTGGAGACTACTGATCTTTCATTATTAAAGTGAAAAAGAATCCTAATATTTCACACACGGACTCCCTAGGCAACACTCCTGGGAGAGTTCTCACAACTGGGAAATCTCTTACACACCCCTGGCTTGGC
Source organism: Mastomys natalensis (assembly GCA_021653895.1). Classification (NCBI taxonomy): domain Eukaryota; kingdom Metazoa; phylum Chordata; class Mammalia; order Rodentia; family Muridae; genus Mastomys; species Mastomys natalensis. The sequence goes on from JAJTUV010000033.1 coordinate 928,841, forward strand.
AATATGCTCCTGACGTGGGACATTTCAGATCTTTCCTACCAGAGTGAAAAGTTTCCATGTCGTGGTCAACTTGTCTGAAATCATCCTCCTAGTCAGGCTATAAGCCTTTTAAAGCTGCACTTTCAGACTTCGGGGTCTGACAGATGTGTCCAAGAGCTCTGTGGCTTGTGAGGTAACAGTTTAGTCTTAACTGTCAAGTCATGGCTACATTTCATAGTACCACCAGGGGGCAGCAATGTGCAAATAACTCTTCTCCAGGACCTGTTCTGTTGTCTGACAGGAAGCTGTGTCTCAGCTTCCTTGTGTGTTCAGAATTAAAATAATGTTAACAAGATCACCTCAGGTCTGCTCTGGGACCTGTCAGAAGTCATTCATTTTAGATGAAAGCATCCGGCCGACGCACAGGTGCATCTGAATCAATGCTGTCAAGGATTTGGATTCCGTGGCCGGTTCACCATATGCCAGGTGCTGCTCTGGGGCAAGGACAAATAGCAGTCAGTGGGGACCAGATGCACAGAGCGTCCTAAAGCCACAGTGCTCATACCGTAAGTCTGAAGCACTTCTTTTATACATTTTCATCCTATTGGTTTGGTCTGTCTACCCTCTTCCTTGAGAGCTGGGATTTGTATGTTTGGTTCATCAATGTATCTCCAACTAATAATGGAAGACAGCACCATAGATCAATAACTGCCTGTCATACAAATGAGTATAGACTTGTCAAGAAATGTCATGATGGAGATTGGCATCATCCCAACTAGACCACACTAAAGTAGTTGTTTCAATAATTTTACTGTATAACGACCAGGGGATGGGAGTGATGTCAAAAACAAAAAAAACAAAAAACAAACCATCAGTTGGGACCTCACTTGGAGTCCCCCTTTACAGAAGAAGAAGCAGAAGTCTAAAAAGACCTTGATGGCAGAGCGAGGAGTGCAAGCCAGGGCTTCTGACCCCAGCCACTGTGCTTTCTACACATCCTACTGTCTTCCAGCTTTCCTCCTTTTCCCAAATATCCTTCCTAGATGAGTGACTTGCGTAAGTTAACCAGATCTACTCACTTGGTAATTAGCAGAGATAAAATTTGGTCATCCGTATTCAGAGTTGCCACATTGCCTTGTTGAGGAATCTCTCTGGCCAGCCTCTCTACTCTCCCTTCCCTGCACCTCCCCTGTACTCATTCCTTTGGGACATCTAGTCATTTGCTCTTTACCACAGCCCTATGCCAACGCTGTTATTATTCCTGTTTCACCAAAGAAAAAATGTAGCCATAACACCGATTGTAACTGCAGGGCACTTAGCTGGACTCAGTATGTTTCTGGAGTAGTTGGTGTGTTTATTAATGTTTATTCCCATGCCAGTTCCTGGGGACCTTCATGATATCCTGTTAGAGATGTGGACTCTGAAGTGAGGAGAGGTGAGGAGAGGGTAAGAGGCTTATCCACCATCAAAGCACCAGGAAATGGAAAAGCTAATAGGTGTGTATTCTAATCATTTGCTCTGTTTGCATGTAGGGAACACAGGCCAAAGCTGGAGAGTCCCTGGAGAAAGGTCACAGGGAGTGTACATGCTGACTCCATTTTACTACATTTATTTTAACAAGATCAAGCTGCAGGTTTGGACCAGAAAACCCTGTTAGGAATTCACAGCAGAAGGAGGGGGTGGGGGACTTAGAATGCAAAAGCTTCCTGGCTTGCAAGCAGCGCTTCCTCTCATTTTCCTCCCATTCAGTGTCATCTGCTGTCTCTTTCCAAGCTCCAGCAGCTGAGTTCTTTAAGAGACCCATTCACTGGAAAAGCTATGGCCATCAGATGCATGGGTGGGACTTCCTGCTCCACCCTTCAGTCTGGGCCCTGAGATGCTAGGGCTTGCTGTGGGTGTGGAGGGCACACTGAAGCATGGCCACCCCAGTCTAAACAGGAAAGCAAATGGAAGTTACCTCAGAGTGCTTAGGAAATGGGGTTGATGACAATGGGCTAGCTTCCCCTCTTATTCTATCAAGTGGACCAGGGCTCCAAGCACCTGAAAGTCATCAGGAGAAGACAGTCCAGAAGACAGACAGGAAGTGGTTCTTGTACTGGCTGGAGGTACTTGTGCTGACTGAACTATTACATCTGGAAAGAAATGGATAGCTGGAAAGGCTTGACTCCATAATCTCGTGCCCTGAGTGCAAACACACATGCTCTGACCTCTGAATCTTGTACACACTAGTCACTCTCAGGACCACTTTCTGACATACAACAGGATGTTGAAGAAAGGCCATAGGCCCCATAACCAAAAATGTTCTTCACATACCAGCCATGTGATGCTGCAGAAGGATACTGCCCCCTGAGGTTCAATATCTTCATCTACACAATAGGAACATATAAATCCTATAGTGGTGAATTAGTAAAACTATCTGGCCCCCAGGGGGTTGCATACACACTGCACCTGCCCAAGAGCTCTGGATTTGAGAATGAAGGACACACACACACACACACACACCACACACACACACACACACACCCGCTAATTTTGATATGCCTTGACTAGCTCAATGACTGGACACTTCTAAACATCCCCGCAGCTAGCACACACTCTCCTCTGGTATCCCTAAGTTAACATCTTTTAAAAACTCTATTTCATCCTGCTACTCCAGACCCAATTGGGTGAGTGGCCTCTGTGTCCACTTACTGTGATTGTTATCTGACAGCAGACCTTTAATCTGATCTTTCTGCTTCCCCCTCATGGCAATTCTCCTCTTCCTCTCTCCCTCAGTCCCTTGCCTGCTAAATCTAAAACGTCCCATCTCCGTCTCCTTGCCAGCCATTGGCCATGCAGCAATTCTTTATTATCAATCAAAGCCAGCTGGTCATAGGGACCCTCAGCCTCTGGAAGCACAGCTATTGGGAACCAAATTAAGACAAAGAGTTATAACTAATCCCCAACAAGAGCCCATATCTCAGGGAGAGTAGAGGGGCTTAGCAAACCAGGTCCTGTATCAGGTGGGAGGACTGCCCTAGTGTAAAGGTGACAGAAGGTCTTAGGCCTGGTTCTGTGCTCTAGTAGTTAGATGCCTTGAACATCTTTCCCTCTGGCAGCCTGGTATTCCTCCTCGGGAGATTTTAAGACCGAATATGGCCCTCTGCAAAACTCTCTAACCATCCTGCAGTGGTCATCCCATGATGGAGGATATATTTTTTCTCTTGAAACTGGAGTCTAGGAAGGTGTGTGTGTGTGTGTGTGTGTGTGTGTGTGTGTACTTTCTTCTACTCACAGTCACCAACAGTGGCAAAATTCATATTTACCTTCATCTGAGCTCCACCTAACCCTGATGATCCCAAGACACTGAACAAATTCTCCTTCTACAAGGTCAAGAACCTTTGATCTATGAGAAATGCACAGCAAGGACTTCTGATAATAATCAAACATTTTCTCAATTCCACTGCTGGTGTTCAAGTGGGAAACAAATGAAAAGGGAACTTCCAGCCTTTACCAATGGACCAGTTTACCCATATTGCTTTTATAGAGCAATAAATCATTTAAGATTACGCTCTTCTGTAAATAATTCCAAATAGCCTTTGGAAGTCTCCCCAGATATGATGGGTTTTCCATAGTTCGGTTGACTATCCCAGCTGTAGCAACACCTGCAAGCTCATTGCATATGGCAGAGGAAATGCCAGATATCAACAGGAACAAACGAAGCAGAGGACAAGATGAAGTGCCTCTGGCCTTGGCTTTTTGCTCATTCTACTTGCAATGATGTTTCTTGGAGACATGACCAAAACCAACTAAGAAACAACTTGACTTTTCACATTTCCTGAGCAATAGGGAATGTTTGAAGAGAACTAGGATGTTGAAATGCACGTGGTTGTTGGCTAACCAAGGGAGCAGTCCACATCTTGGGTTTGGATGTGATATGTCTGACCCACTTGGTAGGGAAGAAACCTATCTGTTCATTCCTAACTGTTAAGTTACTCTCATAAAATCCTTCACTGGGGGAAACCTTTAATTTAGAAAGGTCATGTGTTGTAGACTTTGCCAAAGATAGCACTGCCTTAGGAAAAGGACAATATCCCTGGCACAATTATCATTGAACATCAGAGATGATGATGACAATTTTTCTTCCACTCCTTAAGATGCTATTTTTCTTTCAAAGCACAGAGCCCTTAAAATCCATGATTCTCTGGAGCGATGTGTGCTCTGTGCACTGAGAGTCCATGTGGGATTTTTCACACATATTCCACTCAGGTGATTCCCAGTATCCACCTGCTTCTCCCTCATCTCCCTAGCCCCCTTCCCCACTGTGCCCTCTCACCCAATATCCCCCTCTTTTCACCCTATTGTCTTCCCTGCTCTTTCCCATAGGATGTATTTTTTTTTAAATTAGCCATGGGCTTCATCTAGTCTCCTGATCTTCACCTGCATTTTCTCCCACTTGATACACACATTTAACCATTAGAGTATTGGATCCGAATTTGAAAGTGAACATACGTTTGTCTTTCTGGGCCCAGGTTATGTTGCTAATGTTTTCCAGCTCCATCTATTTTCCTTTTTAAGATGTATTTTCATTATTTTTTAATTATGTGTAAATTTGTATTCATGTGGATATGTGTGTATAAGTGCAAATGCTCCTGGAAGCCAAAGACATTTGACTCTCATGAGCTGGAATAACAGATCGTTCTGAGCTGCCTGATGTGTGCACTGGGAACTGAACCCAAGTCCTCTAGAACAGCAGCAGGAATGCTTAACCTCCGAGTCATTGCCCAGCCCCCATCTATTTTCATAGGAATTCATTCATTTTACATTTGCTTTCAAGCTAAATAGAGCTAAATAAATAAATAAGCATATGCACTACATTTTTACTATCCTACCATCTGCTGTATCCTACCATCTGCTGATGGACATCGAGGTGTGTTCCATTTCCTTGCAATTATGAGAAGGAGAGCAATGAACTTAGATGAGCATCTGCACAGCAAAAGAAACTATCAGAGCCAACAGCCAGACTATAAAAGAGGAGAAAATCTTTGCCAGCTGTCCTTTAGACAAGTTCTTAATATCTAGAATATATAAGTAATTGCAAAAATTGGGCTTATTTCTTTTTTAGTCCCACATTCCATGACAGCCAACAAGTACAGGATGCTCATTTCATTCAAGAGCCCCAGCTCTTGCTTCTGGACACTGTGCTATTATTTGGGGCTTCAGACTACTTTATGTACTGGATTCATCATATGCAATGGTGTCACCCATGAAAGATGCATTATATTCCAACAACGGACATAGGAAAAGTGAATGTAGAGGTTAACATAGTTTTTAGAGAAGAGCCCTTTTGGTGACATCCATCTTTTATGTACACATTCCATTGTCCAGATGAGAAAGATGGTTGTCCACATGTCAGTCACATGGCTAAGTGCCAGTAAGACTGAATAAGGCCATCTTAACTCATCCAAGCAGCCTGTGTTTGGCTTTCCTTCTTTAGGAAGAAAGCTATGTAATGTGCATAGCTCCTAAAGTTCTGGAACACTTTGGAGTGCTGAGTGTTTACGGACTGAGATTTAGCTTTAAGATGAGCCTTGCTGGTAAGCAAGACAAACATGAGGTTATAGAATTGGCCATGCTCAGACCCCTTAGATCTCTGAGGAGGTGGGAGGAGCTCATGTACTATGAGTTCAGTCACCAAGATTGAAGGTGGATGTAATTAGTCATGTCTATGTAGCATAGTCTCCATCCTAAAAGTCCAAATGCCTGGGCCTGGGACAGTTTCAGTTGGTGGTGCATCTGAGGTAATGGAAGGTAACCTGCAGAGTGTGGAGGCACTGTGCCCCATCCCCCATTCCTTCACTGCCCTCTGCATCTCTTCCTCTGGATGTCCCTGGAGTGTATTCTTTATAAGCATTCTGTTTATTGAAACAGAAGTGAAGTATTTTCCTGACTCTTGTGATCTGTAAGACGCCAAATCCTAAGGAGGGTGAGAACCCTCAGTTTATCTACTAGACAGAAGTAAGTACAAATAGTCCAGGATTTGTGACCAATATCTGAAATGAGGAGAGTCTTGTGGGGTGGAACCATGGAGTCTGTGTAGTAGCAGAGTTGAACTGACCTCTAGGACACTCAGGTGGTGTTAGGAATCAGTCGGAAACCTCACAGTTGATATGAGAATGTGATGCAAGAAATAACCGAGTGTCCAAGAGACAAAGGAAATAAGAATTGACAAACAAAGCCTGCCAGTGCATCATGATCTCTCAATTCATGGTGACTACAAACTTTCAGTTTTTATTTATCTACACATATGTGATCGTGTAGCAAGATATTTTACTGCTAAATTTTCAATAAAGTTTGGTGATTGGGCAGTAGAAGAGGAGGTGGAGCTGGGAGAAGGAAAGAGGAAGGGGAGGAGAAAGAAGGGGAGCTAGCAACCATGGAGGTGGACAGATGGGTGGAGAGCAATCCTGGGTAGCAACTTATATCTAAAGGTTAGATATTGGGTAACTATTTTAATTATGTGAGCATCTTGTTAATTGAACATTTCCAAATATATAAATCCATTTGATAATCTTTAAGCCTTAAGAGTCTTCATTCTACTGGGCACAGTGAATATGGTGGGTATTATCAGGAGCTTTGTGGGTACAGTATGGTAGATTGGCAGAGTCAGCCACCACATCTTGTGGGTCTAGTTGTGGCACACATGGCTTTTGGTCACTTCTGTGAAACACGAAGGCCAGAGCTAAGCAGAGCTGCCCCGATGATTAGATAGCCGGCCCATGCCTCAGCTTTTCTAATTATTACCCCTTTCATGATCATATAAAATTGCTTTGTGAATTAAATCACAAGCAGATAAAGTTTAAGAATCCCTGTGTTCCCATGAGTATTTTGTTACCCCTTCTAAGAAGGACCCACACTTTGGTCTTCCTTTTTAATGAGCTTCAGGTAGTCTGTGAATTGTATCTTGGGTATTGAGAGATTTTGGGCTAATATCCACTTATCAGTGAGTGCATACTATGTGTGTTCTTTTGTGATTGGGTTACCTCACTCAGAATGATATTTTCTAGTTCCATCCATTTGCCTAACAATTTCATGAATTCATTGTTTTAATAACTGAGTAATACTCCATTGTGTAAATGTACCACATTTTCTATATCTATTCCTCTGTTGAAGGACATCTCTGTTTTTTCCAGCTTTTGGCTATTATAAATAAGGCTGCTATGAACATAGTGGAGCATGTGAGAGTCTGACATATACAGAGGCGAATGCTCACAGCTAACCATTGAACTTATCACAAGGTTCCCAATGGAGGAGTTAGAAAGAAGACTGAAGGAGCTGAAGGGGTTTGCAGCCCCATGGGGAGAGCAACAATACCAACCAACCAGAGCTCTCAGGGTCTAAATCAGCAGCCTGGGAGCACATAGGGAGGGACCAATGCCTCCAGCTGTATATGTAGGGGAGGATGGCCTTGTCTGGCATAGGTGGGAGAGGAGATCCTTGGTCCCATGAAAGCTGGATGCCCCAGTGTGGGGGAATTCGAGGGTGGGGAGGTGGGAATGGGTGGGTGGGAGCGCATCCTCATAGAAGCAGGAGGAGGGAGTATGGGATGGGGGTTTCTGGGTGGGGGGGGAATTGGGAAAGGGGATAACATCTGAAATGTAAATAAAATATCCAATAAAAAAATTAATTAAAAAAAAAAGAAGCCCTGTGCTAAGGTGGTAGAGATGGTAGTGGGCCCTCTTGAACTAAAAATTGATATCGTAGCACACTGTGGTTTTATTTTAATCTTACCGAAACCACTGAAAATACTTTCCTGTTTGTTAAAATTTTTCTGGATTATTTTACTGGTATACAAAAACTATTTTTGACATTTAAAGCACATTAATTTCTCAGAAAACCATTGATTCTACAAATAGGAGCTAAGGAAAAATGCATGAGGGATGAAATACTGATCATTAATCAGAAGAGGCTCCAAGAGGGCACTCGTTACCCTCACACTTGGAGATTTTGTAGAGTCTGTGGTTTATGAAGTCTAGCATCAAAAAGGCATGTTTGAGGATGGAGTTTTCTGAGAGGCATAGAAGAGTGTGTGAATGCAAACTACCCACAAGGCAGAATCAGTTGGAGAAGTCAAAACAGCCTTGAGTTCCAAGCAAAAACTATGGAGCCAGGAACACAGTATTTAGTCAAAAGTAATCAGGAGCCAGGAAAATCCAGAATATAAATAAGCATAAAGGCTGTGACTAGGGAAAGTCAAGAAGTTTCACCACAAACCCATTTCCTCAACAATCTGTGTTACTCAGCACTGCTGTTGTGCCAGGTTCCACACTGGAGAATCAGGCAATGAAGGAAACTCCATGCTTGCCACCAATGGGGTTGATAGTCTCTTGGCATGAACTGACCACTGGTGTGTGGGTGGGTATAGATGACCTAAAAGTCCATGGTCAAAAGGAGAGGCAGAGGTTTGTTAAGGTTGTTAAGATGCCTCCACCCATATGAGGCATAGGCTCCTTCCAATGTTGACTTCTTGCTTTAAAAAATACTTGCTTCACAGTCAGATCATATCTCAGAAACATGAACTGGGAAATTCCAGCACTGACGTTGACAGATGCCTTACACATCACTTAGTGTGACCTTTCTGCTTTTCAACAGTGGAAAGGATGTCTGTGAGGCAGCCATCCCCATAGGACAATGTGTAATGAATGCTCAACATGTACTTCCACCTCAGGTCTGGATGTTCCCCTTGATGTGAGCACTCTGTAGAGTGGTAACAGTTAAACCTCTACAGCATCTACCTCTTTTAAGAGCCACTCACTGCCCTCCATAATTGGCCTCATATGTGTCTCATGCCAACATTTCTCTTTTACTCTTTCACCAGGTGTTGTAGGTTCTCCCCCAAGGAGCACTATCAGAATGCACTGAATCCTTCCTCCATTTTTGTATGCTAAAGTGAAATTTGTTAAGCAAGTCTCAGGAAGACGATGAGCACACATTTGGCTAGAGTCATTGAGAAAAATTTAATAGAGATGGAGGTATTTCTAAAAGTTCTTATAAGATTACAATAAAATACAGTATGGGTTATAACCAGGGGTGAGCAGCTGCCCCCATCACCTTAGGGAAGAATTTATTGGACTTTTCTCACTTGGGAACCATTTTTATCGGAGAAATTATTTCAACTTTCAGTACACCTGCACATAAAAAATAACTATACAAATTCAACATTTACTGATAACAAATCATAATAAATTAAAAGTTCTTTAGTTTAGAAATTGGACATTTGCTAAAATAAAAGGTGAATTTGCATACTAATGAGACAGATGTCCATGTTCACATTTATATAAAGGATTCAATCCTGTCTTGATATTCATTAGAATATAGAGTTTCACTAATGTTTTTCAGAGTTGGTTGATACTTCAATTTTAAAATCATTGCTGACCACTTTCTGATTGGATTTAATATGCACAAGATAGAACTCATGTCTGGTACTGTTAACTAGGCCAAAAATCTATGACTTCATATATATCACAGGCCATATTTGAGAACCGAATACTATTATTCTGCTAAGTAGGAATCCTAATAAACATGCCTTCTTTTCTTATCTTTGTCTGAATAGATTAGTGTATCTCAACCCTCCTCAGAGAAGCTTCGTTTTTGTCATCAGTGAATGTGAAATAGTTACTAAAATATCATTGAACCTTAGCATTATAGAATTCACAGGGCAGAGGGCGAGAGAGAAGCCAGTGCCTTTACTAGTGAGATTTCCCAAGTATATGAAGGAAAGGCTGAACACTAAGCAAGTGATAATAAGGGGCACCTTTATACATGCTATTCATAATCATTTTGTGAATGTGACATACAGGTTGATGCTTGAAAGCTAAGATGGAGCCAGTCAGTATTCAGTGAGCACTGGAGTAACTGAGTCAGAAGGACCATAGGGAATCCTATGGACTCCTTAAACTTAACTTCAATGTAACAGGTATGCATATGCTACATCCTAGGGAATGCTCCTAGAAGTTCCCAGAGAAGAAAAAAGTGGAGCTAGCAGATCTGCTCCACTGACTCAGCCTAGACCCCAATGGTGAAGACAATACCAAGACCATAGGGTAATTTTCACTCTGTAGTATTTTATCTGAAAAACAAAGAATTCAAACTTGGTCACTAACATTCCTTTGCGCTCTATACTCTGGTGTGGTTATTTGTTATTTTACCAAGATATTTTCATTTTTTTCATATTTTTTTAAACTTTTCCCTTTTCTGGTAAATGGATGCCAAAGAGCCAGTTACATGTTCATTGGGCCTCCAGATGAGTGGCAGTTGAGTGAAGTCTTTGCTGAGCATAAGCTGGGCTGCATGCAGAGCTCTACAGGGACACACAATACTCGTTAGTGCTTGGCCAAAGAGAAAACACACAGTTGTAGAAATAAGGAAAGAGGCTCTGAAGATCTGCTGTAGACCTGAGGATTAGTGTATTTGATCCGATCAGAGCCTTTCATCCTTCCAAAACTCCAGTTCTCTTCCAACTTCCCTAAATACTCCTGGGAATAAACACTCAGAGATCCTCCTGGCTGACACTGGCACCTCTGCCCTCACTAAACGTCTCCTTGGCATTAATTTGAAGCCTTATGTCTTAAATGTTCTGTCTGATTCCTCATTATTTCTGATTGGGAGTCTAGGGAGTTGGCTGTGTCTCAGAAGTTTGATTGTTGTGTTCCCTCCTCTCCAGATCTTTGATTGTTCTGTTTTGCCTTCCTAGAGAAGTGCCCTCTTTCTCTCATTCCCAACACAAGTATCTCTCACTGCAGAGGGATACTTTAGACCTACATAGATGGATCCATTCTGTGGGGTTGTTTTTCAAAAACCCAGAGTCAAACTAAATTCTCCTTATTTTTTCTTTCTTCTATATTGGACACTAACACTGCTTCTGCTTCATTTCTGTCTCATGAGGTTTCGTTGACAATGGATTGCAGACCCCGGGAGCCTATTGTACTGTCTCAGCACCCAGAGCAGAGATGAGTATTTGTTTAATTTCCTCTGAAATGTGAGATTTGGGAAAGATATGGGTTTGACTAAGAATCATGGAGTTCCCACACATGAATAAAACCTCAGAAATCTAAACAAATGACCTCTTAATATAGTTTAATAGTATATCTTAATATCTAATAGTAGGTTCGCAGTCACCTGTTTCTTAGTGTCAGATAACATTCAACACATGAGATGTATGGTTTCTGTTATGGCTGAGTATGCTTTTGTCTGTATGATAAAGTGTGAAGCAGAATATATTGTTGATTCAAAAGTAGTATGCAATGCAACACATACACACACACACACACACACACACACACACTTCCACAAAGACAAAGGAAGGTGACAGTGTCTCCTGGGTAGGAGAATACAGGAATCTTAAAAATTCATCCTAAAATCAAAATAACATCAACTCGTTAGAACATTCAAGATTCAAAGAACTTTACACCCTAAAGTACACACTAAAGTTCACTGATATTTATGCTATCTTGGGGGGCCCATGGCTAACAGTCAGGAATACTCCCTGTCGCCAGGGCCACACAAATGTATTCATAGGCTCAAGGTGGATAATGTCAAATCAATCTGATTGTTGGTCTCAGATTCACTCTTGATTTTTCTTTTTCAATTGTTACTGCTATAACCCCCTAAACAACCAAAAATCCATTAAATCATGATACTAAAATGAGAAAAAACCTTTCTGAAAATCAATAACTTTGGAACTAAATAACAGATGTGATCAGACACCCGTCTATTTATTTTTAAGTGCTTTTGAAGAAAACGATAAAACTCCCTGGAATGATACACAGGGGTGTAAACAATGAAATAAGCAAAGAATGAAAGGAAACAATGATTTCCTACAATCTACAAAAGGGTAATAGAAACCTTAATGTAGAGACCCTGCTGATGCCACTGTAAGACAGATGCACTTGGCGAAGATGTCCTTCAACTAAAGAGTTGGAGGGTCCTATGCTCTTAGAAAGATAGTTCCTGATACTTTATACTAACATCCTTTGAAAATTAAATAGCTTTGATGTCTACTAGCTTTAAGTGAGCAGAGCTAGTTTTAGGAATTCATCCTCGCCATTCATCCCTCAAACGAAATGGATTTTACACAAATAAGATGAGACGATACCAGCAATACACACAAGATGTTTTGTGGTGGGGGAAGAGGGTGAGCGGTAGAGTTAAGAGCAGTTTCTTCTCTCTTCTTGGTATTATCTACATGTTCTTTTTTTTTTTTTAAAGGGTGCTTCCTAACTAAATAAATGAAAGAAGTGTTCATAATCTGTTTTTTAAGAAAGACCTGGAGCCAGAGGCAGTGAACTGTGGCTGCCAAATGCATCTGCATCATTGGGAACATTTCTGTCATGCCAATGTGTTTCTATCTGACAGAGCACAGATGTGCCCCCACATCCTCCTTGTTGGAAAGAATTTCATCACCACCAGGAGTAGTTGGCTCTCAAAACACACACCCCCAGTTAAAAGTCACCTAAGGGAGTGGAGGGAAGGGAGAAAAGATGGAAGGGAAAGAGGGGAGGGAGGGCAGAGATCCACCCCATGGTCTTTTTGCTCTTTCACTCACAGGAGCTAAAAACTAATATGACTTCCTTTGTACACACAAGTCCTGGCATGTTTAAGAGGACACGATTATTCCTATACCTGGATGAAGGTTCTCTTTCTAAGTTGTCCTTTGAAGATGACTCCATGCTTAAAACTTCCAACCCCACATTCATCTCTAACATGCAGGCCAAAACATCCTTCTCTCTCAAATTCCACGAGAATTCCCGACTCTGAACAAGACTGATTATTCCTAGTAAGCACATTTCATTTCTGGAAATAGATGTGGCCCTCTAGCAATGAAATATTACAGTCTTTTCTGTAATGAAAAAAATATTCAAAGGAAATGAAGTCTAAATCCCCCTTCTTCAAATCCCACAATATATATATATCAACATACCAAATCACATATATATATATATATATATATATATATTTATAATTAATTTTAGTTTATTTGTGTATAGTTTTCCAAAAATTAAAATTAACTCAATTTAAAAACAGTAAATTTTAATGTAAATTCATTTATAGAACTAAAATATAAACTGTCATGGAATGCACGGTGGGAGGATTTATGAAGCATATGATTCAAGTTACACAAGTATCTAGAAATATTTTCACCCTATTTTTATTCTGAGCTCTAAGACATGCACAGAACCAGGCCTGACTAATCATAGGTCCTTCCAGTCCCTGGCAGAGGGATTGGCTCAGGGACAGACATTTGAACCAGGACAGACCAAGCAAGGCTCTCCTAAAATGTTTAGTTGAAATGACTTGGAAATAGATGTCCTGTCTTCTTCAAAAAGACACCATAGACTTGGAGAGGTCAATAAGCCACACCCATCTGTTCACATCGAAACCTGATCTGGAATAAATTAACCTGGAGGAGAAGTAGTATGGGGCCCTTAGTGCAGCCACAGAGAACAAGTGGCCTTAAATTTCCCAGGAATCAGAAACAGTAGATTCCTTCTTTGGATGAAAGCCATTTGGTTCATTTTGAATGCTAGAGGGAGTAGCTCACAGATAATAGAATCCTGGATATAGAAGACATCTACTTCTATTTGAACATGAAAGGTAGAAAAAATCTTCTTGAGACTTCAAACTGGTACATAATCAACATCCTAGAGCTTCCCACATGTGCTCCCACAGACCTCCTGCTTTTTGGAATCAAAACAGACACCTCAATCTGAGCTCTTCTCCTATAGCAGAGACCTGTGTGTTTGTGAATATCCACTATGTATTGGGCTCTACAGTCATTTTATTTGAACTTTTCTGTGACCTTGGTGCTTGGATAACTGTCCCTGATTTATAGATGAGGCAAGTGGGGTAAAGCAGCATTCATAAATACTTCCAATACCCCTGCCTAGTAACAGCCAATGCTGGCCTTTGGGTGCAGGTGTGACCAGGCATAAGTGTCATTGTCATCTGTCAGGATCCCCACACTATCTTCTCCATTGAACACTGCTGAACTATTCCTTCTTCCAACTAGTACCTCCTCAGGGGTCATGCTCTGCAGACCCATAGTCTGACTCCTGGTTTAAAACTCCCATGGCTGCTCTGCTTCCTTTCATCTTGGCTACTACTGTGTATTGAAATCTGCATGCCAAATCTATTTTAGATCCCATTCTCATTTACATAAAAATATAAACTCATTGAATGCTTATGGAAGGTTATCATGGTAAGCCATCTTTCTTAGTCTTTTAACGTCATCTGATTCTATTCTCTTTCCCTCCTGGCTAATTGTGTATTTCCTTCCTTTCAGATGAGGGGCTTGTTCTACATAAATTAATCTTAGAATATGATAAGACACAAGAAAGGAATACTAGGTAGCAAGTTCAGTGAAAAGTCCATAGAATACCTGCCATGTAGATTTGGCAAAGATCTTGGTGAGTCTTTATACAATGCACTGTTAGAGAGGTCTTTCACGGTCTAGTTTCATTCTGTTGCTGTGACAAAAATCAAGATCAAAGCTACTTAAGAGAGAAGCTTAATTTCACCTTGCAGGTCATAGCCCATCATTGACGGAAATCAGTGCAGCACTTAAGAAGGAACTTGAAGCAGAAACCATGGAGGAACACTGTTTGCTGCCTCTGTCACAAACCTGTGCTCCACTAGCTTTCTGTACAGCCCAGGACTACCAGAATGGGGAATGGTTCTAGCAATGAGCTAGGCTTTGTCACATCAATTAATATTCAAGATAGTTCCCTAAAGACCTGCCCTCAGGTCAATCTGATGTGGACATCCCCTCAATTGAAACTTCATTCTCAGGTGAGTCTAGGTCAGTGGTTCTCAACTTTCCTAATGCTGTGACCCTTTAATACAGTTCCTTATTTTGTGTTGATTCCTAACCATAAAATTATATTGTTCCTTCTTCATAACTGTAATCTTGCTACTGTTATGAATTATAATATGAATATCAATGTTTTTTGCTGGTCTTAGGAGACCCCTGTGAAAGAGTCATTTCACTTCCACAGGGGTCACAACCCACAGGCTGAGAGCTTCTGTTCTAGACTGTGTCAAGTAGATAGTTATAGTTAACTAGGACATTTAGCATATGTATTACTCCCACCATGCTCAGTCCTTTTCAGAAGCTGCCCATGGAATACACAGGCTTGACACAAATACCATCATGAATCCAAAGACCAGCATCTGGGGTCCCATCAGAGTCTCCTTTATGTGGGCTGTGAGTCTGTAAACTTACTCTCATCACTACCAGGGTAGGCTCCTCCAGTCCAGTTGGAAATATTGTAATGGTGGCATGTAGTCCTTTATTCACCAAACATGCATGCAATGTCCCATGTTTGCTAAGCATGAAAATCAAGGTTAATTCTTCATGCCAAGCCACACAAAGTTTGGGGTAGAAGAAGCTAAATGTTCACTCACATTCTCTCACCATCCTGAAAAAAAAAAGCAGTTGCTTCAAAGTTATTAGAATATATCTTCTCCTTCAAGGAACACAGAACATGGATTGAATAGCAGCTTGCTCTGTGATGTAGTGTTTTTTTCATCTCTTCCATGCCTCCCAGGGGATGCCTGGAAAGTGAATAAGAACATCCTGGAGAATCAAGAAACAGATTGCATTCGACTCCAAACCTACCAACAGCCCATCAATCAGAGTGGCTGTCCATTTAGTGTCCTCTTCTCAGAATCACAAATCAGAACCATTTGTTTAAAGAACATGGTGCTTACAGAATTTCCAAGCTTAAGCTGCCGTGGAATCATATGATCATTTGTTTTCCCCCAGCTCCCAGCACAGTGCCTCACACAGAGGTGCTTAGTAAATGTTTCTATAAGAACTTAGGGTATAAGCAATTGGGTGACGGTAGTTGGTCCTTGTCAATTCTTCCTCAGAAAAGTTTCCTTAAAGGAATGGTATTGTTCCCATTTTATTAGTCTCAACAGTGTTCTCAGAGCTTCCAATAATTGGTCACAATTGAGCTATAAATCCAGATCGTTCCACTCCAACAAAAGCTACAGCTGTTTGCTCTGCAGTCCTCTCTAGAGATTAGTGTTCTGTGGAATTAAGGATTCCCCTGATGTTAAGTAACAAAATTCTTATATAAAATTTAGCAGACAACAATTAAAAATAAGTGCTCTGGAAATTCATTGTTAATTTAGTTCACAATATTAAAGTGTATATTTTCCTTATTAAGAAAAGATTATAACTTAACATGAATTAAAATTACACATGATCAGGATCAGAAATGGTGTTATTAATAAGTTCCTGGTGGCAATAAAAGATCAATATGGCACATTTTATGAATTATGAAAGTGTTTTAGCTCAAATAAATGAAGTTATCAACATAAGGTAGCATTTTTGAAGAGCAGAGAAGGTAAGATTTAAAATAAGATAATCTAAAATTGAATAATTACAGTCTACCTCCCCTTCTATACACTTGCTGTTCCATATGTCTCTTCAAGATCTAAAACATTTGAAAACAAATTGTATTGGTGCTGATCACACACCAGTTTTTATTGCCATCATTAAATAAGAAATATAGTATGACAACTGTGCACAATGGTTGCATCATATTCAGTACTACATGCCATGTATGGATGGGTTAAAGATTCTGAAAGGATGCATAAGCTACTTGAGTACCCGTGTTCTTCTTTTTCCTTTATAATATCTATTTTTGTCTTAGTTACATTTCTACTGCTGTAACTAAGCACCATGACCAAGGCAATGTACAGAAGAAAGTGCTTAATGGGAGCATACAGTTTTAGGGTTGAGTCTATGACCATCATGGTGAAGAGCACGACAGGAGGCAGGCAGCCATGGTATTGGAGCAATATCTAAGAGCTTACATTTGATCCACAAGTGCAAGGCAGAGAAAGAGAGAGTTAACTCAAAAGTGTGATGTGGGCTTTTTAGAACATATTATTTTCATACAATATATTCTGATTTTGGTTTTTTCCCTCTACCTAATTCTTCCCAGATCTCCTCATCTCCCAGCAACTCAAATCCACTCCCTTTCCTGCTATTTCTCATTATAAAACAACCATATTTATAGAAAAATAATAAAATAAGATCAAATCAGCCCAAACTCTTGTCTTCTTGGTCTGGGGTAAGTCCAGCAGCTATGAGGTTGGCCCGACCTCTTTGTGCCCACCTTCTGGTCTCATACCTCTAACAACAACCCCAGATACCCACAGCCATCAGCAACCATTGGATGAGACCCCTACCCCCAACTCCATTTCTGATTCCTCCTCTGGGCAAGCCAGCAGCAGCCAGCTCTCCCTGCCCCTTCTGTACTCCATTTCAGGTGCAACTACTCTACCTATACCCTGGAAGGCCTGCTTCTGCCCAGCACAAACATAGGCTTGAAACCACCAGAACCACCAGCACTGCCTACATCTCTGCAGGCCTGCCTTGACCCTGGACAACTAGCAGTCTGAAGTCATCAGGATCTATCAGCACTATCTGCATCCCTGGAAGCCTGCTACCACCTGGAACAACCAGCTCTACCTGCAATTCCAGAGGCCTGGTGACATCAGGGACTAGCTGCTCTATTTACAAGTCTCAGAGGCCTACTCCCATCAGGGACTAATAGGCCTGTGAACACTAGGGACAACCAGATGGCTAAAAGTCAACATAAGAACACAACCAACGAAAGTCAGGGCAATATGGCACCACCAGAATCCAACTATCCTATTACAGCTAATGCATCTGAATTACAAGAAAATGACCGTAAATCTAATCTTATGAAGATGATAGAGGTCCTTTAAAGAAGAAATTAATAAATCCTTTAAAAATACAGGAAAATATAATTAAACAGGTAGAGAGCCTTAAAAAATGAATAGTATAAAGAAATGCAGGGAAATACAATCAAACAAGTGAAGGAAGTGAATAAAACTGTTTAAGACATGAAAGTGGAAATAGAATCAATAAAGAAAACACAATTTGAGGCAATCCTGGAAATGGAAAACCTTCAAAAGAGAACAGGAATTATAGACAGATACAACAGAATACAAATATGAAGAAGAAACCAGCAAAGATAATAGAAGAAATGATAATCAGTGAAAAAAATGCGAAGCTAAAGTTCTAACAAAATCAAAATTATGACACTAAAAGAGTATCTTAAATATTAGAATAGAAGAAGGAAAGACCAACTCAAAGACCTAGAATATCTTAACAAATTAAAGAATTCCTATCTAAGAAAGAGATCCTAACCAAGCTACAGAACACTATAGAGTGAGCAAGTGAATCTTGTTCAAGATATCAACATAAACTCGAACAAAGAAATATTAGACACAAGAAAAAGCCAGTAGCATATAAGGCAGACCTATTAAACTATCAGCATTTAGCAGGCTTTAACAAAGACCTGGAAGATGTCTAATATCACTAAGAGATACAGATGCAGCCAGATCTCTATACCAGCAAACTTTCATCACATAGATGGAGAAGCAAGATGTTCCATGACAAAACTAAATTTAAATAATACTTTTCAGTTATGCCAGCCCTACTAGCAACTACAAGTAAAACTCCAACACAAGTTGGGTAACAAGAAAACACAAGAAATAGATTATTCCACACCAACAAATACAAAAAAGAGCAACACAGAAGCATGCTCATGTGTGCATGTGCATGTGCACACTAGTGTGTGTACACACACACTACCACTGCCAACATCGAAATAACAGGAACTTAACAATCATTGGTCATTAATATCTCTCAACATCAGTGGTCTTAATTCCCCAATAAGAAGACAGAGGCTAATAGAGTGGATGTTTAAACAGAATCCATCAATCTGCTGCACATAAGAAATGTTTCTTAGCAACAAAAATTATATATCACCTCAGAGTAAAGGCTAGAAAAAAAGTTTTCCAATCAAATGGACCCAGGAAACAAGCTGTAGTAGCCATTCTAATATCTAACAAAATAGACTTTCAACCAAAAGTAATCAAAAAGATGGGGAAGGGCACTTCATACTCATCGAAAGAAAAATCAACCAAGATGACGCCTCAATTCTGAACATTTATTCCTCAAATGCAAAGGCACCCATATTGTACAAGAAACATTAGTAAATCTTAAACAACACATCAAACCGCACATATTAATAGTGAGAGACTTAAATACTCCACTTCAATCAATTGGCAAGTCATCAAGACAGAAACTGAACAGAGAAATAATGAAACTAACAGAGGTTATGAATCAAATGGACCTAACAGATATCTAATGTACAGAACATTCCAGTCAAACACAAAAGATTATACCTTCTTCTCAGTCAAACTCAGGACTAAAATCAATCATTAGAAACAAAGAGAACAATACAAAAAATCAACAAAACCACGAGCTGGCTCTTAGCCGGGCAGTGGTGGCGCACGCCTTTAATCCAGCACTTGGGAGGCAGAGACAGGCGGATTTCTGAGTTCAAGGCCAGCCTGGTCTACAGAGTGAGCTCCAGGACAGCCAGGGCTACACAGAGAAACCCTGTCTCAAAAAAAAAAAAACAAAAAACAAAAAAAAAAAAGAGAAAATCAACAAGATAAACAAGCCTTTAATCAAACTAAAAGCCAGAGAGACAGTACCCAAATTAACAAAACAAATGAAAAGGGAAAGCATAACAACAGAAACTGAAGAAATTCAAAGAATCATTAGTTCTTACTTCAAAAGCCTGTACTCCACAAAATTGGAAAATCTAAATCAAATGGATGATTTTCTAGACAATACCATTTACTAAAGTTAAATCTAGATCAGATAAACTATCTAAATAGTCCTATAACCCCTACAGTCATTGAAAGTCTCCCAACCAAAACAAACAAACAAACAAACAACAAAAACCCAAAACAAAACAAAACAAAAAACGTCCAACCGTCCAGGGTCAGATGGTTTTAGCACAGAATTCTACCAGACTTTCAAAGAAGAGCTGATGCCAATACTCTTCAAACTATTCCACAAAATAGAAACAGAAGGAACACTGCCAAACTCATTCTGAGGCCACAGTAATTCTGATACCTAAGCCACACAAAGACTCAACAAAGAAAGAGAATTTCAGTACAATTTTCCTTATAAACATTGATGTAAAAGTAGTCAATACAATTCTCACAAACTGAATTCAAGAATATATCTAACATGATCAAGTAGGCTTCATCCTAGTGATGCAAGGGTGGCTCAGTATATGAAAATCCATCAACGCATCCACCATATAAACAAATTGAAATAAAAAAGCCACATGAAATTCTCATTAGATGCTGAAAACGCCTTTGACAAAACATAACGCCCCTTCATGTTAAACATCATGGAGAGATCAGGGATACAATGAACATACTTAAACACAATAAAGGCAATATACAACAAGCCAATAGCCAACATCAAATTAAATATAGAGGAACTTAAAGCAATTCCACTAAAATCAGGGACAGGACAGAACTGTCCACTCTCTCCCTATTTATTCAATATAGTACTGGTGGCCAATGGCTGGCCAGGAAGACAGAGGCAGACTTTTAGGATTCCCAGGAAAGGACTGTGGAAGGAGGAAGAGAGGAGTCCAATTTCAGGAGGGCATAGGAGACAAATCACACTGGAAAGGCTCAGGAGAAAGAGAGGGAGAGACTGACATGTAGCTACAGGGGAAAGTGGACCCAGGAGGGATGCCAGCAGAATCCAGGGCAGCAAAGATAAAATATAGATTTAGTAAGTATTAACAGGAATATCAAAGGGAGTGTTTGTCAGCCATGTGGAGTTAGGGAGTGGCCCAGTCATTGAACTGTTTAAGGTATTGAAAATATAAGGCTGTGTATATGTATCTTTCTTTTCGAAATCCAGAACATTGGAGTGGTAGTGAAAAGGGTGCATACCCCTGGGAATTATAGAGTGGATTAACATAATACCACAATACCACAATAGAACTACAGCTCTCTGGTGTCTGCTTACTGAAAGAACTGGACTGTGGCTGCTGGTTCAAGCCTGGTGTCTACCTGCTTACAGGACTGGTCTGCAGCTGTTGGTGTTTGCTATGTGACTAAACTGCTGCCCAAGAAGATGTAGAACTATTGCTGAACAGGTCCACTTCCCCCATTGCCTAGTAACTTTTCTTTTCTACTACCTCTGCTGGGGAGTGGGCTGGAGAAGATGAACCTTATTAAAAGCAGGTTGCAAAAATGTATACCTACACAAACCCTTTACAAAGCCACAAATAATATTTTGGTATAACTCTAACCAAGAAAGTGAAAGACCTGTATGACAAAAACTTCAAGTCTCGGAAGGAAGAAATTGAGGAAGATATCAGAAGACGGAAAGATCTCTCATGCTCAGATCGGTAGGATTGACATAGTAAAAATGACCATCTTACCTAAAGCAGTATACAGATTCAATACAATCCCTATCAAAGTTTCAACACAATTCTTTAAAGTCCTTGAAAACACAATTCTCTGTTTCATATAGAAAAACAAAAAACCCAGGATAGCCAAAACAATCCTGAACAATATAAGAATTTTGGAGGAATTACCATCCTTGACCCAAGCTGTACTACAGAGCAACAGTAATAAAAACGGCATAGTATTAGTATAGGAACAGACAGGTTGATCAATAGAATCAAATCAAAGTCCCAGAAATAAATCCACCCACCTACAGACATTTGATTTTTGATAAAGAAACCAAAACCACACAATGAAAAGGGAGAACATCTTCAACAATGGTGCTGGTCTAACTGGATGTTTACCTGTAGAAGAAAACAAATAGATCCATATTTATCACCCTGCACAAAATTCAAGTCTAAGGGGATCAAAGACCTCAACATAAATCCAGATACACAAAATCTAATAGAACAGAAAGTGGGAAATAACTTTGAGCTCATTGATACAGGAGACAACTTCCTGAACAGAACACCAATGGATTAGGCACTAAGGTCAACATTAATACATAGGGCCTCATGAAACTGAAACTTTCTGTGGGTCAAAGGACACTGTCAATAGAACAAAACAATAGCCTACAGATGGGAAAAAATATCTTCACTAACCTTACATCTGATAGAGAGTTTAATATACAAAATATAAAAAGAACTCATGAAATTAGACACAATACAAAATACTAAATTAATAAATGGAGTACAGAACTAAATAGAGAATTCTCAATAGAAGAGTCTCTAGTAGCCAAGAAGCAATTAAGGAAATGTTCCTTAGTCATTGGGGAAGTGCAAATCAAAAGAACTCTGAGAATCCATCTTACACTCATCAGAATAGCTAAGATCAACACTCAAGCGACAGCACATGCTGATGAGTATGTTGAGCAAAGGGATCACTTCTACATTGCTTGTGGGAGTAAAAAATTGTACACCCACTCTGCAAATCAATTTGTCAGTGACTCAGAAAAGTGGGACCTCAAGATCCAGCTATAACCTCCTGGGCATATATCCAAAAGATGCTCCACCATACCACAAGGACACTTGCTCAATTATGTTCATAGCAGCTTTATTCTTAACAGCTAGAATCTGGATATAACCTAAATCTCCCTCAATTGAAGAACAGATATAGAAAATGTGGTTCATTTACACAATGGAATACTACTCAGCTATTAAAAAGAAGGACACCATTAAATTTTGCAGGCAAATGAATAGAACTAGAAAATATTCTGAGTGAGGTCATCCAGACCCAAAAGGACATGTACTCATTTATATATGGATATTAGCCATAAAGTACAAGATAACACTTTATAATCCACAGGTCCAAAGAAGACAAATAATGAGGGTCCAAGAAAGATATTTGACTTTTTCTCAGACGGAGAAGTAAAATAGATATCAGAGGTTCATAGAAGGAGAGAATAGGGTGGGAGAGGGAAGGAAGAAGGAAGGGGAGAGGAGAGGTGGCTATTAGGTATAGAGGAGAGGAGTGAGAGAGGATAGAAATAGGTGATGGGTGGGGTTTAGGGGGACCATCTCTAGGACAGGCCAGAGAACTGAGATGGAGAAGCTCTAGGGGGCAATCTAGTTAAGACTCCTTAGCAGTGGGGGATATGGATCTTGAGGTGGCTACCTCCTGTAGTGAGGAAGTCTCCCAATGGAAGGATAAGGACAACAATCCACCCACAAAACTTATGACCCAAAATGTGTCCTGCCTACAAGATATTCAGGGACCAAGATAGAGCAGAGTTTGAGGGAATGGCCAACCAATGACTGGTCTAAATTGAGACCCACCCCATGGGCAAGAACCAATCCCTGACACTATTAATAATACTCAATTATGCTTGTAGACAGGAGCCTGGCATAACTGTCCTCTTAGAGGTTCCACCCAAAACAGATGCAGAGACTCACAGAGAAATAGTAGATGGAGCTTGGTGTGTGTGTTGGGGGGAGTGTCTTGTGGAAGAGTCACGGGAAAAAAATTGAGGGCCTGAGGAGGATAAGGACTCCACAGGAATACCAAGAGAGTCAACTAACCTGGAGCCTTGGGGTTCCTAGAAACTGAACCACCAACCACGTGAGCATAGACTGGACCTAGGTTCCCTGCCCGAGTAGCATATATGTAGCGTGGTCTTCATGCAGGTCCCCCAACAACTGGAGCAGAGACCATCTCTTAATTTGTTGCCTGCCTAACTTAGGATCTTTTTCCCCTAACTAAGCCACCTTGTCTGGCCTCAGTGGGAAAAGAGAGCCTAGTCCAGAGTGACTAATGTGCAGGGGGAGTGGGTACCCAGAGGGGGCTCCCTTTTCTCAGAGAAGTTGGAGGGAGAGCTGCAAGAGAGGGGCGACTAGGAGGAGGGGGCTGATAATGGGATGTAAAGTGAATAAATAAATTAATTTTTTAAAAAGATCAAATCAAAACAAACAAACCATAATAGGAGAAAATAAACAGAAAAAGAGACAAAGAAAAATGTGCACACACCACACACACACACACATAACAATCATGTATAGATACAAAGACAAACAGAAATTCCCTAAAAACACAAAACTAAAACCATAATGTATAAGCCAAAGACCTATAAGAAGAAAAAAGCCCAGATAAAACATTAAAAAAAAGAAAAAAAAAACTTCAAAAATACCATTGAGTTTATTTTGTGCTAGCTCTCTACTGCTGGGCATGGAGCCTCCCCTTAGGTGTGATTTGTATACCCAGTAAGACTTCACTGGAGAAAGATTTTTTTCTTTGCAAGTAGTTATCAATGAGATAGTTGACGCTGGGCATGATCCACTTCTCTCTATCATGGCCTCCATCTGGTATAGATTTGTACAGACCCCCTGCATGCTGCCACAGCTCTGTGGTTCTTATGTGTGTCAGTCCTAGACATTCAGAGTCTAGAAGGCTGTGTTTTCTTGATGTCTTCCATTCCCACTGGCTCTTACACTCTTTCTACTCCTTTTTCTGCAGTGTTCCCCGAACCTGGAGAGAAGGAATTTGACGGACACATCCCATTTAGGATTCTGTATTCCAAGGTCTCTCACCCTCTGCACACTGTCCAGCTGTGGGTCTCTGTACTCTGACCTACTTCTCGGATGATGGCTGAGCAAGCCACTGATCTATGAGTACAGCAAAATGTCATTAGGAATCATTTATTGCTATGTTCCTTCAGCAGAACAGCGCGTTTTGTTTTCTGTAAGGTCCACAGCCTATCTAGTGTCAGGTTCTTGGCCACCCAAGCAGTGTCAGGTGTGGGGTCCATCTCAAGGAGTGAGCTTTAAATCCAATCAGATAGTGTTTGGCTATTCTGGTGTGGGCTTGGAAATGTCAAAGCCACTTCTCATGACACACTCCCTCAAACAAGGCCACATTTCCGCCAAATTGGCGACAAAGTATTTAAACATATGGGGGCTGTTTTCATTCAAACCACCAATCTCTTTCTGTAATATTACAATATTTTATTATATCTACTGACTAAGATCTGCCTTTGTCTGGTAAATAACATTATTAACAGGAATCTTGATCTAGTTTATTTACTGATAAAGTTATATTGATCAGAAGAGTGTTTTGCTATGGTAAATATGTGTGTATAGGCATGTATACACACACACTGTGCCTCTGTGTGTGTGTGTGTGTGTGTGTGTGTGTGTGTGTTAACAAATGGTAAAAATATACTGACCAGTAAACAAACAAAAAACCTGATGGGCAAAACAAGCTAACTCTAATGTGGTACCATAAGTAGATCTTTTGAGACCCTCTTGGTCTTTTCCTGTGTCTGTCATCTCAAGAGGTTGAGGTAATGGCTTTAGATGTGGACATCAAAATGTCATTTGAAACAGAAGAAAAGAAGAGTACATAGTAAATTCTGCAGATCTCAGCTTATTCTGCATTGCTGGTAATGTGTCAATAATTTTACTCTAGTTCTAAGGACAACCGGGAGATCAATCATTTTATTGTTAAAATCTATGTGAGAGGTCATGGCAAATGGGCTGAGTGAGGAGCAAGGTTGGTCAGGTGAGGAGCATTCACTCATTAGGAAGAGACTTGAAACCAAGAGGAAGGACTGTGAAACAATAAAAAGGTTTATAATATCTTTGGGAAGAAGTAAGGATTTCAAGTTTCCTACAAGATCTTCAGGGTCATTCTTTGCCTGTCATTCCAGTTCATTCTGGAGAAGGAGATGATGAGCAGAAGTAGGCATGCAGATGACAGCCCAGACATAAAGCAGAGCACCGTCTGATGTCATGGTCTGGCCTGGCTCACAGCAACAGCTGGAAAAGTAGCTTTTTCTCAACACCCCTTCTCAAAGCTGAGTTCACTCCCAATAGACTTTAATTAGCAATAGAGAGAAAACCTTCTTCCCAGTCCTAGATAAAACTGTTTCCCTGCATCCCTAGCTCAGCAGTCTTGACAGAAGATAAGAAGCAGCTGGCAGTGGATGGGAGACAAAATAGCATTTGGCCAGACAGCTGGGACTGAGCATGTTCTCACTGGGAGATGCAAGAGACTCCAAAAAGTTACAGTATGACTAAAATTTCAGTTTCATGACCCTGGAAATATATCTAAATGAGCATAGAATCACCTGGCCACTTGTATGTATGGGAACCTAAGAACAGGAAGGCACAAACATTCCCATTAACACTATTAACAAGTATGTCAACAAAATAGTGGTTTTGTAAGCAGAGCTCATTAAAATTCTGACGTTTGAAAGAAAGGATTTTGAAATGTGCCCTGCTAGGAGAAAGGATGGTTTTGGTACATGAGGGTCTTGGTTTGGACAGGACACAGTTCAAACCTCTGTCCTGATGTAGCTTGATTCAGTCTCCCTGATTTGGGGCATTTTGATATTGGTACCTGCTGATGGCCCTGGGAGAAAAAAAGCAAAGGGAGTTTGGAAAAGAGAGAAGAAAGTCTGCATCCTGGATTAGATGAATCTATTTGAAGACAGATTACCAGGAAACTTGTGCAATGACAAGAATCAGCTCATTCCAGAGCCAGATTTTATAAACGAGGATAGCCTGCTGGCTCAGCTAATTTTCTGACCTTCAGCAATCAAGGTGAGCCCTGGAAATGTTAACAGTGGTCATTTGGGCATCTTTAACTCCAAAAACTTGGTTATATATAATTCTCCATATGATCCTAACTTTCCTCAACAAGTCATTAAATGTGGCGATGCCTCATGGCCTGGTATACTGCTTTCCCTTTATGGAAAGAAGGACAGCATCCATAAGTGGGCACTTGGCTTCACTGCCCTTCCATCTAGGACTCACCTTTGTCCAAGATGTACTGTCATAGAAATTCTGTGTCACCTCACTGCACTTTCTAGCATATGGAGTTCCTGCCAGGATTTCTACTAAACCTAGAGAATGGTCCTCTCTCTCTCCACATCCATCCATCCACACAGGAGAAGGATGAGCTCTTAACTCAACCTGCAGTGTTAAGTGGGTAAGGCTTGAAACAAGGCCTGATGTGAAGACTTGTTTCCAAGAGCCCCTTTATTTGCAGAGTGAGAACAACGCATACTCTGCAATTGCTCTGCAGACCTTAGATCTTGTGCACACTGTTCCAGGTACAGTGCTCCTAGATGCACCAGGTGCTTAAGCAATGACATCTATACATATTCTTATCTCCACTCTACTAGGCTTTCTTTATTTCCTCTAATTTTCTGTTTCTCTCTGTCTCTGTCTCTCTCTGTCTCTCTCTGTCTCTCTCTGTCTCTCTCTCTCTCTCTCTCTCTCTCTCTTCTCTCTCAGACACACACATACACACACACACACTCCAGTATACATTTAATAGACATTAAAGAAACATCATACATATATTAACTGTTTTGTCTTTTGAGTTGCTGCTAAATCTTACGATACAAAATACAGGAGGAGCTTGAATGAAGCTCCAAGCCATTCTGAAGACTGCTTGTCCTATGTATTATACTCATTTGTTTCATTCATCACAGATGAAAGTATAATCGAATAGGAGTCAGAGTTTATGACTTTGCTTCTGCCAATGTTGTATGACTTGTATGTGAAGAATAGGAAATGCCGTGGTACCAACCAAGGACTTCCATTAAGCATCTCCTTCCAAAAGGAATGGAAATTATGCTACAGCTTCCACCTGGGGAAGTCAGAAAGGCTTCACTAATTGATGGTATTAAGAGAAAGAACTCAGCAGCAGCTTCATGTTTCCACTCCTACTAATGGGCACACGTCTCTTTGATCCTCAGTTTGGTAAGCTAACAGTGTAGCCCTTTGCTACTTCCTCACAATAAGTGGTTCTGAGGCCAGGAAAAGGGTAGGATTCTGTGAGAGTCATTAGGAAACCTGGGTGGCTAAGGAAGCACATTGTCCTTGTTCAGCTCAGTCTTATTGAGTAATAAAGCAGGTGTCCTCATCTCCATGTGCAATTCCTCTGGATATATTAGATATGGCAAATGGTATGAATGGTCCGCTTAACCCCCGACAATAGACATTTCCATTCCCATTTTATTATACAAAGAACCTGAAGCTCGTGAACATTAAGTACATTGTCAGGGGAAGTAGAGAGAGTGGAGCACGAAGGTTGCATTGACCACAGGCCATTAGGACTCTAAGCTTGGCCAAATGCCTATCCTAGACTAACATTCAGAGTGAATAT
Organism: Mastomys natalensis; assembly: GCA_021653895.1. NCBI lineage: Eukaryota > Metazoa > Chordata > Mammalia > Rodentia > Muridae > Mastomys > Mastomys natalensis. Next base: position 956,843 of record JAJTUV010000033.1, read on the forward strand.
GGACTTCCAACTTTCTCCACTTACTGTAATGAGAAACTATAAATTCCTCTTATTGCTCTTTGCTTTTACATCTACAAAAACAAGAGCATTGATTAAAAGATCAAGAAGGAATATGTCTAAAAAAATCAAAGGTCAGGAACTGGGGGCATAATCCAGTGATAGGTTTGTAATTCTGATGTGTAAGACTCTAGAACCAACCCACAAACACACAAAATAGTAATGGAATTCTCTGACATTCATCCTCATTTCATACCAATTCTTGATGAGTGGTATGAGTTCCTGCATTAAACTCCAGGAGGAAAAAAGTTACAAAAAGAAAAGAAAAGAAAAGAAAAGAAAGAAAAGAAAAGAAAAGAAAAGAAAAGAAAAAAAGAAAAGAAAAGAAAAAAGGTTACATTGTTTTCTAAAACAAATATTACACATGAATGTAATAAACTTTAAAGCTGTGCATTAATAATTTATAAATAAATAAAATGTAATAAATGGCCAATGAAAATCTTTATAAAGTGCTTTTGACTGTCATCCCCTGTCTCATATGATTTGGAGGCATCTCAGCACATCTCAGAAGCATCCAAAAGTCTACTCCAAAATCACTGAAGTATCCAGAATGTTTTAGTTGCTTTTCTGTTGCCCTGACAGAATACCTTGGTGAAAGGATTTCCTAAGGAAGAAAAGGCTTATTTTGCCTTATGGATCCAGAGGGATATAATCCATCAGGATGTGGAAGGCATGGTTAACAGAACCATGAAAATCGGGCAGTCTAGAGGCACAGCTAGTACTGCAAGTGCAGCCAGGCCATAAGTCCACCTCTAGGGACAAGTCTCTACCTTCTGAAAGATACCAAATAGTGCCAAGAGCAGGCGATTAAATACTTAAAAACAGGAGCCTGTGAGGAACATCGCATATTCAAACCACACCAAGGCATAGCACAAAGCCTAAAGCCAGACTGCATTTAAGTGCCAACCACCACCTTAATATCTTTGAGATTTGAATTCTCAGCTGAGAATTTTAGAACTTATATCAACGTCATCATAGCTATGATGTAAATTCATTTGAAAACATGTCAAGCACTATACAGATTATATAAATCAGTATGAATGAATGAGTGAATGAGTGAATGAATGAATCAGTGTTATTTTGTCATTAAGACCACGATTCTGGTGAAGGCTAGGTGAGAGGCACCAAGAGAAACGTACTATTGAGTATAACTTGGTCATTCAGAAACACTTTCTGGTCAACCAAGGTTGAAACTAACAGAGTTGAAAATGCTGCCTTTTTTTATTATTATTATTATTGAATATTTTATTTACATTTCAGATGTGATCCCCGTTCCCCATTCCCCCACACACACCTAGGAATCCCCTATCTCATCCCCCCTCTTCCTGCTTCTATGAGGATGTGCCCCCACCAACCCACCCACCCCCACCTCCCCACCCACGATTTCCCCCACACTGGAGCATCCAGCCTTCACTGGACCAAAGACCACCTCTCCCACCTATGCTCATAAGGCCATCCTCCCCTACATAGACAGCTGGAGCCATGGGTCCCTCCCTATGTGCTCCCAGGCTGGAGGTTTAGATCCTGGGAGCTCTGGTTGGTTGGTATGTTGCTCTCCCCATGGGGCTGCAAACTCTTTCAGCCCCTTCAGTCTTCTCTCTCACTCCTCCATTGGGAACCCCATGATAAGTTCAATGGTTAGCTGTGAGCATCTGCTCTGTATATGTCAGGCTCTGGCAGATCTCTAAGGAGACAGCTATATCAGGCTCCTGTCAGCATGCACTTCCTGGCATTCACATGCATCAGTGTCTACCTTCGGTGACTTCTTTAGATAGAACTGAGAGCTGTCAACATCAGGGATAGAATTCCCAAGCTACCCAGCTTCTCAGCACATCCTTAAAATGCTGACCTCCGTGCGATTGAGTGACATATGTCCTTTCAATGTCATGCAACTTCCATGCTGTGACAAACAGTTCGCATGTAGCAAAGAGTTCGACTTGAAATGGAATATTTGGCTATCAGTCAGACTTTCTCCTCTCTGCTGCCTTTAGCACACTGGGGGTGCTCTTCCAATGAACATCTTAAAATCTTTTACAAAATGTATTTCCTTAGTTTCCAGTCCAGCATGGCCTTGGTGGGGGTGGAATGAGTTGATCTCGGCTCCTGGACCAGATCCAGCAGGGCATGGGCCTCCTCGAGTGTTGATGGCTGCTGGGGGCATAAGACTTGTTTGTATAATATACATATTTTCAAGTTCCTCTGAGGAATGTCCTCCCCGTTAATGTTAATGACTCCATGAGAATCAGAGACAGCATGAGTCAAGGAGGCGAAGGTGTGGCTGGCTAATGTCTCAGCAAAATGATAAATTCTGAGAACTTTAGGACAGCTCTTCAGGCTGTGGAGAAGAACTCTAAAAGCATGAGTTTGAAAATATATCATTTCTCAACTATGAAGAATAAGGATGCAATACGAACTATATGAGGGGCTTCATGAATCTAAGGAGTATTATTGAGTCAGCTTGTCAGAGAGATACAAAGGCAGGCAGATTCCTGAGTTCAAAGTCAGCCTGGAACAGGCAAAGTTAGGCCCAGGCATGGTACAAATGGTAATTTCAGGGTGGGGTCCCACCTTAACAGAGGCAGGGCGATCTCTGAATTCATATGCAATGTTAAAAAAAAAAAAGTGCTTGCTGTCTCCTAAGAGTCAAGAGGCTAAGGTTAAAAAATGCTAGTTGCTCAAGAGGAAACCTGGAGTAAATAATTGAATGATATGTAAATAAAAAACTGGGCTTTTGGTTTGCATGAGAGGAGATAACTAGCAGAAAGTATTTGTAGATAGTAGTTTTTAGAATTTTCTCTAGCGAGAGCTGAGCCATATGAACATCTCTGGAGAGTGGACACTGCTCTTCAAGAATTTTTTTTCTAATAGGATTTCCAGGTCAGAAGTATTGAGAGCTGACCCAGCTCTTTTAGAGTGTTTTCTAGCAGCTATCCAAAGAAGACAGTCTGAAGAGTGAACACAGCTCTTTTAGGTTTGGTTTGGTTTGGTTTGGTTTGGTTTGGTTTGGTTTGGTTTGGTTTGATTTGGTTTGATTTGGTTTGGTTTGGTTTGGTTTGGTTTGGTTTGGTTTGGTTTGGTTTGGTTTGGTTTGGTTAGGGCTTTCTGATTTTCTAACAGGATTTCTGACTTGGTTAGAAGATCCATGAATTTTTTTTTTTTATAGCAGCTTTCCTGACTTTGATCAGAAAACCCTTGAGCTATGCAGAGAACTTTTAGAATCTTTACCAGCAGAGAGAATTGTCTGAGCAGAAAGCTAGCTGTCTCCACCAGGGAGTTTTTAGAATAGAAGTAGCAAGAAAAAGCTGTCTAGAGCAGAGCAGACCACACACACACACACACACACACACACACACACACACGGGGGGGGGGGTGGTGGCTGTGCAACGCCAGCTTGGACCCATGGTTTGACTTCAAGTCTTTTGTTTCACCATTCTCAAACACCCCTTCTCTCAGAACTCAGACTTAGCTGAGGCTAGGCCTTGGCACCTTAGGACCTTTCTCTTTCCCTGAAAGAACTGTTAACTTCCTGTCCTGTCTTCAGTGCTTGATCATATCTTTTTACTCTTACTTTTATCATCTGTAAAGTCACCACACTCTGAACTAACAAATACTGAGTCTCTGCTCCTAGTCAGAAGAAAGGGTGTGTTCCTGCATTTCTGTCTTTCTGTCAACCAGCCAAATACAGCCTTGTCTTATGTGTGCTTATATTTAAAGTCATCTAGTGTATGTTGTGATTCATTAATGTGGATCTATGACCAGCAGCACCGTGTGAGTGGAGCTTCACTACAACAGATAGTTACTCTGGGAGGGGATTACAGCCTTCTGTTTTCTTATGCATGGGGATTCTGGGTGGCACTTCAAAATGAGCTTGAAGACAGTTTTAAAGATTTCTTTTTATTCCTTATTTTATATGTATGAGTGTGTGCCTGCATGTCCCTAGGTACACCACATGCATGCAGATTCCCACAAAGGCCTGAAACTGGAGTTACTGGAGTCAAAACTAGAGTTGTGAATCTCCTGATGTGGGAACTAGGAAGTGAATCCCAATCCTCTGCCAAAGAAGTACTTGCTCTTGACTGCTGAGCCATCTCTCCAGCTCCCACAGACTGTTTTAAAACTTTAAAATCATGCAAGATTAAAAGTATGCAAGACACAAAAACATCAATAAAAAAGCATGGCTCTGAGGAGGAGAGGGGTAAGGAGGGAGGGAGAGATTTGTGATGGTGGGACTGGGAGGAGAGGAGGGTGGGGCCTGCTACCTGGATGTGAAGTGAATTAATAATTAATATTAATTAATTAAATGGAGGAAACTCCATGGCTCTGAGTGTGGGAGCAGAGGATATTTGTTTATAGTGTGAGAGCTGAAACAAGAAAGCAGAGTGCTGGGAACAAGCAACTCAAATTTTACTTTGCTGCTCTTTGAATAGTGGTGTGAAAGGGCCGTTAACACTGATGACACAGCGTCTGCCAATGTAACCTTTGCTAAGCTCTATTACTGATGGAAAAGTCTATAGTCTGTCTTAAGCCAAACTTCTTGAGAAGACAGATCATCCCATTGCTTTTGGGAGTTTTTATCTGAGAACACTTTCCCATCCATTTCGCTCTGAGACTATCCCTACAGCATCCAGCAACCATTTTCCTGGATTTAGGAATAACAGTCATTCCCCAGACACATTTTAATGGAACCTCAATAGAAAAATATCACCCTAGCCAAATGTAGTCAGCATATATAACTGTCACACCTATAACTTACGTCTGGCTGATACTTCATTACCTGAAGATTTTCCAAATCTCTACTCATAATCCAGTCTGCCTTCACTCCATTCTCCTCAGACACCTGGAGCTTTTTGTGTAGACCAGAGCCATCTTTTGCAGACTTTTGTCATTTTCATCCAGCTCTGATGTTTTTCTTTGCTTAATGAAGTTCATTTCAGCCAGATATGATGGTATACTCCCTTAGAATGCCAGGACTTGGAAAGCAGAGGGATAAAGATCATAATCTCAAGACACTGAGGTATTAAAAAGTAAATCATGGGGGCTGGATAGATGGCTCGGTGGTTAAGAGCAGTTGTGGTTCTTTCAGAGGTTCCCAATTGGGTTGTCAGCATCCCTATCAAGTTGCACACCCCCATAATTTCAGCTCTAGGAGATTCAAGCCTTCCTCTGGAGAAACATATAGTTAAAAAAAAACTGAAATATTTCAAAAATCATTTTTCTCCTTTTTGACAATTTTCCAGTTTTCCTGAATCCTTGCTCCCTCCCGTTCTTTATCATGAGGCCCCTTTGAAAAGTGGACTCTCTGTCTACTTCACTACTCACCATTTGGCTTCTGCCTTAACTGAAAGTGTTATCTTCACACCCACCGAAATCAACTGGTCTTTTTTCAGTCTGTGACTGTGTGGACTATAACATCTAGCCCTGTCAGTAGTTCTCCTGCTGAAATGCCCCTATGGATCTCCATGAAGAACAGGTTATCTTTTCTGGTCTCTAATTGCTCTCTTTTACTTGATAAGAAGAGTACACAAGTATCCCCAGCACTAGGGGAACAAAAACAGGACCTCTGTGGTCAGCCAGTCTACCTGAAATGGTGAGTTACAGTTACAGTGAGAAACCCTGCCTCAAAACATAAGATGGAGAAGCAACTGAGGAAAACAGCTTGATATCAATCTCCATATACACCACATGGACCATGTGCACACAAAACCACACACCCTAAATAAATAAAGTTGTACAGTGAGCAAATAGTAGGACAGGGATGGGAATTTATGTCTCCTAATTCCAAGTGAGCTATCATACTATACTGAACTGTCTCAGTCTAGTTCAACATAAGCTATTTTGGCAGTAATCTGTTTAAAAGTCTTCGTTATCTCTATGTGGTCTGCAGAAAATAAAGAAATAAAACAGACTCTTCCCAGACAGAAATTTAGGGCCTTTCCTCATCTGGAACCAAATTTGCTTTCTAAATTTACCCTTTAGAAAGAATGCTTCCTATAATGCTATGCTTCTGATATTCCTCCTTCAGTGTCTCTCTACATTATGACTTGACCAGAACACTTAATCTTTCAATACAGGAGATTATAATCATACCTTGGTAACCTCACATTACAACAAATGTGGACAGAAGGACCAGCACACAAGACCAGTTTAACAGCATAGCATAAAGTATGTATTCTGCGTAGGAATAGAGTCTTTGAGGAACGGTCAACATGGAGGAGTTATGGAACCCTCAATCTGTGACTTTCATATGGGTGTGTCGTGATTAGTAGCACTATTGGAGTAAATGTTAGTGCCCTACTATTCCATCAAAGCTATGGAGTAGTGTAAATATGCAAAGTAACCTCGATGTATCTTGAGTTTTATGTAAATTTCATGCAAGATCAAGTTCTGCAATTGAAAAAGCTATAGGGAAATATTTATATTGTGGTTACTTTAAAATGCATATACAATATATAAGGGTTGTATATATGCTACATATACGTATATAAAAATGTTACTATACTTGGAATGATAATGCTCCCATCAATGTCACAGATTAACCAAAACTACAATAGCAGGCATGGAAAACTTCCTTTGAGCTGTTGGTCAGGGAAATCCAAGAGATTCCTAAAACAATATACTCTATTGTAACTGCCTTCAGCTTCCTACCAAAACCTGAAGGTAAGACCATATTACTGAAGGTATCACTTTCTTTATACACAGAATCTGGAGGAATCAGACTGGAACTGACCTGGAAGCTTTCTCCTCATGGTTAGTCTCACAGTACTGGAAGGGGGAAAGTGAACAATGGTAGTGAGGGAATTTAAAACCTAAGAACCACAACGACCAACAGGATAAACTACCATAGGGTACAATGGTTGCACTTATATCTTGGGAGTAACCAACACTAACTAATTGGACTTAAGATGCAATCAATAGGAGGGAACTTGTTCTTGGTTCTGTAAACCTAGCTAACTATTCATGACTTATGAGGTCCTGAACCCTAGAGAAGAAGCTACTACTGTCATTTCCTAAACCAGTATGGGTTCCAACTGCATTCTAAAGGTTTATCCTTCTGCCTGAAGGTAAGTGTAGCTCTCATCGCTTATTACAGAAGCTTGTTTTGCAGTAGATAAAGACCATTGCACAAATCCCAAACTGGCAAAATACAGAGAGCAACTGACCAGGGGATGTCCAATCTTAACTGCTAATGGATAAGGCAACCCCTGCATGCAAGTCTCAGGGGACATCAAGGAAGAGGACTTGTAAGAGTAAAAGACTATAAGACACCAGAGTACTAGGATGTCTTCTATGAGACAATATCTTCTATACAAGGGACAGGGAAGCTGCACTCATGAAACCTGGGTAACATGGTGACCTAAATAAGATCTGCACAATGTCAACACCAGATGACACACCAGTGTGACTGGGGAACAGTGTCACAAGGGTTCACCCACAGATGAAAAAGCTACAGACTACTGATGCCTGCTTAGAACAAGAGACTCGGTCTTCTTCAGGGGTCAAGAATGATAAGATTATCCAATCCCAAATGGTCAACCCTAAATACATACATATAATATATATATATATATATATATATATATATGAACAATATTAAATGGACTCAACAAGATGTATGTGTGTACATGTGTTTTATTATCATAATAATTAAAGAAGAAGTCATAAATTTGAACAAAAGTGGGAGTCAAGGGAGGAGTTGGAGAAGGATGGGTAGTGATGAGGTAAACTCAGTACATATGAAAGTCTTAAAATTAAATTAAAGATAAATAATGAATAAATGTTAGCAGGACCAGACATTTCCAATGACCTCTCTTCAGCCACTCCTGCCACAGTTCTTTCATCTAGCTGACAATTTCTCTGAGTTGTTTTTAGAGGCACAACAGCATATTTCATAAAAAAAAATTTGAATGTACTTGACTTTCACACAAGTCAAGTTTCCAAGTCATAAACCATTTTCTCCCTCTTACCAGCCACAAAACTTACTCCACGTGTTAACATTTTCATATTTTGTATGTGGATAAGGCAGACATTTCTTGACAACATCATCACACTAATAAATATTTCAGAGAGTGAGAACAACAAGATATCGGACCAGAAAATCCTAGCCCTTGCGCCTCTATGTGGGCGGAATGTTCTGAAAGAGAACATGATCACAGGGGAGGCTTAGACTGGAATACAGAAGAAAAATCCTGTTATTTGACTTTGCACACAGTGAGTATAAGGTGTCTTTGAATAACTTTTCTGAAAAATTGGAAAGGAAACTGTGCTTGGTATAAACATCTAAGCCATCAATATATAGACCATGCAGATGAAGCCGTGGGGATAATGTTTAAGGAGGTATCAAGAAGGAAAAAAAAACCCTGTCTATATTGGATTGAAATAGAAGAATAAACTTGTCAGGAAAACTAAAGGCACAGGGCTGGAGAGATTGCTCTGCCGCTAAAGCACATTACTGCTCTTATAGAGGACCTGGGTTGCAACTAGTAAATCACTACCCCTGTAACTCCAGCTCCAGGAGATTCAAGAGCCCTTTCTTCATAAGTACCTCCTTTCACACGAACCTACATACATACAATTAGAAAATAAAATAAGTCTTTCAACATTTTAAAAACTAATTTGTTGTATCATTTGAAATAAAAAGGAGCACTGTTTCAAGGCTGCAGAATTCTTCCATTATCAGAAAAAAAAAAAAATATATGGTTGAATGTTTCCTTTGTGGTTCTCAGTTTGGACATCAGTGCTGACCCTGATCAGGCCCCATTCTTTTAGAATAATGGTTCAGTCTGGATTTGAGTTGCTGAGCAATGAGCTGAAAGGCTGATTAAAGACTATTTAAGAAAGGTCTCCAACATCCTGAAGTTATTCAGACTTGATTTTGTTTTGTTTCTAATTCAGAGTCTCACATATTCTGGCTGGCCTTGAACTTGCCACGAAGCTAAGCATGATCTTGAACAGCTGGGGTGACCCCATAGGAAGACTAGCAGTCTCAATTAACCTGGACCCCTGAGATCTCTTAGACACTCAGCTACCAACCAGGCAGCATACACAGCTGATATGAGGGACCCGACAAATGTACAGCAAGTCTGCCTGGTCTGGGCTCAATAAGAGAAGATACACTTAACTTGAAGAGACTTGATGCCCAGGGAATGGAGAGGTCTGGTAGGATGGGGGTGGAGGGTGGGGACATCCTCTTGAAGACAGGGGGTGGAGGGAGGAGGTATGGGATGAGAAACAGTCAGAGGGTGGACCAGGACAGGGATAACGACTGGACTGTAAAATAAGATTAAATAATAACAACAACAACAATAATAATAATAAACAAACAAACAAAAGAATAAAAAAAATAAGAATGCCTGAGGAAGAAATCCAGTAACATGGCAGAGTCGAAGAGAAACCCAGTGATGGCCATGATTCTGACCTGTAGCACGAGGCCTCTCTCCTTGAGCACTGGAGGTGTCTCATTTTGTACTGGTGCCTTTCTTTCCTCCTCTAGCTACTTCAAAAACAGAACTGGGTTCTCAGTCATCTTTGACTAAAAACCTTTGGCTTTGGATCATAGTTGAACATGTAGTAGACCGTCAGTTAGCTGTTAAATATGAAACCAGGAGAAGGAGGAAGGAAGGCAGTTCAGGGGAGAAGAAACAGAAGCTGTGCACACAGACCTCTTCTGAGCAGTAAAGGGACACTTAGACAGAGACTGTCACAAACACACTCTAAGTTACTCACTGCACAAATCGTGTGCATTACTTCCTCCTTCCCATGGTTTCCTCTCACTGGTAAGGGAAAATATTTTGGGGAATAAAAAAAACTAATAGTTTTATTAATAACTATTTCTTTGATAACACAAAATGAACCACAGTCTTACTTATTTACCTACTTACTTACAACGAATTTGTATACAAGTCAAGTTCTTGACAAGTTCTTGTAAGTGTTAGATGACCAAATAACGTGATTTTTGTCATTACCAAGACAAATGTTTAGAGATTATATATTCAGTCTGAGAAGAACAGAGAGAAAGCCAATGAAAGAAAGCTTGGCTCGGTTGTGAAACAGACCTGTCCACTGGCATGTCTACCTCTGCCTTCTGCACATAGAAAATGGTTGGCTAGACAGCAAGTAAAGAAACCTGTGCTGTGATGACATGACTCTGGAGCATGCTTTTGCTCCCACACCTAGCATCTCTGCATTCTAACGACTTCTAAGGAGTTCATAACTTCTAGGAAACATACATACAACACAGAGCTCCATCTTTAATGCCCCAGGAGGCTTGATTGCTGCACTGAAGCCATTCCACCCCTGGGCGGGCTTTCCCCTGTGCACCTGTCTCCAGATCCCTCTGAAATAACAGGTCATCATAGTTTGCAGAGAATGTTGACTCACTCTAGAAGATCCCTGCTGAGTGCACTTGCCTGTTTGGAACACTCCATCTCTTATCTCATTGTTTCCAATGTCATGAGTCTGCACACAAACAAGAGCACACACGAGCCAACTTTCAGGCTCTTTGGCTCATCTCTTCTGAGCTCAATCACCTTACCTCTGTGTATGCAAGCTTATAAAAGCGCCTCATAACTGGGATGAATTAGCAAAAGTCATAAATTATATTCCTTTTGTTTCAACAACAAATGAATTGGGAAAACATTGTCTGGCAAGCAGAATTGTATCCACTGTGTGTTCGGATCATGTGGAGCAGATTAAAAACAACCATAGAATGTTTCAATGTCCAATTTCTGGAGAAGAAACAAACAAACAAAAAATCAGAATTACTCTCCTGGCAACTTTGTAAGAACCAGTGCATCTGGTTCCCACCCCCTTCAGAGATTGCTCCTTCTAAGCTGTCAGTACGTCCCTGATATGTATCAACTGTCTGAGAAAACATAATGCAAATTGTCCAGTTGTCTTTCTTTAAACAGAAAAGAGCATGCAATACACAGTGTGGGTAAAACGGGGTCGCATCAGAGGAGGCTCCTGGACCCATGTGGCAGCAGCCCAGGACCTGTGCGGTGGAGATTTCCAAGCGACAGATCCCACGTCCAGGGGAAAGTCTAAGGTTCCTGAGGCTGGAGGCTTCGATGATGGCAGGCCCGGCAGGCCCCAATGACACGAGGAAGTCCTTGGTTCCAAAAGGGTTTATTGTCATGGCAGATGGTGGATGGATCTGGATGTACCCCCCCCCCCAAACTCAGGGCAGACCTGAGTTAAGTAGGGAGGGAGAAATGGTGAGGTGCTGGGGGCGGTTTAATTGGCTCTGCCCTCTGGCCTTCATTAGTATGTAAATCTCTAGGGCCTGAGGCCTGTAGTCACACCTCTACCTGTGCACTTTGGGAGGGGCTGTAATGGCCTATGTGACTGAACAATGTAGGTCCATGGAGATTAGACTGTTTGTCAGGACCCTGGGTTCTGGGGACGTGGCCAAACTCCTGCCGTTTCTCCCTTGGAGTCTCAGGGTTCTAGGCCCATGCCCAGCCAAGAACCAGGATACCCTTACACAGTCCCACAACGCAGTGAGGAGACGGGGTGGAATGTGAATTAAGCAAGCTTCCGGCAGTTCACCTTGATCACAGTCTTCAGTTTACTTCTCTCCTTCAAATTGCTTCCCACTGGTTCCCAAGCTATGCTTCCTCTTGATCGTTCATCTCTGACCACATCGCTTACTGCAAGACTCCAATGCCATTAGGTACAGCACTAGAACCATTGTCCTTTTCCAAATTTCATTGTTTCCTACTTGAAGTAAGCAACCTGGAATAAAGTCATGGCTTCACCAAAACATAACTACCCAAGGAAGCTGTCAAACTACTCTTGTGCTCACTCAGTCCAAGAGAATCTAGTCACCCTTCACACACTGGATGGATTTATATATTTCAGTCTGGAGAAGAGAGACAGCAGAGACAAGCCAATGGAAAGAAAGCTTTGGCTCTGTGGTTTGTGGTAAACATGACCTGTCCACTGGGCATGTCTACCTCTGCCTTCTGCACATAGAAAAATGGATTGGCCTAGACAGCAAGTAAAGAAACCTTGTGCTGTGTCTGACATGACCTCTGGAGCATGCTTTTTTGCTCCCCAGCAACCTAGGGCATCTCTGCATTCATAAACAGAACTTCTAAAGGAAGTTCATAAACTTCTAAGGGAAGGACCATACATTACAACACAGGATTGTGGGGGTTTGTTTCTGTGTTTTTAAACCAAGGAGCTGCAGTTTGGAGGTCAGCATAAGACATTTCTTCCTTATCATTATGAGTACTACTTGGAAAAACAGTCATCATATTGACTATGTCCTTGTTAGTATTTCTACAGAATGTGAAGGTTATGCTTCTAGTAATAAATTTAGTGGAGTAGGATACAGAGTTCAGACAGCATATGGGGCAAAGAAAACAAGGCCACAGGATAGTGACTCACAAATAATTTTCTTTCCTAAAGATGCTTTCAAATGTTTCCTGAACACCTCGGACATCATCTTGGGGGTGAGTAAAAAAAGACAGATGTGAGTTTTTGAGCCTGTGCCCACAGGACAAGGGGCCATCAAACCCCATAGAAATGTGTTGGTTAGTAGTCCTGCAACTTTCTAAGCAGATGTGTAAGTTTCTTCAAAGGCCTGGGAGTACTGTTTTCTTTTCCTCATCTTGACCAGGCCTCCACTTAGGCCATCTCCACCTAGTTTTAGCAAAGACTGGTGCTAAGTGAGTTCAGCAAAAGCCACTCTCTCCTTGATATCCATTCAGAATTGCTTCTCCTTGAGTTCTAGGTCCTGGGTCTGCCTTTATCAAGAGTGTCTGCACCTTGTCTCCTAATCAACGTTTCTTTTTAGTGATTTTCCATCCATTGACTGCTCACTAGGTTTTTCTGACATTCCTAGCTATTTCTGTGGTGTTTGTGTTGTGTTTGACCATCTCTTTCCTACTGCAGTAGTCTTAGAAATCTTCTGTGCCATTTATAATAAGCAACCAACACTGTTTTGCTTTTCACCAACTCTAAAGGGATGCAGTAATGAAGGTTTCTATCCATAGCCTACAACGTTTGCAGAGCAGGTAACATGCTACAATCCTGGCCTGCAGTCTTATGGAAATTCACAAAATGATTTTCATCCTCTCAGGAGCTGTTTCCTTCCTGACAGGCCTAAGTGAATGAGCAACTGCCTCCCTGCTGTCCTCTCAAGGGGCTGAGTAAGTGTTGGAGCCAGCACTGTGATTTTGGGATGCTGTCTGGAAGAGACTCAGTCTCAGAGGCAAAGCTTTACCCAGAACTCTGAGGTCAGTCACCACACTATTCAGACCAGGGCTGAAAGTGTAATTGGAACTGGACTGATGAAAATGTTACCAAATTCACAGTGCCTAGATTTCAAGAAGTTATATATAGCCTATTAGGGAAGTGATGAGACATCCTCAGAAATCTTCCCTGGGAGAGCAAGTTATGATGCTAACCTAGGTTGGGCCCAACAAGTGGTATTCTAGAGAACCCTTAGTACTCAACCTTTGCAGCAGGTCTGAGATGAAGCAGGTTATAGCACACAGTGGCCTCCTTGAGCCACTGGAGCACTGTTACCAAAAGCATGCTCACAACTGTGCTATATGAGTTTGAGAATGGACACTGTGTCAGTAGGAGAGGTCCCCAGTAATCGAATGCATGTGTAGGTGAAGTTCTGAGACTAGACTCTCAGAAAAAAATCAGGACAGGGAGGAAGGTGTGTGTGTGTGTGTGTGTGTGTGTGGTGGTAGAGGAGAGAGAGAGAGAGAGAGAGAGAGAGAAGAGAGAGAGTGGGGGGGGTAGTTTGTAGCTTTGTCATTGGTAATAAGTCAACGATTAACTTTCTCATGATGCCTTCATGCCCTGGCAGCTCTCTGGTGTGAGCCCAACTTCATTGAAATGGAAACATAAGGTTGAGGAAGCGAGCCCAGGCTGTCATGTATGACTGATGGCTTAGAAGGGATTTTCTATTATCCAGGTGAGTTGCCTTGTAATTAAATAAAAGCAAAGGATGGAGATGTCGTCATTACAGCTCTTGAATTCCATCAGCAAGAGAACGCCAAACAGAAGATTGAGCTAGACATGTTTAAAGATTTCATAATGACTTAATGCATAAAATATCATTGTGATTATGATTCAGTGCTTAGACTAAGACCTTGTATCTGGCAGGTATGATTTTATTCATTATTGTAAACAAAGACTTAGCAATATATTTTTAAAATATTTTAGTAGCCCCAAACCAGAGAATGGTTCCAATCTTAAAACTAATTGATCTTTAACAACATCCTGCAGGTGCCCAAGATAATTGATGAAATACTCTCTTTTTAACAGCGAAGGAAACTGAGATAGGAAGAAGTTAAGTGATTCGGAAAGATAACACTTAACCAATAAATCATGGGTGAGATGGAGAGAAACTTATCTCCAGCTCCCTGCTTCCTTTCCAGGGAGTACTCTTCTCTCAGTGTTTTCATCAGCCCCCTAAATGGAGACATGACCCAGCCTACCAACACCAGAAAGAACCTCCACTTATCTTTTCTTTGCAGTTAGCAATGGTACCCAGGACAACTCGCTTCTCACATAGCTAAATCTAACTTCCACATCTATACCTTCTCTCTAGACTGTTGTACTCTTGAGAAAATGCCCTCTTAAATAGGAATTTACAGTGAATTCTTGGCTTGCAAATTCTGTTCATTCTGGTACATGCCAGAGCCCATCAGCGCATCCTAGAAATATGGATCTCTCTTTTTTTTCTCTACAAGGAGAGTCAGAAACAACTGCAGGGAGAGAGCCTCAGGCTCTGTAAAGAAAGATACTGCCTGCCAACATCCATCTGTCACCATCTTCTGCAGACAAGTGAAGGGGACCTCCAAGGAGGAAATGTGGCTGAAATCACCCCTGAAAGTGTGCTGATCCCCAAGGACCTGAGCACTTCAGACTCACAGAGAGATTGTTTGGAGAGAGAGTGCACATTACATCACGGGATGAGCGTTCCTGAACCAAGTGCTGTTGTCCATTAGGAAGGAAATCACTTCCTCCCAGCAGGATTGGAGATGAACTAAGATTAATCAAAGAATGGTAATTCATGATTTTTAAGAGTGTTTTCCTTGTGATGTATTTAGTTCCTCATCGTAATACCTAGAAAGACAGAGCCATCAGGAAAGGAATGGGTGGGTCTCTCTTATTATACCAGAAGCTCTGATTTGGTTGCACTGTGAGGAGTTCCTTATTTCTGCAGACACAATCTTAAGCCATTTGTCTCAAACCAAATAATTGTTCCACGCTGAAAATTTAAGAGCCTCTGGGTAATGGAGAGATTCTCAAAATCTTTGCCTCAGATCTGTATTGACTGCTCAAGCTCAGGCAAATGAATCTAAGTCGACACTGCTTTATCTGAAATGAGATCTTCAGCTCTTCTAGGCTTGAGGATGAAGGGAAACAAATCTGCATGGGCCTTTCTTTTTTACTGATGCTATGATTTGGATATGAAATGCTCCCTAAAGTCAGTGGGTCTGCATGAGCTGACTTGGTTCCAAGATGGTGGATCCATTGAGCAGTTAAGGGATGATGAAGCCATTGGTAGGTTCGTAAACAGAAGGCATTATTGTAGAAAGGAGGAGGTGGGACCTGAAAGGAGTGGCCCATTTGAGGGTGTGTCTTTGAAGGTGTATCTTGTCTCCTGCCCTTTCCTTCTGTCTATTTCTGCTTCCTGGCTATGAGATTGTGAGCAGTTTTTCTACTCCCTGACCTTCCACCATGTTGCTTCCATCTTGCCATTGGCTTAAGAACAATTTGGTTAACTGAGCTGGGACCACAGCCTCTGAAAGTGTGAACTCCACGTGAACTGTGTCCTCCTTTGAGTTCATTTTCTCAGCTGTTTTGTCATAATGACGAGAGGTGAGTGATGGCTGTGTAAGAAAGTCATTTTCTCGTACTGCTCTGAGGACTGTGCTTCTAGTGACACAGCTCAGTGGTCTGGGTGATGTCTGGAGTCAGTTCTCTTCTCCATTAGCAGGTTGTAGGCAAGGAAAACTTCTGAAGCTTCTGTGACCCAGGTTGGTCTAAACACCAGAAAGCACAGAAGCCACACTGAGGTCCTATAGAAACCACAGCTGGCAGAATGGAAAAGGGTCCTGGATGCCACCTTCCACACCAGTCAGTCTTCAGTGCTGGCTGAATGGGAAAGGGCCCAGGATACCACATCATATGTCAGCCAGTTTTTAGCACTAGGGTCCTTCCTACAAAGGAAGCTAGGCTGGTAGCAAGCCAAATATCCAAAGCCACACACTCGTTATTTCATTCACTATGACAGTCGTGACACATTTTCACTATTTATAGACTAGGTAGGGTGACAAATCTGATCTATAACTTTCTTCCATATGGACTTGTACAAGTTTCCAAACCAACATTTGTCTCAATGTCTGACCATGTGAAATAGATGCACAAGAAATTTTCACATGTGATTGTAATGAACATTAACAGCTTTAGTACTTATAAAGTGTTTCTAAGGGAGCCTAGCATGTGGTGAGCATCTTCACTGTGGTGGCTGTTCTTTCAACTGTCTGTGAATTGTACTTTTCTAAGGCAATTATATAAAATCATGGACCCTACTCTTGCACAAATTTTAGCCTCACGAGAGATGGCCTGTGGTAGATTACGTTGTTGGTAGACCTACTAGTCTGCTCCGGAGTACACAGCATGCCTTTGATTATACTGAGTACTCAAGACACTAAGAAAGGCCCTGACTACATGGAGTCAGGGCATCATGAGGAGAAGCACCTGGCGGGAAGTGCCTCCCTTTGACTCTAAAATGTCATTTACTATATGACTTTGAGTAAAAACATGACACTATCTTGGGAAAAATAGCACCAACCTTTCTGGGCTAGGTGTGGGACATGGGTGAAAGACTAGGCACAAAATTCCAGAATATGATACCACACAAATTGACATGCTGGCAGCTCCACCTAGGTACTTATACTGAAGTGTAACAAATGAGACATGAGCAAGAGACCCAAGGTACCATGGAAGCTGAGTATACAGGCACCCAGAAAACATACATGTGGGCATCCAGAATGTTTTCTGGACAAGGGTAAATAACTGTTGAAGGATAGCTAGCTACAACTCTCAAGAACATCGTAAGTAGAAAAACCATGCTAGCCAAGAAATGTGCTATAGTGAGGTTTTCTAGAACTTTCTCCTCCAGGAGTACCTGCAGGTTAAAACTACTCTATACTCCAGGTCAGGTTAAAGGAAGTTCAATCACCCTCAATTTCAAAATTAATTGCCCACAAGAGAGTAGTCTAACTCGAACATGGAGCCAAAGGCTCCAGATTTGTTTACAGCACTGGAAATTCAGAATAAGGGGGAAGTTGTCCCTGAGCCTCACTCTCCCTTCCACCTGTATTTGATGTGCAATTTGACATGAGATAGTCCCTTACTTGGCACAGCTGATCCTGAATGGTCCCAATCTGAACTGTCCCACACAGCTCTATGCTTTCTCTCAAAACAAAATTAACTTGGCTAGGACACACAGCAGAAAGGTCAGCAGAGGCTCCACCTAAGGAATTAGCAAAGCATAAAAAATTCTGGCAGCTTGCCTCAAGCCCAGGAAAATCATCAGGTCAGATCACAGAGCCAAAACCAGTTCCATTTCTCAGTCACCCATTACAGTAAAGAGGCCAGCTCTTCCCCAATGCATAGGCTGCCACTAAAGACAACATAAAGTGTTCTGTACCTAATGACCTAGGAAACAAAGTCAGTCCTCAGACTCCAGTCTTGGCAGCTTCAACCAAGAAGTCACACATCTCTGCTAACATTTCCTATCTCCCTGCTGAGCATGGAGGATGTCCCAGCACAAGCCTGAGTCTCTCGGGACAAACGTAAGAAAAAGTGGGGAGGAAGAGGAGAGGGCCCAGATGACAGTTTTAATTATTACAATAGGTTTCATTATAATATTTTCATACATCTACCTAATGTATTTTTAATCATATTTGCCTCCTCATTACGCTCTCCGTTCTCTCATTTTCTCTTCACTAGTAGTCCCAATTTAAGTTTTTGGTCTTTTTTACTAGATCCGTTTCATTTGAGTTGCTTACAGAAGCATGATGAGAAGTTCTTTACAGGAGAAAATTGTTTCTTCTCCCAGCAACCTTAAGATTCACTGTTAACTGTAACCACTAACTGTTGGGCCTGAGCCCAACCCCACCTCACCCATTCTCATGGATGTTAATAGGCCCAATCTTGTGTAAGCAATCACACTCCCTGTTTAAGAGTCCATGACCATGTCACAATCTGCCCTGGATCTGGTGATCTCCTCCTTCTTTAGGTAAAGTCATTCTCCAGGAATGTAGATCCGTAAGTATTTTTACTTGTACGTGTATCCGTGGGAGCACAGATACACTGCAATAACAAATATCCTTCCACCACCAAAATACAGCAGCTTGAAACAACAAAGATTTTTTTTATCTCTCACACCAACTGCACTGGGGTATGGATGACTGTCTGGTTGACTCCCTTCATGTGATAGCTCAATATTTCCCATTTGTGTCAAGATGGACTTCCAACACTACTAAAGTAATAGAGAGTCAGATGGATGGATTCATAAGGATGGTTGCTTGGTTTGCCTGGACATGCCTTCCATCACCTTTGGCTGTCCAGAGTACATGGTTCTATGCACACATGCCTTCCTAGTCTCACCTCATACCCACTCCCTAATCTCTAAATCTCCACTCAATTTCTCTTTCTTACAAAGGTTTCCAGGCTTCTCTTGGGTAACAATGTTCTTCTTTCTGACCATCTCTTCTTCTCCTCTGTGAGTCTGCCCCATCCCAGCTCCCACAGGTAATGCCTTGCTGTACAGATAGAGTCTCCTGGCCAACAGTGGTTTTGCCATCAGTTTCTATCTTGTCTTTTCTCCTTGTTAGAGGCTACAACACTACATATAGAACAACATGAAGAAGATACTCTAGAGGAGTGTATACAGCGGAAGGTGAGAACCACCCAACTGAAGGCAAGAAGCAGGTTGGAGCCAGAAATGACCCCATCAGGAATATGTTCTTGGAGCTAAGTCAAAAGTTCATGGGAACCATAAGTAGGAAAGCAAAGCTATAGTCAAACAAACAAACAAAAGGACACCAAATGAGAGGCTGACAAGATCAGACTTCTATCCTCAAGGAAATAGAAAAGCTCCATAGACTTTTCAAATTATTTATGTGATATAGCATGGTAGAGAGAATAGTCCTAAAGAGAATCAGATGAATTTCACTAGATTAAAGAAGCCTGCTATCAGGTTCTTGTAGCCATAACTAATGCAAGATGGAGAGATGCAGAGGAAATGAAAGACTGATCACAACACACAAGGGACCACAGTGTGACTGTCAATTGACATGTGTTGTATCAAATGCCCAAAACTCTCCAAACTCTTTCCGTGTGTTCTCACATTTAACTTCATTAATCTTAACAAAAGTGCGTCAGAAATAACGAAAAACCCAGGCTCTGAGAGATTGCATGACTCAGAGGGATCACACAGCTGGTGATGAACGAAAATGCAGTTCAAGTCAGTACTCACTCTGTGGCACTTGGCTGCACAGGTCACCTCGTGGCACAACAGCCACATGGTAACCACAACAGCAACCAGAGGACATCAACAGAGGGCTTGGTTCTTTAAAGGGCCCGTGTAGCCCTAATTTAGATCTATTCTTCTTCTGTCAGCTCAAAGTGAGGTCTGGCTTGGTTGGCCTTCCATCTGTAGTTGCATGTCAAGTTAATTTTATTTCCACATACTCTGTTTTCTGTTTGTTTGTTTTTTCCAATTTCACCTTCAATCTTTGTCATTAGTTTTTAGTTTGAAAGTTCCCCTTGCCAATGACTCCTCTCTTATTTGCATTTTGGTTAATATGATTTACTAGCTGGGGCCTCCCTCCACTTGGTGAAAGGGGAGAGTTCTCCCTTTCTTGAACAAATCGATTAAACTCAAAAGCATTAAACTAGATCATTGTGTCCCTCATGAGATGTTTTCTCCTCTCACAGTGATTTTCTCTCTCCTTCTATGTAGTTTGTCATTCTGGTTCTCTATGCCCCATTTCTTCCTTCCTGGGAAATCCAACATCCTGGGCCCTAGTTTAGCTTTTCTCACCATTCTGGACAGCTCCAAAAGATAGATGGTTTTGATTGTTCTGATAGAATCAGGGGTCCTAGAGGTGAGGGAAGAGGAGTCACAGGAAGACAAGCTCTAGAAACCAGAAAAAGACAATGGAGCCGGCTCCCCAAGTACCTCTAGAATAGAAAATGCTCTGGGGACACCCTGATTTTCATCCCATAGAAGCCAGTGTAAATGCTGACCTATAGATATATAGAAGAGCTTTAGTTCCTTAAGTCACTGTGCTTAAGACAATCCATCCACAGCAGCTATTTATAAGCACTTAAAGAGCTTATCAAATTATTGTCATGTAACTCAACACACACTGGCTGACAGACTGTGACCTTTTCCTTATGTTCTTGGACCATTCATTTCTTCTGAGTCTAGAAAACCACTAAGATCCCTCAGTACATATTTAAAATTCAGCCTTGGTAAATGAAATTCCTCAAAACCAAAACAACCAAAACAAACAAAAATCATAATGCAAGAGCTTCCTTAGTCTAGCTTCCTGAGATAAGTTTCTGGTTCCCCAACTCTGTGTTCTTGAAAGGTACACAGCTTTCCCAGCATCCAGGCTCTCATTAGAATAAGGAAGGAGAAGCCTGCAGTCTGCATGTTAATAAGTTCCACAGATGATTCCACCACACACTTCAGTCTGATGTGCCATTCTCTACATGTAAAAGTGAGACTTAAAATATGTGCATTGATTTGATTGCTATCTATCAGTCAGTCAACTGATAGTCAACATCACTTGACTCTGGGGACGAATTCTTCAAGCCAAGAGCTAGACAGCAACTTAAAATAATTTCACCTCATAGCTTTCGAATTAGTTCACATCTCAGAAGCTTGGAACATGGAAAGATAGAACTGGGGAAGGGAAGGTCCACAGGATCACACCCTCGCCTCTCCAACCTACTAGCAGCCCTTAAGGGTCTACCTTACCATTTGGAAGCAGATTTTTGACTAAATTTTCTTGGTGTATGGAAAAGAAACTATAAGACAAGAAATAAATTTGTCTATATTCTGGCACAATTATTCAGCAAAGGTGTGTCTAGAAGCCAAGACACTCCTCTTTGTGAATGTGTTTATTGTTCACCAGGTTTGAACATGCACAGTCTTTCCTCTTAAAAAGCAGTTTCTCTGTCAGTGCTTTTAACTGCTGAGCCATCTCTGGACTGGCAGGGAAGTTGGCTCAGATACTTTGGTCATCCTGATAAGACCTTAGACACAGTGATCTGGGAGTGGTCACGGAATTTTTTTATTGCCTTCTTGTTCTTTGCTATTTGTATTTATTGTCTTGCTTGTTTCGTGACTATTTGCATCTATTGTATTGCTAGTCCCTCAACCTAGAACTGACCTGAATACTTGCATGTAATTCAAATGGTATAAAAGCAAAAAGGAGGAGAAGGAATGGGATACGGGGTTCTAGTCAGAGGAAATGGGGAAAGGGGATGACATCTGAAATGTAAATAAATAAAATATCCAATAATAATAAAAAAAAGAAGCAGTTTCTCCAGGAGACTAGACTCTCCTGCATGCTGGTTCTGTAGAGGCCACTGACAATGCCTCTAGCTACCAGGGCCAGGATCAAATGTTTGGTTCTTAAAAATTCATTTTCTAGCTAATTGTCTGGTCCCAACAACCACAGAAGCCAGTGGACTTCACAATCCGTCTGAGTCTGAACATTCACAGAAGAGTTTGCACATGACAAAGGGAGGGGACGGAACATTCACAGGAAAGCTTGGAGTTGACAAGGGGAGCGGAGGCTTATTGGCTTCCGAAGGAAAGAAAAATCATTCACTCACTGCTAAATCCAGAGAACTTGAGCTGTTATCAGAATCTAATCCCTAGTCTATTAAATATCAAGGATAACCATTGTCTCCAGGGATGAATTGCTTTGTGGTGGGCTCACTAACAAGATGCAGGTAGCCTTCACTGACCATCTATGATGTAATGAGTTTCTACTCTCAAGCTTTACCCACTTACAGTTCATTTTGGCCCAAGAATTATTATGTGTATGCATGTCAGTGCCAGAGGCAAGGAGAGGGGGTCAGATACCCAGGAGCTGGAGTTTCAGGCAGTTGTGAGCCCCATAAGCATAGAGTATGGGCACTGCACACACATGCACATACTATGTAGAAAACATATATACATATAATTTAAAATAAAAGTAAGTTTTTGAAGAATTTAATGTTGGAATAAATATTTGATTCTTCAGGGTACAGCTATTTCAGCATTTTCAGACTTAATCTATATCTTTGTTCCAAATGCATAGTATAAAATTGCCGGTATGTATTTGAGGCCATTTCAGAAATAACCGGAAATCCTGTCCTAATCTCATGCCAAAATTAATTTAATGATGTTTATGAAGTACACGTCAAATGGGAATCTTTAAACCAAACATTCTAATGCAATATGACCTGAAGATGTGGCAATTTGATACTTTATTCTGAAGAATGATGTTGGAAAAATATTATCTTTGTTCTAATTAAACCATTATGTTTCTATTAGAGCAGAAACTTCGTGTGTACAGTAAAAACTGCAATCCAATAGACTTGAGTCTAAGCTGAAGAATTTCAGGCACTATTCAAAGCATTAAGTGACATGAGAGCATGCACAGGTCAGAGTGCACAGAACTAAGGCTTCAGAGGGTCTGCACTGAGGTCACACAGGTACATTAGTCAGAAACATCTCAGATCTCTTACACATTTGACTGTAAATTGAATTTTTATCATAGCATATTCAGAAACTCTTTTCTGTTGCCAGATTTTTTACAACCCCAGCCATTCAGCTACAAGGGTGAATCTGAGGTCACAGCCCACATTTTAAGATGTTTTATGCAAGACCATGTTTACAACCTTTGTATATATGATCTTGACAGTAGCCTAACGGAGAGCCCAGTTCTATTCATGTTGAGATGTCGCCTCCATTTCAAGAGAAACAGAAGTCAAAGATCACACGGGCAATAAAAGTTAGCACGATCACGCAATCTTCCTGGCCCCAAACCCTGAATCCTTTCTATTAAAACTTTTTTCTTTAATCAGATTATTAAAAACAAACAAGTATGCCATCTCCTAGGAGCAGCCAGACCATAGTTCTAAAGGCTCTTTAGTGAGATATAAAGAGTTTCCTGTCCCATTTATTACTGTGTTAGCAATAAGCTGTTTGTCCAGTTGCCTTTCGGGCCCGAGAGCCATTCTGCACCCCAGGGCTTAGCACAGTTAACAGTAATGCATGAAAGGTGAACAGGATACTGTGCTCTGAGTGCTGCAGTTGGCCCAAAATGTACATCAATTAGTTGAGTGGGGTTTGCGGAAAGTGATATTAGTCACAAGGGCTCTGCTTTAGAGATGCACTCAGTGTCCTCATGGAGAAATTTGAGCGGAGCATAGTCTGTGCTTCTGATCTTGGTAGAAATTTTGGTTCCTAGAAGTATCAGAGGCTGCAGCAAGTGGCCATGAACAAAAAGTGAGCCTTCCCCACACACTGGATCTGCTGCTGGCACTTCGAGCCTGCACTTCCCCATCTCTCAGTCCAGGGAGATTTGTGTCATTTATAAGCTACCTGGTCTCCACTCTGATTGCAGTCTGAGTTCACTAAGACATCAAATAAATGAAATGTAATGAGATCAAATGCTGATTATAGGTCTGTCTCTGCCATTTCACTCTCTTCTGGCTCTAATTTCCTGCATAATAAGATAATGGATGAATGAATGAATGAATGAATGAATGGACATGAACATGGTGGGGGTGGGGCGTGTGCCCAAGTGATTGAGGAGACAGGTGAGCAAAGTTTGCATAAGTACTAGA
Organism: Mastomys natalensis; assembly: GCA_021653895.1. NCBI lineage: Eukaryota > Metazoa > Chordata > Mammalia > Rodentia > Muridae > Mastomys > Mastomys natalensis. The sequence goes on from JAJTUV010000033.1 coordinate 980,798, forward strand.
AGAGAGACTATATCTTAATGTCTAGAATGTTTCTTACAAAAAAAAAAAAAAGAGGAATACTCTGGTTGCAATTTCCCCCCTTGTTGTAATTGCAGATACAGATAGTAGAGTAAAGGTCAGAAAGCCTCTCTGAGCAGATTTAACTCCAGTATTCTGGGCACTAATGGGCTCTTCCTCAGAACATGCTTTAAAAATACAGTCCTAAGATGAAGGATTATGAATCAACAACTGAATTCCAGTGTGTGGAATCTACTGCAGTGTGTGAAGGTCACTCTGCTGTGGCTTCTGAACATTTTTTTATTACATGTTCAGTTTTTTAAAGTATTTTTTTTTAAAAAGTCTATTACTTAACTGTTTCCCACAGTAGCTCTAAACATGCAGATTGCAAAGATAATATTTTAGCCATCTCTTTATTGCACTCTGTGGCACGGAATCTGCATCACAGACTGTTAGAGTTAATGTGGAGGAGGTGAATGGACTTGAATGCTACCAGAATACATGAATACTGAGAGCTCAGGAGTTTGCCATCTCTCAGCTGATGCTAACAAAGACTCTGGTGTCCCCATGCCTTAACTTATATCATGAAGGGATCGAGAGGTGTGAAATAGTTGCAGTTTCACCTTGGCCATTTGGGGTGGGGGGATGGGAAGGTCAGAAATCTATTTACTCATCAGAGTTAATGGCCAGTGACAAGGGGTTAGTGAGTTGTGGCTCCTTTGTGAAGATCTTTGAATAACTGCATATGACAGCTAGCATTCACTGTCAACTTCACTGAATTTAGAATCACCTAGGAAACAGGCCCCTGAGCGTGTCTGTGAGGGCGTATTAGAGAAGCTTAACTGAAGAAGGAAGCCCTACCCCAAATGTGAGTGGCATCATTTCTTGGGCTGGGCACCAAATAAAAAAAGAGGACTGTAGCTAGGCACCAGCATCTATCCATCACTCCCAGCTTCCTGACTATGGACACAGTGTGACAAGGAGCCTCATTTAAACCCTTTCCTTCTTAAGTTGCTTTTGTGAGTATTTTATCACAGCAGTGAGAAAAATATGATACTAAGGATTTTAGCCATTATTCTAGAGGATAAAGTCAGAGTTCAGTTCACAAAAAAAACAATAGTTTGAAGAGAGAGGTGGGGTAGGGAGAGGGGAAAAGGGGATGAGGAAAGGAAAGGGGGAAGGGGAAAGGAAGAGGGAGAGGGAGAAGGAGAGAACAAGTTGATGTTAGACTGAAAAATAACTACATAGTCTTTTCCTACAAATGCTTAACTAGGTTTGAGTTTATTGAGTTCTGTTTGGGTTGAAATCTCAAATATAAGAGTATTCATTAGTACAAGATGAGGAATATGAATGTTGACAATGCACAGATATGATTTTGAGTGCTGGATGCACTCTGATTAGACAAGAAAGAATCTCTCTGGATCTCTGTATTCATATATGCAAAGCCAAATTCCCTATGTGTCTTAGCTAGGATTTCTATGGCTGTGACAAAACAATATGTCCAAAAAAGCAAGTTGGGAAAGAAAGGGTTTATTTGACTTATACTTCCAGATCATAGTCCATCATTGGAGGAAGTCAGGACAGGAACTCAAGCAGGGCAGAAATCTGGAGGCAGAGGCTGATACAGATGCTATGGAGGAGTGCTGCTTACTGCTTGTTTCCCATAACATGCTTAGCTTTCTTATATAACCCAGGACCACCAGGCCAGGGACAGCACCATCTGCCATGTACTAAGCCCTCCCTCACTGATCACACTAATTGAGAAAATGCCTTGCAGCTAGATCTCATGGACACATTCTCTCAACTGAGGCTCCCTCCTCTCTGATGACTCTAACTTGTGTCAAGTTGACACACAAAACCAACCAGTACACCATGGTACTACTTGCATAGAACTGCAGTGAAGACTAAATGAATTGACAAATGTATAACATTCAGTTCTGTGCTCAGCATGGCATTACTGCAGTGATTGCTCAGTGAGATAAACTTAGCATGGGAGACATTGATAGGGCTAGCCAATGGTTTTCCATCTCATTTGAGGCAGGCATTTTACTGGATGCTAAAGTATGTATTTACACAATGAGCTACACACTACTATGGCTACTAGTATCTATCCGGGTCACTGAGAAGAACAAAAGTTATATTTAAAAACCAAGCATTGAAGAAAACAGAATATGAACAAAAAAAATCTATGCTTTCAAGGACGTTCTATTCTAATGACTCTACTTAACATTCATAATGTGCCTTGGTCTCCTTATAATAAAGTGGTATAATAATAATAATAACTATGAAGCTTGGCAAAGGCTACCCAGCACAGAACATGGGATACTTCAGTACTTATTAAAAAGTAGATGTGTCAATACTCTATCATTGTTATTGGTGTTGTTACTATTAGTGTTGTTGTAGGGTACAACCAACTTTCTGTTCTTATGGACATAGCTGCAGAGCACACTGTAAAGCACACTCAGTCTTTTATAAAGAGGCTTAGGAGTTCTATGAAAATCACCTAGGAGAGTGCTTTTACACTTAATAAAGGCAGAGCGGAATTTAAACAAAATCTGTGCCCAAAATTGACACTCTAACTCTCTCCACATGTTCTCCAGTTCCCTCACTACATACCCTAGAGAAAAATTTATTTTTCAGGCACTGACTAGCATCAACAGTTATATGGTAGGCTTGTTCTCCCAGAGTCATCTAAGCTCTTAATAAATGGGCTTTCCTGCCTTTGCAGTGATGAATGGGTGAATTAGCAGTATCTCTGGAATTTTTACTCCCAGGATGACCTCATGAGCCTTGCGTAGAGCCCAGGACAATGCTGAATAAAACAAAGGAAGATCTTCTATGGTAGACAGTGTACTTTGATTACCTTACCAGGATGGGAGTCCTTAGCACCGACTTCCACTGTATATTTAATGCCAAACAATGAGACATTCTGTTGTTCTCAAATGCAAGTAGACATAGTGTTGTCTTGTTTCCTTAAAATGACTTTTGAAAGCCTACAAGTTTGGTTTGCATACTTCCTGCCAGTAATGAATTTCTAAACCATCTCCCTGAAGACTATTTGAAATCCCCTTTAATCTACAGATTAACACCTAGTGGGAAATTACATTCTTTCTCCCAATAAAAGGGACAAGTAAGACAAAGATCAATATTGTGTGTGGTGGAATTTCTCAAAGAGCTAAGTTCAAAGGAAAAGCTGAAAACTTCAGGGAGAAAATATGCAAAGTACACAAGACGAAAGCTAAAAGATTACAAAGAGAAAAAAAATGGATTAATAAAGTCTATGCCAGGCAGGAAATCAACCTCGACATATTTTATTTAAGCCTCTTGACTCTCTTGTTTGAGTTGAATTTCAATGGCTTTGAACTTTTTGTCTTTACAACTTCTGAAGCTGTTTCTTACAGAAGGGGGAAAGCAGGGAGAGAACAGAGCAAGTTTGCAGGAGATGCATTAATTATTTCAGTTGTAGCCTGGTTGAAGTTTCTAGGTTCTTCTCATGAATCTTTGCTGCACTTGGAAATGCACTCAGAAAGTTATTAAAACTGGAGGCACCTCACCATCTCATGTTCCTACTGAACTAGAAGCCAAGGTACAGATACGTGGGAAAGCTTAAGTTTTCAAATAGACCACAGGAACTCTTAAGAGGGCCAGAAGCCATAATTCCACCTTTGCTTGCTGCTCGGTGAAAGCCTTTGCCCTCACTCGGATGTGAAAGTGAAACATAGGGAAAGTATCGAATTCAAGCCAGAAATTTGAATTTGTATTGTGAATACATAACATAGAATGTCTCTGTTTCAACTATTCATGGATGAAGGGGTCAGTGTCCTTAGGTTTACCACCATCCATTTCCAGGACTGCTTGTCATCCCTACCAGACTCCATGTCTTGTCAACCATAACGCCCTATTCTTGTCCCAGCTTCTTGAAGCCACCTGTCCTCTTTCTGCCTCTATAAATGTAAATATCTTGAGTAACAAATAGAAAGGAACTCCAGACAATATTCATCCTTTTGATTCAAGCTTTTTCATTTAGCTTATCTTCAAGGTTCATGCTTGCTGTAACATGTCAAAAGGTCACTGTGTGTACAAGACCACACATGTCCATATTTTATAGAAATACCAAACACATACACACACATACATGCACAGGGAAAATACTATTTCCATATACAGTATTTTAGATGCACTCAAACTAAAAACATTGGCTACTTGCTGATCTGCTGTTCTTCTTTAACTAGCGTCTTGTATTTTATTGCATTGCCCTAACATGCACAGTAAGCAAATCACAAGTGAGAATACTCCTGCTTGGAACTCTGAGTGACACAGGTTTTGCCTTTGCACTATCCCTTATTGAAGATTAACAGGCAAAGGGCAGTAAAGCACAGAACCCCCTGTCTCAGGAACTTCGTCTGCTGGCTGCATCACATCCTCTCCTAACCCTACAACCACAATTTTGTCTTCTCTTATGGAGCTCAGAGAGTTCCCAGCTTCATACCAGAGGGCTTAGTCAATAACTGGGCAGGTCAAAATGGAGAGCTTTAAAGAGAAATATCTAAAAACTGATGGGATGTGGTCTTGGTTCACTTCTTTCTGGCTTGTCTGCTCTATGCCCTGGAAAGTTCTCTGTAGGGAGGGGAGGAAGAGCAGGGCCTTTCTTATTTCTTGTCTCACTGTATCTGCAGCCTAGGATAGAGCTTTCTCCAAAGTGCACTGGGTGGATTACTTGCTAAATAGCCACAAAAAAGAAACAAATGACTAACCATCCTGACTGAACTGTTCTAAAGGGTTCCTGATTTGTCAATGATGTTAGGGTGAGCCAAGCAAAGAATCCCAAACTTCTGGTCAAATCTGAATTTAAAAGACTGCTCTCTCCAGTGTGTAAATAGAACTCTATATGAGCTCACACGTTCAACATACAGGCTGCCTTCTCCCAAGTTCCCTCTCTACCACACTAGGCAGGCAAGTCCAGGGAGTTTATGAACCCTGCCAAATCCCCAGCTCCTAGAACAGCGTCTGGCATACAGTGGCCTCTTGATTAATGAAGATGGGATTTCTGCTGGCAGATATAGAAATGGAGCCTTCTTCCCTCTTGGATCAGCACCCCACTCCACTCATCAACACGTACACACAGTCATCCTATCTTAATCATCATCCACATGACTTCAGGCAATTGGAAGGATGTTATCTTGGCGGGGGGTTGGGAGGGGGAGAAACAAGTTGAGAACCCAGTTACTAAAACCTAGTCAACAATGCTATGCTTTGGGGTGATATTACTTATTAAGAGCAAAACTTTCCAATTCTGTCTATGGAACAAAAGTTCAGTCCACTTCAATCCCTCCACTCCGCCGTACATTGGGCAAACAATGAGCATCTATAGAGTATTGTGGGCTTAGCTTCTTTCAACCAGACTCTAGTTTACAACTTCCTTATATATGGGGAACATCAATCCCTGTCTTCTGACAGGGGAAGACATCACTACTTTGTCCTAAAATTAGACCAATGAACTACTATCCTACAGAATTTGATTTACCGGTGCTTTGTTTGGTCACCAGCTGTCTAGGCTGGTATTGATTCTCCACTGATCTGTACATAACAAGTGAGCTCATCTGTCTTATTGTTCTTTCTCCTGCCCCAACATTACAATTTGATCTTTACCTGTGTATGTTAGTATACCTCGTCATCAAGAGAATCATTTCATTATTAAAAAAAAAATCTCTGATCAATATTAAAAATGCATACTCTTCCTCTTAACGCAATTGACCCAATTTTCAAAGCACTAACAACATCTCCCTTACAATGTGCTTACCAGTCTCTATCTTCCTCTTCAAACCCACCCTCTCTTTCTTGCTCTGATCAGATGCATCTGAAGACACTCGCACTGTCCTACAACTTTCTGTCCAATCACTGCATCTGAAAGGAAGATCAAAGAAATGTTTCTGATACCTACACATGCTAGTGATTTTGGCAACACCCTAGAACACACTGATAGTCTGGCCAGATGGCTGTGGCAAAGGAAGGAAAAGAGGCCATTCCCAAAGCCAGACAAAATTAGGTTCTGTCTGCCTTGCTGAGTAAACTTGCATAGAGAAGCCCAAAGTCTAAGCACTTTCACGTACTCGTGTGTCAATGAAGACAGCCATGTTTTATTCAAGAAGTTAAGTGAAAATATGGAAATGAAATAATTCTTATTCTGCTCTCTCTAAAAACTATACAAATGCATGGATTGCTGCTGTTCTTCAATTGGACACTTGCACAGTGAAATGATTGTTCCATCTTCATCCAGACTGCCAGGCAATCCTTGGCCTCTTTGCTCTGAGAGCTGTTGGCAAGCCCACTGGGAAGCAGGTGTGGACAGTGAGCAGTGGTGACTTCAAAGGCAAACCAACATCATCACTATCATGCTGCATGGCATTATTTCAGGAAGAGCACTTCCTTCCTGCCTACCTCTTCCAGCAATCCCCTTCAGGTTCAAGTACAAAAATGATCCCTCATTTGGCTGATTGTATCAAAGATAATTCTCTCAGCCATCTGTAATTATGAAACCTGATGAAACCCCACCACCACACACTCATTTGATGGAGGAGCTTGAGGAATCATGCAGCAGTTATGAACTCTTGATGTTTTCCCAAAACACTCACATGCTGGCTAACAACTAACTGCAACTCAAGTTCCGAGGGATCCGACACCCTTTTCTCGGCAACTCAGATGCTCCTATAACCATGCAGGCACATGTTCATACATCAAAAATAAATCTTCAAAGTAAGAAAAGGAATAAAGGACATCAGGTCTAGATAGATGGTTCAGTGGGTGGGGTACTGACATTGAAAGCACGCAGACCTGAGCTCAGGCCTGCAGACCCCAAGGAAAAGCTGGACAAGGAGTTCACCGGAACTCCAGCATGGTAGTGGAGGAAACAGAGAGATCCTCAGACCTTACTGATCAGTCGATCTAGCTAAGTGTTCATGCTGGGATCAATGATAGACCTTGTCCAAATAAGTAAGCTGGAGAATAATACAGGAAGACACCCAGTGTCAATCTCTAGATTTCCCATATATCTGCAAGCATGTCCTTGAAACAGCCACACATGTTCATACGCCCACATGAATATATACATACAACATACATAGAAGAATGAAACACTGCCAACTCATATAATCACACAGGAGAATAAAGGGCTAGACTGCAAAAGGTATATAATGTTTCCTTAATATACCCATTAATCCATTCACTACAACACAGGGCAACATTAACTAAAATATAAAATGAGCATTTATTAACACAAGATGAACATCCATAATCCAAGTATTCAAAAGCAACGATGTTCAAAAGCTGGACACTTTTTGACATACTTATGATGCTTCAAGTGGAAAATACCTGACCTGACCTCATGGGACAAAACAAAGGTCCTCATGGGACTCAAAACAAAGGTCAAACTGTAAAATAGGAGCTGAAGAGATGGCTGTGTGGGTAAGAAAGACTTGTTGGGCAAGCACGGAACTTGAGTGTGGATCCCAGGCACCCATATAAAAAGGGTCAGAAGGGCCAGATGCAGAACTTCAACCCCTGTGATGGAGACTGGAGCAACTAGACTCAGGATAGTTGGACCTTGCTGACTAGCCAGCCTAACCAAAATAGTTAGCTCTGGGTCCAGTAAGGGACCCTGTTTTGAGATAATAAAGTAGAAAATAATAAGTCAGAATAGCTGACATTCTCCTCCTCTGGCCTCTACATGTAGTGGGTACATAAGCACACACACACACACACACACACACACACACACACACACACACACACAGAGTGTTGTATAAAATTACTTTCAGGATGTGCCTACATAAGATGGATGACACAATATGTCTAGATGTTTTCCAAGTTATTTCACTATAGATACAAATATTCCATAGCCAAGATACTTCTGGTCTTAATCATTTCAGGACACTCAGCCTACACCTCCTTTTCACTGTTGTGTTCCAGTCCGAGTTCTCCAGACAAACAGAACCAAATAAAATGGAGGGACGTGAGGAGAAAGAGACCATCAAATAGATTAGTTCATATAATTTTGGAGAAATGAGCTCAAATTTTGTTTGGCAGGCCTGTGGACTGTCAGCTCAAGCAAGACAGCTATAGTAATTCCTGAGACAGATTTCCTTCTTTTCTGGGGAGATCTGTTTCTCCAGTCTAGCCTTAAACTGATGGAGTATAGGCTACTCATAAGGCTCACTGGTATAGTAAACTTATGTAAATGCCAATTCTGTCTGTAAAATACCTTTCTGGAATCTAGATGAGGACTTGATCAAACGAGTGGTGCCATAGCCTAGCCAGATTGATGTAGGAAAACTACGATTTCCTGTGGGTAAAGTTTCCATAGACCTAACAGTATGTAAACTGAGTCTCTTCTCCAATGAAGGGCACTAAAGTTGTTTTCAGCATTCTTGCCCAGTGTGCTATGGAAAGACAGAATCTTTTGTTAAAGTAACAAAAGTAGATACACACACACACACACACACACACACACACACACACTCAGGGCAAGCCTGGCTAAAGAGTCCCCTCAATTCCTAAATGCAATATCATTGGTAGGGGAAGAAGAAGTTGATGTATTAATTGGCTTTCATCATACTAACAAAATACTTGAGATGACTAATTTATAAAATAAAATGTTTCTTTTGGCTCCTGGCCTTGGAGAGTCCACTCTAGGATCCCATGGGGAGAAAGCTATGAGGGCAAAACAAAACAACTCACCTCGTGACTCAGGAAGCTAGAGAGAAATAAAAGGAAGGAGACCCGGGACCACAGTTCCTGTTGAGGATTTGCCTCCAATGATCTCAGGACCCTCCCCACCCAAGTCCACACATACTAAATTGTGCCTCTTAAAGTTCCATCACATCCCAAAATTCCCATCCTTTGGACCATGACTTAAATCATAGCAACTGATTTCCTTTCAATGCACAAGATTCGTTTTACTACATAAAACATAATCCTTGGCCAGCAATACTGTCTTATTTGAGGTTTTATAAGAAAGGTCCCAGATTTCACCCACAGCTGCTAAGTGGGAGTCATCCTAGAGGGAATCTCCAGTGTACGCGTTTTCTAAATCTATGGAACAAATTATCATAAACAGGTAAATCAAACCAAGCACTGAGCTCACACCTCAGTGGGTCAGAACTAGAGGCAGGATGGGGTGGGAGATGGCTGCATTCTATACTCAGAGTCTAACAAGTATGGGGCTCTTGTTGAAGGTCTGGTAGAAGAAGGTGTTTCAAGCTCACTGGTGTGGCTGTCTGCTCTGCTTCTTTCATTGACATTGTTGAAATGAGATCTTTCTTCCTTCAGCTATGTGAGCTGACTTGTTCTTTGCTCCTGGAGGCTGCCCGCACTCCCTCTCAAGAGGTTGCCTCCATTCACAAAATCACAATGAGTATTTAGCACGCTGCTGTAAACTTTCATCTGCTTCCAGTCTCTGCTGAGTACTGCCCTCACCTGGAGGAAGCTCTCTATTTTTAAGGACTTACAAGATGAGCTCATTCCCACCCCAGACCTTCAGAAGTTGTCTGTGTCATATTATAAGACATACACCACTTTCACAGGCTCTTACAATTAAAGCTGTGCACATTTGGGGTTCCAGAAGATTATTGTACAAAACACTTTTACTACTTGATGTTGCAAAATACATTTAAAAGGTAACTTAAGGAAGGAAGGGTTTACTTTGGTTCATATTTGGTTCATATTTGATGTCCCAGGAAAGTCAAGATGTTAGGAGCTTGAGGTGGTTCATCACTTTTTGTCTGTAGTCAGGAAGTACAGAAGGATGAATGCTGGTGTCCAGTCGGTTTTCTCCTTTTATACATTCCAGGACTCCAGTGCATGGAAAGGCACCAGCTACATTTAAGTGGATCGTACCACCGCAGATAATCTATCTAAAAAAATCTCTCACAAGACGTGCCCAGAGGTGTGTTTCTGTGGTGAGTCTAAATCCAATCAAGCTAACATTCAAGATTAGCCATCATTGCCAATTGCAAATTCTAGGCATCATACCAGTGGTTCCATTAAGTGGTTCCATTAATTACAGTACTTATAATTGTGGGTTTGCCAATAGTCAGTGTGACACAAGAAGCCCTTTAAATTTGGTTAATATAGTTTTTTTAGATCACACTTTTGTTTGTTTATTTATTTTTCTCTCATCATTGCATCCTTACCAGTTTTCCCTCTCTCCTCTCCTCCCAGCCCACCCACCCACTTTTCCTCTCTCCCAGATCCACTCCCCCTCTCTTTCACTTCAGAAAATGGCAGGCCTCCCAGGGATATCAATCAAACATGGCATAACAAGTTACAATAAGATTAGGCATATTCCCTCATATCAAGGCTGGACAAGGCAATCCAGTAGGAGGAAAGAGTCCCAAAAGCAGTCAAAAGAGTTCAGAGACAGTCTCCCCTCCCACTGTTAGGAGTCCCACAAGAACACTAAGCTACACAATCATAACATGCATGCAGAGGACCTAGGTCAGACCAAACAGGCTCCCTGATTGTTGGTTCAGTCTCTGTGAGCCCCTATAAGTCCTGATTAGTTGATTCTGTGGGCTGTGTTCTTCTAGTGTCCTTGACCCCTCAGACTCCTACAATGTTTCCCCTCTCACTCTTCCATGGGGTTCCCTGTGCTCCACCTAACAACGCTTAGCTCTGGGTCTCTGCATCTGCTCCTATCAGTTGCTGGATGAAACCTCTCTGATGACAATTTTGCTAGGCTCGGTCTATAAGTATAACATTATCATTAGGAATACTTTCATTGACTTTTGCTTTCAACTTCTATGTACTTTGTCTCATTAAATTCTCCAGATTAGTGGTGGTAAAGGATGCAGCTGCTAGGCAGAAAATGTACAAGCACCAAAACTAAAACAAACAAACAAAAACAAATTTAATATTCAAACCCAAACCTATGATTAATAACAAACAACTTTCTCCTTCTCTTTCTGTTAAATGCTCTAAGTATTTCTAAGAGACCAGTCTTGGGTAGATTATTAGAAAAGCAACTCTGTCACTAAGTACATTTTTGCTGAAGTGCCGGAGGGTAATAGAATGACTCATTAATTTGTTCGGTAATTATTCAAGGGGGAACTCGCTGCTACTGAGTGACAGGGTTGCTCTTTGGTGGCTGGGACCAGAGAAACTGCTCTCTCTGCTAGAGAGGCATGTCAGAAGTCAGAACACAGCTCCGTACCCAGAAGCTGGCAGCGCAGGATGACAGCGTCTGGTCTGTAGGTTTAGGAAATCTCTTGCAGAGCTCTTTGCAATTTGCAACCCAAATATGACCAAGTAACATTTAAATCACTTTTAGGGAGATAGTCTTAGATCAAGGGCCTTTCCTCTGAAATGTCTCAGTCTAACCTTGGGAGTTATGTGGACATTTTCAATGGCAAAGAAATACGGATTCTAGACTGGCCACCACCATCATAGGGAACATCACAAACCAACACTGAGCTTGTCTTTGGGAAGCCTCAGCTGCAGTAAGGTACCTTCTGGGTGCTTCTACTCAAGGATATCCTAGAAACATCAAGAAATCAGAAGGATGACCTCAGGAAAGGAGAGACCAGATACCTCCAAGCCATTGTGTAGGAATAATCTGAAATTCTGTCTTATGGCTCCAGGCTCTGCTGTCAGCTCACTGAGCAATAGCTAGAAAAACAGGTGGCCTCAGAGAACTGCCTGGAGGAATTCCATGCTGCCAACTTTTTGCCTAGTCCCACCTCCTGCCTGGAGGCCTTTGGGTTTGGTAATGATGTGACCCCATCCAAGCCACAGAACTTAAGATGCTGAGCCAGATCTTGGTCTCTGGTGAGCCACTTTCTCTTGGACATTTTAACAGCTCAAATGGAAAATTCTCAGGGACCCAATTCTTGAAGCCTGGCAAGACAAATCATCAAGCTAAGTGATGCCACCTGCATACTTCATTTCATCTGGAAAGCTTTTCAAGTCTCTCTCTCTCTCTCCCTCTCCTCTCTCTCCCCTCCTCTCCCTCTCCCTGCCTTCCCTCTCCCTCAGTCCCTCTCCCTCTCCCCCCCTCTCCCTCTCCCTCTCTCTCTCTCTCTCTCTCTCTCTCGTCTCTCTCTCTCTCTACTCTTCTCTCTGGAGTGTGAGCATCTGGCCACAATCCTCTCCACCTGAATTACATGGCAGTTTAGCCTGGGTGATTTAATGACCAACCCTCACTGAGTGGTGCTTTGCAACATCTAGGCTGAACTTGGACTGTTAAGTGACCTTAAAGTTAGGACAGTGTAGCCTTAAGGGGAGAGGGTAAGGTAGCAGAACTTCGGGCCAAGTGATGCAGCCACAAAGGTTACCATTTTTTATTTAAAATACTGTTCTTAGAGTAAATAAATTAAATAAATTTATAAAATCAACTACCTTACAAGTAATAATTTATAACAACTACCAAATTGCAGTCCATTTTAAGACTTTTAGCATTTATCAGAAACATATTTGCATGCAATTGAGCTGAAATCATCCCAATTGGTGCTTCAAAATCAATCAAGTCTGATATTTGCCAACTATTGCAGCATGCATTGTTTTCAAGAGCATAGTAAGCTGAATAAAAGAATCCAAATCCTCAAGATAATTACAGAAATTATTTTTGAGAGAGTAATCATTTTAAATCAACTTTATTTAACATTATGTCTTAGTTAGGGTTTCCATTGCTGTGAAGAGATACCATGACCAAGGCAACCAAGAAAGCATTTAATCGGGGCTGGCTTATAGATTCAGAGGTTCAGTTGATTATCATCATGGCAGGAAGCATGGCAGCATCCAGGCAGGCATGACGCTGGAGGAGCAAAGAATTCTACATCTTGTTCTGAAGGCAAACAGGAGAAGACTGTCTCCCACATGGCTAGGAGGAGGGTCTCAAAGCCCACTCCCACAGTGACACACTTCCTACAGCAAGGCCATGCCTGTTCCAACAAGGTCACACTTCCTAATAGTACCAATCGTAGGGCCAAGCATTCCTGATAATGCCATTTCCTGGGCTGCCAAGAGCCATCTAGGAAAAGCTCATTAGCAGGTGATCTTCCTGAGATGGTTCTGCTATGGGATAAAATCTACGATGAATTTGCTTCTCAGGGCAAGGCTGAGAAGATTAAATCTAAGGACAGAGTCCTGCTATTAATAGGCTTTTCTATTGTTAAATATATCACAACAATCACTAAGTATTGACCCACACTTTTGAGCAGATTTCTACAGACCTGAGAAGATGTACAATCTCATAGTGATGCTATATAGACAAAATGATTCTATAGAATTCCTGACTTGATTCAAATAATTTTAGGAAGGAAGTTTTTAGAGATGGCCTTAGATGCTAGAAAGATGTAATAAGGTCAGAACCAAGAATAGTATGTACCTGCTCCTCAGAATAGTAAGTAAAGGCTGTATAATAAGAGATACAATGAACTTTCATAATCACACTAAAAACAGAAATAGATTTGGGACAATTTTGTGTTCAAGGAAAAGCATTTAGGTCTAAGGATAAAGACACAAGTGTGCACTAAGATAATGCAAGGCCATGTAAAAACTGTTGCTTTGATCTTAAAATGAGCATATTATAATGAAACACTGCTTTGAACTTAATATCAACATCCTTCCATAACTTCTACTCTATGAGCATTTTATCTCTGAGGTAATTTTCTAAAGAACTTTTTGTCTAAGAAAGTATAAAAGACCACAGAAAAGAAATAAAGTTTTTGGTTGAACGGTTCGACTTGGGGAGCTTTGCCCCATTTATCCATCCATCCATCCATCCAAATGTGTATGTCTGTTTGTCTATATGTTTGTGTATAATATATTTTGTGTGTGTGTGTGTGTGTGTGTGTGTGTGTGTGTGTGTGTGTGTGTAAACATGCATGAATACATATGGAGTTGATTGTGACAGACAGTCAGACCTGGCCAAAGTATGGGTGTATGAATGTTTGAATGTATATGTGTCTGTGAATATTTGACTGCACAAAGCATCTCAATTCTTTTCCTTAGCTTCCTTTTTGGTTCACAAAGAATTAGAGCTTAATGAAGAAGTTTCTTAATGAAGCTTCTGCCTGATTTACCAGAGGAAGGAGCACTAGCAATAGATCCTTTCACTTCATCCCCTGTTCTTAAAACGTATATGTTAATTGCCAGATATTAGTGCTTATTAAAGCACACGTAATTAAGAATTAAGAAAGAGTTAAGGTTTCAGTGCATTATGAAGCACAGAACAGTAAGTTCTTAGCACATAGCAGGAAGAAAGAGTTAAGTTTCCTTAGTGCTTATTTAAGCATATAGAGTTAAATAAAACACAGAGAGTTATAATGCTTAATAAAGCACAGAGTTTAAAAGACAAGAAGGTAGCTTTTTTTTTTCCCATAGAATAAGCAAGAAAGGTTTTAGAATCTTTTAGAAGTCATCAGCAGGCATTCAGTATAGTTAGAGAGCTAGAAGGCCCGAGACCATCAGTCCTTAAAGCAAAGTCCGATGCTGTGTCAGACTTTAAACTCATTCCAGGCCAGGCAGACTCCCAGCACTGGGCCAAGCATAGTCAAACCACTCTACATTAAAACAAAAGACAAACCTGTCACATGAATAGTTCAGAGTCGTGACAACTCTCTATCATTGTAACCCTAACAACAATCAAAATATAGAATGTTCCAGAGGCTCCACATTTTCCCTGGAGGCTCCCAGATTCCAGCTTCTCCCCTACCCCAGGTCCATTCAGTCACTGATCCATTATGTAAGACTGATCAGCCTTTCCTTTCCTAGAATTTCATGTCGTTGAATCATTCCGGCATATTCTCTTTTGTATCTGTCTTCATAGTATTTTCATTTCTCTGTGTAACACGTGGCAGTTATCTGACTTTTGTTCTGAATAGTATTAATTGCAGATTTGTCACAATTTGTTTATTCATTCACTCATTACTGAAGTTGGGCTGTTGACAGATATAATAGAGTATGTTTTGGATGGAGATATATTTATTTCCAGATTTTTCCATTATTAATTGGGCTGCTAGTAATATCTTTAATTAACTTCTTAAGTACATATTTTTCAATTGTTTGGAGTAATTTTATGGTTTGGATATGATGAATTTCTTCCTATGAGAGCACTAATCCTACCTGAAGGCCTACAGTCATAGCCTCATCTAAATCTAATTATCTCACAGAGATCCTATCTCTAAATTCTCTCCCATTGAGAATTAAGGCTTCAACTCAGAGTTTGATATAAAATATAATTCAGTCCATATTAGCCTCATCATAGCAAATCCTATTGCTAGTTAGTGTATGTATAAACATCCTCTTTTGAGAAACACCAAGGTGTTACATAAAATTCCTTTAATCCATTTTCTATTGCACCAAAGCAGCCCTTAATCCCTTTTCTGAAGCAACCTTTGTTGGGCCAAGAAGCTCTGAGAGACTCAATCTCTTACATTTCTATCATCCTCAAAATGCTATCATCAGCTTGGGGACAAAGCCTCCCTTGCATAGACACACACAATCTATGTCCTTCCCAGAAGTCTATGCGGTGTGCATTACCTCCACCTCCTCACAAAACCTTCCAGAAAGCTACACCTCTCATCAGTGTTAGAGGCTGAATTTATGTTGACGAGTCCCAAGAGCAGAAGTTACCCAAGAAGGCTTCACCACACCCATGCTACTACTATTCTACGTTTTGATGACATTTGAAATTATACATTGTTATATACTTCATGTTTTGGGACTGCTAGTTTTTCTTCCAAATGCAGTCTAGTGCTTTGGATTAAAGAATCAAGCTTACGCCACAGAATATAATGTAAACTTAAAGAGCCACTGTTATCAATGAAAATGTATTATGTCAAGTTTTGGCTTATTCCAAAACAAATTTGGACATTTATTCTCTCACAGGTTTATATAACCTTATGTCTTGGCCCCTTATGAACTTAAAGATTCACACTTCATAACCAGGAATAATTTTGTTCCTGAAGGCAAAATAAGAGTTGAGCCAAAGATCCTGTCCATCCCTAAAACTAAATCCAAGGAAAAAATGTTTTCTTGGCTTTCTTCCCATTTCTGTCTTCATTCTGACAGCAGGCTGCCATCAGAGCACAGGCATGTCATTTTCTCATCTATCTCTTGCCTTGTCACTATTCATAATCCACTAACATCCTGTCCCAAACATCATATCTGGGAGCACTTAGAAATTGTTTGAAAAACATATAAAAACATTCTTTCATTCCTAAACTCTGCTTCCTTAGTTTGACCACATTTTTTTGCAGCATAACCTTCCAAACACTCTCCTTTTGGGGGATACATGTAATACGTAAATTCTAGATATTATGTGAGGCATCATAGATATCAGAAAGTTATAAGAAAGTTTAAAATGTGACCCTAGTGTGTTGAAAACACATGTTTTAGAACCAAAAAAAAAAAAAGAGCACACACATGGAGAGCTATGACATGAAGCAGGAAGTGCACACACATGGAGAGCTATGACATGAAGCAGGAAGTGGTAAGTAACCTCTGCACAAGATAAATGACCGAAGCTTGAAAGAATGGAGTGTCCTTGTAAAGCAATTGCTTATTCTTCCAAGAAAGCTATGCAAGCAAGAGTTAGTATCAAAGTAAAAAGTAAAGTTAGGCTTTTACTAATAGCTGAGATGGTGCCCATTAATATCACCTTTGGACTGGGGATGAAAGCTCCTCTGGAGACAGAGTTGAAGCATAAGATCTATGCTTTGAGTTAGAAGTAAGCATTGTCTATCTCTATTACCCGTTCCAAAATGTGTAAAGATGCCAAGTCCAGTTCCTTAATAAACTAGGAACACTAGAGATAGAAAACAGAATGAGAGGATGGTGGGGTCCTCCTCTATGAAGGTGACTTTCTTGTGCCTACAAGAAAATATAAAGTTAAAAAAACCACCTCTTTTGGAATAAACATGACAAGAGGAGTGTCTCATCCCATGAAAGATATACAGTTCCCTGGTGTGCCCATAGAGAAGGAGAATTCCTCCAGAGGAACTATGATCCCATTGTGATCTACTCCCAATCCTCCTCTGTTAAAGGACAATTGGACAAGAGCAAGAAGATAATGCAAAGAGAAGACAGTAGGTAGCATAGCTTACTTTCAACAAGCTGAAGATGAGCTGTGAAAAGAGACACAGAGCTACCCTCCCTCTTCCTATAGCACAGCCTCTTCCTGAATGTGCTTTTCATGGTCTTTCCATCATGGAGAGCTTCTGCATTCTGTTAATCAAGGGTTTGTTGAAAAACTTGGAGCATTTTACCTATAAGCAGATTGAACACATCCCTCCTGCATCTGTGTCCCACAGTTTGAAGGTGTCCCCAGTAAAGAACCATGTGCTGGAATCTTGTTCCCAGTGTGATAATGTTGCAGGTACTGGAACCTTTAAGAGGAGGGACCTAGCAGAAGAAGTGATAGATGACTCACTATCTCACTGAGGATACCACTATCTGGGAAGAGAGAGGTAGTTCCCAGAGATTCCAGTTACATCGCATGAGAATAATTTATTGGAAAGCAAGCCCATTCCCCATAATTGATCCCTTTTGCATTTACCTGCCCCCTTTTGATTATCTACCACACTGTGGCAAGGAAAGACAATTAATATGCCATATGAGCCCTCTAGTCACCAGAATCAGAAACCAGATAAATCAATTTATAAAGTACCCAACCTTTTTCACTGCATTATTGCAACAAAAACCAGACTCATAGACCATGTCTTTAGTGTCCTTTTTACATTCACTGTGAGGAGGAGAATGGCCTGGACCAATCAGTCATTAGCAATCTTACATAAGCAGTCTCAAAGAGATATTTGTTTACTTCTACCTAGGAATCTTCTCAGACTTATACAATTGCCTGGGGGTACATATAATTGTCTGATGGAGGAAACAGATGAGGCAGAGTCAGTTGCCACAACATTGTAAATTCAGTTCCAGCCAAAAAGCTATAAGTGGGCCTCATCAAATTCCAGAAGAATTGCCTAAGCTGTGATGGATAAAATCGTCAGAACAGCCCAGACAATCTGCAGATTTATGAAGAACAATCCATAGCTAACATTTTCAGTGACTAAGTTTTCGAAGAAGTTAACATTAGGAATAGTTAACTGATGTACCCTCCTTGGAAATTCCTGTATTTGTTTTATTATACATTCCTTATCATGGAACATTTCAAAGTTTGATTTCACAGACAATAACGCAAGGACACACTAGAAATAAAAATTACAATAATGCAAGTCCCACAAGGACACTAGCTTTAGGAATACAGCAAAGAAAGGACACTCAAGATTTGGTGGTGGGGTGTTTTGATAAAGAGGAAACAAAACTAATAATGTATGTTTAAAGTCTTAAGCACTTGGGAGGACTGTTATTAATGATATATCAGTGACATTCTGGAAGAGTCCATTTAAGGGAAGATGGTTTGAATATTAAACCTGAGGAACTAAACTATTTCCAGGAAGTGAGCACCAGAAAAGAACCATGTCACATGGAGGTGGGGTGGTTCTATCTATTATAAATCATGAATAACTGACTGGAAAATGATTCTGCATATGGAATCTACATGATCACATACCCAGAGGCCAAAGATGAGAGGGTACTTTCTCAAGGATGAGAGGGGTGCCTTCTCAAGAGTGAAAGAAGACTTGAACTGTAACTCAAATGTTGACCTTAGGTCACCTTACCATACTCCTCAAGAGAAATTTAGCCATTAATTGGATATTGACTCACTGGAGGATAGCCAACCAAGCTGGCAGCCTAATTGAAATCATGTTTCTTGAAGAACAATTGCAAAAGCCAGACTCATTGGACTTGAAGAAAGATGTAGTTGGTGGGAAAGAAGGCAAAGAGTTACTTTTGAGTGTTTGAAAGCCATGTATATGTTGGAAAGGGGCAGGCATATTTAATGTTGCTCAGAGATGTTTTGAGTCTTTGTGACATTGTGCTCTCCCTTAAGAAAGGTTATGTAGGATGGATATCCAGGTGGAATGGTCTGTAGACGGCCCCTCCTTCAGTTTCTGTCCTGCACTGTGTCTCCATATTTGCTCCCTTGAGTATTTTGTTACTCCTTCTAAGGAGGACTGAAGACCCCCCTACTTGGTCATCATTCTTCATGAGCTTTATGTGGTCTGTGAGTTGAATCTTGGGTATTTCAAGCTTCTGGGCTAAAATCTAATAATCAGTGAGTGAATACCATGTATGTTCTTTTGTGATTGGGTTACTTCACTCAGGATGATATTTTCTAGTTCCATCCATTTACATAAGAATTTATCAAATTCATTGTTTTTAATAGCTGAGTAATATTCCATTGTACCACATTTTTTGTATCCATTCCTCTGTTGAAGGGCATCTGGGTTCTTTCCAGTTTCTGGCTATTATAAATAAAGCTGCTATGAACATATTGGAGCATATGTCCTTGTTATGTGTTAGAGCATCTTCTGGGTATATGCCCAGGAGTGGTATAGCTGGGGCCTCAGGTAGTGGTATGTCCAATTTTCTGAGGAACTGCCAGACTGTTTTCCATAGTGGTTGCACCATCTTGCAATCCCACCAACAATGGAGGAGTGTTCCTCTTTCTCCACATCCTCGCCAGCATGTGCTATCACCTGAGTTTTTTATTTTAGCCATTCTGACTGTTGTGAGGTGGAATCTCAGGGTTGTTTTGATTTGCATTTCCCTGATGACCAAGGATGCTGAACATTTCTTTAGGTGCTTCTTGGCCATTCGCATTTCCTCAGTTGAGAATTCTTTGTTTAGCTCCGTACTCCATTTTTTAATAGGGTTATTTGGTTGTCTACAGTCTAATTTCTTGAGTTCTTTGTATATATTGGATATTAGTCCTCTATCGGATGTGGATTGGTAAAGATCTTTTCCCAATCTGTTGGTTGCCGTTTTGTCCTATTGACAGTGTCCTTTGCCATCCCATGTGCAGTCACCAAAGGTAGACGTTGATGTGGATGTCAGGATGTACATGCTGACAGGAGCCTGATATAGCTGTCTCCTTAGAAGTCTGCAAGAGTCTGATATACTCAGAGGCAGATGCTCACAGCTAACCATCAAACTGATCATGGGATTCCCAATGGAGAAGATGGAGTGAAGGCTGAAGGAGTTGAAAGGATTCGTGACACCATGAGGAAAGCAACAATCCCAACCAACCAGAGTCCCCAGGGTCTAAACCACCAGCCTGGGAGCGCTTAGGGAGGGACCCATGGCTCCAGCTATATATGCAAGGGAACTATATATAAGTGGGAGAAGAGATCCTTGGTCCCATAAAGGCTGGGTGTCATGGGGGGATATTTGAGGGTGGGGAGGTGAGATATGGGGGAGGGTGGGAGGGGGTACACCAACGTGGAGGCAGGAGGAGGGGGGAAAGGATAGTGAGTTCCTGGGAGGGAGGCGGGGAAATGGGGTAAGGAGAGAACATCTGAAATGTAAATAAAATTTCCAATAAAAAAAAAGAAAGAAAGAAAAAAAGAAAGGTTATGTAGAAATAGTATGGACACCAGCCAAGATTTTGCTGATGACCAATAGTGAAAGAAAATGATAAGAATAGCGAAGGGATAAATTAGAATATCCTCAAGATTTCTTCCAGATATGTAATCTTGCTGCCTACCGTCAATGTTTTCTAGTCTTGTTCTATAGTTTTAACTGTACAATAAGCTGATCTGTTACCCTTAATCACCAAGATAGTGAAAAAGGCACCTTCATATTAGTTCTTTGCCAGTCAGTCTTCCATTACTGTAAGAAAATACCCGAGGTAATAAACTTACAAAGAGAATAGATTATTTTGGGAAGTTTCATGCTATGCTGATTGGCAGAATGTAGGGGAGCCATGTGTAGTACAGCAGAACTGTTAACTTCATAGCTAAGAAATGACATGAGGGAAGAATTTTTGGATCCCACAATTCCCTTGGGGTAATATGCCAGAAACATGTCAAACACATAAAGCTCTCACATGAGGCTCTGCCCCTTAAAGGTCCAGTCACCACCCCATAGTACTATTGTGAGGATAAGATCAGCAAATGAGTCTGTGGGGGTCATTCCAGGTCCATCCCTCAGCATCAGCCAAGATTAAACTCCATGATAGAGAGGGGAGTCTACAAACCCCAGACAAGACTTTGGTCCTTCCATGTCCTCAGTGGCCAAGAGCAGCAAGCATTACATCATCATCTGTGTATAGTGAGACATGGAGGAGGCTGCACCACCTGAGTGCCTTCCCTTGACACTGGGACTCATCTTTCTCTAGTACTCTAAACACAGATCATGTAGTTCATCTTTGATCTCCAAACTTATCAATGTCTTCCCAAGGAAGTTGGGGTTTCGTAAGAAGATGTGTACCTCCTCCCTCCTAACCTCTTTCTTCACGTCCATGGGTAATTGATAGAACTTGGCAGAGATTTATTAGAAAATCCAGGTGAAGCCACCTGGGTTTCAAGATATAATTGGAAACTTGGCTGGCTGCAGCATGCGAGCCGAGGATAATCAAAGTTAACCATGAGAGCTCAAAGCTTAATACATGAAAAATGTCTGAACATTATAATCACATTCAGAGAAGGGCAGACGTGCTTTCTGAGTAAAAACAACCTGCTATGTTTTAGAAAAGCTCTCAGAAGGAACCAGAACTTATCTTAAGTATCTGCCCAGCAATCAGGCTAAGGGAAATGGATGACCTACGAAGGTTCTCTTCACTTGCCCCAGAGATAATTGCTAAGGGGAATGGATAGCCTACAAAGGTGCTCATCACTTGCCCTGGAAAAACTTTCAGGCAACATTCAAGAGTTTGGATGAATTGAGGGAACCAGACAGTCTATACACAAACTGAAGCCTGGTTTCTTACTAGCTCTGTGACCATGAGCTACTTGCTTACCCTCTCTGTGCTTCAAGTTGTCTATCCATAGAGGATTATGTTAGTCTTTGCCTCATAGGACTGTTAAGAGAATAGAACAAGTTAGTGAAACTAAAGATAGATAGACTGTGTATGTAATAAATAAGTAGACATAAATAAAGAGATATAATAGATAATAGATTGTTTGATAATAGATGATAGATTGGACAAGAGAAAACTTTTAGAAAAGATGCTTATTTATTATTGTTGTTGTTGTATAAATTGTGGTGATGGTTTCATGGTTCTATATTTTCCTCCAAATTCATCAAGGTGCATATCTTAGATATGCCTAGAATTCCATCTTATCACTACATTTAGATCAAAGGCCTTACTTCCTGCATGTCCATGTCCTAATCTAGCAATCTGGAAATTTAAACAGCAATTGTCTCTGTCTCTCTGTCTCTGCCTTTCTGTCTCTGTTTGTCTCTGTCTGTTTCTGTCTCTCTCTCTCTCCCTTTCCCTCTCCCTCCCCCCCTCTCTCTCATACACACACACACACACCTACAAAAGGTACAGCAGCAATAATATAACCAACATAAGAATTCTCACAAAAGGGTGAGATCATAGACAACAGTTACTGATACCTAGTCTGACCATCGAGCTAGTAAAGGCTCTGCCTCTTCATGACAAAATTGTCTTGGATTTTTCCCTCTAGGAAATCCATATGTCCATTGCTTTCTGCATTGCTTTCTGCTGCTGACATCATTTCCTTTTGGTAACATCCCCAATGTCAGCTTTTCTCTTAACCAGAGAGGTAAGTATGGGGAAGTGTGCCTTCACATAAGCCTGCATTTCATATCCGATCTGTAGAAGAAGTTGTTTTCAGACTTGAAAGACATTCTTAATATAGACTTACAAAACTGCCAGCTATATAATTTGTAACAAGAAATTTGTAGACTTCTTCAAACCATAAAATGGGTGTTCCCTTCCCAGATTCCCTTTCCCCTTTCATTTGGGTTTATATCTTGACCATTTCTTCCCTGGCATGGTCTCATTCTCAAAACACCTTGCCAGCTGCACCTAGCAGTGGCTGGTCACACAATGTATGTCTTCTCCCATTCCTTTCTCTTAAGCTAAGAGGTTATTTACCATACATTGCCTTCCAAGTTACTGTTCTTATCAACATCACCAAAAGTTTTCCACTTCAAGTCATGGACTGTTGGCTTTTCAGCCCTGTACACAGTCTGTCACACTCATCGATTGCTACCTAATGCCCCTGAGTTAACAGTTTTCATAGAACAGCATCCATGTCTGTCACCTACTTTGGCATTGGTTGGGATGCTAATGCTAGCTCTGTGGTAAACATCATAAGATGACTTACTAAATCCCTAATACATAGAAGGGCACCTGATTAGCATTTGTCAAATAAATACTTGATAGTATATACATCTGTACAAAGAAACACTGTTTGATACATTGGTACTTATACTTTCTTGATTTCATTTTTTAAAAGGTAAAACAATACATTCTGGATTACAGGGAATGTGAGTCCACCATGTGAGTTCAGTTTGCCACACTGTGCTCTGCCTTGAGATTACTCCCTAACAGAAATGCAAGCAAAGGAGGCCCCATTATTCCTCTGATTCTCAGTATAGAAAACTTAAAGCCTGTTCATTGCTCTGTAACTTTAGGTCATTTTTATTTGTATTTATTATTCATATATTCATTATCAAATATTTTAAATGCTACCTATTGTGTAATAGTTACTTGACAGGACTCTAAAACACAAGGGAAGAATCAATAGCCTTTGAAATAATGAGGTTCTATCCCTGAACTAGTACGTGTAATTCTGTGCAGTGCGCATACTAAATGGAATGTGTCCATGTCGATGTTTCTGTTCATTCTAGAATGGCCTATTGGCCTAACTGATGCTTTATATTCATTGAGGAACTTTTATTGTACAGATAGTCATTAAATTTTGTCGAAGTCATGCATTATCCTATGTTGATTCCTACACAAATTATGAACTATCGATATTTTGAAGGGGAGTATGTATGCAAGTCAAAATTGACACAAACTGTTTATTGCTATAAACATAAGCATCTCTCCATTAGTATTTGCTGAGCACAGGTTGCTAGGCAGGCACTAAGTAAGACCTGTTTTGATATATACCATAAAATACTTTTAAATCAATATTTAAACCATGCTTTAAAAGTTTGTTTTAATTTTAATTCGTGTGTGTGTGTATGTTGAAAGTGGGAAGAACTGGATAGGATAGTAAAATGTAAAATATAGTCACCAACCAAAATGCCAGAAGATTTACTCTGATTATAGGCTAAAATATCAGAGGATTTTATTCAGTTACATAGACATAATTTGCAAAGTATGTGTCCTTCCTAGATTTATAACACACATGTGGACTAATGCTTAAACAAGACTAATGTAAATAACCTCATCTTAAGTATTTTCCTGTTTCATGAAAACATTGGTGGTAAATTAAGGTGTAATCTTAAAGAAACAATCCTGTTGACACAATTCGACTGGTTTAGCCCCTTTCCTAACTTGCTGGATAAACTTTGCTGAATGCTTCAGGAAACGATGCCGGTCAATCTCTAGATACTACTTGAAAAGGCTTCAGGGACTCAAATCCACACAGTGCAAACAGCGATGGCTGCAGAGAGGCGGAAAATCCTCCAGATACCTGAGACCCTTGCTTCGCATCTGCCTCCGTCTGGGGTTTGCAGAAGAACCTTGCCCACTCCTCCTCATTCCTAACGAGTGTATATAGTAAACTCTTTGAAATGTGAGTATTATGGGAAGGATCGCAGTTGCTTTAAATTATAGAAGTTGGCAAGTGCCTGGGAGAAGGAGTGGGAGGTTGTTTAAACTGAGAAAGACGGTTGCAGAACTTCGTACGACAGCATGAGCTCGAGCTCCACACACATCCTTTACTTTCCTACGAAACACTTCTCTGCATTGTTGTGGAGCAGCTTGACTAATAAGCATATTTCTGCTCTGAATATTTTTTAATGGTTTCTAAATTCATGGGAGAATCAAAGCAAGAAAGTCTCATGTTTGGGGAGGACGTCTGAACCCAGCACTGACCAGAAAAGGTAAGCTATTGGTTTTTTTTCCCCTACAGCCTTTCTCTTTCCCTCTCCTGTTTGGACTTTATCAAAATATTTACAAGAAGAACTACATACAGCTACTTGTAAGGAGATGGAGGGACGTGTGGATAGAGTATCCACAAATGATAAATCAGTGGATGGATTCAACAGCGGTATCTCTCCTACTTTCTGTTCCGTTTGATGTAGTAAACGTCTATGTATGGAAATGCTGTTTTTCTTAGAAAAGGTCAGAGAGTTCTCTAAAAACCCCAGTTTTTGAGCATAAGCTGTTATGTGGGTAGTGGGCTAATGTATGGTCTAATTTAAGTATTTATTTTTTTCTACAAAACTTGACTTCCAGAGCTGAGAGTCTAAAAACTCGTAAAACTTTCTCAGAGATTGTGGTAACATCCTAAAACGTCTCTCAGTTTTGGTTACTGTGACTTACTGTTTTGTGGAATATGTTTTCTTACAGTTAAGTAAACCATTTGACTCTTTCTTGTAAGAATCTACCAAGAAGTTACTAATATTAATTTTAGCTCCCTGGAGGGTAAAAGAAAACAGTTGACATGACATTTTTAGCTTAAGTCAAAGTCGGCGGAGGGTGTCCTTATCTGAGAAGGGTGACTGCCTTGTCAACTGTGCTTCAGATAGCTCTCCTGTTTTTCTATGCAATGGTCATCTAAGAAGCATCTTGGGGTGGAGGGACATCTGAACATTCTGTGTCCCTTTCTATTTCCGGGAGAAACTCTGTTATCAGCGAGTTCCTATTTTTTCAAGGCAGAATTCCAGGTGCAAAACAGAAAAATCGCCAAATATTCACTGAGATCAGAAGATGGATCTTGCAACAGACCAAAAAATTTTAGCCGAGCCCTGCATCCATTGCTCCGTGTGCACACATATGTATGTGCTCGCAGGCAGAGGTTTAAGAACTGTAGGTTTGATTGAGCTGGGGTGGTTAGGACATAGAGGTGACCTCAGTCTGCAAGGCCCACTGGTGTAGAAATATTAGCAATTAAGGCAATTAGGTCTGGGAGGGAATGGGAAGTATTGCTATAGTCGCCGGCTCCAACTAAGAAAGCACTTTACTGTCTTGTTATTTTTTCCTTCTGTATCAAAGTCTAGTTACATAATGAGGATTACTGTGGCTTCTCTTGCCTTGAGGTCTTGGTGATTAAAGTCAGAGTAAAGACAACACTGTATAAAAAGCAAAGAGGTGACTATTAGTTCCTGGCAAAATAGTAAAGGGACAAGATTTGTTAGCTCCCTCCCTCCACCGGTAACTAGTGGGGTAAATAACGGACAACGGCTAATTCATAGACACTTCTCTTCCATCTCTTCCCTGCTTCCTTTTTCTGCCTCTATTCTACCCACACCAGCTTACAGACCACTACGAGGCTGCAGGGGTCGGACAGGCAAAACTATCACCACAGCCTCTCTCCCAGTCCTTCTGGTCCACCCCTAAGCTGCAGAGGAAGCCCCCACCCTATCTGTAGGGGGTCTCCAGTACCCCACCCATGACCTCATCGCAGGCAGCTTAGAGAGCTGGATGTCCAGCGCTTGCATGGCGCCTGAGTGGACCCTGGGGATGGGTGTGGCCTAAAAATGCGCAGTATGGCATGACGTGGCTTCCCATCACGGGCTCCCACAGAGGCTGGCAGCATTTCTAGAAACCAAACTTGCCAGACCCCACCCCAGAGCCCAAGAAGGACACCCCCACCCCAAAGCACACCCCATGAAGATGAAAACAAAGGAAATCAGGGTTGCTAACAAAAATACCACAAGCCAGCTGACTCATCCGAGACTCAGCCACGGGGGCTTTGGGATGAAACATGGATAATGCCTTGGAAACAGCCAGTCAGGGTTGTCTCCCAACGGGACTTGATGAGTGAAACCCAAGGTGACCTGTGTCCTTGTTACAGAATCTGGGAGAGAGAAACAGCCTCTTCTAGGAACTGAGGTACGGGTGGGGATAAGGTTAACTACTGAACTACCAGAAGGACATAAGCTACCTGTCTGACATGCTTTGGTATGAAACAGGCTTAGCCAAGTATGTGGGCATATAGAATCGGCCTCCAGTTAGTAGTCCAGACTTGACAAGACAGGCTTAGGAATCAACGGCTAAAGGGCTAGAAAAGTAACTCCATGTTCTTCAAGTCTTTCTAGAAATCCCACTGTGTGCCAGGCACTTTAGCAATGTGCTTTAAGAGCAATCTTAACATTATCAGCAGCACAGACAATAGGAGAAAAACCAAGAAATGTCTTGGTCTTGTACAGCAATCCATTTGTGTCAAAGAGAGATTTATATAGAGCAGCCTTTGGAGCCTCCAAACTATACTTTGGAGGCTGTGCCCTTGACCATGAGAAAGCCAACGGATGGTGCACCCTGGCACAGAGGTATAAGGGTCACCTCAGCTTTCCAATGGGGAAATATGTGGGTGGTGAATCTGTTTCTCAGAGTGAGTTCCAAGGCAACAGGCTTTATGGCTATTAAGTAGAGGACAGTCCAGAGTATCGCTTGGTCAGGCAACTTCGAGAATGAGAAAGCTTGAACCCCAGTTAAGCAGGGCATTTGGTTTCAACTTCACAGATGTTAGACATCGAATTCCAGTCTGCACCCATGTATAAACTTGGACCCATTCAAATTCAGGGTCATATTTTAGATGAGAATAGCAAAGTGTATTCGATCTTCTGAGGGTATCTTGGGTGGCCTTGGAGAGTCTCATGAAGGTCTAGGCAGGACAACTTCATAAAGCCAGCTTGATCAGGAATTTCTCAGTTGGGTTTTCCTGCAGGACCTCTTTCTATTTGAGCTGATTAGCATGTTTCTTGCTCCCCATGAGTGGATCATTAAAATCTAATGTTAAAAAAAGTGCAAGCATGAATGCATGCTGAAAACTATAGCTGAGAACAAGTGTCCTTACACTTCATGAACTTTCCCAAGACTTAGTAAAAATGTACCAATTTTCACTGGCCACTTCACCTGATTCCCTAATCAGAAGCCCCCCTGAGATCCAGTTCACATCCAAGAAAATTGACTTATAATATCCAATTTCAACTTTTAGAAGGAAAGGGGACAGAAAAGTAAAATGCCATCATCAAGTGAACACTGGAAGCCTCAGTCTCTCTATCTCCTGGCCAGGGACCCTACTGTGCAGTGTGTCCATGCTAAATTATCAGAAACCTCTATCTAATGTCCAGGGACTTCCCAACTAAAGGGAGAGAAGACGGTGTGCAGTGCAGATCTGAAATGCAAATTTCAATCACTGTAATAGAGGATTTAGAAGAGATTCCAAGTAAATGGAACTTCAAAAAGAGAAGATCCCAATAATCAGATGAGCCAGCTGTGTTCCTTAATTTCTGGCTTGTGCAAAGGATCCCTCTTGATCCTACACCTCGTGCCAAACTTATACCCCTAAGGTGGGAGAAGAAAACTCATTCCACACACGAGGAAAACTGAGGCCCAGAGGAACTCACAAAACTTCCTAATCTTACAGAGTCTAAGTGCTAAAGGAAGGGAGAGGGTTGTCTGCAAACCAAACTGCATCTGATGCACTGGGTCCCTGGCCAGGAAAGAGTCCACAAATCAGGTAGCATGCAATACCAATCCCTAAAGGACTAGTGATTGGGGGCATTGGACACTAACAGTACAGGAGAGCACTGAGGAGTGGCAGGACAGCAGTCCTGACAGAACGGAAGTGCAGCCACAGAGAGTGAAGTACCAGGGAAGATAAGAGGCAGACACTAGACTGCAATCACAGCAAACCTTGAATGCCAGAACACAAGGTTTGGGTGTTGTTGTTGCTGTTGTTGTTGTTGTTGTTGTTTTGTTTCATACAATAACAATTAAATGTTTGCAAATAAGAAAGCAATGTGATGGTAACAGAGAGAAAACCTTGCTAGCAGCTAGACAGTGAAACACCAGTGGCCAAAGCTCTTGCAGACATTATGTGGAGAAGGGTGCACTAGGCTCAGTCTACAGAGTCCAAACCATCACAGTGGCCTTTGAAATGGCAACCCTCAGGCTTCACCAATCCACATTCCCTGTGGTCTTCCTCAATTCCCGAACAGTGGACAGGGGTAAAGAATGAGGAGTGTGGAAAGGGCATGTTGGCCCCAGAGAGCCCTCCCAGTCTACACTCATGAAGATGACATTCTAAGCGCTTTTATGGAAATCGTGAACTATACAGTTCCCTATTCCATCACTGGGTTCCAGACTTACATCATATCAAGCAGGCACATTTCCAAAATGACCTTTGACTCTACAAAAGTTTTATGAGCTGACAGCTATAGCAATTACATAATAATGGTATTGGCATGCAATGGTGGGGGTACTTGTTTTAATATATCCCTTTAAAAAGGATAAAAATCCCTCTCCTGGTTGTCTGCCTTTTTCAAAACTAAACTCTCCTATGTCTGAGGATTTTGACAGCAGTTTGTACCATATTCTTTGAGTTTTGAATGATATGCACAGGGGATGTTTTATGAGCCTCTGCAATGCCCAATACCTCAGGTGATGGCATTCGGAGATCAAGAATTAATTCCCCTTGATTCCCCAACACCTTACAAATGGCACAGACCAGAATCTTGATTTACAAGCGGAAGTCTGCAAGAAATGTCACATTCCTGTCCTGTCTTTAAGTCAACTGAAATCTGAGTTCAAAAATTCATACCAGCAAGGCCTGAACTTGAAACATTATTGGTGTTGCCAGCTCCACCGTCTGTAGCACCAGGATCAGGCAAGGATCTCGGGGAAACCCCCTTCACACCAGTTAAGACAGCTTGCATTGACTTCATGTCCCTTAGGCCTTTGAATCACACGTCCAAACCCTGCCTGGGACTAGGAATCATTGAAAAGATGGGGAAGCCTAGTATTTGAGTATTAGTAGGCAGCCCTGGCCACTGACATATGACAAACAGTGATGGATAGGCACAATGATTTCTCATAGACTCTTCAACTCAAGTTTGGCAGATCTGGGAAAACCTTTCATTTAAACCTCTTCACTTCCCCTTCCCCCATATATACTTTTTTTAAAAAAAATTTTGAAATAGTGGTTTAATTATACTTTTCCCTTCCTTTCCTTCCTACAAGCTCTCCCATATTCCCCTCCAGACTCGCCTTCAAATTCATGGCCTCTTTTTTTTTCATTCAGTATTACTTCATGCATCATCATGTATTTGTATATACGCATATATATTCTTAAATATAATCTGTTGAGTTTTATATAATGCTATTATTTGTGTGTATGTTTGCAAGGCTGACCATTTAGCACTGGACAACTATTTGGTGTGCCCTTCCCTTGGGTGGACCACCTCTCCTGCTCCCAGTTTTACTCAGCTGCCTGTAGTTCTCTGTGTAGGGTTGGAGCCCCAGGAAGGCCCCTTTCCCTTTGCAGTTTAGAGAGTCACTTGGTGTTGTCCTTGTGATGCTGGAACTCTCGAAAAGAAAGGCAAAAATTTTCCCTTTCCTTGAAACAAGGAAGCACAAAGGGTCTGGCAACATCCTTGAAATGCTGAGATGGAGATGAAGAACAGCACATAAATTAGCACTTCAGGAAGTGATTCTGTCCTGTGACCTTTAGATATTAAATAACCACCAGGAAATGTGTGCACCCCACTTGTTAATAAAACAAATTCTTCAAAGTTACAAAGCTTTCACCAAGAAAGCATTTACCATGTTCACGTGAATGGTGTACTTTTCTTAAGTGCCTGCTACAAAGCCAGCACTGTACCCATACTGTGGTAACTTTAGGTAAGGGAGGTGAGAGACTTGCCTAAGGGCCTTTAGGTAGTATGCATATACACATGTATGCATGTGTGTGCATGTGTTTGCATGAACATGTGCATGTGCTTATGGAGGCCAGAGAACAACTTAGATATCGTTCCTGAGGAGACATTCACTTTTGTTTTCTTTGAGAAGGGGTCTCTCATTGGCCTAAGGAGGCTAGAGAGACTGCCCACTGCACTCCAAGGATCTGTCTCTGCCTCCTCAGCATGAGGATTTCACAAGCACACCATCATGCTCACTCAACATAATTCCAGATTTTTAAACATGAGTGTGTGCTAGAGTTAGAATGCAGGTCCCTGTGTCGATATGACAGGCTCGTTACCAATGAAGCCAACTCTCCAGCCTATGAAGTAGGTATTTCCATTCATATTTATCTCAAAAATAGCCACATACTTTCTGCTCTGCCCCACAGAATCCCAGAAGAAATTCCTTTTTGTTTAGCAATGTAGAACTCTGATCTCGACTAATCCTTCAGTAATTACTTCCAATTAAAATAAATGTTTTATTATTTCATTTTGTGTGTATAGACGCTTTTCCCAGATGTATGTCTGTGCACCAGGGGCATGTCTGGTACCTCAGGAGTCATTGGGTCCCCTGGTATTGGAATTTCAGACAGGTATAAGCTGCTATAAATGGAACCCTGGTCCTCTAGAAAAGCAGTCAGTGTGCTTGACCACTGAGCCATCTCCATAGTTTCTAAAATACATTTTAAATGGAAGTCTTCTGTCAATATAAAGTTTCTACTTGGTGTGGTAAGAAGCATCCAAAATGGCTTATTATCCTGTCTCCTAGTTCTTCTATATGATGGCAGATGAATGATCCATTCCTATTAAAGAGAGTGCAAAAGGGTACAGGATACTATCCCATGCAGAGTTGGAAAAGAGACCAAATTCTCATCCATTCTTCTGTCTTCTGCTTGTAACTCAGGAGAAGAAAATGCCTCCTAACTAATGAACAGCTTAATCACAGAAAAGCATCAGGCTGATGCAGCTTCGAGCCTCTGTGTTCTCCCAGTAATGCAGAGCCAGGGCTGATACTGTCACCCTGAAACACATTGCTACCAGATGGTCTCAGACAAAATTCAAGAGCAGTCATTAAAACACTATTTGCTAGCTAATGACCAACATCCTCCAAACAGCTTACCCCCTTAAATTTGAGAATTTTTTTTAGAGTATTGTGTTTTTTCTACGTTAACATATTTACATAAGACTTTATGAAGTAATTTCTATTTTGCTCTATTCTAAACTCTAGTTTAACATTAACCTGATTTGGCATCAACTTGTTTACCAAGGCATTCCATCAGTTTCCGGGATCACTGCCGTTTCCTTGTACACTCTACAATAAAGATCATGTTTCTATGTGTGAATTTAGAGGATGTTATGCTTTCAATGTGTTCCCCAAATGTAGGTATCGAAAGCTGAAGTCCCATTCAACAGTGCTGGGAGGCAGAGCTTAATGAGAGGCATTAGGTCATGTGGACACCACTGCCTTGAGTGTATTGATGCCCTCAGCACAGGGTTTCTTTGTGATGAGTTCTGTTGTATGTATGTGCTCGTGTCCTGTTGCTTTCTAAACAATATAAAACATCATCAAGGCCCTCACTTACGAGATAAGAGCTCTTTGATCCAGCATCCAGAACTTAATGCTTGTTACTTGTAAACTGTCCAATCTCCAGTATTCTGTCATACCAGAACCAAGGCCATTGAAAAGCTTCTCCCTCTTAAGCACTCCCCCTTGTCAGCTTTATACCTTCCACCCTCCTCCATAAACCTCACTCTTGTGAGAACCCAGCCCTTGGTTCCAAAGGTAAACCTATACTATCAAATGACTGAAGGATCTGAGTTCATTTCCATTAATGAATTTTATCAAGCCATCTTATTATCTACTAAAGAATTGAAACTTCATATAATTCCAATGTAATCAGGAGATGTAATGTAAAACTCTTGTTTCTTGAAGAAATTTACATACTATATCTATGAATACACCATGTGTTTGTTTTACATTTGCCCCTGAGGTCAACTGTGAACACTATCCAAATGGACTTTTAAACTCCATCCAAGATATACACTTTACTTTCAGCTTTAATACCAGCAAGTGCAAAATGCTGATGGCTAATAAAAATCACCTACCGATCGCTAGAAAGTCTTCATTATATCAGAATTTAGGGTTATTGAAAGCTTATGATTTTTCCTTCTGCATTCTTACATAGCAAGGGAAAGTCCTCTTTCCTCTATCTGACTTCTTCCAACTCTCTAGGCTCTCCATTTATGAGAAGAATGTTTGTCTATGCTCTGTGACTTACTTAAAATGTGTGTGTGTGTGTGTGTGTGTGTGTGTGTGTGTGTGTGTGTGTGTGTGTATGCATGTGTGTACTACCTTGACATAGAATCCAGGCTTGACCCAGGTTTCAAATGACCTCCACATCTCCCATCATAATGTTTACTTTTCTTGTTACTATGATACAAGTATCTTGACAGAAGCAACTTAAGGGAGGAGGGTTTGTTTTGTCTTGTATTTCAAGTGTACAGTGAGTCATGACTGTGAAGTCAAGGCAGTAGGAGCCTGAAGCAGCAGGTCACTGTCCATCTGCAGTCAGGAAAGAGAGCAGCAGTTGCTTATGCTCAGCTAGCCTTCTCCCTTTTTCTCAGTCCAGGACCCAAGTCCAAGGGATGGGGCCCACTTTTAGAGTTTGTCTTCCTACCTCAATTATCCTAACCAATATCATTCCTCACAGTTGTTCTTGTAGGCTTATCCCAGAGGTGGGTCTAGATCCTGTTCCGTTAGTAATTCGTATACATACCAAACCCACCTCCAAATTCTGAGGTACAGAGACTACTTAATGGTTTGCCCTAAAAAGAGAAAGTAAGGGGAAAGAGACCAGGAAAGGGAGGGAGGGAGGAAGAAAGGAAGAAAGAAGCTTTACCCCTAATCTTGAGATAGCAAGAAAGAGTGTGGCAATCAGTTAGTGGTCTCAAATAGAAAATCAGATGTTTCTCAGGGTATCTCTAACTACCACTCAGGGTACTGTCTGGCACCAACAGTACAGGGGAGCTGTTAAGCCCTATGACTCAAAGATCCAATTTCTATTAATGCTAAATTTGCACCAATAACCCCATTAAGAAAAAAAATAACAACTAAAATACTCTGTGTCTTAAAATGTTTCTAACAAAATTTCTTCCATCCATATTTGATTTCTGTTTTTTTCCTTTTCCTAGTTAACTGAAGTTAATCATAATTAAGGACCTGGAATTATGATCTTTTGGTATGGCAGCCTCAGCCCTGACCTTTCCCTATTTTGGCCTGTCTGAGCTGCCGTTCCTCCCTGAAAATGGGGCCAGTGTTTACCTATGGCCCTGACTCACTAGATGCATTGGTACACTATGTAAGGAAAAGTGTGTAGACCGGGAGGTAAACCACAAATGAGTTATTGCCAGGAGACTCATCCTTAAGGTAAACTTGAGAACTTCCCCTGGACCTCTTGACTATAGTGGATTTCTTCCCTCTGAACAAATTAGCATCTAATTTAATGAATACAAACAAAATACAAGTAAGAGAAACCCAAGCATACCAGGAACTCGGGAATGGACTTAGGTGAGAGTGTAAACATATCAGGGAAGATAACTGCAGCCAAGTTGGAAGTGTTTCCATGACGTTGCAGGCACAATGACAAGCACATTCCAGGCTGCCTGGCCTTGACTTGCTTCCATTATGTCATGTGCATTTATCCACAGTCTCACTTTCTATGGTTTCATTGTAGATCAGCCGCTTTCAGCAGTCATCTATGGCCTGGGAAGATTAAACAGCAAGTACCATAAGTAAATAATTCATGTTTTAAGTTATACACCATTCAGAGTAGTATAGTAAACCTCACAGCATCCTGCACTCTCCTCCCTGGGACATGGATCCATCCTTTGTCCAAAGTATCCCTTCTGTGTGTACCACCTATGTCCTAGTCACTTGGTTGCCTTTCCAGTGATCAAATGGAGTGTTCTGATTTCACAGTGCACACCTTCACAGAACCCTATTTTACTTGATACTGAACCCAGAGAGCAAATATTTTTACAATTTAATTTTTAACATTGTTGCTTACTATTATTAATGCATTCAACCTCTTACTATACCTACTGTATCAATTAAACATTATCATATATGTGCATGTTTAGCTTTCAAAACCCATAGTAAATGTAAGTCAGTCCTATGTGAGGTTTTGGATATACACTGGACTTTCAAATGTTATCTCTGTAGAGAAAAGAGCATATGACTGTCTGGTTTGGGGTGACTTGTGCTTGCTATTTGTATATACAACTCATCTCCTTCCCTGGTGTTTCTATCAATGAAAGAAAATATAACCACTTCTCAAAAATACAATATCAGTAAGACACCAGCATATTTGTGGGCAATGCTTTGAGTTAGCAGCCACAGTTATATACCTACAGACATAAGCAGGAGCCACACACAAATGCATATATAGAGAGAAGACAACAGGGAGTGAGGACCACATGCTTTAGCTGAAGCAGATAGGTTCCCACATGCTCTAGGGATGGTATCCAAGGAAAATGTGGCCTACCAGTGTCAGATCTTCAGATTTTTTTTAATAAAATGTTCAGATTTCTTAATGAAATTTTCCTCAGCAAGGGAAATGGTTCTTTCAGCAAAATGCTTGACAAAGAAGCATGAGAACCAACTCCACAACTCACAAAAACAAACAAACAAACAAAAGAAACAGACATGGTATCATGGGCTTGTAAATTGAGCCCTAAAAAGGAAACTAAAGAAGAGCCGTGAGGCTCTGCTGGCTTGCCTGCCTTGTCTAATATGTGACTGAATGTCAGGCCAGTGGAACACTGCTTCAAAAAGTAAGGGGAGTAGCTCCTGAGGAGTACCACTTACAGTTGTTTCTGACCGAGTGAGCACACAGACACACACACATACACACACAAATGCACACACACAAAAACAAATGTATACAAA
Source organism: Mastomys natalensis (assembly GCA_021653895.1). Classification (NCBI taxonomy): domain Eukaryota; kingdom Metazoa; phylum Chordata; class Mammalia; order Rodentia; family Muridae; genus Mastomys; species Mastomys natalensis. The sequence goes on from JAJTUV010000033.1 coordinate 1,016,475, forward strand.
ACATGCACACACACAAATACTTGTGATGTATTTGGCCTAGAGAAACAGCACTTTTATATGGTTCAACTCACTATTATATAGAAATATTTTAAAGTTCTATTTTATTAACATGTGAGAAATCTCGGGAGCAGTTGCCACTCAGCATTGTGTCCTAATTTAGCATGTACACATATGCAGATGTTCCCAGCAGCAGCATATGCTGCAGCATACACTCACCCAGCAGAAAGTGCAACAGTCTGTAAAGCCCCTTCATATTCCGAAACACCACTATATGGCTCACACTATACACTTGCCTCTGTAGGACTCAAAGCCTTCCTCCAGAAGCGACAACCACATAGTGAATGCATAATTTGTTGGCCAATGGAGCTAGTGTCATCACATCTTTGGCCATAAGTCTCAGAGGGTTACATGTTAAATATATTCACTGCCCATTCTCAAAAGGGTAGACAGTGGAGCCAACGATCAGATGATTCTGTCATCTGCTCTTGGCAACATCAGTTTCTATATCCCTTAGGTCCTCTGCAGCAATTCAGTTTCTCCTTCATCTCCCTCTTTTCTGGTCCTTAACCAGGCTGGTGTCTGACAGCTGCCTCCTCCACTGCTTTCTTCCTGCACTCTTCTTTGAACCGTGCCTGTCTTTCATTTTCTGTTTCGTGTTAACCCATCTTGTCATCCTGTATTCTGTCTTCCCATTCCTTTCTCTCCAAGTCCACCCCTTTTGCGTTTCCTCACACCCCCTCACACCCCCTCTAGTTTGATCTCTCTCTCTCTCTCTCTCTCTCTCTCTCTCTCTCTCTCTCTCTCTCTCTCTTTCATTTTTATTTGTGCATCTGTCTCCTTCAGTTTCTATGTCCCTAGATAACTGAGGTTTCTAGCACAGTATTCAGATTTTTAACAAACATTCCATAAATACCAGTCAGTCCTTTTGTATGTGATTTTAGGTGAAGGGAAAGAAACATGCAAAATAAACAACTCAAGTGGAAACATCATAAAATCAGAGCAATGAAAAAAAGGAAAAATAAAATATGTGACCTGAAAGGATCAGTCTAGTTAGAATGATTGACCATGAAATTCTGCTTCCTGGCAGGCCTCCAGTGAATTTTTAGACCCACGCATTTTCTGGCGCATGGAGGGTGAAGAGCCAAAGGAAAGGAAATGAATTCTCTTTTTGCCTTGACCCAGCCCTGATTTTGGAGCACATATTATTCCCCATAACTCCATTTTGTTTTCAGCAATCCATTAATCTTTCACTGCACACCCAGAGCTTCGTTGTGTTAAAGCCTCATTCATATCCTGTTTGGAAAGTTGTTCTGTATGGTAAATACAAGGCTTCTGATAAAGGCCATGTATGTGACACTGTTGCTATGGTCTTGCGAAAGAAGACTTGTAAGTCTCGGTTATTGAGCTTCCTGGATGCAGGTTCCAGCTGCAGGGGTTGTTTTAAGGGGGAAAGAATCAGATAAAGGAAAGGATGACAGCTCTTCAGATTCTTTTCCATTTTTCTTCAAAGGCACTCGATGTCTCACCCTTCCTTGCGTCTTGCCTATCACCTTCTCTCTGAGACCCATTTCAGGTTAAATATCTTATTCCAGGGAGACTCCCAAACTTTACTGTGAATGCCTTGGTACATAATCTAAAAAGCCATCAAGGTAAGGGCTGGCTCTAGAGGTGAGTTCAGCTCTTGTGTTTTCTAGCTGGTATCACTCACTGGTCAATTGGGTTTTCATCTGCATCTCATTGTCTAAAGAAAACAAAAGGATGGGGTAAAGCAGACAAGCATAGGAGTAACGAGCAATCCAGATCTCTGCTTGGTTTGAGTCACATGCACATCACTCTCCCAAAAATATCCTAGCCACATGGGACAGCACCTGCAGTGAGCTACATGCCTCCCTTCTCCAAAGCAATCTAGTCATGCTATAGCCCCCTGCCCCCAACAACAACACTTAATAAGACTAACTTCTTTTGTGGTCAAAACAAATCCTGACACTAAGGACAGTGGGACAAACCAGTCTAGACTGGTTTAGGCTTTAAGTTTAGGAAGAAAAACTCTATCCTCAACATAAACATTTGGAGAGAAAAAAATCCTATTTACCATCTTATGCCTATGCATAATTTGCATAGATTGCATATGCCTAATTACACAATATTAAAATCAGATGCATCATAGGAAAGATATATCCAATGGCTTATATAACTCAAACCTATCAATTAAAACAGAAATCACCCATACTCTGATCCCAGCCACTAACTTTTCCTCTTGGAGTCACACAAAAACCCTGGCAGTAACCATGGGCATTGAGGAAGGACCTGTGCTTGAAGTTCCCTAGATCTTTGTCCTGTCTGTACTTTCACATCACTTCGGAATGAAACCTATCCATCCTGTGCTACTTGTGTGTGCTTCTTCGGTTTTTTAAACAAGATGCCAAAGACCTATAAACACCCAGTCTAGACAGAGACCATCGGTAACAGGGTTTTGATGAAATAGTAAGACGCTGTGTAAATAAACCATAGCTACTGTTAAAATCCTGTCGTCACTCTTGGGAATGGACTAGAACAGAAATCATTAGCAAGCAGGGTGTGGACTGAATCATGGTACATCGAGTTCTCTTCCCTTCCTTCTTTTATCCTTCCCCTTTTTTCTCTCTTCCTTCTTTCTTCTCCTTCTAATGCCCGCATTATGAACACACATTTAATGGGCATCCTAATTAAACACAACCTGTGTAGATTTCATGGCAACAATTCCAACTGTAAGCTGACTTCAATGAAAAGCCTTCCCCCTTTGCTACACAAGACAAATATCCTGAGCCTGACTTAGGTGACACCCTGAAAGAGGTTGAGGTGCCTGGTGAGAGGAGGAAGCATGCATGACAGTGTCATGTACCTTAAGAATATAGCCATTGCAGGCATAGCCTCAATCCTGGCTGCACCTTAACTACTAGTGAGGGAGCCTCAAAAAGCCCCTAAAGTGCTAGCTCTACCCACGACCATTACATCAGAGCTCTGGGGGTGAAACGGAGGCGCGCATCATTTTTAGAGCTCCCCCAGTGACTTTAAAGTGCAATCGTTGTAAAGAATCACCAATTTAAGGACTGTGTTAACCAATGGTGTGGAAAGCTGCTGAGTTCCCAAGGCTTTGTGTCTCTCCCTTGATTTGACAGCACTGATTATCCTTCAGCCCCTGCAGAACCCTTCTAGGAACTTTGAAGAAAGAGAAGCCAGGCTGTGGAAAGAGAGCTACAAAATGCCCACAGTAAGTGTACCCTGGTTTTTCAACAACAACAACAACTACAAATGGTGGACAGCAGGGAATGGAGTTGGGGAATTAGCAAAAATAACATAACTCAATTTCAGAATACAATTGATTTTTAGAATATGCAAGACCTAAGCATTTTTGAGCAAGAATAAGTCAAACCAAATCACATTAAGTTTACCAGATAAAGTTTTTTAAATAGTGAGAAGCTGTTTACCTTCATCCAATAGATTTATCAGAGGGTCTTGACCAAATGGCTTCCCTCCGCCACACTTCATTGTATATTTCTTTTTAATTGCTGCTTGTGAAACTGGAAAAATGTATCACTTCATTACCTCTCCTTCTCTTCACAATTATCCCATGAAGTGGCTACCCTCCATTTTACATATAACAAACTTCAGATGAGTAAACAGGACTCATGGAGCACAAGAGATTGCCTAAAGTTAGTAAGAAGCCAAACTAAGACTCAAACCTTGGTCATTATAAACCTCTAAAGCTCACTGTCTTTGACCCTGATGATCTGGATGTAAAGCACAGCTTCAATTCCTGCCAAGCTGGGCGTTCATTTTATAACCTAAAAAAAAGAAAATGACAACTGTGCCTCAAAGTCTATGCCAAACACCAGAGTCTCAGAATAAAAGGAAAAAGTATCCCCAAGGCTGTAGCTATCTTTTCAAGTCCAAATCATTTCAAAGAAAAGTAGAAGGGTGTGAGGTCTTTGCTTTCATCGACACAGATGCCCAGGATGTTGGTAGAGGAGCAGCCAGAATAGAAATTGTCCATAACTGCCACTAATCAGGAAACCTCGCTCCCTCAGCTCTGGAAAGTCAGGGTTCGATAGAAATGATTGCTCCAAACACTATTCATCTCTACCATCTGCCCCTTCCTCCTCCCTGGACAAGCACTCCTTGCTGACTTCTGTCTGCCAAAGCATCCTGTGTGCCAGCTCATTTGGCGATCTCCTCTTGAGGAAGCCCAGTCTCCACAGCCTTTGATTGCTCTGAAAACTGATTAGTGTCCATTTACAAGCCACAGTCTTCTGCTAATGCCTCCAGGTGTCTGTGATCCACAGAGCTTTGATTTCTGGTCTATTAACTTAGAAGAGAATTAAACCTAATAAAAATATAGCATTAGCTCCAAATAGCCACATAATGCAGGGCAGTGAGATGCTCTCCTTTGGTTTGCAGAATGCAGAGATTTGTGTGAGTTCTCTTCTCCAATGAGGGGTGAACAAAATGTCACTTCCTCCTCATAAGGAAGGCTGATGCAATATCCCCTTGAAGGAGTAAATGGCATTTTATATTGCCTTAATAAAAAAATTTTTAAAAACACTTTAATGCTACATTTAAAGGGGGAAACTGGCTTGCAACTTCATTCCAGAACAAATTTAGGTTCGTCGAGAATAAATCTTAATAAGACTATAAGTTGGCTTGTTCAGTTTGGATAGAAAAAAAAAGGGACACAATGTCCAATAAAGCAAAGATTAACTAAGCATTTATTTCCTTTCCAGCTCACATTTTCATTTTTTTTTTCAAAAATTATTCTAACAAGATTTTGAAAGAAGGCATGTTGTACGTCCGTAAATACAACCATCTCTGATAGAACACATGACTCAGACCAAATTGGTTCAGGGAGTTTATGGCAATTTGGCCATGGCTGCTGTCCAGGATATCCACAGTTTATTGCAACAATTATAAGGAGAACGGGAAAGTAGGTACTGGCTCAGCATTCTGCCTGGAGTGGGACCTCAGCTCTAACTGGGTGCAAGACTAGTATTATCCCCCATTATCAGCCCCCATAGTTGTTTATCATCACTTCTTACCTAAAAAGAAGCCGAGGGAAATGAATAGACAGCATGACCAGTACATGCTTGAGATTGGTGTATGAGCTGCACTTCACTAGTTTTTCAAACTGTGTTGGAATCCATACATGAATACGTCTTGGGAGGTAACAAAAACCAAGGAAGAAACCATCTCTAAGCTCCAACTCTGGAGGCAAACATCCCTATGAGTACAAAGCTTTCATAAGGTACATCCTAGCATTCACAGCCAGGGTAACAGATTTCAATGGCCTTGCCCACAGTTGGTTGTGAGGGAAGCTCTTGTGGAAGACTGGTGTGTGCACTTAATCACCATCTAAACCCAATTTGCAGCTAGGAAAAAAAAATGAGGCAAAGGAGTCCCAGGAGAAAAGGATGCACAGGGTTCTAAAGGAATGAGGAAACCCACATACATCATCAGGAACGGGGAAGGAGAATCTTGCCTGTGATATCTTCCCTGAAGGCCAAGTAGCTCTGTTTAGACAGAAAGGAATGTTCTGGAAGAAAAATAGTAAGATGAAAGAAAGAGATTAGAAAAGGATTTGAACTTTGAAAGGATGGAAACGGAGGGGAGGTGATGCTGACTTTCTTCTGAAAGGAATTGGAAGCCATCAAAGGCTCGGGTGTGAGGGAGGGACATGTGGGAAGCAGAGTTTGGGAAGATTAAGCCACTGCAGTGTGGGAGGGAGGGATTGCAGTCGGAGGCCAGATGGGGGCCTTCCCTGTCATTCCAAGGCTCTCTGGAGGTCAGAGCTATGTGAGGCTCTGAGCTCTTTGAGCTCAGCTGATCTCTGCCCTGGACACAGGAACACCCAGAGAATGAGCCAGTGGCCCAAGCTTGGCCTAATGTACTTCATGCTGAAGAGTCTAAGTACCCTTGGTCTTTGATGTGGAAATGTCATCAGGACATTGAGTGGATTCCAGAAGGTCTTCTCGGGAGAACACACAATAGCAGGCCCCACACAACACACATGTGGGCCTCAGTGAGCAGAGAGATGCAGATGAGGGGAAAACAGACTGGAGGAAAAATGAGATCTTTCCCCCAATGCAGTAGCACATAAATTTAAATTATGGGTCCCAGTGCAGAAACAATACGTGAAGTTTCACGTGAATATGACTAGTGCTTAAGGAATGGTTTTCTGCAGACGTTCTGCCTTACACTCTGAGTATTCATCCATGCACATGAGGCTCTCATGAATTCTAAGAGCAATCTACAGAGACTAATGCACCAGGGGCATCCTAGCCAGGACTCAGATTTGGAAGCAAAAGGTTCTTTCACATTGCTTAGCAGTTATACAAATTCAGAAATGCTATGCTAAGGGACAAGAATTGAACCCGCTGTCACTCTTAGCCATGTGACCTTGGGCGAATTTGCTCATCACTGAATAGTAATAGAAAGACAAGGGTGCAGTGACGCTGCAACTATGACAGCATCTTACTCAAAACAAGGAGGTGGCTAGCCCAGGAATGAGCAGGGTCAGATATCAATGAAGACAGAGCCAGGCAGGAAAAGCAAACGAGTTTTGTAGGATTCCTGAGAATTCAGAGCTCACTAGGTACTCGTCTTACCTGGTATTCTCATGCACAAGAGAGTCACACTGGATGATTCCTAAACACCTAGATCAGTTGAGAGAGACCAGAGAACGAAAAAAAGCAAGATTTCCTGTGGCTTATCAAACAATGAGCTCCATATTGTAACTATGCCCAGGGCCAGCATTATGCTGCTGATCTTAGAACTGAAACGGAGGAGGGATCTCTGCCAATATGATGAGTAGAAATGAGTAAAAGTAGATTAACGTTACCGACATTTGAGTGAGGGATGATTCTACCTTACAGAGAACTCTGTAGGGCATTGTAAGGCACATTGGCGACACAGCTCCTTCCTGCCTCCCAACTAAACCAGACAATCTCAGATACCTCCAGGAAAGTGCTCTACACAGTCCCATGCCTGCACTAAACCCACATGCAGAGAATACTAGACAGCTAAAACAATGTTAGTGTAAGGAACTGAATTGTGGAATAAAACAATAAATCTCCCTGGAAGATAATTTACAGGTTGTCATTCAACTTCTAAAAGCCCTGACAGAATATCTGGCACTCTTTGAGAATTCTTGCTGGCTACCTCCTAGATCTGGAATTGATTCAGTAACTGATCAGCTTAACTCTTCGTGTTTATGCTAGGTTTCATGATGAACCATGAAGTTACCCCCATGAGCAGAAAGGATGTGCCTCTTATAGGCCATAGCACATATCAAGCAGTAGTATTGATATTGTGATATTCTTAGTCTTGTAGCCTCGTCTAGTTGGCCATTGCAATTATGCTGGCGACAAAGGCTTGATCTTGACAATTAAGTACGATTGGTGCAGGAAGATAGGTTCTGAGGAGTACCCTATCTACTGTTTCAGTACTTTCTTAAATGCATAAGAAGGTCATCAAAAGGAAATGGAAAAATGGTAGCGCATTCCTTCACTGACTAGTGCTCAGTAACTGAGATCACTCTAAAACCTCACCTTGCTGTGTTTATGTTTAGATCGCCTTGTCCATGTACCATTGAATCATTAACATTAAACTTCTCGCCAAGAGCACTGTAGCTTGTGCATGAGCAAGGTTTGTCTGTCATGCAGTTTGCTCTGTAATACACAGCCTTCCTGCACCTAGGAACACTAGAGAGGAAGCTAGTCATGTCCATTTTTTGTGTTGATTTTATTTATTTCTATTTTAAGTCTATGAGGGTTTGCCTGCATGTATATATGTGCACCATGTGCATACAGTGTCCTTGGAGGCCAGAAGAGGCTGTTCGATTCTTGGGACTGAAATTATAGACCCTTGTGAGCTGTCATGTGAGTGTAGGGAATTGAACTCAGGTTCTCTGGAAAGAGGAGCCTAAGCTCTTAACCACTGAGCCATCTCTCCAGCCCCTCCATTTTCATTTTAAATAGCAGGCTCATAAAGTGAAGAAATTCAATGCAAGATTAATAGACTCACAGAAAAAGAAGAAGAGAAGAAGGATAAGAAGAAGAAAAAAAGAGGAGAGAGGGAGTGGAAGAGAAGGAAAGAGGGAAGAGGAAGGAGAGGAAGAGAAGGAAGAGAAGGAGAGGAATAGTCATTTCACAACAGGAAGGGTGAGAGGAGGAGGCAAAATGTCATCTTTAACTTCAGCCATGAACACCTACAAATAAAATAACTACAAGTGCCGAGAGCATTCATGTGAGAATTACAGACTTGTTATCCAAGGGTAGGATTCCAACTACTAGAATCTGTGAATGATGAGGAGTGGTTATCTATATCTCAGAGTCGTTCGTTCTCTTTAACTCAGCTTAGCGGTCTGCAGTGAAGTCACACTTCTACCTAAAGCATACTACTAGCTAGCCTTAAGGGACCATGTGTCAAAGGGAAACACAATACTTCATTACAACATACTATTTTGCTTTGAAAAGCTGAAGACATAACTATTTCAACAGTTACCTATGATCTACAGACCTACTAAATGTACTCATCTAACCTGAATATGGTTTAACACATAGCCAGTGCCCCTAGTCCTGTCCCATCTCTTTATCCTTCCTAGCTCCCATAACCACCATTCAAATCTCTTAAGCAATGGTTTATCTTCCACATGTGAGGAAAGAACATGCCATCATTGTTTTTCTGCTTTTGGCTTATTTCATGTAGCATATTATCCTCCCAAACATGTAAATCAGACTGTCAGGAACTGCTACAAATTGATCTTAGTTCTGTGCTTGGGAATGACACAGAAGAAGGTAACCCTCTTTCCACAGAGCAGCCTTTCAGACACTTGAAGATGCTACAGGTTCCCTCTTCTGAGACAGCTTCCGACATCCAGCATCCTACTCTGATCTCTCCTTGCAATCTCCCCAATTTCAACGTCATGGTCAGTTTCTTCAGCCATGTTCTAATCCATCAAAATTAATGGTCATCTATGTCTAGGCTCTAGAGTACCATTATATTCAAATTATATAGCAAATTAATTCACAGAACTTTCCTGAGAACAGATTTCTCAACATCTGTGAGACAACTTTTTCAAAGGAGACTCTTTCCATGTCTCATAGGAAATCCTAAAGGGAATCGCTGAGATGACGACCTGAGCTCAGTTCTTAGGAACCACCTGGTGGAAGGAGAGAACTGACTCTCACAGGTTGTCTACTGACTTTCACAAGCACACTGAGTAGAGTTATACTGCTGTGAACAGACACCATGACCAAGGCAACTCTTAAAAGAACAATATTTAATTGGGGCTGGCTTACAGGTTCAGAGTTCAGTCCATTATCATCAAGGCAGGAACATGGCAGCATTCAGGCAGGCATGGTACAGGAGGAGCTGAGAGTTCTACATCTTCATCTGAAGGCTGCTAGCAGAATATGACATTCATGCAGCTAGGATGAGGGTCTTAAAGCCCATACCCAGAGTCACACACCTATTTCAACAGGGCCACACCTCCTAATACTGCCACTCCCTGGGCCAAGCATGTACAATACAAACACACACACACACCATGGCATATGTGCATCTATGCAAACACATACTACATGCACATTCATGAACACACATACACACACATGCACAAATGTATGCATGCACACTCACACTAACTAAAATAAATAAATAAATATATGAAACAATAATATACATGCACGCACTAAAGTTAATTTTGTTACAAGAATGTTCATTATGGAAATTTTTATGGCTCCAACATGTGGATATAATTAAGACATCAAAAATTATAATACTAAAGAATTTATGCCACATCAATATAACCACTAAATATTTTGTAGCCATAAAAGATGGTGTCAGAAAGCCTGTATTGAGCTACATAGGTATCTGTAGAGTCATAGAGAACTATATAGGAGAATGAGTATAATCTGATTACATTTTAATTAAAATAGCCATCTATACATGATATATAGAGAAAAATATTCACCACAGGCTAATAGTAGCTTCTGTATTAGCCCCTTTTATCACTGCAACAAATACTCAAAAAACATACAAATAAAACAGATTCAAACTGTAGAGACTCATTTTAGCTCATAGTATCTGAGGGTCCATTCAGTCCCAGGTAGACAGGCCCCATTGCTGTGTCTCTGAAGCAGTAAAGCAGACTATCACAGAGGCAGGCTGTGGCAGTACCAAGTGGCTCAGAGCAGCCAGAAACAGAGAGACAGAGAGGGTTGGCGACATCTTTCAGGTTGTCCCAGGGACCTATTCCTCCAAGTAGGCTCCACCTCCTTCAATTTGCCATCTGCCAAATAGATGCCAAAGTAGCAGCACACTGGGTATCACCCTTCAAACTGTAAGCTGGTCAGAAACACTTCATATTCACACCATACACTCTCTATGGTTGATTTAATCTAAAGTATTTCTTTTTGCTTCTTGTTTTCTTCATTCAATAAGAACTTTATTTATAATAAGAAAAAGTAACCTGTTGAAAGTTTTCTATTACTCTCAGGTTAGAGAGCAACACCCTGGCATGAGACTTGGACTGCCCATCACTTCGCTTCTCCTTACACTATCATGTCCCACTTTATTCCAACATATCACTCCAAATCCCCAACTTTCTACCCCTGCTTTTCACCTGATACATTCTGATGATTTTCTCCTATAGAAGTAGGTTAAGAAACTAGCTTGGGGACTGGGGAGATGGCTTGCCAGGTAAAGCTTTTGTCACATAAGCATGAGAACCCAAGTCTGATTCCAATCACCCACATTTTAAAAAGTTGGTAGGCATGGTAGCTACATGCAACCTCAGTGCTCTTGAGTCAGAGAAGGGAGCGCTCACGGCAAGTTACATTAACTAGACCAGACAACTCAACGATCTCAAGGTTCTATGGAAGAAACTGCCCCACTCATTGAATAGCAGGGAGCAACCAAGAAAGAAACTCAACATCAGCCTCTTGCCTCTACATGGACACAAGAATATATATATATACACTCATGTGCACCAACACACATGCTAACATGTATACCATACACATGCAAACAAAAACAAATTACATCAGAGAAACTGTTCTAGATTACATGAATCAAAGAAGGCAATACCTATCCAAGGTTGTGTGTGTCTAATCTGAGTCTCCATCTCTCGGGGCTCAGGATTGTACAACACAACTTGTCTTTCTTTGTGCTATAATCATAGCAAAGGCAAATGACTTATATTGTTTACAACACTATCTGGGGTAAAATAGTCTGAAGTATAGTCACTTCCACTGCCATATCTACAAATAGCAAAAATGATTCCAGATATGTGTTCTTCCCTTTGAGATAATGACCCTGGCTCTTCAGAGCAATAGCGTAGCCAGATATTAAAGTCCAGTTTGCAACATATGCCCAGCACAGTCAGAATCACGAATATGGTCTACTGTGTTTCATTATAAGAATTTAATATTGAATTACAAAACCCAAATGGCATAAATAAATTCCAGATGTCCGCCCAAATCCCTAAATCTCACATTAGACTCGAAAGAGACATCGCTGTGTATGAATGGTTACATTTAGTTCCCTGAAAAGCTCCAAAGATCCTCAGCCATTCCTCTGGCTTCTCCCAAGAAAATATTTGAACTCTTGAGCTCTAGAGATTCACAGTCCAGCTGTCTGACATGTGCACTGCCTTTCCTTCTCCCCATGAGGGACAACATCACCATGATAGAGTACCGAGAGTGTGAGCCAGGCTGCCTAGCTTTCCCTGCAGTGGGATCGTTTTGGGAAAGTTCCTCCATCTCCTCATATGTCACATGAAAATGAACACAGTGCCCACACTTCAGGACTCTCCTACCACAGTGCTGGCCACACAGCAAAGCAGCTGTGCTTGTTACTAAGAAATGCATGGCATGGGAGGTCCCCCAGGGTAGGGAGAGTTCATAATCCTTTCACCCCAGATGAACAGATTTTAACTTTAGATTGCAATCTCTTTTTGCGAAACACTAATGAACTAACTTCTGATCATAGACAGTTGTAAACCTGGCCAACCCCCTGAGTTCCCCTACCGGAGGGGACCTATTCCTGATCTGTGTGCCTGAGCCATGTCATTGAAAACCCAATGTCAGATGTGCAGGAACAAAACCACAGATGCTCTGGTTTGTGGGAATGGCTTCCATCTCCAACTAACTTAAAGATCAAATCTATGAAATTCTGAGATGCTTATGCTCAACAGCTGACCATTTTCTTCCCCTTAACCCTGTGACCTCATCAGTAATTGGCATCTGCATTTACAAGAAACAAGTACAACTATAAAAGGTCATCATTACTGACCCTTAACAGAGCATTTGCAGCCAGTATATCCTTCAGCGGCTCAGTTCACACCTCCAGAGTGTGAGTGGATGCCAGATGGCAACTGCACAAGCCTCATGCTAGTTTATGCTTGGCTTGCCTTTCACCTCTGAATAGTAACAGAGTGTACATGAATTCAGTGTTTACACACTGCTTTCACACACAACCCCTTGCTTACTCCTTCCATCAACTCTGTGTGAGTTTTATCATCTTCATCATCATCTTCATCAGCACCACCACACCACCATCATCATCATCACTATTGCCATCATCACTATCTTACCACATTGCAATGTATAAAACTGAAACCTGGGAAGATGAGAACCCTTGTCCCAAGTCACCATCCAGTAAGAAATTTAGTATGAATTGGAACCTAGATTTCTTGCCTTTATATTTGTGCTTTTTGTTTCCCCAATAAACCTCAATGATCGAATTATAGAACTAGCAACTGCAGAGCTTAAAGTAGTCTCAGGGACTCTTCAGCTGCTTCTCTTCTTTGCATGTGCTTTGTTTATTTGAGGCTCTGGTTTTCCTGTTTTGTCTGATGTTCCAGTGATTGGCAAGATCAAGCACAGGCGTAGCCTAGTACTTCAGTCAGGTGGAGCTGTCCCTGCAGGCTGTGACTGTGTCCTAGAGAAGAGAGAGAGAGAGAGAGAGAGAGAGAGAGAGAGAGAGAGAAGAGAGAGAGAGAAAGAGATTTAATTGGTGTTTTGTTAGAGCATAGTTTTGCTCTAATAGCCAAATGATGCCTCATCTAAAAAGAAAAATGAACTATTCCAGAGAATTTGTTCACAAAGGAGCCAAATCTTTTGCAACAATAAAGTATTATACACAACTCTGAAAGTATTCCTTAATGAGTTTAGTATGGAAAGGCGAAGGAGTGATGTGTCAATAATATCTGACTTTGTGCAAAAGAAACCAACCTCGGTGGGCTGGCCAAACAGTTTTCCTGCTTAAAAAGAAATGTGTGGGTATGTAGTCAAGAGTTGATGCAATGATGTCTGTCTTGGTTTGACCTCCTACAGCTAGATAGCATTGACTGGGTAGCCTAACAACATTTGATTATTAGCTTTGGAGACTTAGTAGTTAATGACCTATGAATAGGCAGATCTTACATCCACTGATGGCCACATCTAGCCTTCATTCTTGAAATGCTCTTTCCTGTTAGGGAGAAAGGTATCATTGCTCTCAGATCTCTTTTATAAAGGGCAGCAACCTTATTCATGAGGGCTCCATCTTCATGACTTAATTACATGCCAAAAGTCCTCAAACATGAAATGGGAGGATAAGATTACAGTACATGAACTGTCAAGGAAACGCCACAAATCTCTACATTCCTACACTTAGCTAGTGTAAGGGTAATATTTAGAAAGCAGCGCCAGGTCTGGCTTGTTCCTGGGCAGCTGCCATGTTCTCGCTGTTCCTCCACTCTGACCATGGCTCCGGTTAACTCTATATGCAGGCCCTGGCACTCACGACACGCCAACATGGGGGATTGGCAGAGCCATCCCCCATGCTGCATCCACAAAGCTCAGCTGAATCCAAGACAATATCTGTCATCCTCGCAGTACCCAGTAGAAATGAGACTCTTAAAGTTTGATGGTTATCTAAAGGATTTATATATTTAGAAATTCTCAATCAACAAGATGCCCACACAATTAGAGTTGTTACCCAATATCTAACCTTTTGATAGATGTTGCTACCCAGGACAGCTTTTGACCCATCCGTGGTTCTCCATGGCTGATAGCCTCCTTCTTCTCCTCCCCTTCCTCTTTTTCTCCTCTCCTCTTCCTCTATTTCTCCCCTCCCCTTCCTCTTTTTCTCCTCTCCCCTTCCTCTTTTTTCTCCCTCCCTTCCTCTTTTTCTCCCCTCTCCTTCTTTTCTTTCTCTCCCAGCTCCACCTCCTCTTCTGCTGCCTAATAACCTGAGCTCCACTGCGAATACAATGTAGCAGAATAAGTATCCTGCTACAAGCTAGCAGCTCCCTGTTACTCTAAACTACAAAGAACCAAATCTGAACAGACAGTACAGGCTGAGTCTTGCTGCTTTCCCAGCAACCTCTGTTCATGTGTCAAGCTCCCTAGTGGGTGAGTCACATGGCCTCTGCTGGTCACAGGGCAGTCTCAGAAGTATGTATGAACTGTAGATACTGCATCTGTGAACAGGATCTCTGTAATAAGAAAGAAGGGGAAGTAGACATTGAGCAACATATGGGAGCCTGCTATTCACTGAAGGTTTGCAGTGTGAGGAGTCCAAGCCAAACAGTCTCAAGAAGAAAGAATATTCCAGAACGTGAAATCCAGAGAAATGTAAAATGTGCAGGAAGATGTACTTTTCTTAGAAGATCATTCTGTGGACTTTTTTTTTTTCTTTGTAAGACAATGAGTGACTGGCCCAGCACATACCTTCAAAACAAGCTGAGAATGTCTCTTCCTCTTTTGTTTCCTAAGTGAAATTAGAGCTGCCATGCTGCTTTCCACTTGGAGTGCCTTTATATAGTCTCCGTCTAGTTAATCTTTGTGATCAGTACAGCTACTGAGCTGGTTGATGTTGTCCGTATCCCACAACCCACCAAGCACAGCACTGCTGATGCATTGAGGCAGCCAAATCTCATTTGCCTCCTAGGTTGTATCTTTTTGTTTATTCTAGAATCCTTGGGATATTGTATTTATGTTCAGTTAACATATCAGTAGGTTTGGCATTGTTAGTTTATCAACCTATTCACTATGCATAATACTTGTCTCTGACTTCATGAGAAAAAAAAA
This sequence comes from Mastomys natalensis, assembly GCA_021653895.1. Classification (NCBI taxonomy): domain Eukaryota; kingdom Metazoa; phylum Chordata; class Mammalia; order Rodentia; family Muridae; genus Mastomys; species Mastomys natalensis. The sequence goes on from JAJTUV010000033.1 coordinate 1,031,585, forward strand.
GAAGAAGAAAGAAAGAAAAGAAAGAAAAAGAAAGAAAGAAAAGAAAAAGAAAGAAAGAAAGAAAGAAAGAAAGAAAGAAAGAAAGAAAAAGAAAACAGAAAAAGAGAGAAAAATATCAACCCCTGTGGCCTGGCCAAATAGTTTTCTCACTTAAAAATGTGCGGATATGTAGTAAGTAAGTGAATCTCAGCTTTATCATTGTTTACCAGCTGTGCAATCCTGGGCAGGTGTCACATCTCCAATAGGTAAGAAAAGAAATGTTATGAGCTTGTAAAAGTTCAGAGTTGTCCGTTCTGCTACATCATGATAGCAGCAACTGCTGAAGACTGAACTACCTACCATGTACTGAGAGAAAAGATGTGCAGGAAATTATGCCAAAGGCGTGCACACACACACACATGATTTGCACCCTCTGTGTATGTGTGTGTAGTGTGTGTGAGAGAGAGACTGTGTGTGTGGTGTGTGTGTGGTGTGTGTGTGTGTGTGGTGTGTGTGTATGTGTGTGAGTGTGTGTGTGTGTAGTGTGTGTGGGATGTGGGGGGGGATGTGTGTGTGTGTGTGTTTGTAATACTAAGAATTTAACCCAGGGCCTCACACACTGTCATGCTAGGCAAGAGGTCTCCTATTGAGCTATGTATCCAGAACCCCCTTTTCATTGTTTAGAGATTCGGTCTCACTAAGTAAGCCAGATTGGCCTTTAACATGTGTTCGTCCAGCCTCACAGTCTTTTGAATGGCTGAAGTAATAGGCCTATCTCACAAGCCTGGTTCAAAGGTATTTATTACACAGAGTAATCTGTACTATAAAAGATATGTTATTTTTCTGGTTTTTAATTATAATCAACAAACCATCCTGAATTGTAATAACCTCACATTTAAAACTACATGAAAAACAAAAATGACCCACAAACTTCCCAGAATCAGACTCTGACTTTTATAGCATGGGGAAAATACCACCACAGAAAAGAAATCCTTTCCAGACAAGCATCTTTCAGGTGCATCAGTAGCCAAGCATACGGAAGGATGTGATAAAGGAAAATTCCCAGAATGCTTATCTCACTGACCCAGGGTGTTGTAAATATGTTAGGTTTGAGTTATGGAGAACAGTTAAAGTGTCTCTGTGCTGTCAGTGGGGCTGGTGAAGAGTCTCTCCTTTGTGCGGCTGCTCCTGTCAGTGAACACCAAAGCGAGTTTGGCAACCTGACAGCATTGCCTGAAGCTTCCTCGCTGCAAAATGTAAATTCGATATGGAGCAGATATCACATTCTATCTTTACACTGATGTATCTGTCTTCTTTCTATAAAGCATCCAGTGAAACGAGGATTTTGGAAGCAAACAGCAGGTGTTTGGCATCATCAATGCCTGCACGTGGGATGTATGTCAAAATCTAATGCTAACTAGGATAGCACAAGAGATTTTTTTTTTCTTTTCTTTTTCCAGCACTTATAAACATTAGAAATTTACTTGTGAGCCTAGAATTAGAAACTGGGTTTGGTACTCAGGTCTTCCATGTGGTAAATTTGTAAGTGTGGGCCCATGGCTTATTGCCCCAGTTCTTTCTTTGTGTGTAAAATGGAAATATGAACCCTTCCATTGATCGAAGTGCAAATCCTATACTTAAAGGAAGTTAGTAATTTCATGTGGTCCAGCCTGCAATGTCTCTCACTGGATTGAGTCCAAGGGAAAATTGCGTGTCTGTTTATCAGTTCCAACTCTTTTGATTACACATGACAGGTACCTGACTCAAAATAGCTTAAAAAATGGAAGTGCTTTGTCTCTTGCAATTGAATAGTCTTAGCTTGAGAGATGGCAGGATATGTATCCCTCATGAGTCGTGTGCACGTTCATGAGTGTGTGTGTGTGTGTGTGTGTGTGTGTGTGTGTGTGTATGAAAGGACATCTATTTCCAAGGACTGTCTTTCTTAAGTCATGCATATCATTGACCTTTGTGGCCAGATGTGTCATATGTGTTCTCCATGGCTCAACCTGTCTGACCTGCTCAGCTAGGGGAAGGCTGTAAGTGTAAAGGACACTTCGTGGGACACACAGAAAAGGAGGACCCATGCAGGCAGAAACATGTATTCACTACAGTGAAGACAACAGCATGCAGGTCCCACCACCTGAAACATGGGCTCACATTACAGCAGATCCTGCACGAAGCTCAGAGGAACAGCACACACAGTGGATTTACTGCTGGACTCCAAGATCAAATAACAAACTTTGCCTAAGAGTTCCCTGGTTTTTGTCACTGAAATTCCATGCTCTGGAAAACCCCTCAGCCCTGAGCAAATGATTTCTTGCATTTTCTTTTTTGGCACACGTATTTACCTTTCAAGTAACATATGATTTGAATTTTGTTTGGATTCTCAAAAGTAGCTCTTATGCGTTGTTTGTAAAACAAACCAGGTCTTAGTAAACACAAGAATCCTGAATAATCTGAGAAATAAATGAGATCCTAGTTGTTGATTAAGACAAGAAGTGCATGTGCTGGGCTTGCTGAGACAGTGTGCTCACCGTGGTAGATATGAAGATGACGAATGAGGAGAGAGAGGAGAAAGAGAAGATACTGATGGTTTGGGATGAGGAGACAGAAATGGAAGGGCTTGAGACCAGAATTTTAAGGGAGTCTTGGTTTTATTGTTGTCAAAGAAACAAATTATTAATAAAGTTAAATGTTGAGACTTGGGACCTTGTTCTTTTGAGTCATTATTTGTAAAGTAAAACAGGAAATGCTTTTGGTCATGAACTATCCTTTGAAGCTAAGCCTGTCTTTGAAATTTTTTGATTAAAATCTCAACACTAGAGAGAAAACAATTTACAGTCTAAAAGAAGAGCTCTCAATGAAGAAAACAGCTTTCTAAATTATAGTCTTAAGAATCATATGGGATCAGTGAGATGGCTCAGCAGCTAAAGGCACTTGCCACCAAGCCTGAGGACCTAGGTTCAAATCACCCAAATCCACATGGCAAAAGGAGAAAACTAGCTCAATCAAGTTATAATGTAATCTGTGTATGTACTCCATGGCACATGCACCACACCCCACACACACACATAAGTAAATATTTAAGATAATAATGTGAATAACACTGCTTTATTCAAATTAACTCCAAGTTCTAATGTCCTTCAGGACGTATTTCAACTCTCATGATTTTTGCCCTTACCAGCACCACTACGCCACCAATTCATTCTTCTCCTTGTACACGTTTAACTAGTCAGGCTGAACTGAGTCAGCTGAGCAGATCACTGAGGCACATTTCTAGCAGAGCCTAGATGATTTTTAGACCCTAAACTTTTGAACCTTAATTAAGAATAAAAATAAGGTAGCCATAATGAAAGCAATGTTCTTAGGTGCATTGCAGACGGCTTAGTCATACTACGTGCTTTCTATTTTTTTTCTGCCCTTTGGTATACTTTTATTTTATAAAAGTGACCTAAATTTTATACTAGTACAACAGTGAAGATTAATTAAAGTGATTCCAGAAGAATCTGTGAACTGGGCTAGCACATTCCACCATGGCCATGATTCCCTCTTAAGTCCATTGGCTGCAATAGAGAAGATTTGCATAGTTCTCAAGGAGGAGTCTATTTATTCTTGAAAAGCCAACCTCATCATGAGTTTGCATCCAAGATCACCTTCTGAAACACATGATTGTAAATGCCTATACTGCATCAATGATAATAATGTGAAAAAAATTAAATTGCCAGGGTCATGGTTTCCTTTCTGCAGACCAGGATACTTGAAAGGAAATGTGTCCCAATTAGAAAGGGACAAAGGATCACTTGTGGCCAGGGACTCAGAGGGAAAAATGAGAAAGGAAAATAATTGTCCCTGAAGATTTTGTGAGTCTCCGCATGAAAGTTGAGCTGATTTAGGGTCAGTGGAAAAAATAGAAACAAAACAAAACAGAAAAAACAAGGAAATGGTAAAGTCCTTCTTCAGAGAAACCAGAAGCATTTTGGACTGTAGATGTTACTTGTTATTTTTTAACATTCTTTGGGTTGTTGTTTATGAGGAAGTAACTTTTGTATGTCTGTTTTGCAGAGCAAGTGTTTGCCAAGTTAGTAGAGTTGTGCCCAATGGCAGTGAGATCGCTTTTATTTCTTCTCAAACATATCCTATTTCTGTTTAAATTTGCTTAGATTAGACTCCATGATAGGGTGCATCTGTAAGACCTTGGGTTTGATCCCCAAAACAGTTATTACATTAAAATATGTATCTATAATTTTTTATTTTATAATAGTGATAATTTTGCCTTCTCTAAGGCAATGACCTTCTAATAACTAGACCTGTTACTTTTGCTTCCTCCCTTAAAAATTCTAAATATTTGAGAATGGTGGCAGTAGCTTTGTATTTTTGGTCTCCTCTTCTTAAGAGTTGTCTTTCTTCATTTCCCATTGCTATAACAAAATACCTAAAACCAAGTCACTTATGAGAGAAATAAGTTCATTTTGATTCAAAGTTTTACAGAATAGTGCAAGATGGCCACATTTTGTTGGAAATTTAGCCTGCCTTGTAATCTACAGAAGACACAGGGATGAGTGGGCTGATACAGGAAGAGCCAAACTAAAGGAGGTACCATTATAATCCTACATGAAGTGGGCTGACCATCTTTATTTTATAACTATCCTCTTAAAAACTCTCCCTCCAAACCTTGCCACAACAGCTATAAAAGTTCAGCATAAGCTTTGGAGAAGCAACCCATCTTCAAACCTTCACATAGGCCTTCAGGAACGGAGCAACTAAAGCCCAACAAATGCAGTACTCTACTGTAGCCATTTATATATAATGCAATGACAAAGAAAAGGATGGAGATGAAAAATTCCTGTGAGAAATATTTTATTTTAGAAAACAAACAAACACATCTGGATATAAGTAACAAAATGTCTAAAAGGCTTGAACTCTGAGATATGCTCAGAAAGCAATTAATCCTGTCCATTAGCATCCAATCAGAAAAATAAATATCACTCTAGGAAGGGATTTAAGACAAGGAACTAAAGTCTTAAAAATACATTGAAAAAAAAATCAAACAGAGAATCTACACATGTATTAAATTCTACTGACTGACATATCACGCAAGTGAATCTGTTCCAAACTCAATAAGGCCCACAGCCCTGTTAATCCTATGCTCATAATCTTTTTTGGTTTTGCAGTTAATGGAAGATATCACTGGTAGGAACATTAGCTTAGTTTATTTGTTAGTATTTAAAGTTGTTTCTGTAGCTTCCCAGGAGTTTGTAACTGGTTCTACTCAAAGCATTTTACTGAAGGGGTTGTGAAAGAACAACTGGAGAAAACTGTGGTGTTTGACTGTAAACCCAGAGGCACAGAGTTAACTGGGCACCCATACTAACATGTTCCAAAAAAGAATCTCGCATTGAAGTTCCCCAACGATCATATGAGATGACAGAATTTTCTGGGTTGGGGATTGCCATAAAAATGTCATCTACATCTCTTCTGTTCCAACATTCTTATGAGCTTCTTACCGACTAGACACTGAGGATTCTGCTCTAAGGATCCAGGTTACCAGTTCCTGGAGAAATAGGGAAGAAAAGGGGAAAAGAGGGAGAGGAAGAAGAAAAAAGAGAAGAAAAACAAGTAGAAAATGATGAGGAGGCAGAGGAGCAGAAGGAAAAGAAGAGAAGAAATGGAGGGGAGAGGAAAGGAGAGGGGGAGAGAGACAGAGAGAGGGAGAAAAGGAAGAAGGTACGAAGGGAGAGGGGAACTGAGAAGGAGTAATATATTCCAATTCACTGATATTTAATATCCTGAGAGTTATGATATAGGCTTTGAAGAGAGATCAGAAGAAAATTAATCAAACTTTTCAGATTACAAATTAAAGAATCACATAAATAACTTGATTTCTAAGAATGAGTCCTTAGTCTAGTAATCTGATTATCTTCATCCAAAAAGAATTTGTAATAAAAATATTTTAAAAGAATCTTTCCAGTTCATTAAACAGTCCAATATGTGCTTTCTCATTGGTCATCTTGACACTAAAAATCAGATACTAATAAAACGTTTCATACATGTGACACTTTCACTCCTGTAATCCGTTTTCCCCGAAGCCCACCAAATAAAGCTGTTGTTTAGCTCTTTAAGCCCGACATTGTGCGATCTAACTTTTTGTATATGCAGCCACTTGGGCTGAGAACATCTTTCCCTGTTAAAATTCCTTCTTTCACGTTCCTACACCTCTTCACATTTTGTTCCCTCCAAGTCCTACCTCCTCCCTTTCTAGAAAAAGCCTATGGCAACGCTGAGCAGGTAGCCCCACCCCCACCCCCCACCCCATGCAGAACCTGTTCTAACTTGCCCTCCCCAGAATCCAGAAATTGACCAGAACGCTGAACGAGGAGGCCAGAGGTCCTTGGTTGCCTCTCTTCACTCTAAGAATTATATACTTGGGTAGTCAAACTAGCAACCCTATGCAAAGCAGGATGGGAAATGCACTAAGTGGTACACAGAGAACTTAGTAAAGGGATCCATCAGACTGTTCTGACAGGTATTTTTTTGCTCGTCTCAGTGTTGCAGTGAACCTTGTGGTACCTTTCTACTGTTTGTCTTCTCTGTTAGCTAGCCCTCATATAGCCCTCTCCTTTCCTTTACAGACCCTCATGTGTCAGTACAGTGGATGGAGAGAGCTTCAGTAAGAGTGCATCTCTCCCTTCAGGCAGGCAGACAGATGTCACAGGCCACCATTGGTTATTGGTGGCACTTAACTATCTTTTTGACTCACTATCAACTTTGAAAAGTTGTGTCAAGGATCCAAGGAGAGGAACACAAGTCTGTATCTGCAAAATCTCTCCAGCCTTGCTCACAGACTGAGTTAAATACTGCCAACATTCACATGTCAGGTCCAGCACCCTGAGACAAGGTTTAATTAGAAAACTGTTCTTGCAAGAGACAAAGCATGAGTCTTAACTGAAATGACATTTTAAAAATGAGTTTATGAAAGAACGTTAGGAGCCAATGGCATAATTAAATATGAATTAGGTCTGGGATGTGTACATTTGCAAGAGGAAAACAGGTCTCCTGTTATTTGGCATTTGTGCCTGTTATAAAGATAAAGAAAAATGAAAAGACAATTTGGACTAAGTTGAAGAAAAAAAAAAAGTGGCAATCATGGAAAGATGATTACTAAGGGTGGATGAGAGAGACGGAGTAAGGTGCACTCCTTGTGGGAGGTGGGGGAAGATAAGAGTCCTAGCATCAAGACTGCGAACCAGTGCTATGGAAGAAGTGATAAACAGAAGTGTTCCTGGCCCATTAACAAGTTTTTCTCTGTATTTTATGCCGGAGACATTACTGTCTTAATTCAGTAGTCAAGCTCTGGGAAAATGCGCAGACCAGGTAACTTATAAACAATTTATTCCTCACAGATCTGGAGACTTGGTAGATTCAAGATCAAAGTGAAAGGTAGTTTAGCATCTGGTAAGGACCCAGCCTTTGCTTATTAAGATATCATCTGCATCCTCTAGAGAGCTCAAAGGTTATATAATCATATGGAAGAAGGGGTAAAGGGAACCTTCCAAGTCTTTTCATATGGTCATTAATCTGATTAGTATGGACTTCATCCCAAGACTTATTCACCCTTCAAGGTCATCACCACAACAAAATAAGGAATCATGTCTCCAGTGAGGAGACTGGTTTGGAATATTTAAGTGACTCCATAGGCTATTCTTTGCAGATAAGTTTCCTAGGTAGTGGCTTCATCTTGAGTTTTCTCTTCCCACATCTAGTACTCTCTCTGAGCACAAACATCTAGACAGGCTATACCTCTTTGTCTGGCATGGCATGTTTTCTCTACATCTTGTCTGATTCTATGACCAAAACTCATTTTTTCCACATGAAATTATCTCCAATAACAACAAATGGAAAGTGAGAAAGCACGGGAGAATGGAAGCATGAGCCTGCGGCCATGCTGATGAAATTCCATCCCATGGTGTAATTGCTTATAACCTTGATGAAACATTTTCTCAAGGATCAACACATTAGACACCCAAGCAAAGGCCACTAATATTACCATTCCATTTTATAGCTTTCAGAATCATAACTCAGAGGCATAAAGAACCTTGTCTAGTGCTATAATTCCTGAAGGCCAAATTCCAGTATCACAATTGTGTATCTGCTTCTGCCTCCCATTATGGACAGAGTACTAAAGAGTAGTGGGGGCTAGGGGAGCCCTTGGCTCCAGATCTTCTACTAGCTATGTGTCCTTGTGGAGTTTTGCAAATCCTGACCTTCACATCTTTCCACGGCCAATTGAAGGTGATGACATTGATGGCCGTCACAAATATTCTCTCTAGCAGCAATTAAGAAACAATAGCAGCCCGTCTTGAAAGATCTGTCAGAGATCCTTGATTTCCCACATATGAATCGTGAGACATTCAGCTGAACTTTAGATATTATCAAAACTCGGCACTCTTTCCTAAATATGATTTAGAGAGCAAGCCATCAGAAAAAGAAGGATATTTGGGTTTTTTTTGTTTGTTTGTTTGTGTTTGTGAAGCCCCTTCAAAAAGTCAGGCACTCTGCAGAGACTCATGCACCACTGGACACCCTGACCTTCCAGCCCCCCTCTATCTGCCACCCTTTGAAGCCTAGGAGTTATGTTTTTAAAAGCAAATCAGGAAAGTACATATCAATCTGAAGCCAAGAGGGAGAAAAAAAAAGTGAGTGCTTCTGCTGCCAGAGAAAAGGGGCTTTGAGCTACAGTCCACATCTGTGCAGAGTTCCAAGCATCCAGCTGTTGGACAAATGCTGAAAGTAAACAGCCCTCTCCCCCATCCATGCAGACATCTTCAGGCTATTTCCACCCTGGAGAAGACTCTTGGCTTCTGTTGTCTTACACTCTCTGTGTGCTTCTCTGATGCTTCGGGGTGTTTACTGACTCAGGCTTAGTCAATTAAACATTTCTGGGAGACACTTGTGCCAAACTGTAGAGGAAAAGTGAAAGTGGGGCTCAGCTTTGCCTGGGTTCGTTTTGAAAAGCCCCCGGACTTCCACTCCTCCTACTACATACAGATCAGTACTTGCTGGGAGCATCACTCAGAAACCTTGGGAACAAGCAAAGCAGCCCTCTGACCTCCCCCTGAATGACAAGATCGCCCGTGAGTCTGCTCCTGCTGAACCAAGAGTGAAGATGCTTTCTTTGATTTGCTGTAAGAGTCTAATAGAGGAGGAAGAAAACAACTGAGCCAGCACTGCTCCATCTAGAGTACTTTGTAGTGGATAGATCCGGTGCTTGATTTATATTTTGTTAAGAGTGCTGATTTATTTACTGTCCATTTTATGATAAAACAAATGCGCCACTCCACGTGGCTGAGGGGGATAACTCAGGACAGGAGCATATGCATTTGCAGGAGAAACGATGGATTCTTGTTAATAGCAATTCCAAGAATAAAATGTGTGCTTTCATAAATGGCACGCTGTGTCAGCACACATGTTTTTTTAACCAGTACTTTAAATTGGATTGTGGTTTGTGACTTTGGAATCATGGGGAGAGAAGAACAAATTTCAAAGGAATCATTTTGTTTTCAACAGATTTTCTGCCATAAAACCATACAGCTTCTTCAAGAATCCAGTGTCCTTTTTTAGGCTCCTCATCACGGTTCGATGATTATATGAGACTTGTGTCCCAATATCTCACTGCCTGCCCATTACCAGATTCTATCTGCCACCATGTTTTTATTTAAATTTGTAAGGTACCACACCTTTGCTTAAAAGCCTATGGTAACTGAGAAAATCTGTCTTCCTTTGTGTAATTTGGGCTCACACAATGGCATCCAGTGAGGATGATGGTGAGCGAATGTGGTCTTGTTCTTAGCAAACAGTAATTGTCAGCATACACTTAAGAGACTATAAAAATTAATAGGATTCTGGAAGTTACCAAGAATTCCTAACAGTCCAGTTCATGCTCAGTCCTCTAGTGAATGCACCATCTTGACTTTGAAACTGAGGTGATCTCGAGCCCCTCACCTTCACCTAAATAGATGTAATCTGCCTATTGCACTGACAGAAAGACACAACAAATGTCAACCCAATTAGGACAGGAGTGATCATAGCATAGCACAAGCTAGCTTTCATTTCACAGGTAGTACTAAAGACACTAGATGCTTGCTGCTTGACATGTTTGCTGTGCGGAGTCATAAGACAGAGGGAACTGAATTTAGAATGTAAAAGGAGATGATGTAAGGAGAAATATTACTGAGCACTTAGAGTGGTTTTGGTCCATCTCCCTTGCTCCATAGAGAAGGTTGATGACTGCCAAGGGATACAGAATGTGAAGCTAGAAGGACCAGGGACATAAACAAATTGGCTTCTGTGTGGATGTGTGTTGATGTAACGCCCCTGCACCTCAGTTTCCTCTCTATATTATATCAGCAGCATTCAGATAAGGATTAGAGTCCCTGTTACAGATATTTCCCCCTTATTTATGTATGAGAAGACTAAAGCTAGTGAGGTAGCTAGCCAGGGTCACATGGGCAGCTGGCCTTGGGCTTAGAAAGAAAATTTTCTTCTTTCATTATTGCAAAAAATTCTAGACTTTCATCTCTTCCTATGGTTGGAATCCTTCACATACCTTCCCTACAGTGGTTCTCAAACTTTCTAATGCTGTGATACCTAATATAGTTCTTCATGTTGTGGTGACCCCAGCTATAAAATCCCTTCATTGTTACTGTTGTGAATTGTAATGCAAATATCTGATATTCAGGATATCTGATATGCCACACCAAAATGGGTCGCGACCCACAGGTTGAGAACCACTGCCTTAGTAGTTCTTGTAGTGGCCTTCTGAAGAAAGCACTGCTGACTTTGATTTCATGCAAAGAAAGCTCAAGAGAATGAAGAAACTTACCCAGTACCACTTGACTCTGTTTTTAACAAGGATAGGAATTTCTTTTTTTTTCTTCTTTTTGTTTTTTGTTTTTTTTCCGAGGCAGGGTTTCTCTGTGTAGCCCTGGCTGTCCTGGAACTCACTCTGTAGACCAGGCTGTTCTCGAATTCAAAAATCTGCCTGCCTCTGCCTCCCAAGTGCTGGGATTAAAGGCGTGCACCATCACTGCCCGTCTCAAGGATAGAAATTTAAAAACAGGTTTTCTAATTCCCCATCCTGTGTGTCTCATGGCTCCACATTGGCCCTGCCCTTGTGAAGCTGTTCAGGGGCAGGGATCTGCCTGCTGGAGCTGCTAACTAACTTCTAACAGTCACTGTTAACTAACTTCTAACCATGCCTGACACAGTGTTTCATTTACAAACTCAGGTGCCTGCAGTCCTCTATTAGCAAATCATCGAGATAATTCAGTGGCACATCAGAGTTCACCAGTCACCATGCTCTGCCAGCTCTGTAGTCTGGGGCTAAGTGAAGACTGTGTATCCAGCCTGACCTTTACCTGAAGAAAGCAGAGTTCTGCTGAGGACAAGAGAGTGACCATTTTCTCTCCACACAAATTTATGTCATGTCCTGTGATCACAGTCAATAGTAGTCAGGGTTATAGACTAGTAAGTACATAAGCAAGCATATAACAGTAATAGGAAGTCTTCTTTGTGTCTAGTGAGCTCCGTCTCTTTTGACATACATCACTTTCTAAGCCATGTGATCATCTGAACTTTTTGTTGCCAATCCCTTTAACTACTTCAGTGAACAATGGAGCATAATATTGCTTTCAGCTAGCCCCTGTTTTATTACAAATCAATGCAGTTTTTAAAAGAATAGTAAAACCAGGCTGGAGAGATGTCTTGGTAGTTAAGAGCACTGGTTTCTCTTCTATAGGACCCTGGTTCAATTCCCAGCACCCACGTGGTAGCTCACAACTGTCTTTAACTCCAGTACTGGTGATCCAATGCCCTCTTCTGGATTCTGTAGTCACAGCATGCACGTGCTCCACAAACATGTAGGAAAAATACCTATATGCATAAAATAAAATAAATGCTTTTTTTAAATTGAGTTAATAGATTTTATCAACAAATGAGAATACATTTATATCTATATTGTGAGATATTTATTTTTAAAGCTTTTATCTATTTATTGTATTGAGTAAAATATATTCAGGTTGATGTCTCTGTGACCACATATGAAAACAGAAAGGACACAAGGCCAAACACACGCATAGAAGCTGGGAACTTCATGCCTGAGGAAGGGGTCATAGAGGCAGAGGGGAGCAGGAACCATGGAACAATATAAGGCTTGAAAGGAAATAATTCTCTCTTCATCAGTTTTAACTTCAAGACTCTGAGCACATCACTATGCTCTTACCTTTGTGTAACAGACATAAACAACTTAGCCTAGTGTTCTGCATGATCTGCGTCTAATTAGCCCCCCTTGCTATGGCAGCCCTCGTCCTGCCCTACCTGATCGATAAGCACTCTAGCCCAGTGGTTCTCAACCCTCCCAATACTGTGACTCTTTAAACAGTTCCTCATGTTATAGTGACTCCCACCATAAAGTTATTTTCATTGCTACTTCATAACTGCAGTTTTGCTCCTGTTATGAATTGTAATGCAAATATCTGTGTTTCTGATGGTCTCAGATGACCTCTGGGAAAGCATTGTCCGACCCCGAGAGTGATCATGACCCATAGGTTGAGAACTACTCCACTAGACATAGCAGTAAACAGGAACCAAAATACCTGTGGACTCTGCCTTAGAGGAAACTACAAATGAACCACAGACCCAAACAGCTTTCACAGACTCAGTGAAGAATAAATTAAGTTAATGGACAGAAGCAAGAAATTGACAGACAGGAGAGGGACACTTCTTGGCTAAGGTGCTTAGGGATTCATTGCTCATAAAGAGGCATTTAGCACAGGACTTGGGTCATAAGGAAACACATAGAACTAAATGCAGGTAAAGCAGATGACACTGAAACCCTTTAAAAATCATTTATTATCATGTGCATGTTTGTGTGTGTATGGGTACACATATGTGCATGCCTGAAGGGCTAAAGACAATCTCAGTTGTTCCATAGCCTCAGTCTACCTTTAAAAAATTTTTTTTAGACATGGGCTTTCATTAACTCAGAGCTTGTCAAGCACACTAGGCTGGCTATCCAGCGAACCCCAGGAGTATGCCTGTCTTAGCCTCGCCAATTTACATGGGTCCTCCCTTTTTCCAGGCACATATTTTAACTAACTGAACTATCTCTCCAGCCCCAGTGAAACACATTTTAGACTTGATTTATCTATCACTCATGAACTGTAGAGATGTGATAAATCTGAGAGGTTCTCTTTTAGCCTTGGAACCCTGTTTTGGAGTTTATTTTTCTTTCTTAGTATCATGCTAGAAGTAAGTATGTGAAGATTCAAACAAACAAACTAAACCAATCTCTACCACAGTGGTCATTTGCTTTCTTGTTCTATATTCCAGGTTTTAAAAATAATATTCTCCCTCATCAGAGCTACATTAGGAGGTTCTAAATGAAGATTAAAGGATCACTTCTCTTTTAAAAGCTTTAATCATCACCATTTCTAGGGATTAAGTCATTAGAGAAGACAGAGCCAGGATATGGCATACTTTGGAATGGGGTGAGTTGTGTGACTTCCTGGTGACTTCCTGTGTGGCTTCAAGTCTGAAAGCATACATATATTAACTGAGCCAACAATCAGTACTGCAGGCAGACAGCCAATCCAACTCTACTGGAGAGTCATGTGTACAACTTTTAGAAACAACTGGTCTGGGATATTTCCTCACAGGTCTGAAACAGCACCAACCCAAAGGGAAGGTCCCCATGCAGAGAATATGCCCCAGAGGAGTCATTGTCTTTCAATTACCCAAACAATTGCATCCAGAATATGCTTAGCTGTAAGGATCCAGACAATTGTCTCATTGCTGCCTTTTGCCTTTGTTTTGAGAATATAAATCTCAACTTTGGACCCACAGCCCAGATGAGAACAGATGCACGATGAATTGGGTGGATTTTCAAGGGTTGATTTCATTTTCTAATTTGGCTTCTACGTTACAACAATTGCCAGTCTTCCCAAATTGCAAACCATATTTCAAATTTTTGTCTTAGAAATGTTTCAAAGCTAAGATTTAAGGGCAGAAAAAATATAAGGAAAGAGGATGAGATTAGGGAGTTGTGGTTCATTAGCCCAAGACTGTACATGGAGAACACTTGGGTCGCTTTGCTGTGAAATGGATGGCAAGCTGCTGTAGAGAACAGACTTGGTACTGCTAAGCACAGTTTTTACAAATATTGCCAGCAGTGTATCCTTTATGTTAGCTCTTTCATATGACTTTGGGGGATAGAATGCAGCTATTGTACTAAGAAGCTTATTTGAATGAAGTCATAAGAAAGTTTACCAGCTGACGAGCTAGTAACAGAACTCCAGCTTAACCTAGGACTTCCACCCTTTACAGCCCACTAACTCCTCACTCTGCCTTAGACAAAGAGAGGGTGCTTTTTTCACGTCTATTTACTTAAAACAAGAATGCACTCCAAAGTTTTCAGTGTTGATATGGTCTCCTGAGGGAAGAGGCTGAGGAAGTGTCTTCCTTGGAGGTCTATTAAAACCACATTGGTTATCATATATGTCTGCTGTGGCTTCAGTGTGGTCTTTCCCTAAGGTAAAAAAAAAAAAAAAAAACGTAGACTAAATGATCCCTCTGGATCCTTTCTTGCTCTCCAAAGGTCACATCTGTATCCACGCAAAGCAAAATGTGGGATCATGTGGAGTCCAGTGCCCACTCATTCATACTCCTGCAGAAACATATTGTCTGAAAGGATGATAGTCTCTTGGTTCAGGACTCTGGGGATTGTCTTCCCACAACCAGGAAAACTCTCTTGTTAAATTTGCAATATTTTGGAGACACAAATCCTGATAAAAACTGGCATGGATATAGCACTATGTTAGAAAATTGGAATTCTCTTAAAATTCTATTATGGAGGAATCAGTTAGCTTTGTACTTCCTGTGGGTATCATAAACCCAGTTCCTTTAGCAACTAGGGGGTTTATCTCATCACATAACAAGAAGCTCAACTGTAGGTGGTCCAGGGGTGATATGGCTACTCAGAATGCCATCAGGAAACCAATCCTCCTGCAAGTTCTTGTCCCATCAATGTCACCGTGTGGCTTCCATTTTCACAATGGCAACTGTAGGTGCTGCCCCTCCAGTGTGAGTTCTTACTCCATTCAGGAAAGTAAAAGTTGTTTCCTCGTCTGACTTTTAATTTGGGATAGGAACCCTCTTTCAAGACATGAGTGTGCTAATTGTCTACCCAACAATGTATGGAATATTCGTACCCCCCGCAGCTATACAATAATTCTGAAGTCTACATGTTTTGCATTACAGTCTTTGGAATAGTATGGGAAAGGCAAGTGAAATATGCTTTGAAATGGATTTTGAATAACTATTTACCAAAACACATTGTAAATCTCCATTTCAGCAAATAGTAAATTTGGAATTTGACAAAAAAAATGAGACATTATGTCAATATTTACTTTTTTGTGTCTATTTTAAAATTTAACAATTCTTTCGAGCATGAAAATAGTTTTAGGATAAGCAATAATGGCAGATAGGGTCAGAATTTGACCTGGAATAGATAAGCTTGAAAGGTCTGGGGTGTCATGTCAAGGTCTGATTCCCAGCTCCATATGTAGGGGATGCTACTGGACCTCAATTTTGTAATATTTAAGATGAAATCTCTGAGTCTGTAGCTCATCAGATAGACTTCTTGTCCAGAACAAAGAGGTCCTGGGTTCCGTTCCCTGAGCTACACAAACTAGGAGTGGTGTGGTTCACACTGTCACTTCAGAAGGCCAGAGTTTCCTTAAGGTCAGGGTCATCCTTAGCTACGAAGGCAACAGAGGCCAGCCTAAACTGGATGAGACCTTGTCTCAAAACAATAAAATAAAATGAGAAATTAATAGAAAGGATAGCCATTGCAGAGAATTAAATAAGCTGTATAATTGTCACCAACTACATGAAGTGCATAGTAAGCACTCAGGAGATAGGAGCTTTCTTCCCCCATCCCCCATCCCTACCCTTGCTTTGCACCTTTTATTCTGCAAGTATGTAAGCCTTCAGGAAACCCAGCTTACAGCTAACAGTGAGTGGCTCAGTGGTACCCAGCCTCTTGGGTGAGGGCGTGCCAAGCGCCTTTAATCTGGGGCAGCATCACTCCATCTTAGCAAACCAGACAAAAATGCCTGAGCAATTTTACTCTTCCAAGATGCATCATACACTTCAAAGTGCCATCTGCCTCTGACTTGTTACAAAACAGAGTTAACAGAGCCATTTGGTGACATTTTAAAAAGTGACTTCAATGTTTGTTACCAAGGGATCTAATTCCTTGCGTTTGAGCAATTTGTTCCGTGTTATTGGGATGTGACATACAGCCTTCAAAGAGGCACTGGGCTGTTGCAATGCACTGTCTGCATCCCAGCCCACGAAGCCAGGTTTTCAATTGGGTTTCTCTCCATTTTAATTATCTCCGTTGTCACTCGAATGGTTCCAGTCAAAGATGGATGCTGAAAGCTTATCACCTCATGTCATGACTGAGGAGTCTAAATGAGAAACAAATAAACAAACCAATAATAAATAAATAAATAAGCCCATGAGATTTACATACTCAAAAATCTACCTATCAGCTAAACTCTCATTTGTGCAAGATGGCAAAGTGAAAATATTCAAGAGCACAGTTCAAAGTCATGAGGCGTTCTTACGAACTTTGCCTCTGGTGAGCTATCATTTGACCTTACTGTCTCCTTCCTTATCCAAAACAAAGAATTAATATTGCGTGTCTCATGCATCTCTCCTGGTTGATATGAAAAGTACTGATGTAATATGCCTGCACAGAATTATTGACATAACTCCCACCTACAAAACATGACATGATTCAGTCAAACTTATGTTGGTACTTCCCATCTATTGGAGTACAGGGCATACCAGTTGTCCCTCATAATTAATAGCATGCCTGTCTCATAATCTCCTGGTTTCCCCACTCATATCTATGAGTATATGTTCACATGCACAAGTTGTATGGAGAGACTCAAGCCATTACTGAAAGGTTTTCCTGAGAAGACTGCTTGCACTGTCTAACTGAACAACTGCCTCCACCAGTCCTCAAAGCTTGCCATTAGAGGACAATAGACATACTCAGAGCCTCACTGGCATCCCCTCACTCGGCTTGTGCACCTGCATCTTCACAGGTCTCTTTTTGAAAGACTAGCTCCAACTTCTAGCCTGCCTTACCTAGAATATTCTAGAAACCAAGGAAATTTGGAAATGGTTTAAAGTTTTATGCTTTTAAGTAGCTATTGTTTAGAAATAGGCATTATCACATACTCCATTAGAAGAGGGATGTAAAAATTATCTCTAAATCATACTATCTTAAAGGCAGAAATTATTGAGCAGGTAACATCTGAATGCTTTCTGGTAGCAACTTTTGCAGCATCCTTAAAAAGAGATACCTTGCTTTCCTTATCACATTCTAGCAGCTGGAGGCTGCTTTTAACATGCCAGGCCTATGTCTCTTTGGACAGACAGGTATGTGTGTGTTGGCTAGAGATGGTCAAAGGAGCCGAGTCAGGGCTACTTCCGGATAAAAGACACTTAAACATTTGTATTAGCTGAAAACAATCAACCAATAGTAGAATTTAAAGATATCAGAGAAAGAAGGATGATGAGTGTTTCCGGTGATCTGGGAGAGGTGAAAGGTGTGTCAGGGGTTGGGGAGATGGCTCAGTGGGTAGCATGCTTGTTGTGCAAGCATCAGGACATGAGTTTGGATCCTCAGCATGACATAAAAGCTAGGAACAGTGAGTGGTATATATGTGTTACTCCAAGGCTAGTGGCACAGAGACAGGAGAATGGCTGTGGCTAGCTGGGCAGCCAGACTAGCTTAAAGGGTGAGCTCCAGGTTCAGTAAGAGACCCTACCCCTTTACTACTCCCCAAAAGTAGAGGGCAATAGAGAATAGGAGAAAATACTACATGAAAGTTTTTGGTCTCCGCATGCAAATCTATAAGTGTATATACACATGTTCATACTGACATGTACAAAAGTGAGTTAAAAATACACACACACACACACACACACAGAGAGAGAGAGAGAGAGAGAGAGAGAGAGAGAGAGAGAGAGAGAGAGAGAGAGAGATTGGTATTGAGTGTCCAGGTTCTGCCAGTTACCTGTGTCCCCTGGCCAGTAGAGAAGCAACTAAGAATAATGTATAATCACAGATGCCTGGAGCTATAGTGACAGAATGACAGAGTGTTTTTTTCCTCAGGCAGCTAGAATCACTACCATTGCTTGAGACTAAGACAGTGAGCTGACTCAGTGTGCACTGAGGGAACCCACTGGGGTGTGTCACAGAGTCTTCGAGAGAAGAGAAGATTGCAACCCCACCTCCCTTGAAGGGCTGAGATTTATAACAAGTGTTTATCTACAAAATATTTCACATAAAAATAGCCCAGGACACCACCCACATGTTTTGTCTTCTAAGGGAAACACACGAGCCTTTCTTAAACATTAGTTACAACTTCTCCAAGCTCATTTCAGTTTTGAAAATAACTTGGCTCAGATGCAGAGGCTCTTGAGGAAGCCCTCTGACCACACATACTCTTTGGTGACCTACAGGCCTCGAGAGTCCTGGACCCTTTCCAGCAAGAGGTGTGTGTAGAAAGAGAACTGAGATCTTGGGCTTTTGTACTCAGTACTCTAAAAATGGTTCCAGACATGACATGTGGGAGGGAGATAATCTAAAACAGGGTGATTTTCATGTTCGGCCTTTGAAGATTTTAATAAGCATGAGCCAAATCAGGTTGTTGGCTTCAATGTTTCAGATTTACACTGTCTTCCTTTGATTGTTTGAAATCATGGGGTTGTTTAGGGAAGTTCCCAGGCAGCTGACAGACAGAACTCAGCAGGTAGTGACCTGAATAGAGTCTCCTTCCCTTCACCACTTAACCCCTCAGCTAAGGAGCAAGGGAAGAAACCAGACCGTGGGTAGACTGAATGCAGGTTCAGCCAGTTTCTCAAGGATCCCAGGAGATTGCTCTAGTGTGAACAGTAGTTAGAACCTTGTGGTTCCTTGAATGAATTTGTGTTCTCTCCCTGCTCCTTCCCCACCTCTTCATCCTTATAAGCAAGCATGGCCTCTTTGGTTTGCCTTTCAGAAGTTTCAGTGACCCACAAGATTAGAATAGTCACAGGATTAAGTACTTAGGAAGTGCCTGACCCAGCTTGCTTGTGGTCATCTAGGGCAGAGCTGGGATCACAACCAAGATCCTTTTTTTCCTGGGCCTTAGAGTCCAGCTGAGGAGTAGATTAACAGAACAACGAGAAGCACAATGATGAGAGGGCCTTGAAGTAGACACAGAAAACGGTTCTGTTAGATGGACCTGAGAAGGCTAGTTACAGAAGGGAAATACTGGCTGACAGCATGCAGGGCTCTGAGAGCATCATCCAGGAAGTACTCTGGGCCCCAGAGTCATGGACAGCTGGGAGAAGGCATCTCGGGCTATGCGTGTGCTTGACTGGGAACAGCAAGGGCATCAGAGAGTCTGGTTGTCTGAGGCAGAGTCTTTAGGTCAGAAGGAGGTCATCTGTCATCTTGAATAACTTTGAGCTCCACTTGTGAGAAGATGGGAAGCTGTTGCAGGGTTTGAGGCAGAGGAATGTCAGGTGGATGCCAACTTGAATCTGAAAGTTGAATCTGACCGCTGTTTAGAAGCCAAGCAAAGTGGGTCCACCTTCCTCACACTCAGCAGACTTCAACAGCACACTTCTAGGTGAAAATTTCACAGGACCAAATCAAATGGTCATACATTTAAAATGTGAAGCCATGGAAATCAGACCTGTTTGAGGACTGACATACTGTGTCATAGCATGCTAATAAAATGAAATTAATGTGACCAAGGGCCATTCTATTTGCAGCATCTCATTTCACCATCAGGAAAGCTCACATACCAGAAAGTCATTTTCAAAACCAGAACTGGAAAGCAGAGTACAGAGCTGTTTGCCTTTTTCCCCTTGAACATGCTCTTCCCTCAATCAGAAAGCTTTTGCATAAAAAGCAGGGAGGGTATCCCATCTCAGGCTTGCTCAACAGTATTCTAGAGTTCCATTCAGTTTGTAGCCAAAGCAGAGACCTGGAGTCAAACGAAGCAGAAGAAGGTCATCTGTAGTCTTGAAGGATGGTGAACTCTCTCTGTGAGGGGAAGATAGCTTCTGTAGGGTTTGGAACAGAAACCTGGCTGACTAATAAAAGGTGTTCCCCTGTCTGTACCTAACTCCTGTGTATGTGGCTTTTTAAGATATGTGGAGGTCCTGACATGAAACTATCTATTAGGATATTTAGTGGTGAGGTCAAAGGTCCCAGTCAACTGTTGAGGAATCATTATTTACAGCCTTCCATTCACTGTTCTATTCAGTAAATGCATGTCTCTGAACACTCAGCTCTATTCCTGGCACTCAGGACTCAACAACAGAAAGAACAAAAATACCAGACTTTGAAGAGCTTCTTTCATGGAAAAATACAAATGATGCAAAAAATAAACGAGTCAAATATGAAGCATGATGGATAATGATGAGTACACTGGTACAATGGATAAAGGAAGAGGTGAAGAGTGGCTGGGTTTGCAATCAAATGAGGAGCAATCAAAAAGGCTTCACTGGGAAATGAAATTTGAATATATAGGTGAAATGGCAGCATATAATGCCCAATGTTCATGTAGCATATGACACAAAATAAACTAGTTACAAACATCAGGTAAACCTGTACCTGTGGATAGCCTGTGGCAGGAAGGTACCTGGGGTTCCTGAGGAACAGTGCAGACAGCATGATCAGTGGTGAAGACTGGGAGAAGAGAAAAGTGGAATAAGAGGACTCAAAAGAAGCTAGCCTCGGGCGTCCTGTGTTTCATTCTAATCTTGCACCATTAGCTCAGGGAAGCCATCAGAGACCTTAACAGACTGTTGTCTTTCAGTGGCTTCTCCAAGGACAGAAACAGGAAGACTTTGTTAGGTCAGTAACTGAAGCAGGAGAGAATACTGAAAGAGATAAAGGTGGTGGCAGCAGAGATGGTGGGAAATAAAATATTTGAGATCATGTTTAAAGAGAATGAAAAAAGATGATTAACACCAAACCTCACAAAAGAAAATCAAGGGGATTGTGAAGGGCTTAGCCTAAGCATCTAAAAGATTAGGGAGTATGAGCCACAGATGGAGGAAGATCGAGGACTCCACACCATATATGTGAGGTGTATGCTCACTGGAGAAGCACATGAAGATTACTGGCAGATGGGTAAACATTAGTGTGGCATTCAGAAGAGCGGGCTAGGCTAGAAATGAATCTTCCTAACCCCGTGAATGACTGGAGCTACAGGCACAAGAGGGGTGCAGCCCGTGAAGTGAAGAGACCCAAGGGCAGAGAAGAGAAAGAAAAAATGAGAACGTGACTAAGGAGGAGATGAGCTGCAATAGGAAAGCTAAGTGATAGCGAGGAGAGAAAGAATGATAGTCAACTCAAAGGACTGAGCACTGAACACAGAGTTAGACTCAGGCATTGACTGGTGATCTAGTCAACAGCAATGCTAATGGATGGTGAGGCAAAAAGCAGATGGAGAAGAGTTAAGAGAAAATGGAAGAACAAAACTAAATCGTGCGTAGAGGTCATTTATTCAAGGATTTTTTCTCTATACACTGGAACAACCAAATTAAATACCAAGGAAGAAATGATAATATGTGTATATATATAAAGAGAAAATATAATGCATTGCTATATATATACTTATACATTGCTTCTAAAAATATTTATGTATATATACATATATATGTTACTATAGATATTATTTACTATAAATAAATGTATTACATATATAGTACATTACTCTCTACACTGTTATATCTATACATATATGTAAATGATTCTCTCAAGAAGAGGAAATCTGTGGAAGACAAAGAAGAAAATCATGAATATATAAAGAGACTAGTTGGTAAGGAAAAGTTCAAAGGTGTGATCACGTGACTATAATGGCAGCTGAATGAAAGACAGATCATTAGAAGAAAAATCATGGAACTTTGAGACCAGGACATATGGACACATCTTCCAACTAGACACTGAAATCACAAAGAACTGTGCTATAGAGAGAATGGCAAGGGACAAAGGGTTGAATTCTAAAAGTAATGAGGGGTGGCTGGGATCAGTGGCTGACTTCCACCAGGATGGGCAGTGAGTTGTATATATGGATAACATGAGACTCAACAGTGAAGGATGGACGGTCTGACGACGGCAAGAAAGAAGGATGCTACCTACTTCATGGAATAGAGAGGTGTTGATTAAAAAGCTGTCATCTATTCTTAATTCCTTTCCACTGATGAATGTTGAAAAGTTATGCAAAGTGAACAGATTATGGATGTAATCGCACGAACAAGTTATCTTCCCAGTAAAACTGAGATGAGGGTTTGATGAATGGCCAGGGACTGAAATGTAGCAAAATGGGTCCATAAAACAAACTATGACATCAGAGATTTCTCTAAACCCTGTAGATGCTCTGCTGGAGACTCTCTTCACAGGCAGAGAAGTATCTATGACACATTAGGGGAAAAGAAAGAAATTCCACCTTACAGCGGAGAAAGATTACATCTGCATGCTAACATGGTGAGCATTCTTAGAAAGGATAGAATGAACTACTAAAATTAAAATATTACTTTCTTTATCACAGATCCATGTAAATTAGAGCTGGTCTCAATGGGAAATTAAACAAGTTGGGCAGAACCTCAGAGAAATGTCATTCTAAATCTCTCTGTGCATCTCAAAAAATAATTATATGTCCAGCATGTCAGAATATTTAAGGAGTTGATCAAAATCCCCTAGCCAATCTTCCACTGAAATTATGAAATAGGAGTTGGCAAGCACTTATGAACACATAGTCAATGCCTCTTTAGAAAATAGGGAGGAAAAATAGCTTATAACTATGACCCCATTCTTAGGGGTACATCTAGGAAATCCTTCAGTTAGCATCTTTCTACTGAAAGAAGTAGGAGTCCCAACTCAAAATTCTTCAGATCAAGACAGAAATAGGACTCTTAGTGGGTAGGGCTGTAGGGTGGGGTGGATCTGACTGAGGGCTCTGGTGAACACAGGCATTCAATATAAATGCTCCAAATACCATCTCTCCTCAACTCTTGAATCTGCTTGTCTCTGGGCTGATTCACTGCTACCCAGGTCTCTCTCAGCAGTAAGAGAGGGAGAGAACCACATACAGTTTCAGGTCTATATTCTTACAGTTCATCCACCTCACTAGGGAATACTATTGATCCTTAGGGCTGAGTAGAACCCCAAGGCTGTGCCTCAGAGAATTGTCAGGCTTGACCTCCCCCAAATTCACCAGTGTGAACCAAGAATGGAGTAACCCGGACCTGCTGGATATGAGACTCTAATGGAACTTAGATTCTATGAAAAGGAGAAAGGAAAGTCCCTAGGGACAATAGGGTAGGCTCTCCCAGAAGGATGTGACAGGAATGTCAGTGCCTTTCACCTAGAAGCAACAGCCTGAGCCACATGGACCAAAACATACAAGACAATTTCATGAAGCCACCCATCCTGACTGTCTGTTCTTCCTCTCTGAAGAGGTATAATAACTTTTTATAATGTCTCACATCCTCAAGTGTTATTTAAAATCAAATGAGGTAACATATGTAAATATGCCTAGTGAAAAACAATGGTGGTACACATGCATGTGTGTGCACACAGCCTTTGTGAATGAGGTGGGATGCTAGTTTGGGCTAAAAGGGGAAATTGGAAAAAAAAAATGAGACAAAAGGGGATAGGTGCTCAGAAGAAGGTAATTGATACCAGCTGTAAAGAGGAGTTTGTTCTGTTTTGCTAACATGACCAGTGCTTGTGACCTAGGTATCTTTGGCCCTAAGACGTCCTTTGGAAATGTTCAGGATCAAACTACCATCCAGCTTACTTCCTTACTTTGTGATGTGAAGAAAGGCTGTTCTTCTTTCCTTGCCTGTCTCTTCAACTTTAAAAGATAGCAAACAGGCTCACTCTACGTGGTAGGCTGTGGTAAGTTGAGGACCTGAGAGCACTGCCTCCAAGACAGGTAATTCACTCCTGCAGGGCATGTGTATTGAGAGCCTACTATGTGCTGCGACTTGCATAGACATGGAAACAGCACAGAGTAAGACCAAAACTCTGCTACATAACCTTTCCCTCTGCTGAAATGAGCGTCAGCTGCACCAGTGGAAAACCAGACTGGGATAATCGGACAGGTGGGGCCAAGACTGGAGGGCTTGTTTTGTACTGAATGCCAGGGAAGGGATGTTGGTATATCCATGGGGCTCTGAGGGGGGTGAGAAGGCTTGCCTGAGATACTACACTCCATAAGCTTTACAGGCAGAGAAAGCCTCATGGTAAGACCCCATGGCAGGAATGTTGCAGAAAGCAAGTAAATTCAGAGATTTCCTCCAGCTGATGCAGCTGAGTCTAAAACTAAGCCAAGGCTTCAGGATACGGCTTCAAAGAAATAAGAACTAAGCTGACACATTACAGACAACCAAACCAGGCACTGTGGCACACACCTGTGGCAGCACCACATACTCTGCAGAATGAATCAGGAGAGTCGGAAGCTCAAGCTTAGCTTAAGCAACCTAGCAATTCCTTGCTCAAAGTGAATTAATATTTTTTTTTTAAATTAAAGACAACCTAACAATCCATTGGTTGAAAATATCTGGGAAAACGATTCCACTTTTACTAAAGAATCAGGGCAGAGATGACCAGCTAGCATGTGTTTCTTAGTGCAGAAGCATGCTACAGAGAGAAGGTATGTGAGGATGCCATCTTAAAAATAAATGCGTGTGCAGAGCGGAAATAGTGTGGAAGAATGTGCACATGAGGAAGCTAATGAATGTCAAAGAACGACATCTGCAAAGGGACATCTGACTTTCATGAGAAATAAATTCTATTACTTTCAAAAGCATAAAATGCACACTATACCCAAGTTAAACTAGACTATTCACATTTGGGGATCATGGTAGACACAATGAGAATCTCAGAGGATCATGAACCATAATTCTGGCTCTGGAACCTTCTAACCAAAGACATCAGCCCTAGGTGTGTTAGGTAACACATCCCTTTCCCATAAGATTCTAGACATTAATAGTTACTTGAATCCCCTACCCTCACCCCTGTGTTTTACAGAAGGACTGGAACATAGCTATGTCCAAACACATCCAGGAGATTTAGTGTGTTGAGTGACCACTCCCACAGCTCTAGTGCTGATGTAATACTTTAGGTACTCTATTCCCTGGAATAGGGGACAAACACATGGTGCCGGCACTGAAACACACGCTGTTTTGATGAAGGGACTGGACAAGAAGAGCAGAACGATATGGCAGAGCTTTTATTGTGGAACACAGAGCCAAGCCAGAGAAATGGTTGGGTGACTGGAATAATTGCAGTAGGCTCAGAGAATGAGAACTACCCTGAGTTGACTCTGGCCTTGGAATAATTGGAAACAAGAGGAGTATTAGCTTACTCTGCCCAAGTTCAGCAGGAAAGACAGCTGAAGGTGAACTAAGAGTTGATTGATTTGCACAGAAAGGAAATGTCCCTGGGTAAGCCTTTTGTTATCTCTTACGCATGTCTATCCCTGGGTGGGTGTCTTCTCCAGTCAGATGAGCAATATAGAAAATGGGGAAATGCAAATGACCCCAGGTGACCCTACAGTATTCATTCCAGCTCTGTGGCCCTGTTTCTTGGATTGGTTCCATCCTGGATCTGGAGCTTGGCTTCCCCTTACCTAGAATGGGGATAATAACAACAATGCATGTAAAGCCGTTGACATCAGAGGCTAGCTCTGTGAAGACTCACTGTCAGCTGCAGCTGCAGCTACATCTCAGAAGCATTTCTGGTCTCCTTCTCTTTGTTAGTTTAGTTGAGCTGACCACGTCTCACCTTGTATAACTTTAAATCAAACTGCCCCACAGAATGCCTGGTATACTGTTATGGATGCCTGAGAGAACTGAGGTGTCACTCTCAGAATTCACAAGGTGCTTTCAGGTAGTGTATACTGACTGAGGCTCAAGATCAGGGCTCACCCCAGAACCTTCCCCTCCTGGTAGCTCATTTGTTCATGCATGATCCTCATAGGATTGAAATTGTTACTGTTCATGTCATATTTTTATGGGTGATAAAGTTTGTGTGATTTTATAAAGCCACGCCATTAGTGAATGACAGGACAAATACTCAAACCACTTTATATGGTCCTGAAAGGGACATCACAGTGACTCTAACATGCAGGCTGTATTTGAGAAAAAACCGAGACCAACATTAAGACAGTGTCCACTGTGACTCAGCCCGACAGTCTCTCAGAGATAAGAAGTGCCTTTGATTAATTCACATTTCATTTAAAGATTTTTTAAAACTTGACTGAGAAAAAGAGAAACATTTATAGACTATAAATTACAATGGGGGAGGTGACAGAAGCAGTCCCCATGACTCTTTGGGAGATATAGATGATCATTGTAATCTATCATAAAGCAGTCACATTTGCTCAGGGTGGTAAATAACACTGTCAACAGCATTCAGCTCAGTGCTTGACAAGATTATTTGCAGTCAAGGAAGCAGCGAAAAAGCAGAAGGGACTGGTTTCCTTTCTGGTGAAGACAGGAAATCTGAAGCTCTCTGCAACCTGAAACCCTGACTTTGGGTCTTCTCCACGTCCCTCCAACATTTGCAGAAACCACTGGAGTGGAATCCATCCTAGATACATGACAAACTGTCTCCTCTGAGTCACATGGAGCCAGCTCTCATGGCTACCTCCATTCTCTGGCTTCCTTGTGTTTGTTACAGAGACCATTAGCTTTTCCCGCCTTGCTTAACAGCAGAAAGCAACACATCCCAAATTCAGCAGCTTCTGTGAGAATACATTTGTGTGTTGATATTATCTTCTCATGGAGGACCTGCTAGGTCCTGTGTTCGTCACTGGCAACCAGGGACTGACTGCCTTTACCATCCTCTAGTGTCACCGGTGTGTCAAGATGCTTCAAGAGATCACTGATGGAGAAGCAGAGTCCATGGGTGATTTGGGCTATTCCTGTTCACATTCCCCTACCTGAGCAACAACTTAAGCCAGTCCAGACCTGGCCTTCAGGGAGAGGGAGGGTGAACTTTCTGTGTACATCCAAAGATGAGAGAATTGGATTGATAAAGGGCATGCAGCCTGGATGCAAAACACTGACTGTAGAAAATCCGTTAAAATCCATTCCCAAGTTGCAGACCAGTGATGGTAAAGGAAGTGGCTGATGACTAAGAAGGAAGCAGGAAATTATGTGGGCTTACACTTTTTATGAAGCATCTCTGATTGGGTTACTTGGAATAGGAAGTGATAAAGAGAATGGGGAGGTGGGACCCTGGCTACCATGGTGATGCAGCTATACCTCTAAGAGATGCCCTGTGGGTCACACTGACTTCTGAATGCCAGAGCCTGACATTTTAGCCACACAGGTTAGGTAGAAAGGGCAGAGGAAGAACACCAACTGGACAGGATCCTGGTTAGCCATGCCTTCAACAACACACACACATGCACAACTGCTTCTAATAAAGCAGGTAGATTCTTCTGTTCATGTGTGAGCATTGCCACATAAAGAGATATGGCCAAGATGTTGCAAGAAATAAATACAGAAGGCAACATGATTAACAATAATAGATAGATAGATAGATAGATAGATAGATAGATAGATAGATAGATAGAATAATAAATGGTTTCTCTTCAGTGACTGGCTACCATGAGGAAGGGGCTTAGTTTTCATCAGTCTTTAATGAGTTACCAACATAGGTTCCCAGAAAAAAATACATTTATAAAAGAAACTGAAATAGTCAAAAAAAAAAGATAAAGACCAACTGAAAAGCAGACGGGAGAGGCTCAGGAAATTAGCGGATGATGAAAGAAAAAATAATTAGAGAAATGCTCCTCAACTCACATAACAGTTAGTAGACACATGCCACCCAAGTAGAGGGCATGCTGAGGAAATCACACAGTGAAGCGGGAGGGAACAAGGAGCTGAAGACAGTGGGCAGTGCAGACTGAAGACAATGGGGCTGAGAAGCCCAGATTAGTATTCTGAACAGAAAGGAAGAAGAATAAGAGAGGGAAAAAAAATCTTAATATCAAAAGTTTCTCAAGCTAAGAGAAACAGGGTTTCCAGTATTTCAAGTACACACTCTGTCCCAGTAAAAATAAGCCAACCTGATGATGTCAAGATCAAATGTGGAGAATGTGCCTGTGTTGCTAGAGGCTTACCTAGCATGCGCAGGGCACACTTCATCTCTAACACCTCATCGAACTGGGGTTGGTGGCTTATACCTGTGATCCCACTGTTCAGGAAGTGTAAGCAGGAGACTCAGAAGTTCAAAGTCTTCCTTAGGCTACACAGATAGCTTGAGGCCAGCAGGAACTGTATGAGGCTCAGTCCTTAAAAATAATAATCTATTCTAGGAGATTCTGGTATCCAAAAATGTTTAAGCAACGCGAGCCACAGAGGCACTAACCTCACCATCCCCTCCACAACCCTCAACACTAAAACACAGCAAACAGCATCCACCAAGTCCTAAAAGGCCTGGAAACATAACCAGCCACAACATTAGCCAACTGATACTGTTAAAAGAAGCATGCCAGCATTCTTAAACACACAAGAATCCAAGGGCTACATTAACAATGCCCTTTTGAAGGAATGTGATAATGAAATCCAACATAACAAAACATGAATCAAAATTAAACACTCAGCAACTGAGAAGCCACTATAAAAAGGCAAGTGTGACTGCTGGATCCTTCTAGACGTGGAGTCAAGACTAAACAATGATGGGAACTCGTCCATAGAACAAAAGAGAATGTTAGAATTCTAGGAAATGCAAAAATAATAATATGATTATCACAAAACGGAAGCTGCAATAAGGATAGAAAATGTGCATGATCTCCTTTCGTAGAGGGAAACAAGTGTAGCTAAAGATAAAATATATGATGCTTTAAAAAGAAATTTGGGGGCTGGAGAGATGGCTTGATATAGTAACACTTGTTGCTCTTCCAAAAGATTCAGGAGCCATTTTCCAGCACCCACACAGCTGTTCACAACTGTCTCTACTTCCAGTTCCAGGGATCCGATCTCCCTTCTGATCTCCTTGGGTACCAGGCACGTACACAGTGCACAAACGTACAGCTAGCAAACATTCCAACACAAAAATACAACGTAAGAAAAATGAAATTCTGCTTTAATCTGAGAACAGCCTTTTAGAAACCAATAAATCTTTTATATTAACCTGAAATTTAGCAATTTCTTATGTTTGATTCTTACTTTTTTTATTCTTCTGGTAAACCCAGTAGACTTCATGGAAATCCTTTTATAAAAGTACTATGTGCACAGTATGAACCAACTTATAAACTCATCTCCGCTAAAACTTGCCTAAAGAGAACCTATAACAACACTCACAAAGGCTGGCAAAAGGATTTCCAAGGGTTTTTGTTGTTGTTGTTGTTGTTCCCGTGTGTTTCCATTTCTATGTTCTTTCCTGAAACTATGAAATTTTTATAAGCAGTTGCATTTCTACAAATGCAATCAACACACTCTCATTGATGTAAACATGCTACTACATATAAGACCCAGCTCTGAGATTCATCACTGCCTGAGCTCACCCTTTCATAAAATCCCAGGCAGGGCCAGCATCCTGCATTTCCAAGAGAAATGTATCTGTCCCCTCCCAGTCCTTCCTACTATGATAAATAAGATATTCAGCTCTCTGTTTCTCATTCCAATCCTCAAATGTTGTTCTCAGTATATCTTCATCCTCTTACAAGTCCAGGGATGCTTTATTAGTGCTCCATTGCTGCTGTAACATGATCACAGCAAAATCAAGCAAAGTCAAACTCAAGGTTTGGGCAATGCTGGTTCCCTTTTAGACTCTTAGAGAGACTCACTGTTAGATTTCAGAGTGCAGAGTAGAACAAAAAGCAGGAAAGAGACCAGGGTCTGACTTCAAATGATTATTAGTTTATTATACGTTTATTGTGCCACCAGTGAGGGGCCGCACAGTGAGTGGCAGTCTATTTCCTGTAGGAATAGAGGGGTCTTCAAGGAGTAAAAGGAGTGTTTGGCCTTTATACAGGGGCTTGGGAATGAGAAAGTTGATATTTTCAGTTTCTGGTGGCTGCCGAGAGTAATGGAATTCTTAGATTGTGGCTTCTTTCCTGTCTTTTCCCTTGTTCTGAAGACATATTTGGATCTAGGGTGTGTACTAATACATGGTTTTATTATCACAATGTCCACATAAGCCCTTCTTCCAAATAAGGTCAAGTTCATGAGTTTAGGGGTAAAAGTTTCCCTTGGAAGACCCAATATAGGAGTTCCAAGATGGTATAAACACAAACTGTGAGCTGCTCCCTTGAAGAAGTTCATGGAAGCAAAGAATTATCTACTAGCTGAAGGTTTCGTATAACATCTGTGCCCGAGGATCTCAGGAGAGCACAGATCGGCATGGAACCAGGCATGCTTTCAACTGGTTTGGATGTAAAATGTCCTCCACAGGCTCATGTGTTTGAACCCTTGGGCTCCAGTATGTGGTTCTGTTTTGGGAGACTGTGGAAGTTGTTGCATGTGCAGACCCTGAGTTGTATGAACTGGGCATGAGAGTTACAGACAGCTCCAAATCCAACCTAAGCTGCCTGCTTCCTGCTCACCGAAATGTGGGTGTTGCATTAGCCCACTGCCTTGCACTCTGCCTTGCTTTTTCCATATTGTGAGGATTAGATTCTTCCAAACTATGAACCAAATCAAATATTCTCATCCCTTATATAGCTTCTATCATCAATATGATCACAGTGATTAAAAACTAAATAACTAATCCACTGGGTGCTAAATTCTTAATTAGATATAGTGAGGAGGTCACTTAACTTATTTGAGTCTTGATGCTCAGCTGGAAAATATTTTCTAGGGTGTAAAACATGATGTAGATTAAAGGTGGGGTTTCAGAAAGTTTCTGCAGTACAGCAGACATTATCATGCTAGTACAGATGATACCTCAGAGAGGTTATGCCAGAAAGATTAGGATTACTGAGCTCAGAGTGGGAAAGCAGAAGAGAAAATCTAAAGGTTTTTTTCGAGGGTCCATGACCAGGATCACTTAAATCACATGTTCTTTGATTTTTTTTTTTTTTTTATGTGCTTGGGACTCTAAGGTGGGAGGTTGCAGGGGGCTGACTATAATGGTGCTATTTCATTCTTAATGGGAATCAAGATCATGGGAAACCAAACTAAGAGGGAAAAAAAAGTCCCAATTATCTGCACCAAAGCATGGCTCTGGCCATATCTCTGGCAAAGGATGTCCTAGAAACCATTCTTACATTAGCTGCCATTTTAACGGCATGTCCCCAAAGCATCTGAGATCAAGAGCCCTAATTCCACAACATACAGTGCCTTAATTTGAGGTCATCGGCTATGTCAATTTTAATACATATTGAGGTATTCAGAACTCCAATGATTCACATGCTTCACTGTGGAATTAGTAAAGGAAATTGTTGTGAGTAGCATTTAGGAATGCTAACCTGAGTAGCAGAGGCTGACACTATTTGGCATTGTCATTTTTTCATGACACAGGATGAGTGGCCACCACATGGGTTCAGATACTCATTAAGGCCAGAGACCCAGGTTGCTTCTCTCTTCCCATTGTCTGTCCTTCAAATGTCATGTCTCATGCTCATGCTTATCAGATGTATAGCAGGGTAGCTTTGCTCTTCAGACAGCATATCTGTGTCAGAGGCAGGCAGAGGAGGAGGCAGGGGTCTTTTCATCAGGAAAACAAAGGCCCCCCAGAACTCCCTATGAGGTGTCTGATCCTACCCTTCAGGCTGGACTTTGGTCTGGGAGATATCATCCAATCTCCTAGAAAGGATTCTGCAAAGAATACAGACAGACATGTTATGGCTCAGCAAACTCAGAATTCAGGCAGCAAAGATAAATAGAAGTGAATGTCAACTTAATAACAGAATAAAGAGAGATCTGGACCAGCCGGGTGTGGTGGCACATCCTTTAATCCCAGCTCTGGGGAGGCAGAGGCAGGTAGACCTCTCTGAGTTCAAAGCCATCCTGGTCTACAAATCTGCTAACAGGTGTCTACTGAAGACTTGCTCTTCACCTGTTAAGGGTAGAAGAGAAAAACTGAGCAGAGTACACTCTTAAAACTAGAACCCAGGACATGGGCCTCTCTTGCTTCACTCAAGATGATCCCATCAAACACCTAATAAAAACTGAACTTCCCCCAGGGCCTTGAAGACAGGTTCAACTTGGTCCCCATCCAGTCCACTGTTTTCTGACACCCTCTCCCTGGCTCTCTCCTCTGGTTTTCTCTTCTTGTTGTGATCTTTTCTGCCCTCTAACCTTCAGTTGCAAGTTTCTGCAGAGACTTCACACCCAGATGTTCATGGACGGCACCTTTGCCAGATGTAGAGGCCACCTCACAGATTCCCATTTCAAAGAAACCTGCTTCTAATCCCACCCCACCATATACACACTAACTGTTCACCTCTTCCCACCCTGTGCCACCAAAGCAGCTGTCTAGTCTCTGCAGAACTTCAGATGTTTGAAAATTATCAGCATGCTGGCTCTCTTATCTGTATCTGTTATCACGCTGGAAGGCTATTTTCTGAAGGCGATGCTTTCATTTGTTGTATTTTCCACTGTTTTCCCAGCACCTGGATCCCTGCTTTCATATGCCAGATGCTCAGTTAAATGAGGGAGAGGGGGAGGAAGGGAAAAGAGCAGAGCTAAGAGCCCAGATGCAAATTAGCAGACCAGACCAGCAACAGCCATACAAATGTTCGGTTAACAGTGAGAATACAAACATACAGCCATACAGCTTGCCCTCCACAGTTCTGGACATCATAAAGAAGGAAATGAAAACAAAACAAAACAAAACCTATGGTTGAGTTGCTCGCTGCCCTCAAAGGGGCCTGCCTTCAGTCCATCTAGAAAAGACAAATTAAGGAGAAAGGAATGTTAGAGGAGTTAGAGGAAGTTAGAGGATGGGGTTGAGCATGAGAGCTGAGAGCTGCCACTGCCAACTTCCAGCTTCCTAATGGAAAAATGGTGCATTTCTCTAGCGGGATGCTCATGGCAATGGTATTGGTAAAAAGTCAAAAATTAAAGACAACCGAACATCCCAAAACAGGAATTAGTGAAAACAATTCCATCATGTTTTCATGTCCATTTGATGTGATTTTAAAATTATGTTGCAAATTATGTCTTATTGCATGATAATGGACCAGATTAATAAAGAACAGAACAAAGAAAAGCAATACATGCAGGAGATAATATACATCGTTCTAGATGCAGATCCCCAAATAATAACGAGGGCATTGAGGGGTGGTGTTGTGACATCTGGCTTCTGTTATTTTCCTCTTGTTATCTATATAATTATTCTCTGATTAATGCTTTAATTTGGGCAAGATTTCTCCAAATTTAAGCAACTAAATTGGGGTCATCGAGTTAAAGTCTATCCTTCCATTGTGATCAAAATCCTACACATCAGAGTCAAAGAAACTTGTAACAAGAGCTATGCTTCTACATATTTGTCCAGGAATACACAAATGTTTGAGAGGCTCAGCGGGATATGGGTTATTAATCCTCTAAGGGTATCATCAATAGTACAACCACCAAGAGGCCTCAACAGCCTCTAATATGAAGAACAAAGACACAGTGTAGATCTAGGAAACTAACCACAGTCAGAATGCCTCTTGGAGCAATATTCAGTACCAAACTCCCGTATCAGCAGAAGTTGCTCCAAATTACATACAGTTTTCCTCTTTTAGAGTAGATAGCACAGTCTGCTTGATTCCTAAGACCTTGCTCATTCCCTGCACTATAGTTCTACTCTGCAGCATCAGCCTCAGGACTGTGTCTGTGAGAGACCCTTGGTCAGCAGCTCATCCCTGTGCCAGGCGTTTACCCTGGCTGCTGTTCTCCACCCATTGCTTTGACCACAAGTCTGAATCAGAGATGAAATCAAATGAGACACTAAGCATGCTATGGTAGCCTTGATTAGATCCTGCAAAAGACAAAGAGCAACAGCAGAGACATGTGAACTCTGAAGAATCTGGAGATGAATTACTATTAAAATATACATAAAACACACATAAGCAGAGGTAAACAGATACAGATATTAAAAAGAGAGAGAGAGATCTTGTAGATCTATCTATCTATTGAGTTAGAAGCCTATGTTCAGTCAGCAGCATACCTTGACCTCACCCTAAAGCAGATTTTAGGCTCCCCAGGGGAGCCTTTTGGATACCACTGAGCCGGACCCTACAGTTTCCTTCATAGTTCCCAAAGAGAAGGGGCAATGTTATGGATCGAATGTTTGTGTTTCTACCATACTTTTATGTTTAAGCACCAACATTCATGAAGATTGAAAGACATTAGAGTTAGAGGGGGTCCTGAGGGTGGGGTTCTAGTGACAGAACTAGTGACTTCATAAGACACACTGGAGAATATTTGCGCACTGCTGGCTCTCTTCTCCCTCCCTCACCTCCTCCTCCCTCTTCCTCCCCCACCCCAACCTCACCTATCTGAATGCCAAACAGTGATCCCCTGACAGCACTTTGATCTTGGACCCCTAGATTGTGACTATGACAACCAAACTCAGCAGCCTAAGTCCACTGAGAAGTCATCTCTCTCCAGCACTCTTCTGAGACAGACTCTTCAGACTGACTCTCAGTGTCACTCCAGTTAACATGTACCACTCTAAAGCTATTAAATTTGGCAAAAATCCAAGGAAAATTTTTCTCCTTTTACCAAACATATATATCCCTTAGTGGCTGTATACACCTAAAGTAGTGCTCTAGGAAATGGCATGACTGTTTTAGTCATGGGGACATCTGGCACAGAGGTTCTCAGTGCCAGGCTCTGAGTCTAAATTATTTGGGAAACTTATTTTAAAAAATAAAAATAAAACTTTCCCTTGCTGGGAAGACTTAAGAGAGTCCAAGTCTTTTGAACTCTTGTGCGTGGGTTCCTGGTATCTACCCATATCTATTTAGTGATCCCATTTACACTAGTATTTTTTCAGTAAGTTACTTGGAAAACAAGAGATGAAGCATATTGACTGTCTATGCTATTACGGCATAGATCTTTTTTAACAAAAATCATTGTGTATGTACATGGCCACAATAGGGAGCTATGACTCTGGCAAGACCTCTAGTCCTCTCAATAACAGAGCACTGTCCAAATTCCACACGGATTTAGAGTGCTCTTCTCAGCCAGAACTCCTACATGAGACAGTGAGTGCAGAACCTGACAGCATGCCTCTTGAGTCAGCCCATGCATGACCTTGTGGGTGTTTTGTTCATTTTCATAAACATCATGTGTGAGATCTATGAAATAAGATACACCATGCTCATCTCTTTTCTCATCCCCATGACAAAGTACCTGACAGAAGTAACTTAAACAGAACAAAGGCTTATCTGACCTCAGTTCTAAAGGATATAGCCCATCACCATGAGGATGGAGGAGTGATTCTGTCCACAGAAGCAGCAAAATGCTGAGATTATTGCAAATCACATCATGGCAGCCAATCAGGAAGCAGAAAGCAAAGCAGGAAGCATCCAAGAATACTTCTGATAAAGTCTGTGTTACTGTCTAAAACCTTGTGAGTACAGTCTCCCCATTCATCTATGGACATTCTGGTGTCCCAAGCTCTCAGGAAGCTGACCCATCAAGCACTGCTTAGAGCATACAAGGGCTTCTCTAGACTGCATCATCAAATCTTCCACATTTCCCCCACAAAGTAGTTCCAAAGACTTAAATACTGCTTGGTCATCTTTATCACACTGAGGATTTGCTCCTGGAGCACAGCTTCTATATTAGCTCCTTTTGTCACCACAGAAGCTAGTTATGTCACAGGAGCCAACCAGGGTGTGGACAGTGAAACAGAAAGAAGCCAGAGCCGACATACCTCTCAGGAAAGTGACGGAGGCCTAGACTCTCTTACAAAGTCGTACCTCCCAAATTTTCCACAACCTTCAAAATTGGCTCCACCAGCTGCGGAGCAAACGATCAAAACTTAACCCTGTAGAGAACATTCCAGATTGAAACCATAATACCTAGAAACAGTGTATGAAGGCCAATAGGGATGGTGTAAGTAAGCACTGCACACAGCACAGCACATAGTAAGTGCTCAGTAAATCATTGATAGGACTTTTCCCTCTACTGGAAAAGAGGTTGTGAATATGATCAGAAGAGGACTTTGGGGGATGCTAAAATCTCTTCTGCCTTATATAACCAAATCAGTCTACTGAAAGGCAGAAAGCTTACACACCAGAAGAGTTTCCACATGCCACACTAGAGTACTGATGGCAGGATTCCTCCCCTGGCCTTCCTGTCATCATAGTGTGTCAAGTAAATTAGAGCCCCCGGGCATTTTAATTTAGAGTTACAAGTGTGCATATTCATAATTTTCCTGGATACTTTTCACACAATTTTGAAGTTTTGACTTGCTGCTTTATGTTTTCATTTAGTTAATTTTCCCTTACAGATGCAAATCATTAGATTGTTAAATATTTGGAAAACAAAGAAAAGGAAAAACATGATTCGTGACTCTGCCACCGTAGCAGAGTGAATGTCAGTATTTGCTATATTTTCTGTTTATATGTGAGCTACAGGAATCAACATTACAATGCAAACAATCTTGCTTCCCACTATTCCTCTTCACTTTGCATTGCAAGTATTTTCCTTATTACGGCAAAGTCATTTTAACCAACACTTTTGACTAGTTGCATAATACTCTAGTGATCAGCAACCATCAACCAATGATCTAATAGTTCTCCATTCCAATGCTTTTCTGTTATTCTTCAATAATCCTGTAAGCAATATTTATGTGTATAAGTAATTATGAATTAATCCCTTAATCTAAATTTGCATTTGATTTAAAAATTACATTAGGGAACAGCAAATATTTCCGATGCCTGTGCTTCCCCTTTCAGAACTACCAACCAAGTCATTCACACAAAGCTGCTATAAGGCACTCTAAAATTCGCCAGAGACACACTGAACAGCAAGGGTTCAAAGGTCAGCATTTTATCTGGCTGCTAAAACTTCTCTATCTATGGTTAATTATAACCAACACACAAAGTGAGGCTTGGGGAACCATCTCTTCCTGTCATACAAATTACATTTCTCAACCCATGTATAAACACGAAGGACTACACACTGTCATTGAATCCCACTGAAAGAAACTCTCCACAATGTGAATTGAATATGTATACACCTAAAGTTCTCCCCTGATGCCATTTGATGGCTAGTTGGCAATTTCTACCCATGCTTTAGTAGCAATTGTTTATCTTCCATTAACCTAGGGAAATGGTAAATTCATTTCCATAAGAACTCCCATACTTTGATGACTATTGGCCCTTGGTGAGTACATTGCCCTAGGGGTACAGTTTAGTTGTAGAATGTTTACCTAAAACCCTTCAGACCTGAGTTTGATCTCTTGCACCACACATGGACACACATACACAAAACAAAATTCTTAGTGAGTCCTAGAGGATATATTCTTGCTG
Organism: Mastomys natalensis; assembly: GCA_021653895.1. Classification (NCBI taxonomy): domain Eukaryota; kingdom Metazoa; phylum Chordata; class Mammalia; order Rodentia; family Muridae; genus Mastomys; species Mastomys natalensis. The sequence goes on from JAJTUV010000033.1 coordinate 1,069,135, forward strand.
TTCCATAAACCTCAAGCAAGGTCTCCTGGTAGCTAGGTTTTACCTGGCGTATCAGTTTTTATCATTGTGATACCAAATTTAACTAGGTGTGGTGACTCACACATGTAATTTCAGTACTGGGGAGACTAGGGCAGGATGCTTATAGCAAGTTCACCGCCAACCTGAGTCCATAATGAGCTCTAGCCCAGCCTAGTCCCTACCTATCCCAACAAAACTACAAATTTAGTAGCTTAAAGCAGTACAGTCATTGTGCAATGCTTGATGGGTTGTCAGGACTGTGTTTCTGTTGGAAGAAGAAGGTAATGTCTTACCTATTCAGTCTGCCAGGGGCTGCCTGCACTCTTCAGTGCATGGCTCCTCCCTCATCTTCAAAATTGACAGTGCAACATCTTTCCTCTCTTCTCCTCCCTGCATCTATCCTCACATCACATTCTCTTATCTACTCCCTCCTAGCAGGACCCCTGTGTCTACATCACTTGGCCAACTCAGACAGTCCATGTGAGGACCCTTTTGCCATAAGACCATATTTACAAGGACTGTGTTTTAGGAAGAAGACAGCTTTGTGTGGGCAGATTTGAGGGGTCATTATTTGGCCTTTCAGAGCTGGGGAACAAGTAGAGCTAAAAGAACAATCTGCAATTATAAGAGTGTCCCTGAAGGACCACTCTCCTGGAGAGTCTGTTCGCAACAGAAACAGCAATGCAACAATTATAATTCTCATCCTCTCACCTAGTCAGAAGCAGGGGACAGAGAACACATTTAAAGGACATGAGTTAATCCCCTTAGAATTCAAACCCTTGATGGTTCCATATGCATAATTCACCTTATCTCATTATTTATTGTCATGACAACCCAAACAAGGTTGCGACAGCCTTGTCCCCAAAACAGAGATGAGAAAGTTTACGTTCCTATTCATTTAGTAACTCTCTGAGGTTGCATCAGGCCTATGATGAGGACCTACACAGCTTTAACTCCAAAGTGCAGGCATTGTCCACACTGCCAGGAAAACAGAAACCAAATCTGATCAAAATTAACACTTCTTGAAGACATCAAGGAACCAGGTCAGGTGATATAAGCCTATAGTCCAGGTGGAGACAGCAGGCTCATGGGAATTACACAAAACCAAGGGAGCAGAGATCTACATTGTTGGAACTACAGCAAGTATCAGCCTGTCAGTCATCTCCAGACTACCTGTCTGGTCTGTCATGTCCCTCCCCACAAAGGAAAAGATCTCATCTATTGCTCTGCCAGCTATGAGTATAGGAGAGGCACAGAATAAGGACTAAGTAAATGTTTATGTAAGAAATCAGAAACACTCCTTTGTCCCAGAAATAGCCAATGCAAACAGACATAACCATTGCATCATGGGGAGAACGGATGCTAAAAATGAATAAATGCTTGGGGAAAAATAAAAAAAACCTCCTCCACAGCCAAAACAAACACCATCATGGCCAAGCACATGCATAAAATTTGGAAAATCCCTCCAGACATAATCCAGAGCCTGCATTCACTTTTTAAAAACTGGTTTCCAACCTGTGTGTTGAGCTCTTTGTTGTTCCATTACTCTCTGATGAACACACAAAGGGTCTTGAGAGATTATTTATTTTAAATGGTGGAACAACAAAACACTGCTTCATTTTAGCAGAATTCAAAAGATGCACCTAGTTGCAAGCTCTGTGGTTAGATATAAGGACACAAGAGGATTGTGTCCTTCTCAGTGTGACAAGCTGCAAAGCCATAGCCCTAATGCGATGCCCTCCCACTTAGCCCCTGCAAAGTGGGTGTCTCAGCTTCCTTTTCTGTTATAAAATGCTTTGAGAAAAGCAACTCAAGGGATAAAGGACCTATTCCAGCTTACAGTTTAAAGGCAGGAAAATCAAGACAGCAGGAACTTCAAAAAGCTGGCCGCTGGTCACGTTGCATCATAGTTAGCAGAGTGCATGAATGATCCCCTTCTCCGTGTATAGAGGCTAGAAAATGATGCTGCAGGGACAGTCTTTCCTCCTTCATTTACACAATTAAGACACTCCCCCATAGTCATCATAGTCACGTCCAGAGACTCATTTCCCAGGTAATTCAAGACCTTAACAAATTGACAGTTGAGACTGACTTTCACAGTCCATTTGTCTATATTTTAGACCCATCCTTTCAAATACACATTTAACCAGCTGAAATAACATAGAGTCTGAAAGACACCATATTTTTATGTGCAGGTAATCCTGTAAGTATGAGCATTCCCTTGCTGTTCAGTTCTAACTATTAGCCAACAATGATGACCATCATTGCCTCTGCATTTTGTACTTGGACCTCAGCTCCCTCACAATACCAATTTACTTCCATTCTGTTGGTCTTTCTCCTAGAGCGCTAGGAGACTTTCAAGGTAGACAAGTACTCTACTTCTCAGTCTCTAAGTTTAGCTATTGGCACCTGTATGTTGAATGAGTGGGTGAATCCTTTAGAAAGAAAATCACAGTCAAAAAGAATTTCACCAAACAGAGAAGAGAGCCACAGCACATTTCCAGAATCATAACAAAACAACAAGTAATATTGTGTTGCATTTCTTTCCTTTCTATGTTTTGTCTTCCATATACAAAGTTATTTTGTTTTTAAGTTTTTTTTCCCATATAAAATCACATGTGTTCTTGGTGTGTGTGCGTGCGTGTGCATGTGCGTGTGCGTGTGCGTGTGTGTGTGTGGTTTGGCCTGGACATTATAATATAAGCTTTGGCCCATGACATCTTGTACTCACGAAGTTTGATTAAAGCCAAAGAACGTCCTAGCATGCCTTCAGTGAGTGTAGTTATTATAACTCCAGCTCTGGAGTGATTAGGAGAAAATTGTGCCCACATCCCAGCTGTTATAAATCATCCTGAAGTTACCCCAACTCGACTAGAAAATCCTTTCGTTTTGCCTCCTTTAGATTTTTATGACCTGTGCCCTAAATTTAGAATCCCTGTTTCCTCACTGTGCTAAGCCGTGAGACTTGTAGCCACCACTAAATTGCTCTACCAAGACATTTTTAACAAAACACAGTGTCATTCACTTTGTCTACTGTTCTGGTTGGGTTTTTTTCTACTAACATAAATATTTTTATGAACTCGCAAAATATTTTAGACATAGCCATCATGGAATTCCAGCTGATGATTAAAAAACAAACTGGGCTTGGGATAAAATTCAACATGCTTTCCATACTCCAGATTCGTTCCTAGTTGACAAAGAGCAGGGGCCAAGGCCTTGAAACCAAACATCATAAAACATGAACAAGAGAAGCCTTACGTTACTCTGGCCACTAAGATGAGTTGACGTGCTGAAAGCATTGTTTCACACTTGCTCAACTGAACAAATACATCTTTTCACAAAATAAGTCTAAACTCTCGACTATCCCAAGATGCCTATGATCCAATACTCAGTAGCTTTCAAATTCCTCAGTGAGGAGGTATAGGAGGGACTTTGGTCTTGAACCAAATGCTTAAGTGTGGCATTATCCAGAAAAGGCACTAGAATTGTGCATTTAAGAATCAAAGCAAGGACGAAGGTTAGGAGTAGGTCGAGAAGACGGAAAGCACCAGGAAAATACTCTAAAAGTCTTTAAGTGTTATTAGTATTTATTTTTTCTTCCTTCATGGTATTGTCTACTGAGTAGGTACAGTTGGTCTTCATTGTATAGAACATTTATTGATGATCTAAGACTAAAGGGAGTGTGTTTATTGTCCCCTGAAGGAAACGAGAAAAACATAATTAAAGTGCAACTAGAAATAGACATAACCCATCATTATCTCAATAGAGGCACATTAATGTTCCATCATTGGACCCGCTCGTCTTTCTGTCTCAGACGTATTATTTTTAGGAGAGGATGAATGCTCCCAGTTCCTTGGCAACCAACACTTTTCCTTACATGGCTTATTATAATTATCTGCTTTTGTTAGTAAATGTCCTGACAATATACTTGTCATAGATGCAAGATAGCTCTTTTCTTGATGTTCCTTTGACTTAACCCTGAATTGTAGCAAAAATTATTTACAATTTAAAAATGATTCAACAGGGTTTCACTGTGGTCAATGCACTTGTGCACACAGCATTTACCATATCTCTTTAATGTGTTCTTAAAACGTAATTCTTAGAGTATAAATGGCAGGCTTGTATACTTTTCAGATTCTTGGTTTTTCCAAAGTAAAAGTTGCTAAAATCACTTCATTTTGATCCAGGCATGGTGGTACTACCTATAATTCTAGTATTCAAAAAGCTAGGGCCCAAGTCCAGGCTACCCTGGACTCCATACCAAGAATTTTTCTCAGAAAACAAAAACAAGGAACAAACAGAATAACTAGAAGAGGACAGGAAGGAGAGAAGGAAGGAGAACAGGAAAGGAGAGGAGCTGATGAAAGAGGAGGGGAGAGTGAGGAGAAAGGGGAAGAGGGGCAAAGGAAGACAGCAGAGGAGCTGAGGAAGAGAGACTGGAAGAGTTACAGGGTTGGCTGAAAATGGTCCACCTTGTATTCTTTCCCTGACCTTAGGTAACTTTTAACCTGAAGCTAATGTGCTTCATTCCTATGCAGTCTTATTTGTTTATTATTTTACTAGGGGAGTCACATAAGAGGAACATATTTATCCATGGTACAGAATATTTTAATAGTCCGTTCTTTCTGTGACTCAATCATATTCTATTACACAAATGTATTGATTTTAGCTGAGGTTCACATGCACCTACCTGCTGCCTATTGCCTCATGCTCTGGTTTCAGTTCTGTGAGACTACAAGCAATAACCTGGCTTCCATAGTGTTCAAGCCTAGAGGCAGGTACACATGAGCTTGTCACCAGCACACCTGAATCTGAGCCATGGTTCTCCCATTGCATAGTGCATTGAACACAGCTGTCCTCCTTATGCTGTATCGTGTTGTGTTGTGATGTTGTAATGTTATGTTATGTAATGTTAGGTTGTGTTGTGTAGTGCTATGTTATGTTATATAGTGTTGTGTTGTGTTATGTAATATGCTATGTTGTGTAGTATTAAGTTGTATTGAATTACATACTGTTATGCTATACTATGTAGTGTGTTGTGTTGTGTTATGCTATGTTTATGTTACCTAGTGTTGTGTTATGTCATGCTATGTTATGGTTATGTTGTATAGTGTAGTGTAGTGTTATGTTATATAATGTTATGTTATGGTTATGTTGTGTTGTATTGTGTTATGTTATACTATGTTATGTTATGAGTATGTTATGTAGTGCTTTGTTGTGTTATGTAAAGTTGTTATGTGATATTATGGTTATGTTATGTAGTGTTTTGTTGTGTTATGTAAAGTTGTTATGTGATATTATGGTTATGTTACGTAGTGTTTTGTTGTGTTATGTAAAGTTGTTATGTAATGTTATGCTTATGTTATGTAGTGTTTTGTTGTGTTATGTAATGTTATGTTATGGTTGTGTTGTGTTATGTTACATTATGATTATGTTGTATAGTGTTGTGTTGTGTAATGTACTGATATGTTATGTAATGTTATATTCTGGTTATGTTGTGTAGTGTTGTGTGGTGTTATGTCATGTTATATTGTATTATGCTATGTAATATTGTGTTTCTTCATCTATTCAAGGAAGACAGAGTGGAAATGATATCACATGGTTTTGGAGTATAGTACAGTAGATGGTACCCACACTAATAAACAAAACACAACTCTACACTGACTTGATCATGGTCATGATAGCATTGGTTCCTTCCCTGTTGCTGTGATAAAATACTCTGATAAAACAACACAATGGAGAAACAGTTTATTTTTGCTTACAGTTTCAGAGGAGATATAGTCCATCATTGTGGAGAGGGCATGACATCAGAATCATGAGCAGTCACGTGATTTCTTGATCACAAGGAAGGGTATGGGGTTGTTACTTTGAAAGGTGGCTTAGCAGTTAGGAGCACATGCTGCTCTTCCAGAGGACTGGGGTTCAATTTCTAGCACCCATATCAGGCATCTCATAACTTCCTATAACTTCAGCTCCATCAGAATCCAATGCCTCTGATTCAGTGGGAACCTGCACCCACCCGTACACACACACACACACACACTACACACTCATGTCTTAAGTAAATAATTTTTATTTAAGGAAACAAACATATATGAGCTGGAGAGATTGCTCAGTGGTTAAGAGCACTGGCTGTTCTTCCAGAGGACCCAGGTTAGATTCCTAGCACCCACATGGCAGCTCACAACTGTGTGTAACTCCTGTTCCAGGGTATCTAATTCCTTCACACATTCAACCAATGTGTACAAACTAAAAAATAAAACGTAAAAAAGCATGAAAACTTATGAGCTGAAGTGCACTGTTGCCCTTGTAACATGACCTCTCCAGATACCTGCTGGGTTCCAACACAAAGGTGCTTGGGGTCCTGCTATAACACAACTACTAAAAACCACATGACAGTGCAATGCTACATAAAACAACACAGCATAACATAAGACAATATAACATAACATAACACAAAGCCAGCTGTGTTCAATGCATTATGTAATGGTAGAGCAGTGGCTCAGATCCAAGAATGATATAGTAATATCCCCTAAGCCAGCAGTTTTCAATCTGTGGTTTGTAACCCCTTTGGGGTCAAACAACCATTTCACAGTGAACCATCTAAGACCATCTGAAAACACAGATATTTACATCACGATTCATAACAGTAGCAAAATTACAGTTATGAAGTAGCAATGAAAATAACCTTGTGATTGGGAGTTATCACAACATGAGGGTCCCAGCATTAGGAGCGTTGACAACTACTGCCCTAAGTGGTGAGTCCTATCCTCACCTATGTCCAATTCTTCTTATACACCTGCGTGAGCCAGGCACTTGGGTACAAATGATCGGGCCCTGCCCTCTACTGAGATTGTGTGGTATTTGGGGCACAATTACCAGAGTCCTGTGGAACAAGCCTGGATGTCCCACTCAGTGAGAATTAGTGTCATTGTGGTAGTGATTTCCTAATTATGCAATAGCTCTGTCAGTGCTTCAGGGACAAGGGTACCTGATGTAGACAGATGATTCCCTGGATTTTGTTTTTATGCAGGAATGAAGCAGCGTAAATTCACACAGCTATTTACAACACCATTTGGCAGCATGTACCAAGACAGACATAAAACATGCGAACCTTTTGACCCAGTAACTCCACTTCTGGGAAACTATCCCAAAGAAACTATTCTAAATATGGATGAAGTCTTGTGCACAAAAATATTTACTGCAATCTCATTCAGATAGGAAAGAAAGAAATAGCTTCAATGTACAATCATAGAAAAGAATATTAAATAAATGACTACTTTATGATTATTGTTTGGCTCCAAAACTAATAAAAAAAAAGAGTCCTTATGATATACTATTAGTTTAAAGAGAAGGCAAACACAGTGTACCAATGATAGTAAAAGTTTTTGAATAAATGATACATACACTCACATTCATACATACATACATACATACATACATACATACACACAGACACACACACACAATGATAGACAAAAAATACAAAATGACAATGGTGGTTATCTGAAAGATAGAACTATAAGTAGATTTACTTATATTTTTGTACCCTGTCCTTTTTATAAATTTTATTTAAAGAGGATGTCTTTAAAATAAAATATGATTAATTCCTTATGACAATTATTCTGGATCTTTGGACATAGGAGATAAACATTGAGGTAAAAGGCAATATATGTATTTTTATCAAAAACTTAGTGAAATAGAAAGTTTTAGGAGTAAAACATACACACGCACGCGTGCGCGCGCGCCACACACACACACACACACACACACGCAATCAAATGAATGAAGTCTGCAAAACAATCTGCTTTGTTGCCAGTCCTTGCCTTAGTGCTGTCTACCAAGAGTTCTGTCCCCTTCACCACCTCTTCTTCTAATTTCTACAGCAGATACAGCCCAAGAAATGGTTGTGTGTGTGTGTGTGTGTGTGTGTGTGTGTGTGATGTGTGTGTGTGTGTGTGTTCTTTTCAGGCATACCTTTGCTGGTTTCTTCTTGTCCCTAAGATCAAATCCAGGACAACCTACAACCTTTCAACACATACAGAGTGAGCTCCATCAGAGACTGCCCATGTGCCACAGTCTCTCACTATTTGCATCGATCCATTTTCTTCCAGCCTCCCAGTTTCCCCCCTGACTCTTGCCAAAGTGCATGGTTGTCTTGACTTCACACCAGGCTCTTTTTTAAGCCCTTAGTTTTACCTGGAAAGACCACTGGGCACATCCAGACACTATCTTCCTAGGAACCTCACAGTGATCCTTCAGGTCTCAAGAAATTGAGAGGTTATCTCTTGGGAAGTTTTATGCAAAGATGAAAGCACACTCTAGCTCTTATATAGAATGTTCCAAAGCCATGCCTGCCTTATTCTTAGCAAGGGCATAGAGGAATGCCTCTGACCTAAAGTTTGGCAAACTCAGTAGTAGATTTTTCACCTAGTATTTGTAAGACCCTGTGTTGGATCTCCAGTATGGATTACATTTTTTTCAAGTGGGGCTTAAACAGATGACTCAGTGGTTAGAAACATATATTGCTCCTCCTGAGAGCTGAAGTTCAGTTCCCAGTATTCACATCTGAGGCTCAAAGGCCAACAATAACCCCCTTTTCTCCTTATCTTTATTAGCTACCTTCATCCCCTGGGACAGGCTTACTTCTGCTTTCATGTCATAGATACATGCATGATTTTATGTATCTATATTGGATCTAGGATCACAAAAGAGAGAAAACGTTTTGTCTTTCAGAGACTAGCTCAATTCAGCTAATATGATTGTCTATAGTTCTATCAGTTTTCCTACAATGTAACTTTAATCTTCTACATAGATGAATATCAACACAGACACACACACACAACACACACACACACACACACCACTATGGTTTGGACATTTTCAACATTCAATTTATGGGAAAGAATACTATTCCCAGAAGAGAGAGCTATAACATGAATCCTTTGTCCTAGGTCTCAAGGCTGACAATAATGACTTTGGCCTAAAGCCAAGTGGTATCACTCCGCTACTCATTGCCATAAAGAGATGCCCATGAGCAGAGGGAAAGCATGAGGAGTCTGTTAATCCAGACTCTAAGAGAACATTCCTTGGTTTGTCTCTGCCAGGCTGTGATGCCCAGTCATCTTCCCTAGCATACTGTGAGTGTTGGTTGGTTTCCCAGCTCTCCCCCATGATGACATAGTCTGTGAGGACATTGTTTTGACTGAAAAAGTTGTTCATGCAAGAGATACTGCATGCTGCTAAATGTGCCTTTGTTAGGTCTAGGACAGCTTGGCTGCCATTCACAGGCCCATGTGCCAAGAGGCCTCACGTGTTTTTAGCAAGAAGCCAAGCAGAGAACATGTGTCTCCCACTATTGGGGCAGACATGTAGAAATACCAAAGCATTTGATAACCTGAGATTGATGGAAAGAAATGAGTTTACTGAATTATTATTAAAACAATACATTTGAAGCTGCGGTTTCCTGACCCAGCTTGAGGTGAGATTCCAGATCCCTCAACTCTTTCAGTTTCTCTCATTTTCCTTCATGGGGGTCATTGCCCACAGGTGTCATTCTAAAGCCATTATTGTTACTCTCTTATACATACTGCCATGAAATTGTCCGTTGTGTAGGTTCTAGACTCTAGGTATTATCATTGAGTAACTCTCTGCAGCTGAAGAGTGTGGCCTCTGAACGATTTTCAGAAGAGTGAGAGGTAGAAAGAACACAGACCGAAAATAGTTCTTAGCCAAGGCTAGTAGCCAAAGCTGTAGAGCAATGATAACACATTTAAGATTTTGGAGCACCTACTACGTGTTGTGCATCACATGATCCACTTTTTATGAAGTGTCTGAAGCCATCACTGCCTTCATCTTGACCTAAGAGTGGGGTCTGCAAAGCTGAGGTTGCTGTGTTACATCTATCCTTCAGAACTGCAAGGCAGTGGGCTGTTTCTCTTATTTGGAAGCCTCAGTTTCTACACTGGCAGCAAAATGATGATAAAATCTATTTCTTCTCTGAGTGGTCAGGATTCACTGTGGCTAGAATAAATAAAGTGCTGTATAAATGGGTGTTATTATATGTCTTCATATTAGGAATCTCAATAAATAATGCACTCTTGAAAACTTCTTCCAGGTCATGGCTAAACCCCTTCAGATAGATCCTATTCTGGCCATGAACATATTTCTCTGGAAGTCACCTATGGGCATTGCAGTGATTATGCCTATCCACAAGTAGAGGAGTTGTCCCTCACCCAACTGGAAGTATAAGCCAACTTCTGGCTGCTGGAGTATTCTGGGAGGTTAAGTGCAAGGTGGATCTCACATTCCATCCAATGCCACCTCCACGCTGAAAAGCAACCCTTCTTCCATTTGCACTTTTAGTTCTTTCCCTTTGCTTTGGCCCCTTGGCACATTTGCATAATGAGAGACTCTTCAGCCAACTCCTTTTTTATTCTTAACAAGCTGAAGGTTATTGTTAGCTGCCTGCCAGGAGCTGTGGGTTTCCTGACCCAGCTTGAGGTAAGATCCCAGATCCCTCAACTCTTTCAGTTTCTCTCATTTTCCTTCATGGGAGTCATTGCCCACAGGTGTCATTCTGAAGCCAGACTTGCCCTGCTGGCCTGGGAGGCACTCCCTCCTCTTTGCCTCACCTTGAATCTAGCCACTGAGCCAAGGCCAGAATGAAAATCCCAGAAGCATTTCTTGGCTGGCTGTGTCCCACCCACCATCTAGTTGGACATTTAGGAGAAGTAATTATGATGGAAACTTGGGACCATAAGATGTTTCACTTGAAGCTCAAGTCTTCATCTTGGCCCAAAAGTTACCTCCTGAAGCTGCAGCTTACGTGGATGTAAAATAGGAATAACAATATTCACTTGTGGGTTATCCCAGGCCAGCCTCCTGTCATGTGTGCACTAAACTGGTAAACAAGTTCACTTTCCTTGTCCTCATGGAGGTTGAAATGGGCTACACTGACCTATCCAGATTTTAGGAAAACAAGCAAAAGTCAGGCCCTGGCTCACTGCAAAAGTCCTGAGTACAATGTCCAGCACACAAACACTAAATACAAGAGAGCTAGCACCTTCATTATCAACATGTTACTTTTATCACCTCATTGTGAAGGGCTTTATTGTCTTAGAATGTAACCAAAGTGTGTGTGTGTGTGTGTGTGTGTGTGTGTGTGTGTGTGTGTGTATGTGTGTGTCTGTGTTGTGTGTGTGTTGTGTGTGTGTGTGTGTGTGTGTGTGTGCCTTTGTGTGCAGGTGCACAGGGAATCCAGGCTATGACATTGGATCCCTAGCTGGAATTACAGGTGATTATCACACACACACCACACACACACACACACACACACCATTGATGATTAGACAGTTAAGGATTGCTGGGTTGGTTGTCTCATTTGTACTGAGGCTCCTCTCAATAAGTAGTTTTGAGCATCCCTGTTAGAGATTTACACAAACTCAGAGATGAAGTAAAAGACATGCTGACATCATGTGAAGACAAAGGACTGAGGAAGAGTGGAGAGGCTGTGCATGGATAGCTCAGTGTTACTTGTGTTTTCTCTGAGGCAACAGGAGAGTGGGAAAGTGTCATGAAAGACAGCGTGACTTCAAGGACTCCCTGATGGGAGGCTGCCTGCCAGTGCAGAAAAGCTGTACACTATCTTGTGTGACTGGTTAGAAGGGCAGCTCTCATTTATTCAAGCTGGCCTTCTTGGTTAGTTAATGTCAGGAAAGAGCTGGGATCCTGAGAAGATTGTAGGCCAGAATTCTGGATTTTCTTAGTTATGTAAGGATTTTTATTTGTTCTCTTAACTACTTATTATGTTTTGAAAGTTTGTGTATTACATATTTTTATCATATTTTTAATCCTCCCCAAGTCCTCCCAAATCCTCTCCACTACCCAACTTCATGTTCTCTCTCTCTCTCTCTTTCTCAAAAAAGAAAGAAAAGTCAAAAGTTAAAAAACAACAAACAACAAAACAATAACCAAAGCAACAACAACAACACACACACACATACACACACACACATTGAGTCCATTTTGTGTTGATCAGCTATTTCTGAGCATGGGTCCTGCCCTGGAGTGGAGTGTCATTGCACTGGAGAAAACTGATTGTTTCTTCAACGTATCAATTGCCAGTAGTTTCTTAGTTAGGGGTGGGACTTGTGTCCTTGTCTGCTTCTCCATGGGGGTTTTGTCTGGCTTGAATCTGTACAGGTTATGTGTGCTGTCATAGTTTCTATGAGTCCATATCAGCCCAGACCTATTGTGTCTGGAACATACTACATCTTTGAGGTCATCCACAACCTTTGGCTCTTACAATCTTTCTGCCTCCTCTTCTGCATAGATCTCTGAGCCTTGATGGAAGGCGACTGATAAAGCCCCCCAGTTAGGACCGAGTTCCACTTTCTGTATATTTTCCAGTTGTAGATTTCTGCATTAATTACTATCTGCTTTAAGAAGAAATTTCTCTGATGAGGGTTGAGCAATGCACTCATCTATGTATACAACAATGGTGTAGGAGCCAGTTTATTGTGATGTTTCTTCAGTTAAATAATAGTAGTAGATTACCCCTAGGCCCATGTATTCTCAGATTTTTGGCCACTTTAGCATATCATGCATGGATTCCGTCTCACATACTAGACTTTAAGTGGTTGGTGGAATGAAGAGATGGCTCCTCTTCCCCTTGCTTGCTGCAGCACTTGGGAGAGCAGGCCCTATATTTCACCTGGGCAGCACAGTAGAGCTATTCCTGGTGGTGGGGTTCATGTGAGTTAGCCTGAGAATAAGAGAGAGCAAGAGGTGGCTCTCAATTGCCATGAGATGGTGTGGGTGCAGGAGTGATCCCCTCTATCTACCCCCTCTACCCCCAACCCTCTGCCTGAGGTAGTTGGAAGAGCTGGCCCCAAGTCAGAGGAGAACTATACCTGCCTTTCACTGCTATAGCACTCAAGAGAATTGGCTGTATATATCATCAGGGCAATATAGTGTAGCTGGCACTGATGGTGAAGGCATGGGTGAGCCAGCCCCCAGGGTGTGAAAGTGGGCAAACTGGTCCATCCCACACAGGCTGCAACACCTGGGAGAATGGAATCTGTATCTCAACTGGGCAGCAGAGTGGAGCTCGCTTTGGAAGAATAGGTGCAAGAGCTGGAGAGCTGACCCTGCCTCCTGCCAATGCTGGCACTGGGTGACCTAGCCAGATCAGTACTGGAGAGCTTACCCTGATATCACAGATGCTGGAGAGCTGGCAGGCTGACCAGCTCAGCTACAACCAAGGCCCAGATCCAGGGTTTTGAGTTGGCCTACCCCAGGATGTGCATCATCTGTAAACTGTTGGAGTACGTGGAAAGTAGGGTCCTGCTGATCCAAGGCTACAGAATCCCTGTGACACAAGGCAACAGCAGGATAACTCCAGGAGGAGTCTCATTGTGGATCCAATATTGATGGTGTGACAGAGGCCAGAGACCTAGAACCAGGCCAATGACTCATTGCAATGAACATTTGCAAGTGAAGATGTGTGGACAGAGGGGTATACTGTGGGACACACTACAGTTTCCACAATGAAATGTTTTCTATATTTTATTTTGTTTTATTTTTTTAGTGTGTGTGTGTGTGTGTGTGTGTGTGTGTGTGTGTGTGTGTGTGTTGGTTCTAGGGGACAGGGAGATGAATGGGACTGGAGTGTATGGTGTGAAGTTCACAGGAAATCAATAGAAAGTTAAAAGAAAAAGGTTGGCTTACTCATTCTGGGGTTTGCCAGCCAGCTAGCCAATATTACTTGGAAGCTCCAGGTCAATGAAAGATCCTGTCTGCAAAAACAAGGTGGATGATGACTAATGAACAACATCTAAGGCTGTTCTCAGGTCTTCCACACACATGCACACACATGTGCACTTGCACACACTTGCACATATGCATGCACTATAAGACACACTCCAAAGCTGACATGCCAAGTCTGTAGCTATCCACACCTGAGACCTTCAGAGTGATGTTGCTTGCCCTGTTAGCTTTTACCTTCCAAGATTCTAGGATGATCTGTTCTCCAGTGATTACCAAATTCTCTTGAAGCAATATGACATCTTTTGCTAGTAAAGTATACACTTGGACACTTGCTAGAACCCTAACCCATGCTCAACATGTCAAGGCACTGAAGACAAATTTGGAATCATTTTTTTTTCCAGAACTCACAGACCATAGTTAGGCCTGCCGTGAGCCCAGGTTTTCCTGAAATTTCTGTAATAAGTCATCAGAGAGCTCCTTCTTCCAGCACATAGAAAATTTTATGGAAAAAAAAAATCTTGATAGCCACATAAAAATCACACTTCAGAATTCTCAGTGCACAAAATAGTGATTTATAAGAAACAGTGCTTTTAAGATGTTTTGAAGCTAACTAGGACATGCTCAATTTTGGTTAAAGGGTCTCAAGAGCCAAGAGAGCTACGTGGTGTCGACCACTCTATTGATATGCAAGATGATGAATGTTCCTGGGCTTCATATGAATGATTACAGCCAAAATAATATCATGTCAGACATTTGCTTGAAAATAACTAGAAAAAAAAAGAAAATAAGTAAAACACAGGAAGAGGAAAAGGCAGTTAAGAGTATAAGGGTGTTGAGCCAACAGCATCAGCCTTCCCGCCACTGAAGAGGGGGGTGGAGACATGAACTCACTAGACACACCCTTCTTCTTTTGAGTGTGTTTGAATTTTCCTCTACATTTTTTTTTACAAAATCCTTATATTTTGAATATGAAAAGTGATATTTGTACAAAGATAAGCATTGTAACCCTAGATAGATGCTATATTCATAATAATGAATATTCATACATACCTCCCCCCCAAAAAAGGCCAGTGTCTTCTACATGTGAAGTTGGGGGTAGGGTCTTGGTGAGCCTGTACTTAATGGACAGAGCTTGGCCATCATGTAGAAACTCAAGCTGTAGTTCTGGCTTAGAATTAAAAGATGGCAAATGTTGGTAAAGTCACCGTTATGGAAGCTATTCTTCATTTCTGAACTAAGAAAACCAGGCAGCTATGTTATAAGGCAGGGGGATTGTAAATCCCCACTGGGTCCAAACTGAGGTCTTACTTTCTCCTCTCAAAGCTGTATGCCCAGAGCCTGGGGCAGTGCTGACCCATAAGAGGGGAGCCAGTGTGTATCCTTTTTTAAAGATATGTAACCCTTTTTCTCATCTGAACCTACTTCTTCTCTGTAATAAACATAGGTCCTGGTTAGAGGCCAAGCTGGATCCTCTCACTGTTTTAAGCCACTGTGTAAAGGCTCAAAGTGGCAGCAACTACCAGCTCTTCCTTCATCATCCTTAGCAACAGCAGCAGCAGCAGCAGCAACAGGGAAAAAACTCAAACCATCTGCCCAAAGTGACTGCTCCCTGTGTTTCTGGGCTTCTACCTAACCCAAGATAAAGAACTGGACCTCCCATGATGGGCAGAGCTGTACGTGGTCCAGGTACACCATCATGCTCACTACTGTTCAGTGCCCTCTACTCATCTGCTACATCGGATGCTCTGATGTAGTATTCTCTCAGTCTGGAAGTGTTTTCCTGCTCCTTTGCTTGTCAGCTCTTCCTCCTGCTTCATATTTAGGTTACATCATTCCTTTAGACAGACATACTCTGAACCATACATCAACTGTATACCTATGGAACACCCACTAATCCCTTCTCTGTCTCGTTGAAACACTCTCCAAAATGTTGAGTTGATTAAAGATCTGTTTTTCACATGAAATAAATAAGAATAAGCACTTCTTTCTCCACCTGTTTCATTCTCCATATCTTTCAGGACCTAGCAAGTAACTTCTTCAGCTTTCTTATAGTACTAGATACACAAACACTTCAGTCAGTCTATATGATTCATCTTCCGATACTAAAGAAAATCATCGAAAGACATCCATTTCCCATTCATTATAAAGCCTGTCCCTTCTCCATGGCTTCAGCTCATTATGTGGGATGCTCATCCAGCATCACCTCGTCCCCACCACAACTCTTACCCATCTTGCCACCTGTCCAGTCAGCTCAGAGGTTAAGAAATGAGAGAAAAAACTATCAAATTACTATGTAAGTGATGCCTATACATCGTCCTCCTGGCTGTCAGCATCTGCTACATACCCCAAGTGTTCAAATGTCAACTCTGTCAAGTAAAGTCATCAAACACAACCCTTGGGACCCCCATGCTTTACAACATGCTGGTATGAACAATTCACTCCCAAGATGATGTCTGGTGAGGCCCCGAAACCAGATAACCTTCTGTGTCCTGGAGGAAAGGCTCTGTGGTAGCCAAAGGGCTGCTATAGATGTTCCAGTCCCATCTAGCTTCCTGGTGTTTTTATTTCCTAGAATATTTGTTGCTCCAAAGCTGGCCCTGCTCTGCTCTCTCCTCTCAAGTCAACCTTTACCTTCCAAACGTTCAGGTTAGGAGTCAAACTTCCTGTGGCTGTTTTATTACATTTCCATGACCTGCAAGCCTTTCACTCACAGCCCAGGTAACATTATGGAGGAAAGAGCTACCAGCAGCACTCTTCCCGATGGCACCCCTAACCTGTTCAGTGCTTTCCTTTGGGTTCTTGTCAATTGTATGTTGAAAATGAATGAGAATGAGTGTTAGAATAGTCACATTTTTAATAAGCTCTCAGAAGGTACTAGGGAACTCACTGATGGTCCATTTTTCTCTCTCTTGGTTCCTCAACTTAAATTCCAGGATGATAGGAATGCTTAATATCTTGTGAAGCACAGTTCTGGGTCTATTTGATGGATGCTATCTTCTCCATTCAATATAACTCCATTCAATTCAATTTAATTCTCTGTGTTTGCTATACAGCAAGCATTCTGACCCTGGTACCATACTGTACCAGAACAACTAGATGAGGTCATGAACAGAAAGTAGAAGATAAGTGACAGGTGACAGTTCTGAAAGCCTACCTACCCAGCAGAGTCACCCAGGGAACTTTGAGGGGGAAAAAAACCCACAAAGTTCATATACAGGCTTGCTAGTTCAGTAGACCTAGGTCAGAACCACTGAGCTAAGGTGCATAGAAAGGTCTAAACAACATGTGAGAAGAGTTTCATAAAAGCTTCAGCGTATCAGGGAGAGATTCTGGAGGAAGCAGTGATGAGGAAGACAAAGATAAACAGATGGAGAAAGGGGCTGGAAAGGACTTGAGTCATTAGGAACCTGTCCATAGGGAATATTTGACACAAGACTGAGGCTAGAATGATAAGATTCGATGTCTAAGATAGCTCAGTGCACCTGTGGAGAGGAGGCAAGGGCTGCATCCATGAAGCCCACAAGACTGTAAACCGTGAACAGAAACTTGGTCTTCAAAAGTTAGCAAAACCCTAGGAAGAAAATATGTATCATGGTGAGGCATCATTAATTACAGATCACACTCTCTATGGCACTTAACTATAAAAGTGGGACAGGACAAGAGAAATGTAGTGAGGACTGAGGACCCTGAGGCTTGTTATCAGCTCATTCAATATCAGCTAGTATCATCTTTTTAAAGCAATTCTACTTACTAACAAAATGCATGTGTGTGCGTGTGTTCAGTGGGGTAATGAACCCATCATTGAGGGCCAATTCTGCATATAGCTTCCCAATTTTGTATTTTGTAAATGTCACACTGGTAGCTTCTAACTGGCTGTATTAGATTGTGGAATGGAGGAAATTGTAGTAACTACAGTCTGTCCTGGACTTTAATTTTCGCTTTCTTGCGAGCTTGAGTTCCCAGAATGCTGTTGGGTATTCTCAGAACATTGGGTGGATTTGAATGAGTTGAACTGAATTAAATTGAAAACCAAGTAAAACCTTCAGGAAAGCAGTAGCATGAATGAGGGGTAAACAAAATATATGCTTAGGAAAAAACAGAGTGAGACCTTAGCCTTGTATCAAGTAGCAGGTAAAATGGAATCTTAGGCATTAATCTAAGCTAAGGATTCCTTTGGCCTGTTTTCTACACAAATTTTTGCCAGTGCTTCTGAAATAAGCGAGACAAAAACTGCATGAAATAGACCTAAAAAGTGTTATCCACATCAGAGTTCTGAACATGCTAAGATTGCATTTCAAAAGTTTGTTCTCTCTGGAGAGAAAAGTAAGTCAAGAAAGATAGAGATTACATTGAGTTACCTGAAATGAAACGTGATTTTAGAAAGGGCAAAAATCAACTATGCATTAAAAATACTATGATCCTTTAATGATATGAAAAATATTTGCACATAAAATGTGGAAAATACTAGCTGGGTATAGTGGCACATGCCTTTAATCCCAGCAATTAGAAGGCAAAGACAGTCAGTTCTTTGTAAGTTCAAAACTAGCCTGGTCTACATAGTGAATTCTATCTAGGACAGTCAGAGAGCTACATAGTGAGACATTGTATCAAGCTAAAAAAGGAAAAGAGAAGAAGAGAAAAGAAAAGAAGGAAGAAAGAAAGAAAAAGAAAGAGAAATGAAAAGAAGAAAGGAAAGAATGAACAAGTGAACAAAGAACAAAATGAAAAAGAACACACATCCCCAGTTACTGGTAAGCAAATTAATTCAAATTCCCAAGCAGAGACTATTCTACTCTATGGGAAGCAAGAAAAGACCATTAAAGTCATCACTTGTTTTAAAAAAAAAAAAAAAGTAATTAATTAAGAGGATGGGCCACCTAAAATTAAGCTTGTCTGTAGCTGACACTCAATGCACTTTATTAGTACATATTAAGGACTGTAAGAAAACTTACAAATAATTAAGAACAACCATTTTATTTGAGAATGAGAAGTAAACATAGTGACCCTCTATGACGAGGATTCTTCACTGATCTAGAAAATGAAATACCTGGTAGAGGTTTAAGACTTCGCACATGCTATGACGGTATTCCAGTTTTGAAAGCCAACAAATTTAAAGGAACCCTACCTCTAGCTCGGTGGATGGGCAGCTGAAGGTAATACAAATTGCATCAGAGTGAGAGCCCACTCACGTCCTTAGTCAAATCTGTGATCAATATTCACTACCAAGACTCTAGGGGAAAAAATCCCTTCATTTAAAATTGTTACTGTTGAGAAGAATTAGAAGGAAAACAGGATAAAAACAAGATTTTTTTCACATAATTTCCATAAATGACATCATGTATTACAGATCACTGTTG
This sequence comes from Mastomys natalensis, assembly GCA_021653895.1. Taxonomy (NCBI): domain Eukaryota; kingdom Metazoa; phylum Chordata; class Mammalia; order Rodentia; family Muridae; genus Mastomys; species Mastomys natalensis. The sequence goes on from JAJTUV010000033.1 coordinate 1,088,280, forward strand.
CCAAGGAGATATAAGAAATACATATCAAATGGAAACAAGAACATTGATTGCAGCAACGAAGAACTAGTCGGGCTTTGGAGACACATTGTACCTTTGGATTTTTTAGGAAATGTTATCTATATGAACAAAGATATATCCATCTTCTAAAATATGCAATCATTTGTCTAATCAGCAAAGAACAAAGAAAACATCAGTACAATCTCAACAGCCCTTCTCTTTTGCAGTAGAATGAAAGACCAACATCCTGCCATATTTACCAAGAATAGGGATGATAGTTTTTGGACCCCATCTAAAATCCCCCAAGCAGTAAATGCTTCTTTTCTCAAAGCTAACAACCAATTTCCAGTCCGTGAGTAATTTTTTTCCCGGAACCATCTTATTGGAAAATCAATGAAAAGGGGAAAAAATTAAATAAGCAATCTTTAAAAGAGGCCACAGCAAGAGAGATGGTAAGCTTCCAACCTCACCAGTCAAGGAAAGCCGGCACTTACAGCTTGTCCCAAACAAAACCATAATTTTAACTGATCCCTGAGTTGAGCTTCACTGAATAAATGACTTCCAGGGCCTCTGGCTCTTTGGGACTAAACGAGAAGATTATTTTTAGCTCAACTATTTGGAAATCTTTGAGAACTTGGACCCGCTAGTCTGTCTGGTACCAAAGCAAGTTTTTCACCGAGCTCTCAGGAAAGATCCTGACTTTTGTACACTGGGAATCCTGCAGCAACCTACCCTCCCAGAGCACGGTATGGTGTTTATTCTCTCTTTTCAGAACTTTGGCAAATGTCAATATCATGGCCCATCTTCATTATGATGGAGGTTTTAACTTAGTATTCTTCTATAGGAAGAATCCAGGAAGTGAAGACCTAGCTCCGAATTTCTGACTGACAGTAGCTTCTTGGCCATGAAGAATGGTTTGTAGCCCATTGCTTTTCTTGCAGCCTATCACAAAGGAACCCTTGGGTGGGTGATATGGACTAGGGGTTAATCTGTAGACTATAAGGATATTTGCAAATGCCCAAGTTTCTTTTTTCACTGTTTGGCCATGACAGCACTTTACACAGAGCAGCCAAAACTATAAATCATGAGCTGCTATAGAAAACCCTGATGAATATGTATTTTTTTCATTCAACTTTTGTTGAGCTTCTCCTGTAGTTTAGCTTGTTGAACATGAGTTTATGTTTTGTCAGGGAAATGAGCAAGCAAGTAGATTTAAAACCAGTTGTGTGGCCTAGAGGGGATCTGAATAGGTCCAGAAGAAAGGACCTCATCCAAATAGAAAATCAGTTCTGTACAGGAAAATGGGAGGTGCAAGACCTGAGGGGCTCACCAGAAAAGGAACTGCAACTGCAGTGTAGAAACCTCGGGTCTCCATCTTGTCCCAAACTCACTGCAGCCCCTCCTAGTGAAACTAAAACATCCTGATATTGAGCAATGTTCACCTCAGAAGCCAAGGAGAGGTCCTGCTTTGGCCCTCCTAGTCACCTCTCATCGTCCTAATGAATTCCAGGCTAAGCACAGTTTGAACGTGAATTAGTCAAGTCCAGTCTTCTGTTATGAAGTAATAGGTGAACACTTAGTGTTTCCAACAAGATGTCAGTTCAAATCCTGGCTGTGTCATTTTTTGAATTATAAAAGTTTTGTCTCTGTGACTTGTCTAGAAAAGTTGAATAAAAGAAAGTTTTTAGCACCTTTTCTGACTGGAGCATTTTATGAGCATGGTGCCTTGAAAGTCTGTCCATGTTGTAGCACTCATCAAAGTGCCTTCTGGTTTTTAAGGCTATTGCATCTGGGTGCCATAGTTTATGTATTTGTTAGTGAACTCTTGGGCTGCTCTTTTAGGCAGTTTGGAATGATGCTGCCTTAAACATGAGTGTGTAAATATCAATTTACATCTCTGTGCTAAATTCCTTGTGGTATATTCCAAGAAATGACACTACCTGACCATATTTGAGTCCTTGAGCTGTTTTCCAGCATCTATGTTCTCATAAATAACATTTTCTATTCTTAGAACAAAGATCACACTATTTATAAATAGATCTCAAGCTACATATACATTTTCTGGAGGCTCAGACTTTACATTGACTTAATCTATGTCTCTCCAGGTGTTTCTTACTGCTAGTTTGGCAAGAAAGAATTCTATAACTAAAAGAATCACATGCTACTATAAACTATATCCTGCCTTAAGGAGTCAAAGTACATAGTTACATCAAAATTTTGTTATATGCATGTTTTTAAATGTGTGATTTAAAATCTAAAAACCTGTCACTTCGTTATCCCTAAAGAAAAAGCTAAGATAGGAAATCATTTCCATTTAGCATTCAGGGCCTGTTTGAGATTAGCATTATATGCAGAGCTTTGATTTTCTAAGACCAAAGAAGCATAAAAAGCAGGGGGAAAAAAACATGTCAGTACATATTCTACATAAATTTGCATAATTCTAGCCAATGCCTGAAAGCATATTGCAGAAGAGGGGACTGCTAATGGAGATGTTTTCTCCTGAGGATTTAAAAACATATTCTAAGGTTGGATTATAATGTGTATTGAGTTGTATACTTTGATTAGTTTTATGCTGTGCAAATTATGTCTTTTCAAGCTGTCCAAAGTCATTATAATGTAAAGTTTTGACTCATGTGGTTTATTCTCAGTCAAAACAAGCAAATTCCTTGCTATACTTTAAACTTTAGGCTTACATGAAAATGGATTGTTCAGGAAATGGTGTTGGAAATGTGCAGTTGTATCACTACCTCATCGCTTCTAATTAGTAAAAGCCTAGTGGACCAAATTTTTGTATGTGACAAAATGAGATGTGAGAATAGAAATCAATGTAAAATTAGTTTTGGTATCTTGGAGTGGGAAAAAGTCTTCTAAACATAATAAATCAGACTTTAGAAAATGTTTTAATGATAAAAAATACTTTAATGTATGTTTAAAAAGTAAAATTAGAAGCTGGAGAGGTGTCTCAGTGTTTAAGAGACTTCCTGATCTTTCAGAGGACCTGGATTTTGTTTTAAAGTACCCATGTTAAGCTCACAACTGCCTATAAATCTGGCTCCAGGGAGCCAATGTCTCTAGCCTGTTCAGGCTTTTGCAGTCAGACATGTGCAGTTTCACATAAACACATGTAATTGAAAAATAAAATAAGAAGAAAACCTAAGAAAATATGCCCTGTATTTGTCATGAAGTATGTGAGACCAGTAAATATACATATTCATTTTAGTATCAATTATCATAACAAAGATTGAAGCTACCCCAAGTGTCCATTGGTGGAACACTAGTTAACGTAACACATGCATGTGACAGACATCCAAGAGTTCCTGAAACAAAAGGATTGTGGTGCCTCTATGTGAAGAGATGTCATACAGGTAGATACACTACGCTCTCGATCCAGAGGTTCCAAATGACTGCATCCAATGAATCACAGATAAGCAATAAGTAATGATTGTTTAGTAATTCTCTACTGCATATATGCAGACTTTTTCTTACTATGCTGTGAACAATTATAAATAATCTAGAGGTAGTAAGTGACTCAAGTATACTGGACAATGTAAATAGGTCATATGCAAACACAACACAACTTATATCAGGGCCTTGAGCCTCTTTAGATTTTGGTATCTATGGTAGGGTGATGGTCTTGGGACAAATCTCCCACAAACATGATGTTTGTGAGCAAAATGAGAATGCTGTATACATAAAGCTAAGCTGGAGAGGACACTCAGGTAGTGGACAACAGGACTCACCTCTGGGGAAGAAACCAGTATTTAGGAGACAGAAAAAACAACACTAGATTTACTTATAACTTTGCACCCTTTTCCTTTCCATTTTTGGAAATACATTAGCTATACATGTAAAAGTATTTTAATACATTTAAGCACTGTAGGCTACATAAACTAAACCATTGACATTCTTAATATGTAATCTTAAACACTGCAAAAAGAATCCATGGTTGCAGGGAAAACCTTTCAACCTTCTTTGTCTTATAATAGTCTCATCATTTCTCATTAGGTTGATTTTTTTTCAGCACAAAACTTATGTCTCATCCTCTAAAAGTTCTTCTACCAACTTGGAGGTTTGTGTTAAATGCTGTTCTAGACAATTGGACCTGTCAACAAATGAGAGAAAGATCCCTTCTCTTGTGGAGTTTGGATGCTATGAGTCCTAGTCAAAAAAAATGCATATCATAAAATAAAGATTGGAATAATCTAGTGAGTTGAGATGATAATGCAAGGGAGGGAAGAAAAAATAGAGCAGGAAGAAGGGGGTGGGGATAAACAATACAGTTCACAATATTAAATAAGATGACAATGGTTGGACTGAACAAGATGGCATGTGAGAAAGACCTCAAGAAAGAGGTGAAGAGTTAAGCCACATGGACATGCTGGTGCAAGAATTTTACCCAGAAGAAGGAAACCACAAGGATCCTAGGACAAGTTGTACCATGTGCCTTTGAGGAACACCAAGGAATCCATTACAGCTAGAGCTGGGACAGAGCATATGTATATAGGATGTACTTATTGAGTCTTAACCCTATTCATATGGGATGTTGACTGGTATGCTCTTGGCAGACAGCTATAGATGTTGAGAGTTTGTGGAAGCAGCATTCCTGCAGGAAGGAACTCTTTTGCAGTAGTCCTCTGCCTCTTAATCGGCTTTTTGGTCCCTCTTCCATGAAGTTCCCTTAAGAGCTCATGTTGCTGTCAGAACCACAGGGTTTGTCAGAAAATGCCATTAGTCCCATTTGAACACTAGGATCAATGGTTTGAGGTTAGCATTTGCCCTATTCAGGGAATGATTTAACATAATGGTTCCAATGTTAGACATTTGCTCCCACTATGATGTTTGTGAGAGTCAATGTGAGCCTTAAAGAGCAGACCCCAGAGCAAAATCACAAAATAGGTACTCTTCATAGTTCTAGTTTCCTGTCTGTCTATACCTCCCACCTTGATACCATACACCATGGTGTGATGCAGTCAAGAAGGCCTTTTGGAGAGCCTGGGCCACGTGGCATTTGCAGTCTCCAGATTTTCAGCCTCCAGACTGTTAACTAAATAAACCTGTGTCCTTTGTGAACCTCTTGCCTCAGGTCCTTTGTTACAGTAGCAGAACACAGAATGATATAATATTGTATGGCATGTCCAGTACATAGAACATGACAAAAGTGGGAGAGTATGGTAACACTGAATATGTGGTTTTAGTTTTGTTTGTTTGTCTGTTTTGGGTTCTTTTTTTGTGTGTGTGATAAGATTTCTAAGACTTGAAATTTTTCTAAAATCTCACATACGTTCCTGAGCTGGGGCAAATTTCTGGGTATAATTCCAAGATGTTACAATCTTTCCACAAGCACCACAAAAAGTGGTATGGTATGTGGTATGCCTTCAAAATTTTCTGGGGTGGCTGTCAAAACTAACATTTGATCACTCTTCCCTCCCTTTATTACTATTCCCCTTAAGAGAATGTTGTCCAGATCAAGCACCATGAAGATTCTATATGAAACCACAGGTCTAGCTATCCAAAAGCTCATTTGCACAATCCACAGAAGCACCCATGTGCATTCTCCCATTGAAGAAACTGCTCAGCCCTAAGTATGACATAGCCTGAAAATTCAGGTTTCCCAAGTTTATGTTGCCTTCATGCCAGGATATCAAGCTAATATATCATTCATTGCTCTCTGCATCTAGGCCTTGTGGAGTAAGAAGCCAAGTCCTATTAGGTTAGAGTCAAAGAGACCACCTGTATCTGCTTCACATGGCACACATGGCACTATGCACGGTTTAAGTCACACAGTTCTTTAATTGACCCCCCAGTGCTAACAGCTAAATGGGACACAGAGGCATTATAGCCTGCAGATTTTAAATTAAAGTTTCAGACTCCCCCAGGATAGGCACAGTACTTCAATTAACACTAATTGGCATTACCCATGATTAACAAGTGAAAAACATGGGTTTTCTGAAAATGTGTCTTTTCTCCCATGAATTCTGAGAAACGGATGGATGCCTGCAAAGATGAGGGGGATGAGACACAGTGTGTGTTACATTGGCACGACTCTGAAAACAACTTCCACACATACAAGAGAAGAGGGAGAAAGATGGTAATTAATGTTACAGATAATTGGCCCTGTAAGAGCTTAAATCAATGTTAAGTGAAAAGACAAAGTTCTAAGTCACAGGATTGGCACAATATCGCCTTTCTCCACAATATGAACACATACAAGAAGACTGAAAATAAGTATATAGTAACCAATCAAGGGCAATTAATTATCCCTGCATAGTGACAACTGTGCTGGTATTTATCTAAGTCATTTGAATATGTCATTTTCCTTTGATAATAAATTATTCTTGCAAGAAGGAAAGTAGGTTTTGCTAAGACCATCTATTCTTTCAGAATAAATGCAGCAAAGAAATGTGTTTAGAATGTTTTCACCCTTCATCAACATCAGTCCATGTGTAAGGCACTGAGGATGCTGTCAACAGTGGATTGATGGATTCTTAAATCAAAAGAGAAAATGGGGTTCTAAATGTGAGGGAAAGCAAATGATGGAGGGGGCTGCACACAAGCCCATTCTTCCGCTCACCCTAATCCCATCGTTCCAAAGCCTTACCCTGGAGAGTGCACTGATGTCTTTACTTCTCTTCTAGAGGCCAAGATGATTGTCCTGCTCTACGTGACGAGTCTTGCCATCTGTGCAAGTGGACAACCTCGGGGCAATCAGGCTAAGGGAGAGAGCTACTCTCCAAGGTACATCTGCAGCATCCCTGGTTTACCTGGGCCCCCAGGTCCTCCAGGAGCAAATGGCTCCCCTGGGCCTCATGGTCGCATTGGCCTTCCTGGAAGGGATGGTAGAGATGGCAGAAAAGGAGAGAAGGGGGAAAAGGGCACTGCAGGTAAGGAATCACCATGAGGCTCTGCAAATACCCTCCTCCGCCCTCCCTAAACCACTCCCTTTGTTGCTTCTTCTCAGTGGGAACTGCTCCTTCAATCATTTCTCCACTTTGCCTTCATTTAAAATAACAACTCACTCTACCGTGACTATGCTTCAAACTCTTTCCAGCCTTAGTTGGCTGCAATGATAACTTGCTCGGGTGGATATTTGTGACATTGGAAAAGTAAGAAAACTGATCCTGGTTAAGGGCACTGCGGGAGATGAGCACAGATGGGCAGGTACTGTGCATGACTTCTGGAGGCGGACTTCCAACAACTGATGACTGAACCCACTGGACAACAGCTGGATAGGTGGAAGCTTAGCTGGACAAGCAGATGGGAGAGAGCAGGGAAAGAATTGGCATGCAGGAACGCAGTTGCCACCCTGCTCAGAGCTAATTTTCTACACAAATATTCCTCAAGGGCTTCTAGATTTTTCCATGTATACAGCTAGGATAATAGTGTCATATAGATGGCCTTTCCTCTCTTAGCACTCTCCCAGCTGTCCTAGAACAGCTGCCATGTAGACTTTACATAGCTCTTGGAGACAATACAATTGTCCTCTAGTCCTTCACTGGTTTTCAGGCTTTTCCCCCTGCAGATAGGTTAGCCTGGGAAGCTTGCCAGAGTCCACAGTCCTTCAGAGGAAACCAAATTGAAATTCTACAGAAGTTATGTGAACTCTACAAGAGGAAGGGATTTGGAATCAATCTTTGAAAACAAGCTTTTGAATGTACAAGTTAAAAGATAAGAAGGAAAAAAATGCATAGATCTAAAAAATATGCCTCTACCCAATCACCACATCTGATTTACTGGAGATTCTCTGAGACAGCACCACAGTATATATCCAGGTTATTGGCTAATGCATCATTTACAAATACTCCATGTAGAAAATATTGGGCAAATCAATAGCTGTCAGATGCATGAGCATTGTTCAATATTAAAGAACATCACATAAAGATTCAATGTCAAATAAGCAACCTTGAATTTGGAGCTTAAACATAGTTATTCAAAGGTGTCTCTCTATAAGATCCTGATGTAGAATAGAATTATGACTGAGCCATGATTTTGAATATCCTTACATTTCTATGACACACAATTATAGTTCTATACACTGACCCTTTCATCTTGCTGTGTCTGGAAGGAAGAATGTAGTGGCTAATCACACAAGCAGAAAAACAGATTCAAATCTTGGCTCTTTCAGCCAAGACTTAGCATCCCTGGGCAAATAGCCTCTTTGAACTTCATTTGTAAATTGGCAATAGTAAGGGAAATTGTGAATTTTAAGGGTAGTTATATATGCAGAGTGCCCCATACAATAAATGCCATGTGCTAAGTACTTGGAAATGTTAGATATTGTTCATTATTAAATTTTGATCTGCCATAACTATAATATTCAATAAAATGATGCTACAAATGAAACTACTGAGATTCAGAAACAAAGTGACTTTTCCAACCCAAGGTTATATCAATTCAACAGCCACACTGAAGGCTATACACATCTCAGAAAGGAAAGACAGGCCTGACTGGTTGTGAAAAGACACATACATCACTCAGAAACCATGTTTGTAATGTGGCTACAGACTTGTCCAAGGCTGGGACGTTCTACTCACTCCTTCCTATCCAGTGACAGCACAAGGTCTTTTTGTTTATGCTTCCTTCTTAGATACCAGATTGTCTTCACCTCAACCAAGTCCAGGCAGAACAAATAGTGTTCTTTTTTCAAGTTCCCTACTCTAAATTAGAAACAAAGAGATTATTACACCATATCATAGATTCTTTGCAAAAACACATCTCACTGATCTTTAACAATTATCATAATATAGCATTCAATCTGAGAGCATGCTCATTCAATATTGCTAGAACTATCTCACAAAGCATTCTCCTTTTTTGGTTGTGAGACTGGCCTTTAACAGTTGAGCCACCTTTCAAGCCCTCATGAAACAGTCTTTACTCCAGTTTATAGTATCCATAAGCTTATCATACCAAGCTCCTATCATGGAGGCTTACATATAATGAATGGTCAGTCAATATTAAATGAAATAAACATAAGATATATGTTTGGATGGGTACATAGCTTCATTGATGGAAGGAAGGAATAAAAGAAGAAAGGAAGGAGGGAAGTCTGTTAATGGATGATATATGGATGAATGGAAGTATAAAATGATTCTAAAGAGGAAATCTAGGTAGACTCCTTTGAGAGAGAACTAAAACAAACAAACAAACCACTATGGCTAATCTTCAGTTATACAAAGTTTAATCCTTACTGCATAATGATTTACCCCTTTTATTTTTCTTCTGAGTGGTACTCTTCTGATACATGGGAAAACTCCCCACATGAAAAGGAAGAATTCCTCTGCATTATTACTACATTTACTCCATGACTAAGTGTATCCAGCAGTTGAGGGTATTAAATGTGTACTGCAATAGAAAATATAAGCACTGAGGTTGCAAAAACTTTCCTCGTATTTATAATTTACATTTCATTACTTATTCTCAACAAATTTTCAACTTAAATTTCTCAGCTTAACTTGTTCTCAACAAATTTTCAAGGGGATGAGCCCTCAAGAAAACTACTTCAAACCTTTTTTTCAATGATTGGGAAGACTAAGTTCAGAGGATCTTACCCCTTCTTCAGATTCACTACTCTGTCCAGAGCTGAAGTGGGTCACAGTGAATCATAGTGAACTGTGCTACCCACGAAGCTCAGAGTAGACTTAAATCCAATGTCACTGTATTACAAATGGACCCCTTGAAGCCAGAGAATGAGTGACTAACCCAGAATCTTATAAGCAGTATGATTTGTGTTTGTAAGGAAATCCTATAGTTAAAATTGTTACTGAGACAGGAATGGCTTTTATTACTCTATTGAAGATCAATACAGAACAGGCAGAAAAAATTAAACTACTATTGAAGCTAAAATACAAATGAAAGTCTTTGTAGTCTTTGATTCATCATCAGCAAAAGAAATTTATATGTCATTTATACACCAATGATCAAGCATTGAAAGTTAAGATTTTTATGACCTTGTCTCAAGAAACATCTATGGTGTGTGTTCTGCTTGAACCAGTAGAATTTCAACTTAAAAGGACAACTGCATTAAGGGGACACAATTGCTGTTGATAAAAACACTAATCTCATCTCATAAACGACGGTGACATTCATCGCCACTAACCTCCCTGCGCTGTAAATTGTTAAACAGCCACTTCCACAAGGATTAAAGGACGTGCTTGACATTTTAAGGGCAAAGCCTTAATTCTCCTAAAATTTACATTACCAAGATATTTCCTTGTTAATTTTGCCTATTAAGTGGGAAAAAAAGAATCAAGTTATCATATGTATGCATTGAAGTATGTGCAGCACTCCAAGAATTGATATCAAAGCATTGTGAGATAAAAGGCTCAGCTGAATAAAAGTTACTGGGAAGAAAACTATGGCTACAAGTGAAACTATGCATTAACAATACATTTTCCCAGATGACAAACAGTATAATAATAACAGATAATAACAATTTGTATGCTTTGGGTGGAAATACTGTTATCCAAGTACTGTTTATGACAAGGATTCAGTCAAAAAATTGAAACCAATTGCTGTGCTAAAAAAAAGAGTCAATTTTGCTTGTGGTTTTCAATCAAGATCATTATCTCTCTATATCTAGTCTCTAGCTAACCTGTATAAAATAATATAAAGACTTGAAAATAATACAGAACATATAGTGGCTTGGAATTCATTGAAATCTTTCACATTCATTGTCTTTTCTATATGTAAGGAAACCCAGAGAAATTAGGAGAAAAATCTAAAGTGATACATTCAGTGGCAGAGCCAACCATAAGGAAAGAGGCATTTAGATAGAAGGGAGAAAGAAATCATGAGGCTGGATGGCTTAGGATCATTCTAATCCTGATACACAGTCAAGTGCCTTCACCACCTCGGGACTCAGTTTTCCTCTCCAAAAGTAAGCCTAAAGCATGGTGAAAGCAATCATTATTTTTCAGTTATAGTAACATATGAAGCCCAATGTTCCAGGTGTACTTGCAGTTTTCAGGATCAGCCCAACATATTCTCCTAGAAAAATGGAAATTGGCAGTTCATACTCCAACTCACTAGCTCTGTTGTTAGAAACAGGGTTAATAATTTTACTTTGTAAAATTTTAAACAAGATAATGCATGAGAACAAAACATTTAATATTGGCCCTGGTATAGTTGACAAATAGCAGATTTGATTTTGATTAATTACTTTATTGTGAACCCTAACAGGAATAGAATGGGACAAAGACTAAGCTGTCTCCAAAACATCATTTAGTTCTGTCTGCCCTGGGACTCATTCTGTAGTCTTTCTGTAGTGACATGTACCAGGATATGACTAATATGCACCAGCTAATTTGTCCTCAAAAATATCTAATTAGTTTAATTAGTTGGGGTCTAATTAAGGTCTCCAATACTGGAGGAAATCTATGAGAATCTTCTTTTAATTTTCAGTTTTAGTATATCAATAATTTCCAAAAGATTTTAATTAGTAGGATGCTGTAGTTGACTGTTTTCAGACATGGTTAAGGTGTGTTAACAATGATAGGTATGTTGTTTGTGACTCTCCAGAAAAATTATTAATTTAGCTATTGATTATTTTTGAAGGTCTAAGAGGTAAGACTGGACCCCTGGGCCTTGCTGGTGAGAAAGGAGACCAAGGAGAGACTGGGAAGAAAGGACCCATAGGACCAGAGGGTGAGAAAGGAGAAGTTGGTCCAACAGGACCTCCTGGGCCAAAGGGAGACCGAGGAGATCAAGGGGACCCAGGACTGCCTGGAGTATGCAGATGTGGAAGCATTGTGCTCAAATCTGCCTTTTCAGTTGGCATCACAACCAGCTACCCAGAAGAAAGACTACCCATCATATTTAACAAAGTCCTCTTCAATGAGGGGCAGCACTACAACCCTGCAACGGGGAAGTTCATTTGTGCTTTCCCAGGGATCTATTACTTTTCTTACGATATCACATTGGCCAATAAGCACCTAGCAATTGGGCTGGTGCACAACGGGCAGTACCGAATAAAGACCTTTGATGCCAACACGGGGAACCACGATGTGGCTTCAGGGTCCACAGTCATCTACCTGCAGCCAGAAGACGAGGTCTGGCTGGAGATCTTCTTCAATGACCAGAATGGCCTCTTCTCGATCCAGGCTGGGCAGACAGCTTGTTCTCCGGGTTTCTCCTCTATGTTGATACAGATTACCTGGATTTCTATATCAGAAGATGATGAGCTGTAATCCAGACTGCAGGCCTGAATATTGCAACATAAGTACCACAGTGGCTTACACTCTAGATCTAATCTGGAGTGCTGGAAGGTGGAGCAAGTGATACAGGGATTCAGAAAATGTTTTTTTACAGACGGCTCTTGCAGAGTTATCAAAATAAGACAAACCACCAACCAGTTGAAATCACACCAAAATGATGGCATACAATAACCCCAGACATAGACCCCAAAGTAATGATCCTAAATATTTAAGCAAATTAAAGATGGATGTTAACAAATTTGAATGCCCTTGGCAATACAACCAGCAGGTAGTGACACTGCCTCATTAAATATTCATAAAACCCCAGTTTTGTTTGTTATTTAGGATCATCATAACATTACAGTGAAATTCGTTGACAATTCTCAGAGTCCAAAAAAAGTAAGAAATGCTAAGAATTTTCTAACAAATTAAAATAGAAAGATAAATTTCTTTTATTTATTCCTTTATGCTTATACATGTTCTAATAACTCTGTGTGTGTGTGTGTGTGGTGTGTGTGTGTGTGTGGTTGTGTGTGTTGTGTTTTTCTGTCTGTCTACACCAGAAGACATCAACTGTCCCTCCTCAGATGCCATTCATCTTGTTCTTTGAGCCAGGGAGTTCTTTGAACGTGGATCTCACTTATCTAGGTAGCCTGTCTGACTAGTGAGCCAAGAAACTACCAGTTCCCATCTCTCCAGCACAAAGATTACAAGCATGTGCCCAGACCTGGCTTGTGTTCATATGGGTTCTGAAAGATCAAACTCAGCTCCTCATACTTACAAAGCACACACTCTGGACTGTGCTATCAACCTAGCCGTCCGCAGCTCTCTAAGAGTCTGATGTGGAGCAGACACTGAGTGCTGAACCAGACAGAAAAAGAAGCAATAGCCTTATTTCATGCAAGCTAGAGTGTAGAGAGCACTCTGACACAGTGGCATGAAATGATCACCATGGTAAACAGATCGATTCTATGCTAGACACATAGGCCATGTGGATTGGAAGCCTCCTGGGTTGGAAGCCAAAGACTTCTCATAGAGAAAAGCCCCTAAGTGTGCCAAGGTACAAATGTTTCTATGGGTACAACAGTTTCAAGGAAATAAGGGATCACATTCTGTAGTCTCCTCATCTCCTCTGATGTGTCAGTGTTATTTTCAGTTGAGAAGGAGTGAAAGACAGGAAGAGGGAAGAGAAAGGAACTCGAGGTGTGATTGGAGCAAAATAGTTTTCTAGCACAAATAGGTTTCTTCCAAACAAGGGTGCTTCTTAAATTGAAAAAAAAAAAAAGTTTCTCACCAATTACCCAGCATTAGAATGCAACAAAGCACATGTCCTGGAGCCATGAGTAAGCTGGAGTGAAGATGAGCAGGGAGGAACCTGAATATCAGGACAAACTACTAGTCTTCGAAGCCTCTCACTTCCTTCAGCCATTTTTATTAGAGTTGGCATCTGCTGCTCTCTGTGATTCGATATTTAATCTCATCCCCAATTCTGTCTTGTGTACCACTCCTTTGGCCTGCAGTAATGGCATTCTCTTGTCTTTTCCTTCCTATATCTTCTATGTGTCCTTCTTCTTGTTCATTAAGGATTTTAGTGCCTGCTATCCATGAAACACCAGGCTGGATCCTGTGATAATGAAGGAACACAAAGATGAATGTAACCCAGTCTCTGCTACCCGACTCCTAAGAAGACAAGAAATGGTATGCACGCCCACATACCTATACACAAGTCCCTGGGCTCTGAAAAGAAAATGCTAAATTATGCAAAGTGTTAAATGTTTACTTCCAAATTCTGAGATGATAGAGGAGGGCTGGAGAAATTTCTACCCACTCAACCTTAAATAATAAAAGGACTTGGGGTAGCCCACATCAGGAAAGGACACACAAGCATGTCACAACATGAAAGAATGAAAGTGAGAACTGAGCCCATGGAGAGAAATCACTGGATCAGTCCCAGGAGGGTGATTGTATTTATGGATTGAGTCTCAAAGTGAGGCACTGCCATCATCAGAGGTGACACAATGAGCACACAGCCTGTGTATATGACGTCAGTGTTCTACACTCACCTTGAGTCCACTGTATTACTGTATTCTGTCTGCTGAACTCTGTCTACTTCTTGCTCTCTGAATCAATCCATGAGCTCAGGGACAACAGCATCAAGAATAGACAAAAAAGAAGAAAAGGTGGGTTTGAGATAGTTGCCTATCTATAGCTAACATCCACTGCTAGACTTCCAGGCTACACAACACAGCCAACAGCCAACAGAAATATGCAATAAAATATAGACCATTTGAAACCAGATGAATTTCCTGGAGAAACTATGAAGATTGTCTTGACCCACAAGATTGTTTTATAATTAAAACTTTCTTCTGACTGTGTTCTACTAATGCAATTGTGCAAGGTCTTGTTAAATAGCTGAAGATAAGGTTGAACTCTTGATCCTATACCTCACAATTGTTGGTATTACAGGCATATACAACTATGCCCAGGTATGTGGTGCTGGGGATCAAACCCAGGGCTTTATGTGTGCCAGGCTAACATTCGACCAGCTGAGCCACAGTCCCATCCTAACAAAAGCATTTTTGTTAATATTATCTTGTAAACGATTCTTCATTACAAAATCTATTTCACGTAGGTTTTTAAAATGGAGTTTCTTTCACTGGTTTTGTTCCCAAGATGAATTTGATTTTAAGTTATTAGCAGGGTGATGATGAGGGTCAGACAGCTGCTGTGGGAAATGAAAAGCAGGTTTCATATTAAAATGATATTTAAAAAAAAAACCTTCACGAAATGCTTGTGCCTTTTAGTCCTTAAAAAAGATTTCAGCCATCATTTTTCTACATCTGTGAATACTTTTGTAAAGAGGAAGGAGATTGGTTTATTCTAAAAACAGTTCAAGTCTCATTCCTATCATTCTTGGTAAGGACTACCTTGTAATGAATATGCATCAAGTCATATTCCTGCATTATACACTTCCTTCTTCTAGAAGGTCACGAGCCCTAAGCAGACGCTGAGTCTACCAGCAACTGACCTTAGACAAACCAGCCTTCAGAAGTATAAAAAATACATATGAGTGATTTATCGATACTTAGTTTGGGTATTTTGTCATAGAAGCCAAGTTGGACTAAGACAATCCTGTCTGTAATTATGCCCTAACTTTACAAGTGGAGAAACATGGGGACAGAAAAGATAAGACATGTATGAAGTAAATCATAAGTGCACAGTTGTTCCAGGCAGTCTGATCTCAAAGTCCACGTTCCTCATCATCACAGTGGAACTCCAACTCCACAATGGTTTCCCAATGATGACCCACTATATTGTTCACTCATGCTTTCATTTGTCTATCTGGTATAGAAGTATTCCTGTCCATCTATATATCTCAGAATTCTACCTGCCATAGTAGGTGCTCAAGAAAATCATGCCCAATTAATCAATGAAAAGTTCTTTCTAAGTGTACTCTTTACATATGGAGAGAGAGAGAGAGAGAGAGAGAGAGAGAGAGACAGAGACAGAGAGAGACAGAGAGAGAGAGAGAAGAGAGGAGGAGGAGGAGGAGGAGGAGGAAGGAGGAAGAGGGAGAGGGAAAGGGAGGGGAGGGGAGGGGAGGGGAGGGGGGGGAGGGGAGGGGAGGGGAGGGGAGGGGGGGAGGGGGAGAGTGGGAGGGAGAGAAAGAAAGAGGCATCAGACCTGGAAAGTCCTATCATCACCTGCACATTAATCTAGACTCTTCAAATTTCACCTACTAGAACCCAGTATACACTAACTCAAGAGAGATAGAGCCAGACTAAGAGAAATTTGGAAACAGATCTAGTTACACCGGCTTTGGCACCAGTGTTGCACCTTTTCCATATCAGGATCAGTTCTTTTCAGTGCTAGCTTCAACTTTGGCAAGCTTTTATTGTGTGACAAAGATGGCCACCAACAGCTGAGGTTGGCATTGCTTTGTGATTCATTTGTTTCCTGTTTGATGGGGCTAGGGAACCAGCATGAATTTGTGATCCCAGGAGGGAATTCTAGCAGAAGGCACTAATTCTGGCAGAAGGCTCAGATATGACAGGCATCTGACTCTGATTCGTCCTGAGTCTATCCCTTAACCAGTAACTGGCCAAAGGGATGCATCCTGGTTGTGACTGCATCACATCCACTCCTGAAGCTGGTATGACTCCCACTTAAAACTTCTGGTCCCAGGTTTGGAACAAGATCATTTCTCAATAGAAAATAAAGGTGTCAAGTCTACACTATGAATTATTGGTTATTGGCAATCAGTTGTCTCCACACACAGTCAAAACTCCCTTCTGTATGATGCACAGTATGTGTATCACTAAAGTTTCTTTTCTCTTAAATAATCTGACTCCCCATAGCCTTTGACCAGAACTGACTGGGTACTTCATACCCTATGACCTGGCATCTGTGATGACCCAGCCCTACAGTCTGTCATAATCTTGGCCTCCACTGATACTTTAAATGAAATAATGTTACTCTCAACAAATTTCCTTCTTCTTCTCCCCAAAAGCTCTGGTATTTTTGTTTTGTTTTTTGTTTGTTTTTTGTTTTTTGTTTTTTTTCCTCAGTTACTTAGAAGATTCAACAATTCTCTTTAATACTCCAAAGTTCTTAAAAGTCCTGCAGGGAGCATAGTGAACCTAGAAGGGCAGCAAACAGCCTATCCACTGTTGGTCAAGGCTACCTAAGAGATGCAGTCAGCAGCCTTCAAGTCTCCAAAGCAATTCAGCTCTATTTATCAGGAATTTGTATGGACATATATTGTGTTGTATCCTTGTGGAGACAGAGAGTTTTGCCAATATCCCTTCTGGAAGTCCACTTTTATACTCACAGCAGCAGCAAGGAGTAGAGGGAATATTCAGGGATTCTGAATCCCCACCCACCCAAAAAAGTTTCTTTCCTCCTCACATGAATTATATGACCATCCACATCCATCAGAGACAGATAATCCAAGTAATGTGCCCACTGCCATGCCTTAATGAATGAGGTTCTAACTGCTGCCTGTAGGCCTGTGTGCTCAAGTGCTGTCTCAGCCCACATGCTCACACCCTCTGCCTCCCAGGGCCTCTGCTTTCCTGCGTTTCCCAGGACATATTACAAATATCTGTAGGGAAACCACTCAAGCTCACTTCTGTTTTTTCACCATAGTAAACTTCAGGACCGTCTGCTTGACTGGAAGACATGTCTGTCACCTTCAGGACTGGCTTGTTCGTGCCCAAAATATTCAGTGTGGCCAGACCACAGTACTCTGAAAACAATGAAAGGCAGCAATCTACCATCTGCCTTTTCTGTGCAAAGAACAAAGACTGGTTCCAAAGGCACCATGCCAAGCAGAATCTAAAAGACAGTTTTGCATCACTCTATTGTTAAGGCTGTAAAAAACACACGCACTCTCAATTCTCTACGAAACAGCCCCATCTATAGGAAGCATGCACTTCTATGTCCTCCTCAGACTGAATCTGACTGAAGGCAGGGGCAAAGAGGAACACTCTCTCCACAGACTGTATTTGCACCCCAATGGTATTTGCAGATCAGCTCCAAAACACATCAAATGTGTTATACAAGTGGAGTGTCTCAGGAAAGGAAAACAAAGTAGGAAATTTTCCATTGTCATACTGTGGTTCCCAAGAGACACTTCACACTTCTCTTTTCTGTATCAGAGTTTCTCACACTTGGCACTGATGGCTTTGGACAGATCATTCATGCTGTGAGGGGATATCTGCACATTCTAGAATGCCCGGCAACACCCACTAGCATCTACCTACCCACTGGAGACAGAGGAACATCATCTAGCTCATAACAATCAGCAGTGTCAAATGTCCCTTGGTGATAAGAAACTGTCCCCAGTTGAAAACCAGTTCTCCACAATTTGGCTGATGATAGATGTAGCAATGAATTAGTTTAACCCTATTGGCTCCCAGCGGTTGTGCCCTGCTCAGTGCACAACTAGCTTAATGGTTGGACACTTCTAAACCTCCCCGCAACTAGCAAACACTCCCCTCTGGTATTCCTGATTAACATCTTTTAAAATTGATATTTCATCTCTACTACCCTAACCCAATCAGAGAAGTGGCTCCTAGGGCCACTTTTCTAGATTCTTACATGCTAGGGGGGTCTTTAGGTTTCATCTTTCTCCTTCCCCATCAAGGAGATTCTCCTATTCATTCCCTCACTCTCGGTCCCTCGCCAGCACAATCTAAAAGTCCCGCCATGTCTCCCTGCCCAGTCATTGGCTGAATGGCAATTCTTTATTATCAATAGAAACCTCAGGTCTGGAAGCATGGCTTTTGGGAGCCGAAATAAGACAAAGTATTAGAACGGATTCCCAACAGACAGATCCTGCTCAGGATCTCCTTTTTGGCCTGTAATCGGCTCCTAAGTGACATTTGTATAGGATACTCCCTCAGTTGGACATCCGTTCCTCATTTCTGCCTCCAATAGATGTGAACCCACCTTGAAATTGTTCAAGAAGCAATAAGAAAACTCGTCTTACACCAATTCTGTCTTCTACAGATAAACTATTCTTAGTCTAAAATAACAAACTGCAAAGCCTCCTGTTTCTAAGAACTTACTACAAGAAAGTAATTAATAATATTTGCAAAGGTTTAATTACAGAGTCTTACAACAACAAAGCATGTAAAATGGAAATTTGAGAAATAACCTGCATGTTTGATAATAGAATATGTGTTAAATGGACTGTGATTCCTCCCTCAAACAAAGGATGGATATTATTGGCACCATAGATGAACATGAAATATCAACTGAATCATGGTTACTGGATGATATGTTCAGCAATCATTCCATGTTAAAATAAACATGTGCATGTGTACAGGGAAAGCTTGAATGAAAAAAAGTAATTAAAAAGCTGTATTTCTACCTTCTGACCTATATTTTCAATTTATTATAATAAATCCATTTCACTTCTTGTATAATGCATAAACTGCTGGAGTGTAAGGTAATTGCAAGCTATTTCACTTCCAAAGAATTGCAGAAGAAATGCTCTAAGGAGACAGATGAAAACAAACTCCTTAAAATTGCGGGTTGAAGTGTGAAATGACATCACTCTAAAATTTCCTGGTGACATATCCGGGTTTCTACCCCAGAGGATTCTTCAAAGAAAGAATAAGGCAAAATACTCAGGAGTTTGTAAGTAACTTTCTTAAGTTACCCCATTCTAACTTGAACGGAAAAGAAAATTAGCCTTGAGTTGGCATTATTTTATTCTGGTTTTTATTGGTCCGGAACCATAAATCCAGTGGGATAGCATAGCATGAAGTCACTCAGAGCTCAGAACCAATGCGTTTGTCAGATGGCAAAGGGTTTATGAGCCACAGCAGGAAGAGAATCTGTGGCTATGCTCCATTGCCATCAAGGGGAGGACAGAATGTCTTAAAATAAAAGCTTGCCCCATCTCATCAGAATCCAGGAAGTGATATGAGAACTGTAGGGGCAGAAAAACTACAAACTCTAGGAGGTTGTAGCTGACCAAATGTTACCAAGATTGAGTCAAGGGGGTGGGAGGGGGACTGTCTGGGCTATACTGTACCAGTAAATCCTGTCTGATCTAGTCCCACCTCAGAGCAGCTTATCTGCTAAAATGAAATCACTATGGGACAATGATAAGGAATTGTAAAGGCATTCTAAAAAATATCCAGGTCTTGCTGCATTCATAACTAGAGATGTAGCTACCAGTCAGTCCAGAAGGTCAGATCACTGCCAAATAATAGATGGTTCCTGTGTGCCGTGTCAGGACCCAGTGGAGTAAGCATCTGTAGGTCAAGATACACATGCAATAACTCACTGTCCATTTGACTCCCCCTTAGAACTTCCAGATAAAACTAAGGAAATTCACTTGTGAATCTCAGATTACACAATAGTGATCACTTAACTTAAGTTACAAGTATTTTCCTGAGTGTCCAGTATTATTCTTCACCTATCTAATCTATTTGTCTAGATCTCATCTACAAAGATACACTGAAAATACAGGTACCCTGCAGAAGGTCAGTGCATATAATATTTAATAAGAAGATACTTCTTAACCTAATAAAACCTATATGTGATGGCTGTCTGATTCCATCTGTGAAGGAAACCTTCCCATGGAGGCATATGTGTGGTGTGTGAGTTGACACTTGGTGTCTTCCTCCGTTTTTCTCCACCTTACTTTTTGAGACATATTTCTCACTGAACCTAGACCTCTCCACTTCAGTCAGGCTAGATGGCCAGCTGATCTCTGGAACACACATGTCTCTAATGCTCCTTCCCCCGCACCGAGGTTACAGGCATGCAGTGTCACACCTGGCTTTTACACAGATTCTAGGGATTCAACTCTGAATCTTGTGATTATGTTGCAAATGATTTGCCCACTGAGCCATTTTTCCAGCCCAAAAAGAGTTTTCAAGCTGCCAGATTTAGCTGGATCAGTAAGGCAGAAGAGAAACTGGATAGAAACAGAGATGTCATCATCATATGACTTTGGACAAGGTACTCAAATTCTTCAACTAGGGATAAACAGGAATGTGAGTGCCTTTTTGTGTATGAACTCATTGGGCAGACATTGCAGTGGTAGGCTCAAAATTTCACAATAATCCTTCTGAGAGCCAAATGTGTTGATGTGCGTTAAAGTAGCTGTTTTCATTAATTTCTCCTTAACCCACAGCTCAAGGCAAGGATTAGAGTGTCAGCAATTTATTTGGAGGGTCCAGGAAGCACCAATAGTGTTAAGGAGAGCCAGTAGCTCCTGATGCTTATCCCAAAGAGCAGTAGTAGGAATGGGCTAGCACACACACACACACACACACACACACACACACACACACACACACAAACTTACCCAAACAGTCCCAGCTGCAATTCTTAACTCCCAACTGAGAGCTATTCCCAGCAATGTTCCTATACAGCATGGGGCTCTGCATATACATTTATATAAAATTGGTGTGAATGATTAAATGATTTTTAGAAGAAACATCTTAGCACTTGCCTCCAGGTCTAGACCTCATGTGTTCTCATCTCGCTTCAGAGTGGACAAAGATCTGTTTCAGCCCAGAACAAGTTCATAGCACCCAAGACACACTACACCTGCAGATGACTCTCTATGCATAGCTCACTCCGAAAGCCACGTGATGCTAGACCCTGGCCCTCTTGCCAATGGCTAGAAAGAGGAACTTCTACTCTCTCTACTGGATGGAGTCATTGAAAAGGAGCAAGAAATCACTGGCAACTTGGAGTGGGTACTTAAAGTGGAAATTCTTAGGGCTTTATGAAGGTTTATCTCGATGATGATGATGATGATTGGTGTGTGTGTTTGTGTGTGTGTGTGTGTGTGTGTGTGTAAATATGCCACAGAGACCACCAAGGTTGTTGGAGTTACTCTCTTAGATCTAGAGTTACAAACAGTTGTAAGTATCCCAATATGGGTACTGGGGACCATTCTGGTCTTCTAGAAGATCATCAGGCACTCTCTAGCACTGAGCAGTCTCTAGATCACCATAGATTCTTGGTTCTTTTAAGTGGTAGACTCTCGGGTGAAGGGATTGGGAGGAAGGATGGCTTTCCCACTGCATCTATGAGCAAGGAGCTCACCCAAACACCAGTTATCCCATTGACTCTTGCTGATGGGCTAGGGAAGTATGTGCTAGAACTGGCTCTACAGGAGAAGTTTTCAATTCCTTTCCACTCTGTCACTCAGATGTAAGAGGTTCAAAGCATTGTGTCTCTTCATATGGGTCTCAAAGCCTTTGGGGATTAAGGGAATCCTCCACAAGGTTCACCTAACACCATCCTATATATCAGATATTCATAGTAGGGTTCAAATTTAGCAATATTTGAAAATTTAGCAAAAGTAGCAAAATTACAGTTATAAAGTAGCAAAGAAAATCATTTTATGATTGGAGTTCACCACAACATGAGGAACTGCATTAAAGAGTTGAAGCACTAGGAAGGTTGAGAAACTCTGCTTTAAAAAAATAAAAACAAAACAAAAAACCTGTCTGTACCTCTGCTGTCTGCCCCTCTCACCACCCCACAGTCTGCAGGTCTCCCAGAAGTTCTGCAACCAGGGTCACAGGAAATAGGTTCCAGACAAACATCCAGGCCAGTTAACACTAGAGATAACCAAGTGCCAAGAGGCAGATGTAAGACCATAAGCAACAGAAGCCAATATATTTTGGCACCATCAGAACCCAGTTCTTCCACCATAGCAAGCCCTGGATACCCCAACATACCTGAAAGGCATGATGCTGATCTAAAATCCCATCTCATGATGATAATAGAGACCTTTAGAGGGATATAAATAACTCACTTAAAAAATACAGGAAAACACAGCCAAATAGGTAGTAGCCTTTAAAGAGGAAACAAATAAACCCCCTTAAAGAAATACAGGAAAGCACAATCAAACAAGTGAAGGAATTGAACAAAGCAGTCCAATAACTAAAAATGGAAGTATAAACAATAAAGAAATCACAAATGGAGGCAATCCTGGAAATGGAAAACCTAAGAAAGAGATCAGGAGCTACAGATGCAAGCATCATCAACAGAATACAAGAGATAGAAGAGAGAATCTCAGGTACAGAAGATACCATAGAAGATATTGACACAATAGTCAAAGAAAATACAAGGCATAAAAAGCTCCTAACTCAAAACATCCAGGAAATCTAGGACACAATGAAAAGACCAAAACTAAGAATAATAGAAATAGAAAAGAGTAAAGATTTGCAGTTTAAAGGACCAGAAAACATCTTTGACAAAATCATAGAAGAAACCTTCCTCAACTTAAAGAAAGAGAGGGCCATAAATGTACAAGAAGCCTATAGACACCAAATTGATTGGACCAGAAAAGAAAACCCTCCCATCACATAATAACTAAAACACAGAATGCACTAAATGAAGACAGAATATTAAAAGCAGTAAGGGGAAAAAGCCAAGTAGCTTATAAAGGCAGACCTATCAGAATTACACTAGATTTCTCAACAGAGACTCTAAAAGCCAAAGCTAATATCAAATTAAATGGAGAGATACTTGAAGCAATCACACTAAAATCAGGGACAAGACATGGCTGTCCATTTTCCCCATATCTATCCAATATAGTACTCAAAATTCTTGCTTGAGCAATAAGACAACAAAAAGAGATCAAGGGGATACAGTTTGGAAAAGAGAAAGTCAAGGTATCACTATTTGTAGATGATATGATAGTATAGCTAAGCGACCCAAAAAGTCTACTAGAGAACTTCTACAGCTGATAAACAACTTCAACAAAGTGACTGGATATAAAATTAACTCACACACATCAGTAGTCTTCCTTTATACAAATGATAAAGGACTGAGAAAGAAAATAGGGAAATAATACCCCTCACAATAGTCACAAATAATATAAAATATCTTGTTGTAACTCTAACCAAATGTGAAAGTTCTATATGACAAGAACTTCAAGTCTCTGAAGAAAGAAATTAAAGAAGACCTCGAAACATAGAAAGATCTCCCATACTCAGGATTGGTAAGATTAACATAGTGAAAATGGCCATGGTATCAAAATAAATCTACAGATGCAGTGCAATCCCAATCAAAATTCCAACACAATTCTTCATAGACATGAAAGAACAATTCTCAATTTCATATGGAAAAACAAAAACCCAGGATAGTTAAAACAATTTTCAACAATAAAACAACTCCTAGGGTAATAACCATACCTAACCTCAAGCTGTACTATAGAACAATAGTGATAACAACTGCATGGTATTGGTACAGACAGACAGGTCTGTGGGACTGTGTAAGGGTATCTTGGTTCTTGGCTGGGCATGGGCCTGGAACCCTGAGATCCAAGGGAGAAACGGCAGGAGTTTGACCACGTCCCCAGAACCCAGGGTCCTGACAAGCAGTCTAATCTCCATGGACCTACATTGTTCAGTCACGAAGGCCATTACAGCCCCTCCCAAAGTGCACAGGTAGAGGGTGTGAGTATAGGCCTCAAGCTCTAGAGAGATTTACATACTAATGAAGGCCAGAGGGCAGAGCCAATTAAACCTTCCCCAAAACCTCCCCCTTTCTCCCTCCCTATTTAACTCAGGTCTTCCCTGAGTTTCAGGGGGGATACATCCAGATCCATCCAACACCCGCCATGAAAATAAACCCTTTGGGAACCAAGGGCTTCCTCTATCATTGGGGCCTGCAGTCACCAAAGCTTCCAGCCTTTGGAGCTGCAGACCTTTCTCCTGTATGTGGGACCTGCTGCCTGGAAACCTCCAGGACTCCTCCACTGCAGGCCCCTTTTCCCACACAGGTTGATCAATGGAATAGAATTGAAGACCCAGAAATAAACCCACACACCTATGGACACTTGATCTTTAACAAAGACGCCAAAACCATACAATAGAAAACAGAAAGCATCGTCAATAAATGGTGCTGGCAGCTACCATCCATATTTGTCACCTTGCACAAAGCTCAAGTCCAAGTGAATCAAGGACCTCAACATAAAACCAGATACACTGAATTGAGTAGAAGAGAAAGTGGAAAAGAGCCTGAAACTCATTGGCATAGGGGGAAATTTCCTCAACAGAACTCCAATGGCTCGGGCTCTAGGATCAACAATTGATAAATAGGACCTCCTGAAACTGAAAAGCTTCTGTAAGGCAAAAGACACTGTAACTAGGACAAAATGGCAACCTATAGATTGGGGAAAAAAAATCTTCACTAACCTCACATTCGATAGAGGACTAATATCCAAAATACATAAAGAACTCAAGAAGTTAATCTCCAAAAAACCAAATAACCCAATTTATAAATGGGTACAGAACTAAACAGAGAATTCACAACAGAAGAGTCTTAAGTGGCTGAGAAGCATTTAAAGAAATGTTCAGGGTCCTTAGTCATCAGGGAAATGCAAATCAAAACAACCCTGAGATTCTACCTCATACCAATCAGATTGGGTAAGATCAAAACCTCAGGTGACAGCACATGCTGGTGAGAATGTGGAGAAAGAGGAACACTCTTCCATTGTTGGTGGGACTGCAAACTGGTACAACGTCTCTGGAAATCAATCTCGTGGTTCTTCAGAAAATTGGAAATAGATCTACCTGAAGACCCAGCCATACAACTCTAGGGCATATACCCCAGAATTCCCCATCATACCACAGGGGTACGTGTTCCACTGTGTTCATAGTGGCCTTATTTGTAATAGTCAGAAACTAGAAAAAACCAGATGTCCCTCAACTGAAGAATGGTACAGAAAATGTGGTGAATTTACACAATGGAATACTATTCAGCTTTTAAGAACAAGGACATCATGAATTTTGCAAACAAATGGATGGAACTAGAAAATATCATCCTGAGTGAGGTAATCCAGACCCAAAAGGACATGCATAATATGTACTTACTAATAAGTAGATATTAGCCAAAAAGTACAAAATATGTATTATACAACCCCCAGACTGTAAGAAGTTTAACAAGCAGAAAGGCCCAAGTGAGGATGCTTCAATCCCACTTAGAAGAGGGAAGAAAATTATCATGGGAGGCAGAGGAAGGGAGGGACTTCAATGGGAGAGGGTAGGGGAGAAGAAAAGGGGAACAGGATCAGGTATGGGGGGGACAGGAGAGAAGCCCAGAAGGCCAGTAGAATGAATGGAAATATGCAGCCTATGGGGGTGGAGGTGGGAGAACACTCTAGAAAGTACCAGAGACCTAGCAGGTGAGAGACTCTCATGACTCAACAAGGGTGACCTTTGCCCAACAGTGGGAAGAAGAAACTCGAAGAATCCACCTCAGGAAATAGATAGGCCTCAAATGGCTCAAGTTGCTTCAAGTGGAGGGATGGGTTACCAAACCACAGTCAAAATTTCTGACCCTGAATTGTTCCTGTCTAAAAGAACTGCAGGGACAAAAATGGAGAAGAGACTGAATGAAAGGTGGTCCTATGACTGGCCCAATTTGAGATCCATTTCAAGGGGAGTCTCCAAGGTCTGACACTATTACTGATGGTATGATGTGCTTACAGACAGGAGCTTAGCATGGCTGTCCTCTGAGAGGCCCAACCAGCAGCTGACTGAGACAGATGCAGATATTTACACCCAACCATTGGACTGAAGTTGGAGACCCCTATGATTGAATTAGAGAAAGGACTGAAGAAGCTAAGGAGGAGGTGACCCATAGAAAGACCAGCAGTCTCAAATAACCTGGACTCCTGGGATCTCCCAGACACTGAGCCACCAACCAGGCAGCATACACGAGCAGGTCTAAGGCCCCCATCACATATACAGCAGAGAACTGCCTGGTCTGGCCTCAGTGGGAAAAGACAGGCCTAACCCTAGAGACTTGAGGCGCTATAGGAATGGGAGGTCTGGTAGGGTAAGGGAGCATCCTCTCAGAGACAGAGGGGAGGAGGAAATGGGATATGAGGAATAGTGGGTAGGGGGAACTAGAGGGGGAAACAGCTGGACTGTAAATAAATAAAAACTATAAGTACCCTCCCAACCAAAAAAAAAAAAAAAAAAGAAACATAAATCCCCCAGCTACAAGAACTATAGCTTCTGTTCATCTCTCACATGGAAGTTGATAATAAAGTACATGAACACGAGCTAGTAGGGTATGTCAAGTCTAAGGCTCTAACATGTCAGAGAGAACACTGGTCCTCTGGGAATGTGTCTCCCTAACCTACATGGATTTTCAAAAATTGTTATTCTGCTTTGGCTTCAAGGCTTACTCTGAGGAGAATGGAATGTAATGAGGCCCGTTTACTTTTTAAAGTGCTGACCTCTAGTGGTCAGTAAAGACAAAGACATAACTGCCAAATGTGTTTTCTAAAATTTTTTAAAATGTAGGCATGGGATGAGACAGACTTCTGAGCTCAGCATAATCTGCCCACTCCGTACTATGGGAGGGGTGCTAACCAGCTGTCTCTCTCGTGGGACTGGAGTCAAGATCAGATTTCTGGCTTTCGTATGGTTCTTCCCTCCCACTGCCTGACACACATCTGAAAACTACATTTCCTGATACACTGCAATTAAGAAATAATCGAAAGTGACAGCCTCCCAGTTTCAGAGTGCCTTACCACAAAACATGATCAGGTAGAAAGACTTCAACATCTACTAGATGATAAACGAGAGAGATAACAGGTTTGATCTGAGTCTTCTCTAATACTTCACATCCTATCTGCCACATGCCAAGGACTAAATAGATGTAGGATGGGAGGATTCACAGGAGGGCAGATAAACTTTCATTCAAAAATAGAATTAAAACCGAAAGCTGTTTGCTTTCTTGTTCTACTAACAAATGAAAGATCTTAGTCTTGAAACTAGAGGCTTCGTCTTATCTCAAATACCCCATCTGTTAAAGACCCCACACTTGTCCGAGGGACCTCTCCTATTAATGATAACCTTTATCCAAATCAATGTACCTGACCTAAGTGCACATTATTTTTCAGACTCTTGGTCATAAGCAATAAGGCTTTTGTTCTCAAACAAGGACCTAATGAAGATTTCTTTCCATCATGGCTTGTTTCCTCATCATTCAGAATTTTCATTGAATATTTGACTCAATACCAGGAAAATTCCTGAATAATAAGAGCCTAATGTGAAGACAAATGATGTACCAACTGTAGTAGACATAGAAAGGACGGAAAGGATAGAGAAGGAAGCCTGGACTATGCTGTAACCCCTTCCCAGTGTTAAAAAAGACTGGAATTAGGAGAGCGCTCGGATGGTATGGTCATATCAGTCTCTTAAAGAATGTGTGGGTGAACTCGGGATGCTATGCTAAAATGACACAGGTTATTGGTCAACAGAGAGACTCTATATACAAGGGCAGAAGTTCACACCACCATCCTACACATAGTTTGCTTCAAGAATCAACTTGCCCACTAAGGATTTTAGCAACTTCCACATACACCACCATTGTGATGCCTGAAATTTCCTTTCCTTTTACCATGATTCAAAATCTTCCTGCAATTTCCTACTTCATAGTTGAGATGATGTTGAGACCTTGAGAGTTGAAGTTCAATATGGAAGATTGAAGAGAGTTAGTGACTCTCTTGTCACTAACTCACAGCTACATATTAGGAATCTAGAAGCCTCCTAGCCCTGACTACCCACATGAGGTTTACAGAAGCCCTCAAGGGTTCCATCCTGTATAATCCTGGATGGATCGCATATGTTGTGCCTATATTTTCCTCCTCCCCAGAGGAAGACTTTCAAGGATATCCCCCTCGGAATCAAAGCCTAAAGGATCATACCAGTACATGGAGATAGCTGGATATCGTTTTTGCCTTCTCCCCAAACTTCTATCCTCTAATAGAAAGGACATTAGCAGATACCAATTTTCAGTTGCCTTTTAATCTAGATATGTCAGCTAGCCAGTTCCTAAAAATCTGCAGTGATTTCCAAAGATCTCGAGACTGAGGTCAGAGGCATATATGTATCGCACATGTATCTCCACCTAAGGGAGTTAGAATTCAGCTTCCAAGTTTAAGAGAAATCAGGACATGTAGACTCTTCTTTATTCTGCCACTATACCCTTTGTTGGATTAGGACCCAAAGTATATAGGTCTGCCTTCACTTTGCCTCACAGGGGGCTGTGGTTGTAATTGCAAAGTTCTAGAAACAGTAAAGTGGTCCTTCTTAAACAAACTCTAGCAAATTGCCTGATTCTTGAATATTTTAACATTTGGGTGCTCTGGGGGGATGGGGATACAATATAGTTGTTAGCATCACAGAATATGAGAAAAGGATAAATGGGTCAGAATGCTCAGAAAAGAGAAGCACATTTTTAAATCAAAGGGGATTCTCAACTATTCCTCTGTCTAGTGAGCCCAGCAAGTGTCTTTGGATATGATCTTATTTCAGTAAAGATTTCTTCAGGCAACTGTCTCAACTATGTTGTGTGCCCAGATGCTTAGGGAAGCTGAGGTATTACAGAATTGCCTGTGACATAACTAAAGCTCCCCAAATTCCCAAACTCTCTTATAGTCCTTACCATACACTGTGTATGTCTGTAAATGACATGGGAACCTCCTAAGGAAACAGACTCAGGGACTACGTTGATGGACAGCATCAGCATCAGGACCCCAGTGACGACTGAGGCTTGGATGGCACAAGCTGAGATGGATCAGCCCAAACAGATGCTTGACATCATGGAAAGTATTATGACATGAGAAAGAAGATGTTATTACCCAGGGACTTGTGAGAACAAAGGTGGTGTGGGCACTGCAGCTGGGACTGAGTCCTAACCTTGTCCAGTGCTGGAAGCAGAAATGGACATGCTAGGGTAAGCCACATTGGAGAAAGAGTTCTCAGCCAGTGCTACTGACACATGGGACCAGAAAATGGCTTTGGGTATTGGGACTCCAAGCAAGAGACTGTCCTATCCACTGTAGGATGTTTAAGAGCAACCTGGTTTCTATTCGAAAGATGCCATTAGTATGCCTACCCCAGCCTATTACAACCAAAATGCCTGCAGACTTCGTCAAATGACCGGAGAGTGGGGACATTAACACTGGCTGACGTGTACTAATATAAGCTAAAAGAACATGGCTATGAGGAATAGAGACATGGCTGGGCAGTGTATCCAGAATCCTATAAATTCATGTAAATGCCAGGCCTGTAATACTAGCCTCGGAAGGCAGAAACAAGGAATCCTGGGAGCAGCTGGTTAGCAGGATAAGCCATATCAGCAAGTTCTATGTTTGACTGAGAGTCCTGTCTCAATGAATAAGGAGGAAAACCAATAAGGATGAACACATCAACCTCAGACCTCTACATGTACAAGCAAACACATGGACATACACACACACACACACACACACCGTGCTTATATGTATGTCAAATGCATATACAGACACATGCATATCACCAAAATAGGACAAAGCACAAGCAAAGAGTATGACTGTGGAATTTCAAATTTGTTGTCATCTGAATTGTCAGGCCCATTGGTAAAGCTAGAGTAAAACTGCCTAGACACCATGAGATGTCTACAACCATTCCCAGCAGCAGACAGACAGACATTGCTTTTCTTCTTTGGCCTTTAACAGAGGGTTAATCCCCCAAATAAACCTTTCAAGATATACAAACAACTCAAGATGGAAAGATCCTTCCAAAAGACACTGGGTGTCCTACAGAAAGGGCGAGCATGTCTTCAAGCTACTGGTGAGTAAATGAGAGTTATGGTTGTCTCCACTCACTGAGCTGGTGCCCATGAGATGTACTTAGAGGGAATAGCTGATAAGAATGATTATTTTTTAATATCAGTAAATTAATTTTTGCAGAAAAAAAAAACATTAAATTCAAGACTCACATGAGCAGTAGTTTTTTCTGCTTATTTCAAGTCAGGGCCCAAGTCTCTAAAAGGAATGAATCTCGGGGCTTTTTATTCTCAGTAATTCCGACAGTTCTCTGGAGAAGGGAGACTGTTGTGAAATGAGGCAAATGACTGGAAAGCCTTGTAATTCAAAACAGGTTGAGAATCACAGCTCTGCAGAAAGAAAATTAAAAGCTTTGACATCTACACAATAAAAACAGGCCACACAGCCATTAGTTCCAAATCAATAAATGCTTCTCTCTGTTGAGTATAGAAACAAGAGGTTCCAATTTACTGGCATTTGAGCTATATTTCAAGGGAGAACTATAAAATTCAGTAAATTGGAAAACACAAACTCAAAGATGAAAAGCACAGTTTTACAAAATTTATGACCCAGAGGAGATTCTTCGGCTTTCAACTTGAGCCCTATCTTAGTGAGATGTTTTTCCTTGATATGTGTTTATCACTTATAGGAAATGAATGAGCTGCAAACATCAGTCTGTAAAGTTCAAAGGCCTGCCTGCATGCAAACGATCTGAAGAGAAAATTGTGTTTCTTTACCTGTGTTCAGGTAAAGAAAGCGTATCTGAGTTTATCCTGACCCAAATAAGGGCATATTGCAGCTAGGAAAGCAAACAGATGATAGCAGAAAAGTCTCAGTGTCTCACGTAGCCCAGGCTGAACTCAAACATCCTGAGTTCCATCATGCCTGGTTTTAGGCTGTGATGGTTAGCTATAATTGTCAATCTAACTACAACCTAGAATTTCCTGAGACGTCAGTCTCAATAAGGAACTGTCTAGTTTGAGTTCGTCTGTGGGCCTGTCCATGAGGAATTACCTCTATTGAATTCACAGATGTGGGAAGACTTGATCCACTATGGGCAGTATCATCCCATAGGCAAGAGGTACTTAAGTATTTAATAGTGAAAATTCAAACTGAGCCTGAATAAGCAAGAAAGTGTCATGCATTCATGTTGCTCTGCCTTTGACAGTAGATTCGACACGACTAGCTTTTTACAGATCCTATGGCCTTGGCTTCCCTGATGATGGACTGTAACCTGAAATTCTGAGGTGAATAAACCCCTCCACACTATTTTTGTCAGCTTATATTATAACCATTTCAAGAAGCAAAACTAGAACATATGCTGTGCTGAGATTGAAAATGGAGTTTATACATGATCTGTAGACATTCCAACTGAGTGATGTCCCCATTTTCTTAATGTTTATTTATTTCAGCAAAGAGCTCTAATCTCCTAAAGCAGTGGTCTTTAAACTTCCTAACGCTGTGACCCTTTAATGTAGTTCCTAGTTTGTGGTGACTCCAACCATAAAATTGTTTCATTGCTACTTCATAACTGTAATTTTGTTGCTGTTATGAATTGTAATGTAAATATCTATATGCAAGATACCTGATATTCAACTCATGTGGGGGTCATTTGAACCCCAAAGAGGCCATGCCACAGGTTAAGAACCACTGTCATAATGAGTCTTCAGAAGCATCTGGCTTTAGTGGCAGTTGTTCTCAACTTGTGGGTTGTGGTCCCTTTGGAGGTCGTCTATCAGATACCCTGCACATCAGATATTTACATTACAATTCATAACCATAGCAAAATTACAGTTATGAAGTACCAACAAAATAATTTTATGGTTGGGAATCAACTAAATGCCTTTCCCATTTATTTGGGTATAGAGATCACTTCATGTCTCCATCCCCGTCTCCACATCAGCCCAGACAACCACTACTCTGTCTTCTGGTTATGTCTCGGGAGACGTCTCTTATGCATTGTTTCAGATATAGTCCTTTATGACACTACTTAACGCCTTTTTTAGTGGCATTTATTTTTGATCAGCATACAAAGTACTTTTTCTTTACAACCTTTTCGCTGACTTGGTTGGAGCTGAGCCTCCGCTGCTCTCCTCGAACTCCATGGCCCTCTTGCTCCCCTTCACCCGAGTGCTCCCTTATCTCTTTTCCAGGAAATTTTGTTCGTTTATTCATTTATCTGCTAATCTGTCTAAAGATATGACTACCACAATTATTACTGTAAATGAGTGATCTCAATTATGGTACTTAAAACAATCTTTTTAGGTAGATGTATAGCTCAGTGGTCAGATGCTTCCCTCACATACATGAGATCCTACATAGACAGAACTGCCAAAACAAGAATTATCTAGACAGCAGATGGATTCTCTGAGTTTGTGGGCTAAGTAATCTATGCTCAACAGGGCCCGAGGCTCAGCTGAGAAGTGTGAATCCTGAGACAAGACTGAATATCTGAAGGCAAGAATCATGCAGATGTGTGTTCACTTGTGTCTACAGTGAGGCTGGAGTGGCTCAGAATGGAGCAGCCAACAGAGTGTGGAAATACAGTCTTCCCGTGTGGCTTGGCTCTCTCGCAGCACCCTGGCCTCCGAGTAGTAGGACCTCTTATGCCGTAAGACTCGAAGCTCGAGACTCCTAGCATACAACATAGAAACTGTCTCACCATTCAGAACTCAGCCAGCATCACTCTGCCTCCCTTCATTACTCAACACAGCCTCACGTCCCTCCCATACATGGAGAAGAAAAACGGACTTCACTTCCTGGTGAGAAGAGAGCCAATGAATCTGGACATTTTTGTTTGTAGTAGAGCCACTGTGGGGCTTTGCCAAGATGGAGCTGAAGAGGCTTGTTATCAAGAATAATGAGAAATAAAACTACAAATCTATCTGTTTTTAAACATTTTTTTTTAATTTGAAAAGAAGCTCATGCCAATTTAAAAACCAAGTAAAAGGAAATTTTCTTTTTTTTTTTCTTTTTTTTTAAATTTATTTAGTTATTTAAGTCACATCATAATTTACTTATTTACACAGGGATTATAAGCACAAAAAGACAGGATGTAGGGAAGGGAATAGCATAGGAGCATAGGTGTTCAGGGGGAGTACAGATACAAAAGGAAATTTTCTTAACACATGTAACACTAAAACTGCAGTTCGAAGCACTGAGTGTGAATAACTGTGTAAGCACTAAGGCAATTGAATCTGGTCATAAGTTATGCTGCTGGTGTTCGGGGTCTGCGCCAGATGTTTCCAAGCTCCTGGTGTCTTTTTCATGCATGAAATAAATGTGCACACAGGTTGCAAAGTAGCAGGGAAACTTTATTTGAAGCATAGCAGTGATACAGGTTAAAGAGGAATACACTGTCAAGATTCACAGTGGATCACAGGAGTAAATATATGCAAGGACCCCATTGCTGTTTGATACTTCCTTTTGTGGGGTTCAAGAGGAAGGAAGAGCTTGGTTAGTAGGACCTTAGTTAGGAAGACTCTCTATTTTGATTGACTCTCTAGGCTTCTGCTCAATGTGTGTGTCCCTTCCCATATGCATCTGGTTTTAATCATATTCACACCCAAGTGTGGATAGGCATGAGATGATAAACAGAGGATTTTCTCTAAAATTTCACTTTGAGGATACAGTCTGCCTTATATACACACTCAAAACCAGACAGACCCATTGCCCGTAGTTCCCAGATTGTGCTCTAGGAGGTATGTGAATAGCTGTAGCACAGTACTGTCAAAGGATTGCTAAGCAGAGGACATTCATTATTTCCATTGCTTAAAGCAGGTATAAGTGCAGCTCAATGCAGATGGGGTGCTAAGTTTCTAACAGGTTTTAGGTGCATTATTTAGAGAGAGGTATATGTCTAGCCCAAGCCAAGAGAAGTCCTGAATTGCTAAGGTATTCTCTATGCTGTCTGCCACCAATCCACTACCAGTGTCCAGCCTCACATACAGTGTTCTCCAAAGAACAAATACAAATGACTAGAAACTTAGGAAGGGCAGAACTAAGTTCACCACTCTGATGCTGGCAAAGTTCTGGAAGATGACTATGCTGGGATTTTTAATTAAGCCAGTTCAATAGAAAACATTCTCAAAGTAGCTTGATTGTCTGTCTTTATGTCGGTCTCTCTGTGGTCCAGACTGATCACACTGCTAGATTTTGAGACTGAGTTAGTCAGAGCCTGTCTGACTCCATGAGAGACTGCATCCTGCCAGTTTGAGAGACTAGGCCTAAGTTTCTGTTTTCCAAAAATGAGAACTAGGATCCAGGATCCTGTGTGGTCAGCCAATCAGAGCCATAGGCAGCCAATCCAAGAACACCTTATCATCTGACCTGAAGAATAAGTAGCTAGAATGAATAATATATGATTCCCCCCACAGGGAAGTTACCAGAGCCTAGCCAATTGAAGGGCACATACTCCTCCCTGGAATTCCCTTATTGACAATAAAATCTGGGCCTGTGAGCCCACTAGGTGTCTCCATTCCCAAATAAAGAGACCCCTACATGCAGGAAATTCAGCTGAATAAAACGTTCTTTGCTTTTGCATACTATTTCAGTCTGGGGTCTTCCTTCAGCAATTCTTGGACTCTAATAATTTGAGACCCAGATTGATTTCAAACATACAGCAGTCCTCCTGCCTCAGCCTTCCAAATGCTAGAGTTACACATGTAAAGCCAATAGTTACAACAACAACAACAACAATACCAACAACAGTTAGGCCTGTTTTACAGATAAGGAAATTGGAACATGGGCATTATTGTGGAAGTTCTTCATGATCCCTCAGCCATAAGACTCAGCATTCAACTCCCTTCTATCTCCTCTTCTTCTGGGACTACCCCTGACCTGGTGGACAAGTTTCATTTCTTGCTCAATTATCAATTCTTTCCTATGGTCTAGTGTTCTGTGCTAGATTTTTATTTAAGTCTTTCTTTTTTATTGTTAATTCTTTCTTCAGCTCAGATGTGCCTGAACATTCTTTTTGTTTCTTAAAATATCCAAGACTTTTATTACTCATTTCTAAAAATCCCACATTGTTCTTCTCAAATCTGCCTCACATTTTTACAGTATCTTACTCTCCTTCTATACATTCAGATTCTCCTTTTGGTCTGAAGCATCTGGTCATTGAATTTTATACCTTCTCCTTCTGACCATTGTATTATCAGAAATTCTTGGTGTTTAATGGTCCTCTGCTTTTTCTGCTGACTGAGGCATTTCTGGATGTGTTGTGAGCAAAGGTCTTCTGTTATCATGTTGAGCTGATATTTAAAGGGTTGTTCTCCATTCCAATCAATAAAAGACTTTGTTAGATCCCTAGGAGACACACAAACCTGAGACCACTTTTCAAATTGTATCATTTGGGAGATTTCTAAAAGGTACAGGTAGCAAGAAGACAGTTAAAATACAAAGTCTATGGTTTTGTGTTTCTCAGGGTGTGTTTTTCCTACCATATGCAAAACATGAGCTGACACTGACAAGGGTCTATGTTGTCCCTGTGATACTCAATATAGTCCCTTTAATTTGAAGACTCTTTCACATTGATGTGACATTATTTCTGCCATAAATTCTATCTTATTTTTTGAAGTGGAAACTTAAACGTTCTTTTGAAAGTCAGTTGTGCCGGGCAGTGGTAGCGCATGCCTTTAATCCTAGCACTTGGGAGGCAGAAGCAGGCAGATTTCTGAGTTCAAGGCCAGCCTGGTCTACAGTGTGAGTCCAGAACAGCCAGGGCTACACAGAGAAACCCTGTCTCAAAAAACCAAAAAAACAAAAAAAGAGAAAGAAAGTCAGTTGTGTTGGATGGTGTGGGTTAAAAAAAGAAAAAGAAGAACACGCGCGGGGCGGCCCTCCCTCAGCCTGACAGATGGTGTTTTGCTGGGGCAAACACATGAAGGTGTGTTTTCCTGAAGTGGACACAGGTGAAAGTCTAAGGCAGATGCGTGAAGGAATGTTTAGCTAAAGCAGACACAGGAGAAAGGATGTTCTGCTAAAGCAAGCACATAAAAGGACATACGATAAAGGATTCTTTGTTAAAACATGCATGTATTGGTTTGTCTTACATTGGATATTTGAGTTGCATTTGTTCGAACTCTCTAGACAGAAATGCACCAAAAATCTTCTGGTGGTGTGCTGCGGTTTCTTGCCATTTCTGAGGACTCAGGCTGAATGGCAGAGTGATGTCATCTGGACAGACGCACATGCTGAAGCAAGATCTGTGGAGGACAGGTGATGTTTGGAAGGAGTATGCTGGGGACAGCATACAGTGACAAGGACTGCCTGCAGTAGGCCAGGATGGAGACATCTCAGAAGCCCTCGGCAGCTCCTTGTAAGAGGATGGTGTCTGGGACCCTGAGAAGCTGGAGACACATCCCTCCAGGGACCCTCCATCTGAAATAAGGGACTGCCTGCAGGAGACCAGGATGGAGACATCTCAGTAGCCCGAGGCAGATCTTTGTAAAAAACAGTTGTTCCCATTTCTTCTAACCTTAGCCCTAGACAACAGCTGTATAGATTTCATTTGTGCATGACTGTTTTTCAGTTGGCCTTGGTGTGCATAATTATTCTATTATATCTGACTTTCTTACTTCTTTCTCCTTCTGCCCTAGTGAAACTAGATGTTCCTTGATGTAATGATTCTTAAACAATTAAAAATTGAGGCATAGGGCACAGCCCAGCACAATCCTAATGGCCCAGGTGCATGCTGTGTGTTCATATCTTAGAAACAATGCAATAACTGCACAAAGGTAGTTCCAGATTAATGCTTGACTTACAAAGAAAATTTGAAGAAATTTTAGAAAATGAAATAGAGCCAACACTGGGACCCCCAAGAAAGAAAAATCTATTGAAGTTATGAAATAAGTTTTACATAACATTTAAGAGTGTTTCCTAGATAAGGAAATATAGAATACATAAAATCTTATACTAGTAAAATTAAGTCAAAACACTGGGGCTCTTAGGAGAGTCATTGTGTGCAATGCTTAGAAGTAGAAAGCTGGTGGAACTACTGAGTTAAGGGTCAGTTTGATTCTTTTTAACTCTGCCTGGCAGCTTTGCCCATGTCATTTATCATTAGAGCTTCACAAGAAAATGCAAGTAGCTGATTTCGGAGCTCTGAGCTCTGAAGTATAATAAGTTAAAAGTTAAAGTTAAAATAATGATAAGTTTGCAGTTATTATTATTTTGGCTACAGGCCTGGGAATAGGGAAGCTTGAAACTTTGGGGAACAATTGTAATTCTTAATTCTTTGTGGGACGTGGTTATTCTTTTGAATTTGATTTGGCAATGATTATACGATGTCTTTTTTTCTACCTACTTTTGGAGTAACAGTAGAAGACTGGGGCAAGAAAAAGGTGAGAGAGCATGAGAAGAGCATGTGAAGAGGGAGTGAAGAGAGAATGTGAAGAGTGAATGAAGAGAGAATGTGAGGTGTGTATGGAGAGTGTATGTGTGAGTGAAAGGAGAGTGCATGTGGTGTGTGTGAGGTGTGTGAGAGATGTGTGTGAAGAGTGTGTGTGAAAGTGAGAGGGGAACACAGAGATGTGTATAGGAGTGTGGGAGTTCAAGAAAAGAAAAGCACACAGGGGAAAAGCAGAATGCACAGGCGAATGCAGAGTGTGTGTAGCCTCAAGCTGCGAGCGAATGAGCGAGAGAGAAAGAAAGCAGAGAGTAAGAGAGAAGAGAGAGAAACTTTAAGCCTTGAAAAATTGCCTGTCAGCTTGTATCCCAAAAGTAGTCTGTGTATATTTATTATGCACCTTCCAGATATCCCTGCTTCCAGTTGAGAACTCTGATCCTGTGTCGAGGCTGGACCCCGACGGGAGTATAAAAGGACTCAATGGACAGTAACAGTAATGGAGGCTGAGCTAGGCTTGCTTATAGAGCTAGCTGTGCAACACTTGTGGGCCTCCAGTCTTTGATGATCTTCACTTCCCTGAGAGCACAAAAGGAGAAGGCAACTTCTCCTGGCGTTCCTTCTGGTCCCAACTGCTGACTTGTGATGAGGATGAGACCTGGCTGTCTCTGCTAGGTAGTGCCACTGCTGCTGATTTGCTATCCCAACTCTACTGAACTGGCCTGCTGGTGTATCTGTGAAGTGTTTGCAAGTGGATCTAGCTGCCACTGCTAATCTGTGAACAGAACTGCCGATTTCCAGACAACATAGATGGGAGTTGCCCCAAATAACCTTTATAAACAGGCCCACTTTCCCCCATATCCTTTCTTTCCCACTACCTCTGGTTGGTGGTGGGCTACAAGGGAGGTAAAAGTGTTTAAGAATCATCATTAAAAATAGGCGGTGAAAAAAAAGTCCTGAAATGCTTAGCTCAGTTTTTTTTTTTTGGGGGGGGGTGGCTGTGGGGCTGTGGACGGGGTAGGTATTGTGGTTTTGGGACTGGTTGGTTTGGTTGTTACTGGTGCAGTAATGTTAACTTCTATGCCCCATTTCTTGGGAATGTTCAATTTAATCCAGAAAATGCATTTTTTTTTAACTCATCAACTACAGGGACAGATTGAGGAAAAGTGGAGGAGTGTGCTTGGATGCTTAAGTTCTATCGAGAAGCTTGGGAGGGACCCGATGACCGTCATGAGATGTATCCAGCTGCACTGGGAACCCAAATCACTTCTGATTCAATGTCCCTGTAAAAAGAGCACCCCCAGTCTCTTCTGGGCAACAGAAGAAGGGGTGTGAGAGTAGAAACCATCCTTCTGGCTGCCAGGAATACCAGGTGGCCTAAGAATCCATCACCTCCAAACATAAATGCCCAGGCTTCCTGCAATGTTTGCCCCCACCTCCACTCTCGTTCCACTTCCTCAGGGTCTGATTAGGGCTACTGTAACAAAGTATCGCATACCGGGTGTCTTGAAACAACTTGCAACTCCTTGTTTCATAATTCTATAGACAGGTCCCAAATCAGTACTAACTGGGTTAGTTCCTTCTGAGAGCTGAAGGGGGATCTGTTCTGTAATGATGGAGTAGCTATTGGCAGCCCCAGAGTGACCACCTTGTGATTTCTCATTCACTTCTTCTTACAAATGTCTATCTCTGTGTCCAGAGTCCTCCTGTTATGGGAACATGTTTGTTATGTTCCACCCCAATGACTGCACGTTAACTCCATTATTCCCATGTCTTAGTCAGCATTGCTATAGCTGTGATGAAACACCATGACCAAAGCAACTTGGGGAGGAAAGGGTTTATTTGACTTAAACTTCTGCATCCCTGATCATCAATGGAGGAGGTCAGGACAAGAACTCAAGCAGGGCAGAAACCTGGAGGCAGGAGCTGATGCAGAGGCCATAGAGGCTGTTGCTTACTGGCTTGCTCTTCCTGGCTGGCTCAACCTGCTTTCTTATAGAACCCAGGACCGCCAGCCCACAGGTGGTACCACTTGAAAATAGCTGGGCCTTCTCACATCAATCAGTCATTAAGAAAATGTCCTACAGCCTGATCTTATAGAGGCATCTTCTCAATTATAGTTCACTCCATTCCAATGACTCTAGGTTGTGTCAAGTTGACCTAAGACTGTCCAGCATACACTGTAAGGACCCTACTTCTAAATAATGTCAGATTCTGTGGTACTGGGAATGAAGAGATCAATATTAAATGAAGAACATGTCTCAGCCTGATACCTACCTGCTCTCCATCACACACACACACAAACATGCTGACTCATATGTGCACTGTACACACATATGTTAAAAAGTGAACTCTGGGTTCCCTGGTATGGTGACTGACACATGCAGTTATAGACATCGCTGTCATGGAAAAAGGTTATTCACACAGACAAAACAGAAAACATCTTATAATTCTATAACAGAATTATAGCAATGGATATAAATTTGTTTCTTGGGCTGGAAAACAATATGGCTCAATCAATAAAATGCTTGCCCAGAATAAATACTAAGTTCAAGTCCCTAGCACCCACATAAAAAGCCAAGGGACTGCAGGCATCTATAATCCCAGCACTGAGGAGGCAAAGACAGACCAATCAATCAAACACATTGACCAGCAATCTCCAAATACAGCATTCTCCAAACACCAGGCTCTAAAGAGACCCTTAAATGGGATTTACCCTAAAAGAAAGGCTGTGGTACGGTGAGCATGCTGGTGGGCTTACAATTAAATAAGTTGGTTTATTTCAGAATATTCTGGATCATAGAGGTACTCCCTAACCACCTGGGTCCAGAGTGACTTAGAGCAGGGGACATTGCTTGGTGATGAAGCAGTAGTTGGAGGTGCCAGCTTGGGGTCAGTTAGTAGGCATCAAAGAGAACTTATACATTTGCGTGGAGCCACTTACTGTCTCTAGGAATTAGCTAGTTTCAGAGATCTAAGATCCCTGTAGAGAATGTCAGTGCTTTAGGGACACAGAAAAGAGAGGTTAGGAGATAATTCCCTTGATAAAGGGCTTATCACACACGTGTGCGGATCTGGTTTGGAAGGTGGCTGGAGCTCAGCATGGTGGTCCATGTTTGTTCTGTCAGCACCAGGGAAGCTGAGACGATCAGGGATCTGGAGTTAGACAGGCAGCCTAGCCTAATCACCAAATGCCAGCTTCCAGTGAGAGGCCTTGTCTAAAAAACAAAATGGCAGGCTTCTGAGGAGTGGCTCTCCTTGGACTGCGGAGTTCCTTGATCTGTGGCTGTCCTTGGTCTGTAGAGGCTCTCGATCTGGTCATTACTGTTCTCTCTACTTGGTCTTTTCTCCTATTTTCTTGCCGTTTTTGAAACATGATCTTTGTATCCCTGCTGGGTCATGTGTAGTGAAGACTTGGAAAATAGACAGAGGTCAGGCTTGTGCAGTCCAGCTTCTGTGCACAGCCAGCAACCAGCCTGATGCAACACATGCTGGAGCTCTGATGCCCAGACACAGAATCTATGCTGCTGATGATTTAGCCATCTCCATACAACA
This sequence comes from Mastomys natalensis, assembly GCA_021653895.1. Classification (NCBI taxonomy): domain Eukaryota; kingdom Metazoa; phylum Chordata; class Mammalia; order Rodentia; family Muridae; genus Mastomys; species Mastomys natalensis. Next base: position 1,129,462 of record JAJTUV010000033.1, read on the forward strand.
TGGTCCCTCCTGATGCTAAATCACCCTGCATACAAACACCTTCTATCCTTTACCCAACATGCCATGCAACCCAGAGACATGAGACAGGCAGGGCACCACGCTTAGAGCCTGAGTCCTCTCTGCTCAGCTGCCCAGTTGCTTTCCCTTTGTCTCTCTTCAGCATGTTATTTTCTCTGTTCGCCCAGCAAGCTCATATTCCAAGACTTAAAAATAAACTGTCACTTTAAAAGGAAAAAAAAAAAGCCGCCTAGTGACCTTCCCTGGGAACTGGTTGCTAAGCTGGTGTTTTTTTTTTTTCCCTGAGACATGGCTGCAGCTTCACGGGGAGCCACCTCCCTTACCCTAGTCCACCCCTTCACTGATTTCTAAAAGATACCCTGACTTGACACAACTGGTCTCTCATCTCATCCCTCCATCCCAGAAAGTGGAATCTGCAAACTTCGTTTTATAGAGTGGATTAAGGTAAATCGGTTTTTAACAGAAACAGGGCTGCAACCCGAGTGTCCTGCTTTCGTCTGTCTCCTTTCCGTTCCGGCTTGGAAACCAGCCCCTCCCTGGGTGCCATGAGAGCAGACTGAATGCTTTGTGACATTAGGGAGTCTCATCTTGCTTGCAGTTTTACTCTCTGAATGTGAAGTTGAGGGCACTGCGGGGACAGCTTTGATTTCAGCTGCTGTCTGGCTTGCAGGGGAAAAGCAAACCGTTGGTTCACAGAGAACCTCTCTGGTCAGCGTGCTGCTAACCACTGGCTGCAGGTTGCTTTCAGGCCTTTATTTGAAACTGTTCCAGGGAAAGGGAGGGCGGGCCAGAGGAAGTACTCAATGCTGCAAACTTCACTTTTCTTGGTATTGGACAAAGAGCTGGGAACCACAGGGCTGAGGGCTGCCAAGTTCTCAGAAAAGTCTACTGGCCGTCAGCTAAGCTGATTGTTTTCTCTTTTGCAAATAGATGCTATGAAAAGCTAATAAAATCTAATGAGAAATACATGTCTGCTATTGCATTTTATGTAAATAATTGCAATAAGTGTAACATCAGTATGTTATGTATAGAGGGGGACTGTATATGGATAGAGGAAATATGTGTATATATGTATCCATAGATAGGTAGATAGATGCACACATATATAAACATAGATCAATCTAGATATAGATAGTTGACCTAGAGTTCACTTACAGACTCACTCATTCAAGTTTTTATTCAGCATCAATAATGCAGCAGATGAAGAACTCAGGTTTACAGTGTACATAAACCAACTTAGACCAGGTCCAGTGCTGAGAGTTTGCTGGGGAAGCAGATGTATAAACAGATAACAAGATGAATGACAAACGAGATTTGTAAAAAGGTCTCAGCACACATGGCAGGACTCCTGCCATGGAGGAGCTTCCAGCACCCCTGTGCAACTGAGCAATCCTACCGAGCACAGCCTGTGTGCCGACCTACCCTCATCAAGCGAAAGGTGTCCCGTCCATCTGATTACATGACCACACACAGCTATGTCGCTCACCTTGGACTCTAGAAGCTGGAGCTAGAATAACTTGCTGTTACATAATTAATCATTAAGAAGGCATGTGACAGCTCCTGAGAGCTTCCAGCTTTGAGTGGGCCCTCCCACTCAAAAGGAAAAGCCTCGTCTCTGAGGAGAGAAAGTGAGCATAAGAGGAGGTTCCAGCAACAGACAAGGAAAGACAGTGTCCTGGGCCTGGATGAAGGAAGAGGAGAAGAGACTTGCTCAGGGCTGTCAGGGGTTGGGGACAAACACTAAAGAGAGTAAGGGTATCAGAGCTCAGCACCCTTAGGCATTTCCAATGATCCTCACCGTCTCTGAACCTCTGTTTCCACTCTCAATCCTTTCCTCCCACCTCCCTCCCAACCGTGACCTCTTCCTATACTCTAAAGAGACATTTGTGCCTCTCCCTTCAGCTATTGGACTATTAAAACAATGGACTCTAAGAATTTTATTTTCTCAGTACTGAGTGCTGGAAGAAGGGAAGGATGGGCTGCACATACCAGCGTGAGGGAGAACTTGTCTCCAAAAGACAGTTCTGACAGCTTGTCAGTCACCTTGCAGAAGATACTGGGACAGAGACAATGATGATGGGAAGGACTACACCTTGACCAAAACTGCTTAGCTATGTATCCCTCCTGGTACCTTTTATTCAGATCCAAGTTTCATATCAGGACCCTAGAAGACAGACATTGACATCACTGGACACCTCTGTTCCACTTCCCAAAGCCATCATGTTGTCTCTGATTTGTCAATTATTTTTCTCTTTCCTTGCCCTACTGGGGCACTGGTGGCCTATCCTGTTAGAGTTGCCAAGGATTCTGACCCTAACTCTGGAAACATCCATAATAATAAAACCATAAACCCTACCAATATAGAGAGCCTGGACTGTGACAGTCACTTTATTACAATCTTTTCAGTATAGAGCCCATAAGAAACCATCATCACCTGAGGTAGGAAGTATGATTGTGAATTTGCAGAATTGGCCATGTTGTTTCAAGATCACACAGCTGGTGAGAAGATGGGAATTTGAACCCAGGGCCATGTGTTTTTTTTTTTAAAGGCCTCACCCTTTAAAGCCATAATTCCTTTGTATAATTAATACACCATCCTTTGGGATCAAGTGCAATTTAGAAGAGCTTCACACAGTATAGCCTTTTTTTTCTCAGTCCTTCTCTGTATCCTGTAGGATCATCCCTGGGTTCTTGGATGTGGCTCTGAATAGCTGGCTTTAGAGACAGTACATGTGGTCAGATAACAATGTATGTACTCTCCTTTTAAAATGTGTTGGTTTTCTGTCCTGTGTAAAATAGATTATCAGCCTCGGGTGGCCTATGCAATGAAGACACTGCTGTAGTGTTTGTGGCTTTCCACTGTAAGCATTTTCACAGTAAGGATAGTATAGACAGCATAGAAGAGTGATGGCAGCCTTGTTTTAGCAAGACTAAAGTGGGACCAGCCAGAACTTGGAAACCACAAAGCGCAAAGGTCAGACTCTTGAGCATGAGACTTAAAAACTGTGACCTCACATAACTTTTGAAATCTCTATTTCCTTGGGTCTACCTTGGCATGCGTCCTATTGAGAGCTGTTGTGTCAGGATGAGCAGAGTGCACGTGTGGAGAGACTTCAAAGCTCCAGCTCCACACACCCAGGGCTTTTATTTTGACACTGTCAAAGGATGTATTAACAAGTGGCCACGGCAGATGCTGACGACAGGGGCTTATTAAAGCCGAGTGGTGTTGGTTCATCTTTTCAGAGTCAGCAGTGCTCATAGGAGAGATAAATTTTAGTGTCATTTGATTTCTTTCAAAACTCATTGGAAGGTAATGATGGGGAAAGGATGGGAGAGAGGAAACAAGTCCATTACATCTGTCATTTTCCTCTTCGAGTTTTTTTCTTCCATGTACGACTTGTTTTTAATTTATGGAGAGTCCATTTTCCACTTACTAAAACACTGGACATTCTTAACTTCCAGTTTCTAAGGACCAGAAGTGTTGGTCAGAGCCACTGATGTCCGTAGGCATCTCCTTGTATGTATCCTGCCCCCTCCAACACCCATGCACACCTCTTTACCTCTGGGTTGGCTGTCATCCTCTCCCTTTTCCTGCTTGAGTTTTTGGAGGGGTCTGGATGGAGGACAACTGACTAGCAGATCATTTGCTTTTCTTTCACATGCTAACTCCCTGGGGGGGTCAGCAAAACTCCAGCACCTGCAGCTAGCTGTTTAAGGGCCCCAGTGCAGCTAAGATTTGGCTCCCATAAGATTAAGAAAGGCTTAAGATTTGTCAGCCCTGTGCCTAAAATTTCTCTTCATCTTCTCTCATTTAATCTCCACAGCATCTTAGCCAGCCTTTGAAGGACTCCAGAATGTGCCCATGAAAGTGGATCCAAATAGCAACTGAGTCATTCATTTGACAAAAACACATGAACTGTCTACTGAGTGGCCTGGGCAAAGGCTCTGGGGATAAACAACACACCAATTGCTGCTCCTGCTCTCTTGATGACCTATTCTAATGGTGACGGGCAGACACTGATATATAATTTTGAATGCTGATTGGTGGTAAGTATTATAGAAAAAGAAGTCATTGTAAGGTACTCGGAGGAGCTTAGAAGATTCATAATACAATGCAAAAGTCACTGTATAAAGAACTCTTGGGGAAGACTCCTCTGAAAGTGAAGTGTTACTAGAGACCTAAAGGACCTGTGGTGTGTGTGTGGTGTGTGTGTGTGTGTGTAATAGAGATGGGGGAGAGAGAGACTAATAGTGTACCTAGCTTCTAAAAAAAAGCTCTAGGTAGAAGAAACAGCAAGTGCAAAGACCCTGAGGTCAGAGGGTCCAAGCACGAAACCATGCAAGGGAACTGTAAGGTTTTGGCAGAATTTTGGATTTGACTTATTAGGCAAAGGAAAGTCATTGGAGGACTGTAAGTGGTGAGATGTGATGATCCTACTTAAATTTCCAACCATTCAACCCGGCTTCCATGTAGAGACCACTGTAGGTGAGCAATGTGGGAAGCAAAGAGTCTGGACATTCTCAGGGCAATCTGTAAGAGAGATGATGGAGCTTGACTTGACTACAATATTAGTAGCAGAGGTCTTCAATCCAGTCCTGGATACAACTGGAAACCTGGCAGGATTTCTGGGGGATGGGATGCTAAATTACCAGAGTTTCTCAGGAAAAGTGAATGAATATGCTATCTCAGAGTAGAGCTCTTCTTGGGTATTGTCTCCCCTGACTCTGGAGTCTGTGAAGACCCACTGTGGGCAGTCTACAGTCTGGGAGCCTTACATGTTGGTAGTGTGGGGCAGCAGTCCAAGTCTAAATGCCTCTGATCCAGGGAAGTCACCATCACTCTAGGTTTAGCCCAAAAGCCTGAGATGAGGCGGTGGGGCTGGGGTTAGAATGAGGCCTGGTGTCCTAAGGCCAGAGGGCCCGGGCTTCAGAAGATGGAAACACCCTGGTTCTTAGAGGTTGAGGGATAGGCTAATTCTCCTTTTGTATTTGTTTTCTCTGGGTCTTGGATAACTAGATGGTGCCCTTCATTTTGGAAGTGGCTCTTCTCCACTCGGTCCAGTCAGACTCAAACATCAGTGTAACTGTGGAAATATGCTCCCAGACACAGAGAATAGTAATTTCTCACATTTTTAAGTATTCCTTGATCTAGTCAAGTTGACATATAAAATTTTTGCAGGTATGCTGTATCATAGGAGAATGATAACAGTTAAGGAGAGTTGGAAAGGTTCTGTCCTGGGTAAAGGGATTTGTTTCCTATAATAGGAAGTCTGCAGCACAGGTTAATAGGCAAAGGCCAAGAGCTTCATTTAGAGCCAAGTATCCATGACACAATCACGTATTGGATTCTGAAGAAGTGTCTAAACTTGGGTGCTAATATGAGAAAGCTCAGTGTACATATGGTACATCAGGCCAAGAGTTGGGATTAGATAGCCAGGTGAGTAAGAGCAGGCAGGGCGGAGCTTTGGAGCACTCCAGTAGTTGGTGCTGAGGAGATGAGGTGCTGAGAAGGGATGGTCCAGGAGTGGTGAGAACACCAGGAGGGAACCTGTTCCAGAAGGCAAGTGAAGAAGGTGTTTTCATGACACGTCTGCTGAGGTTCAGTACATGAGCAAGAGAACTGGTCATCACACACAGCAATGCCAGGGTCATTAATAGGCCCCAGCATGAACAACCACAGGGAGGATTAGACACCCCAAGCAAACTCATAATAATAAAGATTGGGCAAAGGAGTGGGGAGTGTTTCAGAACATCCCTAGAAAGGCTGAAAAGTAGAGCAAGAGTGACAAAGAGAAGTGAAGTGGACAGAAGGCATTTTTTGTGTTTAAGGAAAAGATGAGTTACTTTTAACTCTGATAGGAATGAGTCTATCGAGCGGGAAGAAAAGACTGTCTAGGCACCAGCCTGGGGGTGGGAGGTTACAAGATCATGATCTTGAGGGGGTGGTGACGGGAAGCATTGACAGTCTCGGAGCTGGGATGGGTGAAAGCAGAGAAGAGACCAGAGAGACCACTGTACGTTGTACCTGTACCTATGGGAAGCGGAGGAGGGAAGTGCTGGGACCCAGTGGGGGTGGCAGGAGGTGGGGGGATTTGGCACCCTCTCTTGTCTCCCCTCTCTGCTCACTAGAGTCCCTCCTTCTTCTCTTCCCCACTCCTGGAGTCTGCAATATTTGTGGTGAACAGCTCAACAACCATGTGCATAACCTTCCCAGTCTCTATCCATCAAATTCATTTCACTATGCCTGACCTCTTCACTGCTCTTTCTCAGTCAGGAATCCATCACGGACAAGATGAATCCCAAGGAAGAAAAAGTGAAAATAATTTCAGAGGTAAGTCACTGCTTGGCTACCCCCTTGGGGCCCTTTGTGAGTGAGTAAGCCTAGCAACAGGCATTCATTGCATGCGTTAAATGCAATGCTTCAGACAACTTAACTTCAGCACAAGCAGACAGCTCTGAGAACCGGAAGTGCTGTGGGGCGCTGTGCTCTGTGTGCTGTGTATCTGCCTTTGGTGGGGAAGGAGGCAGATAATGAGGGCTATGCAACCCTGCACGTACACTAAGAGTGGAAAACAGCAGTAAGGGCCTAGAAAACCTTGCCTGACTGCAACTCAGTGTTGCCTTGTGTCTTAATTAGGGTTTTACTGCTGTGAACAGACACTATGACCAAGGCAACTCTTGTAAAGGACAACAGTTAACTGGGGCTGTTTGATTTGAATATGTTTGATCATTTGCTGGCCTGTGATGGACTAATGAACAGCCGATAGGCTTCTCTAAGACAGAAAAGTACTTGTTAGGAAAATCCACACCCATCTAGATTTCAGTTCATTTGCATACTAACTTATCATTTGTTACATGTGACAAGTACAGAGGCACCCTTAGGCTAAGCTTAGTTGAATTTAACATCTATCAGAACACACACTCCACATGTTCTTTATCTGCCTTTGGTGGGGAAGGAAGCAGATAATGAGGGCTATGCAACCCTGCAGGCACCCTGAGGTCTAATCTCTACCTGAACGTTCTGGAACTTTTGTCATCATTTCATGAATCCAGCACACAGAAGCTCATGGTATACGCTACAGCACAGTTCTGAGAACACTCATGCTAATAAATCTAACCATTCCTGACGGTTGGAAGTTATGAAGGAAATCTCGTTCCTGGAGTCTTGCCATTTCTGACCAGACAAGGGAAGCCACCTACAATGGAGAGTGTGCGCATTCAGGAGAGGCCAAAGTGTTCCTCTAGACCCTTACTCCCACTTGGATTAAGGCTCATGAGTTTGAGACCACAGAAAACAAAGCCTGGGGGCACTCTTTTTTTTTAAGTTTATTTTTTGTTTCATGTGTTTTGCTTTTTTACCTGCATCTATAACTGACTGTATGAGGATGTCTGGTCCCCTGGATCTGGAGTCCCAGACAGTTGTGAGCACCAGGCGGATGCTGGGGATTGAACCTGGGTCTCTGGAACACTAGCTAGTGCTCTTAACCACTGAACTATCTCTTTAAACCCTAGTGGTATCCTTTATAAAATCACACAGATTCACTTTAAGCAAGTTGTCAGGTCTTTGTGAGCCACACACACCTCTATCTGCTGTTCACTCATTTAACAAATAGTCTCTGGTGATCTGTGGCTTTGAGCTTGCATTCTATCCTCCCATAACTACTACTAGACACCTCCCATGGACTGAGGATTAGGACACTACTCAAAAACCAAGGAGGATCTAGATGTCTCAATAGTTTGTTCAAAGCCCAAGAAAACTAACAACTAGACTTTGAGCCATGCTTGCCCACTCCAGCATCCTCCTCCTCTCGTGAATCTCTAACCTACAAACCGTCCTTTGCTGGCAAGTCTGGGGATAGGAGTTAGGATGGGGCCTCTACTCAGTACTCCAGGTAGACAGAGCTCATCACAAAACCAAAAGCCCAAGCCACACCCATTCTCTGTCTGGGATCTCAGCTCTCTCCTCTGGAAGTGCCCTCCAAGTCCTGGTCCCAGTAACCAAGAAGGAAGGGGAAAAAGGAGGTAGGAGAGCATGGACCAGCCGCCAACACAAGGTTTCTACACTAATGTCGAAGTTCTGCATTCCAATTCTGCTTCAGTGGACTTGGCAAGGCAGTAAGAGAATCGGTGGATTTGCTGTTGAGATTGTCTCACTTTGGAACTCAGGCTGGCCTTGAACTTTCTGGGAAGCCCAAGATTGCTGCCTCAGCTCCTGGGTGCAGGGATTGCAGGTGTGTAGTACACAGCCAGCAATTTTGAAGTTTCTTGTTCACTCAGAAGTGCCAATGCCCCCATTTATAAAATTTCATAACTCAAAAATGTGGAAGTTTGAGTACTTCAGAGATTTTAAACTCTAACCTCTCAGGTATCAAATGCTTAATGTATAATGTGAGAAAAGAACATGACCTTCGTTGGCCTTTTCCCTGTCCAAAGAGATCTGCCAAAATTCCCTATGAGCTGAACTTTTCCTGCCAATTCAACTTATAGTATTCTTTCCTTTTTTTTTTCTTTTCTTTATCTGCTACATAGCCTAGAAAGCAGTAAATGAAATCACAAACATGAGTCCACTGCCTCTCCCCGCCTCTCCATCTGTCCGGGGAGCTGCACTCAATACTCTCTCAGAATGAGAGTGAGGATCACAATGTGTTGCACTATAACACCAGGACCTGGTACACAGTAGGTGCTCAATAAATGTTGAAAGCATGAATGAGCACTTGTAACAGTAAAAATGGGAGCTTTAATACCATCCCACTTACAATACTTCAGTCAGAGCAGGAGTTGTCTAGAGATGCCGATTCTGAGAAGAGTGGCTGGTAGGTCGTCTTAGATTTTGTTTACTGTCCCTTTGCTCAACACCGTGGTAGTGGGCGGTGGTGGGAACTGGTGTCAGGGAGGAACTCAATACTGTAAGAGTCTCTTCTTCTCTTTTCTTTTTGACAAAGGACTTCACTGGAGATGGTGTGGACACAGAGGCAGGAAGACAGAGGAAGAATTCAAAGGTCCGAAGACAACAGAGAAAGAAAAGGGTGAGAAGAGATGAGAACCTGTGTCTATCTGGGCAGAATATTACCGGTACATGTCACTGATAGGTAATAAGCCTGCCCTCACCTCTGGGGAGCCACACAGCATACACCTGTGATGGCTAATCTTTACTGTCAGCCTGACACTCTTAGGACGAGGGAACCTCAATTCACACTTCACAATGGGGAAGAGAATTGCCCTGTGGGGCATCTGTGGAGCGTTTGCTTGTTTAATAATTGATGTCGAAGGATCTGGCCCACTGTGGGCAGTGTCTGTATAATAAAGGTTAGTGGTTAGGAGCCTGGCAGCAATACAGTAAGCAGTGTCACTCTCCTCCACGATCTCTGGTCAGTTCCCGCCATCAGGTTCCCGCATTAAATTCCCACCCTGACTTCCCTCGGTGATGATCTATTGCCTGGATGTGTAAGATGAAATAAGCCCTTTTCTCCTCACATTGCTTTTGGTCACAGCAATAGAAAGTTAACTAGAATACACCCCCCACCCCCAAAAAAAAACCCAGCCCTCTTAAGGGCACCAACTCTTGGCTTCCTTCTGGAAGATGTGAAGCAGGGATGTAAGTGGATGGTCTAATGTGTGAGATGCTGGTTGTGGGGCTTGTAGAAAGACAGTATTCTGAATAAAGCTATGACCAGTATTAAGACTTTCTTTTCTTTCTTTCTTTCTTTCTTTCTTTCTTTCTTTTTCTTCCTTCCTTCCTTTCTTTCTTTCTTTCTTTTCTCTCCCTCTCCCTCTCTCTCTCTTTCCATATATATATATAAAATCCTGTGTCTTCAGAGAATATATATATATAATTCTGTGCCTTCAGAGTCTAGGAAAAAGGAAAGCAGCTGATTTGAGTGTTGCAACTGATGGCCATAGACTACAGTGGGCGGTAGATGGCAGTGCAGGATTACAAATCTTAAGAGACTCCCTCTTTCTCCTATCCCAAGTTCCAAATTCTGTGTTAGTCTCAGCCAGAGATTAACTCCTGTCTCCCCAGCCTGCAGCCCCTGCTCCCCAACCTCTCTGCAGGAGTTCCCCTCGTCCGCTGGAAGCATCTCTGTAAGGTAACTCAGTTCCCTTAATAAGGGGCTGCTCTCCTGGAGAAGAAAGGCAAGAAAGGGGCTGTTATGGACTTGCCAGGAGTAATCCTTAAACCAGCCTTGGAGGGAGGGAAAGGCAGCGCCATTTTGAGTCAGTAGTCACATGACGAGACTGGCGGCTGAGGGAGAGTAGACCTGGGAGGTGGAGGGAGGACTGGAAAAGAAGGGACAAACTCCTCTTCCAGCTCCTGGGAACTGTGCACACCTCCCGCTTCCCAGGGGAAGAGGAGAAGACGAGAGAGCCTTCTACCTTTCCTGCAGGCTGAATGCAGCCATTTGGGGCACTGTGCTGGGGGCTGTGGGGAGCTGCAGCAGCGAGATTGGGCCACTCTCCGGCCACTCTTAGGAGACCGGGGACACTCACAGCCACCTCGTGCCTGAAGTTTTTACCCATCCTTACCAGTTCAGCCTGTTTGTTGCTCTGCAGGGACCCTGAGATGTCAGATAAAAAGTGCTTTAGAATCACAGCGTGAACAGAGAGCGACCAATGATAAAGCTGCCTGGCATCTAGGACCAAGTAGCAGAAAACCACGGGGTGGGGCGGGGGTGGGGTGGCGGACTCTGGCTGAGTTTCAGAAACCCGAAATGAACAGGCATCCTCCTATACATTTAGCCTGCTCTGGAGCCTTGATGCCCACCAGGGTTTTATTCAGATGTCCACGTTGCTTAGAGTCATCTATTTCCATCTAAATCTCTATGCTGCAATTCTTCAGGCGTTAACAATGAGCTCACAGAGAGGAGACAGAGCTTCAGTTCCCATTCATAACTATGCTTTCACAGAGTAAGTAGGTACAGGCTTGTCCAGAGTTCACAGCCAAGATGAGTTGGCTGTGAGCTTTATTCTGCTGGCCACACAGACATCCATACCAGCCCTGCTTCCTAAAGACTTTGATGAAGATACCATAGGCTATCCTCAGGTGCACCCAGTGTGGAAACAGAATCAGCCCAGAGTAGCCAGTGAAGTTTGAACAGTCCTTTCCTGTCTATTTGGAGCTGGAGATGAAGTGTTCTCCTGTAATACTTTTTTTTTGTACATAGTGTCTTTGTACATAGCTTTAGTTTTCCCTAGGAAATGTGGAAATTATCGTCTTATTTTGGAATGCCTCAACACTATGGTAGGAAGCCCCCTAGTAGCAGCTCAGGATGACCCCTGTGATCTGAGCAAAAAACCACAGCCTATAAACATGGATTGTACTAGGGCCGTCCCTTCTAAGGTGACCCACCGCGTCTTGAGAGAAACTGAGCCAGCTAAACTCTAGACATCTCAGAAACCTCTGATCTATTCACAGCTACCCACTACACCCCCTGAGGAAATGGTGTCAGACAAATTCCAAGATGGTGGGCAGCCGGAAATGGTGGAGGAAGAGCCTGAGACCAACCTCCTGAGCTTGACAGCCCGGCGGGGGCCCCGAAGTGAGTATCTTGGTTCATTTAGCTGGTAGTTATTAACTGCCAACTACAAGCTCAGCACTGAGCAGTAGGACACTTGATGGGGTTATTGTTTTATGTATGACCAAGGGCAAGGCTGCCTGGATAGAACAAAGCAGAAGAAAATATAGTAACTCTCAGAAGTTGAGTTTTGGAAACCCTTTAAGGGGGCTGCACCCACTTTGCCACAAATCTGTGGTACAATTTTTAGGATAGCATCAGACTAGAAGACGAGACATACAGTCTGGGGACTTCTCTATAACCAGGAAAGGTGGCTAGTAGAAATGGCATGGATAATCAGATATGTCAGAATTCAAAGGAGAGTGGTATAAAGGAGACATGAGTGTCAGTGAAGCAGAACGGAATCAGACTGAAGAACAGAGGTGATACTATTCACCTCTTACAATACTGACACTCATCCCCTGCACACAAAGTTTCCACTTCTAGAAAGCTTTACGACTGGGGGAGGTGGCTCAGTGGGAAAAGTGCTTGGCCTTACAAATGTGAAAACTCAAGTTGAAATCCCCTGAACCTGTGTAAAAGCCATACATGGTAGCACATATCTGTAACCCCAATACCCCTATGTCAACACTTCCTATGGGAGGTGGAGGAAGGAGAATCCTTCAATGCTTATTCTCCAGCTAGCCTGGCACACACACAGGCACACAACCAAGAGACCCAGTTTCAAACAAGGTGGAAGAAGAGGACAAACACCTGTGGTTTATAATGGGCTCATGGAGACAATCTCAGACCTGCACTCAGGCACACAGATGTGCAGGGACATAAGTACATACCCAGAAGGATCTTTGCTTTGAACTTTACAGCATTTGCTCTATGAACATCATTCATTGTGAGCCCACTGTAGACAAGGGAAATGCGCTGGATTCTTCCAGTTACACTCCTGTACTGTGGCAGAGCTGGGGAGTAGAGTAACTGCTAGACATTTGATGCCTTTGGAAGCCGCTGACCTAAGTTCAACCTAAGGGAAGTGTGGCTCTGACAACTGAGTCATGCAATTAGAGCTGCTAAGAATCCCAGAAAAACAGATCAAGATTGATCCCACAGAGCTATTCCTTTTTCTTTGCCTTTATCAGCTTGGGCTGCCCTAACTAAATATCATAGATTGCATGGCTTAAAATTCAGAAGCATGTTTTGCTCACTGAATGTGGCACCTTATTACCAGATGGAGTAGAGTTGCTCAAACAATGGTGGGTGGCTCCATGGCCTTGAATTAGCAACTGGGCAAGAGAGGCTGCCATCTTCAGAGGAACAGGGCAGCAGGAAGGACATGTGTGAGGACTGGTGATCAGGAATAAAGATGCAGAGTACAAGATGCTCCTTGGGTCCTCAGGTGGACATGGCCTATGGATGCAGGACTCTGGTGATGGGAGAGAAAGGGCAGGTCTGGAGAAGGCTTCCTCACCTCTCCATGGAGAGCAGTCCTTTCTCCCCTCCATCCTGTCTCTTAAGCTGGTTTCTTTCCGTATACACCTCACCTCACCAGCATGTGCCTGTGAGCTGCTGGGAACAGACTGCTCTGCTCAGGCAGGGCTTCCTCCTGTGCACTGTTTGCTCTGCAGATTGTGCCATCCTTCCATGCACAGAAGTTTCTAAAGTTTGATGTAGCTCCACTAATTGTTTTGTTGCTGACACTTGTATGTTTGGTGTCATTATCCAAAAGGTCATGGTCCAATTCAGTGTCAGAAAGCTTTTCCGTTATCCACTTTGAGTTACTTTTTGTTTATTGGGTAAGGATCCAATTTCATCTTTTATGAATTGATTTAATCATTTACATTGTTGGAGGGCATATTGTGCCATGGTGCACATATGAAGGTTCCAGGACAACTTGTGTGAGTCAGTTCTCTCCTTCTACTATGTAGGTCCCAGGGATAGAATTCCCAGGGTTGTCAGGCTTGGCAGCAAGTGCCTTTCTTGCTGAGCCATCTCACCAGCTCCCAATATCATTGTTTTGTCTTTGGACATGTCTTTTTCCAACTCCATTTGTTGCCTAGAGATGCTTTCCTATTGATTGGTCCTGGCACATCTGTTGAGGAACATCTGACTATATACTCAAGGATTTATTTCTCGTTTCTCCATTCTGTTTCATTGGGTTGCATTTCTGTCTTTATGCTACTACCATGCAGTTTTGATGACTTTAACTTTGGGATGAGTTTTGGAATTAGAGAGTGTGAGGCCTTGTTTACTTTCAAAACTGCTTTGGCTATTGAAGGTTCTTCAAGGAACCTTAAGCACTCCAGAGTAGACATTTCTATTTCTGCAAAACAAAAATCATTGTGCTTTCACAAGAATTGTGGTAAATCTATAGATTGTTTGGGTAGTATTGACATTTTAACAACACTGAGTCTTTAAGTTACAAACACAATTCTTCCATTTATTTTTCTGATCTTTAATTCTTTTCAGCTGAATTTTAGTTTTGGGTGTATGTGCCCTTCACTTCCTTCACTAACGGTTTCTTCTTAACTGTATTACCTAATTTCTGATGTTTTTCTAAGTATTATTGTTTTCTTAATTTCATTTTGAACAGTTTGTATCTGGTATATACAAATGCAACTGATTTTTGTATCGCAAAACTGCTGAATTCATGTGTTGCTCTACTGAGTCTTTTACAGAATCAATAGAATTTCATTATACCAAATCACATAATCAGTAAATAGAGATAATTTGGCTTTTAACTTCCAAATCTGAGTGATTTTTTTTTTAATTTCATTCTCTTGCCTTGTTGATCTGGGTAAGACTCTCAATACTCTGTTGAGTGGAAAGAGCAAAAACTGTTATCTTTCTTTGTTCCTGATCTTAAAGGGAAAAAAGAACTTTCGAGAACTGAATACAGCATCCATTTGTGAGGATTTTATATTCTCTTTAGAGGTAGTTCCTTCTCTTTCTATGTTATGAACGTTTTTATCCTGAAGAAGTATTAAATGTTGTCAGTTACCCTTTCTGTGTCGGTTGGGATGATGGAATGGTTTTGGTCCTTACTCTGACATGTGTTATCAGTTGCTTTTCATATGTTGACCCTTCTTTGCATGCCTCTTCCTGTCCCACTTTTACCTGTTATGGGGAAGTTTCTGTGTTCATAGTCGGAGCCCATGGGAAAGGCTTGTTGACTTGAATTAAATGTTCCATAAATCAATGGTGAGGCTATTCGTCATAAATACCTAACAAACACTATTTACCCACAGTTCTCAGGTGAAACCTCCAATTTTGTGTGCTCCCTAGAAATAACATGAAATTTTACATCCCTGAGTAATACTGAGAACGCCATGGAACTTTTTGGTTTGTTTGAGAAACAGATAAATCATATACATCTGAAAATGTCAAGAACTTAAGACCGTGTTCTGAGCTAGGCAAGGATATGGCAGGCACCATGCTAATGTCTTTTTGTGTGTTATATTATTTAATTTCCCCCAAGTAATCCTATTCTCAGGCATTGTTTAGTAGGTTAGGAGACAAAATCTAGGAGGTATTAACAGCAGAAGCGATGAGAGGAAGGTTCTGGCTCTAAAATGCTGACCTATATTCTTACTTGCTGCCAGCTGTATCAGTGTGGACCCACAGACTTAACCATGGGTGCTCTTTAGACTTAACAATTCAATCCAGAACTATACGCCCAGCAGCAGTTCTTCAGAGCCTATAGCAAACACCCCAAAACAGGCGTAGAATCAGTTAGAATCTTCATGAAATTATAGACCTAGCCATGCCTGCCCTTTTTCCATAAAGAGTCCACCCCTTACTTGCCAAAATAACACGTTGATCATTGGATTTTTGTTATCGTTGTTGACATTTTATTTGTTTTATCCTGACACTCATCTTTCAAACTTCAATATACATATGTCGTCTTCTTTAGAAAGCATTCCCTAGGCCCAGTGGGCTCAGTGGGCCCCTGGTGCTCCCACAAGTCTTGTGCCTGTCTGAAGTCATGCTGTTGACTCGAAATCTGTGCTGCCCCTGTCTACAGACACCACATCAGATGGTCTGAAGACATAGACTGGCTCTGAATTCCTCCTCACCCAAGGCTAAAGTCAGATGTGCCTCACAATATATGCTAGGTGAACTGTGTCTAGAACTAGCCTATCTGCTCTGTGTTCAGGCCTTGTTGGTTTAGGTATCTGTGTTCACTTACCACTCTGAGCAGACTGTGCTCGCAGCCTTCCACTGTCTGTCCTCTGGATGAGTATGTCTGTTTGTCCACCTGGATGAGTATGTGTGATTCTTACCTTGACCTTTCCTTCCCAAACCTCACAGAGTTCTGGCCTTCCAATGGACACTCATATCACAGGGCCTCACTTTGTCACCTTCTGTCACTCTGTAGCATTCATACAGGTCTTCCAGTGTTGTCAAGGTCACACAACATTCAGAGACTGAGAGACCTACACCTATGACCGCATGACCTTCCCCCAAGTCTAAGCAGTAAAAATCTGGCTTCTAATTTCCTCTTCTAAGACACATATGATCCTGACATTCCATATATAAGAGAGAATTTCACTGGATGCACACCAGTTCCAAATCAAAATAGCATCTAGTTTCAAAGCATGTACATCCCTTGAAAAACTAGCAAGAACAAAATTTCCACATCCTCAAACGCAGAGTGTTTGTGAAGAAAATAACTCATAAAGTTATTAAAGATTGATTGCACAGCATGAAAGAACTTACAGATAAGAGAAGTCTAGGGTAACCCATTAAAATATAGTCTCCGCCATTGTACCAGGGTGGCAGGAAGCGTTGTTGCCTACTAAACCCCTTAGTCTGAGGCTACATCAACCTCCTGTTTCCAGATGGCTTCCAGACCTCTGCACTTTCCTACCATCTGAACTCCCTGTACTCCATTTCTTTCTTAATATACTTTTAATGAGACGCTAGACACTGTTTCTTTATCTTTCTCTAAATATGTGGCTCAGATGTTGATGCCCATTCTCATCCCAAGCTTCCCCCTGGGAACTCCCAGCCTGGTTCTCATCCTCCTCACCTGTCTTCCTCTGTAGCATCACAATCTTGATGGCCTTGGTCAACTCTTACCACTCTCGCCTTCTCCTTTGTCTTCTACCAAAGTCCTCCTGAGTGTAGCTGAAGCAACCACACTGCTTGGACTTGCTCATATTCTGACTCAGTAGGTTTGGCTGTGACTTAAGAGTTCTGTATATGAGATGTTCCTAGACCCAGCTGCTATGAGAACCACTAGTTGCCCCATAGCTACCAGATTCCATGTTCCCCCATCTACCCCTCTGTGTGTGTGTTTTGTCTCTTCTCTTGTCTCTGTATCTGTCTCTATCTGTGTGTGTGTGTCTCTCTCTGTCTTTCCCCCTCACTTTCCCTCTCCCCCTCCCTCCTTCTTTCTCTCTCTTTGTCTGACCTCTTTCCTTAGGATCTCAAGTCATAACAGGCTAACTGGGTCTCTGGTGCACACACTGCACCCAGCCAACCTGTATCTGCCCTCCGTGTGGAACTGTGGGAAACACTAATGACATTGGCTCTCTCCATCTGCTTCAGGACTTCCACAGAAAACAGAGTCAAGACTCCTTAGCAGGACATTAGAGGTTCCCCATCCCTTCGTCCCCAAATCTTGCAAACGTACCTGCTCCAGCTTCCCACTACAGATTCTATTCCAATGAGCCTAATATTCTACCCACTGAACAACATCTCACTTCCTGTATTTCTCTTGGGGTGGGGTTGCTTAGCAAAGCACAGAACTGGGACCAAATCTCAAGCATTCTATTTTCTGGGCCTGTGATCAGGGAAGCAATCATTTGTCATCTTGAGCTCACTTCATCATCAGTGATGATAACACTTGAGCATCTAGTGACGACCCAGGGAAGATGCTGTAGAGATTCATATGATAATTCATTCCACACAGAAAACTGTACCCACACTGGATAGCTGTCCCCTTGTTCAAATGGTTCCCATCTACATTCAATGATATCTATGATATGCACATTGTCTCAGCAACACAGCCAATGGCTATAGCTATGTCTTCAGCAAAAATTTCTCAGTTGACGTGAGGGTTAGCCCCGAAATCTCCACTCCTCAGCCACCCATTCACCCCAGAAGCAACATTTGGAGTCCAGTGCTGATGGGGTTGGCAGGTGTTTGTGTGCCTTGAACAGTCGGGAGCTGTTCTAGGCATTCTAGTCTTAGTTAATCCAAAATGACAGTCCCCAGCAGGACTCAGTTCTCCATGCCAGTCCCCAAAACACCAATGCATGTAGTTCCACCTTCAAAAGAGGCCTCAGCGTTGTGGCCTGCTTGCTTATGTGCAGCTCTGAACTAGCAAAATTACATCTCCTTTTATATTTAATTCATCCCCTGAGGGGATAAATGTTTTGAAATTAATTTTCCTTTGTTTATTTATTTTAAGGCTTACCTCCCATCCCTTCGGCTTCCAGAACCGGCTTTGCGGAATTTTCCATGAGGGAACGCATGAGGGAGAAGCTTCAGGCTGCAAGGGTAAGACAAACCGTGGCAATGTTCCCTTCAGGACTGATTGGAGTTTGCCAGGGCAAATCTTGCTTGCTTTGTATGCTCCAAACTGTGTGGAGCTGAGAGCCATTCCAGCTGTTCTTCAAGTCCTAAAATGTTAATATACGTAGCATTGGCAAAGATGAAAATTACATCGGAAAACGGTGGTCAGTCTTCTAAACGATGTTCCTTGCTCTGCTCTACAGAGGGACAGTGTGTAATTGTTGTACTGATTCTTCTTTATTGAGGTGGCAGCTGAGGTTCTCTGATAATTCATTATATGTAATACTTTCCTGTTTGGTTTTTAAGTCCAAGGCAGAAAGCGCATTGTTGCGAGATGTCCCCACCCCTAGGCCCCGGCGCCTGCGCAGTCCCCGAGAGAGGGAAACAGAAACTGAATTTGGTACAGAGGTAAGAAGTGGATTCTTTCTACTTTGGCACGAGCCCCAATCCCCCCCCCTTCTAGTTTTTTTCCTGAACTAGATCCAAGGCTTTGAACATGCCAGGCAAGTGCTCTACTGGTACCTTGTACCCATAGCTCTGCTTGTATATGTTCTCTAAATATAAGCTGTCCTTATGGGCTGCGACAGAGAGATGAGAATATTACCAAATCTGAACAATATCCGAAATCAGAAACAACTCTGGATCCAGGTGCTAAGACCATTCAATCTGTTTAGGCAGAAGACACAGCTCACAAAATAGCCAGATCTGATGCTCAATGAGAAAGATGGCTCTGAACTCTGGCTCCTATGCTGGACTTTCACTTGGTCATAATTGATGCTTTTCTTTTGAGACTGGAAATGATCTTCTGTAAAATGATTTGTGGATCTACAGAGCAGGGATAAGTAAGAAAACATTCGGCCCGTCTATCTTCAAGTGTATTTGAAGTCTGTGAACACTTCAGCCTATGGAATGACAAGATGATCAAAGAGCAGAAAACAAGCTGTTAGATGATGGCTCTGGTTTCATTCCTGTTGCTATGATAAAAGTCTCTGACAAAAAAGCAAGTTCAGGGAGAAAGGGCTTATTTGACTTAAAATTCCAAGTTACAGTCTATCATTGTCGAGAAGTAAACGTGGAAATTTAGAACATCACATCCACAGTGAAAAAAAGAATAAATGCACAACTCCTTGCTTGCTTGCTGCTTATACTCATCTAACTTTCCTTACTTTTATATAGTTCAAGATCCCCTACCTAAGGAATGGTGCCACCCATGGTGGGCTTTCTCCTCCTACATAATCCACCATCAAAACACATACAACACACACACACACACACAGAGAGAGAGAGAGAGAGAGAGAGAGAGAGAGAGAAGAGGAGAGAGAGGTGTCCAGAGGTCAATCTAGTCTTAGACTCTTTACATCAAGAGTCTTTCCAGGTGATTGTAGGTTCTACCAAGTTGACAGTTAAGCCAGCACAAAGGCTAACTCTCAACTTAGAATACTCTCAGGTTCTAGACTTCTTTTGGTTTAATATGTGGCTTTTTTTTCCTTTACAAAGCCAAGTACAGAGGTGCAAGGCACTCAACAAGAAGACGACACCCAGAGTTATTCAAGAATTAAGTTCCGTGATTCTGTACGAAAAATCAAGTCAAAACCACAGGTTAGAAACTGTTTTTAAAATTACATTTCTGTTTTCCAAAAATATCTAATCATAGATGCATAACTGACTCCCATTGCCATGCTGAGCCAGAGAGAGAGAGAGAGAGAGAGAGAGAGAGAGAGAGAATTTTTTACTTTTAAAGTCCTGGAGGCCAGATTAAAATACTGCCCCATTGTGGGGAGGGAGAAGGGGAGAGCGATGAGAACTAGAAATGGTAATGAAGAGAGATTGTTCAGTTCTTAAGTTGCCTCAGTTTTTATGATGGAGAAAGAATGAGGTACCAACTCAGGAACAAAATAAATAATAACTGACACTTGTTATAATGAACAGATCCTGTATTTCTCAATATTAAACAAAACTATCTCTGCATTGGCCCATTCAACAATGAGCATAGCGCTCGAATAACCTTTTTTTTTTAAGATTTATTTATTTATTTGATGTGAGTACACTGTTACTCTCCTACAGACACACCAGAAGAGGGCATCAGATCCCAGATTACAGATGGTTGTGAGCCACCATGTGGTTGCTGGGAATTGAACTCAGGACCTCTAGAAGAGCAGTCAGTGTTCCTAGACGCTGAGCCATCTCTCCAGCCTAGCACTTACTTTTAAAATAGTATATTTTATGCTTACTGAAATGTGATTATATAATTGTGCATAGTTTTAGAAAGTAGAGCGGGGAGAAATATGGGCTCAGTACTTAAGGAGCATTGACTGATCTTCTAGAAGACCCAGCTTTAGTTCCTGGCAGCCACATAGCCACTCAAATTATATGTTACTCCACTTGTAGGGAATCTGGTGCCCTCTTCTGGCCTCTGTGGGCACAGCATTCACATGGTGCACATACATGCAGGCAAAACACTCATTCACATAAAATAATATTTTAAAAAGTAACTGGAGTTACTTATTTTAAACATTCAATAACTGCCTGCTGCTCTTGTCAAAATTCATGACAGGTGGTCAGGAGGCCTCCATAAGTACATAGCATTAAGCCAGCTGTCAGATAATTACATGGGGCTCATTCAGTTTCCCCAGCTAAGCTGCTGCCGCCTGTTTCTCTGCAGACCCCTCCTGGTTTCCATCTGCAGAAGAGGCCTATAATTTCTTTACTTTCAACTTTGATCCTGAGCCAGAGGAATCAGAGGAAAAACACCAGTTAAAGGTGGAGACAGAGCTGTGAAGAGGAACAAGGAGAGGAAGGAGCACAGGCTCAAGAGAGAGCGAAGAAAACGGTATCTGATACAGTGACGGCAGTGAGGGGGGGCAGAGTGGGACGACAATGAGGGAGGGACAGGGCTGGAGAGAAGCCCGTGGAACAGCTTGGTTGGAATCAGGAGGACCACTAGCAGTGAGAATGACCTAGCGTGACTTTCTGCACCTTGACACAGCCCACAGATTGGGCAGTAAGGGCCTGATTAAATCTGTCCGTCTTCGGTTGAGCAAGAAGAAATAAAGTAGTATAGCATGGTTTGAGGGGTTTCTTGCTAGACTCAACATTTTGCACATAGAGTACTTGGCTCCAGAAGGCAAGGAAACCTGCTTCTCTCTATGGGTTTACCAGAGAGTAAGTTTTTGTGCCAAATACCACCCCTGAGTATAAATTATACTCCAGAGCTATGAGCCCAGGTTCTTTAAGTAAATATACTGGAAGAAGCATCTTCTAAGGCTGAAGGCCCTGTTAGGATTACTGTTGTTTGGGTTTTCACTTCTGAGTCAGCTTCCTCTGTTGTATGATTTTCCAGGTAGCTGGAAGAATAGCAAAAAGCAACCAATGATAACCCACTAGTGAGATATGAAAGATCACCTTCATGCAAAAAGACACCAAAGGGAAATACAGTTTGTGTGTATGTGTGCACAGTGGTGTGTGCACAGTGTGTGTGTGAGCTCGTGTGTGTAAATGTGGGTAGGAATGTGCCATAGTCCTCATGTGTAGGCCAGAGGAGATCTTCAGGTGTCTCTCCTCACCTTCCATCTTGCTTGAGTCAGGATCCATGGTGTTTGTCGACTGTGTATGGCAGGCTAGCTGGCCAGTGAACCTTGAGGGCGTCTCCTGTCCCAGTCCTCAGTGGGAGTACTGCCATTACAGATGCTCGTGTTACACATGGCTTTTTGTGGGGTCTAGGAGCTTGAAGTTTCCTCATGCTTTTGTAGTAAGCATCTTTACCCACTTACCTATCTCCCCCTCCCTGGAAAACGCAATGTGTCGAGTTTCGTGGGTTCTGTCTTAGTAATTCTCTTCCCAAGTCTGCTAAGAGTCTTGGCATGACTGCCTCTTGTTGCTTTTCAATGCTGTGTAGGAAGAGGAAGAGCTTCTTAATGGTAAGGATGCCGAAGACTTCCTGTTGGGCTTAGACCCCACAGCCCATGACTTCGTGGCAGTCAGAGCTGCAGAGTACACGAGTGCCCACGTTCAGCTGCAGAAGGAAAAAGAAATCCTCTTCACGCCTAGTCGGCTGACAGGTACTCACTCTTTCTCTCTATGCTCAGCTCCAACATCTTCATTTTCCTGCAGATGAAATATGACTGACATAGAAGGACCACCTTTTCTAGAGCTGATTCTAGGTTTGAATATGATTTACTAATTAAAAACGATCTTTGGGAGCTGGGAAGATGCCTCAGTGGCTAAGGCGCTTGCTGTGCAGGCTGGACAACCTGAGTTTGGATCCTTGGTGCCCAGGTAAAAGGCCAGGTGCAGTAAGTAGCACCTGCATGTAATTTCAGGGCTGGGGAATGGAGACAGTTTGACCCCTGGGGCTGCCTCGCCAGACATACTCTAGATTCAGTGAGAGATCCCACCTTGTCTCAAAAATGTAATGTGCACACATTCGCACTTTCCTCAGGACACACACACACATCTGCTCCATGGCAATCAGGCGTCAGAGAGCAGACTGCAACCCGAAACAGGCTCCCTTATTCCCAGATGCCTTGGCTGAAGAAAGGGAGGAATGAAAGTCTCATAAAAAATGACTTGGTGCATCACTGAGGAGATAATATAGGTGAGGGGCCAAACCCCATAGCTTCTGTCCCATTGCTGTTGCTATTGTAGATAGCAGTGGCTTTTAAAGGAGCACAGGCTTACCCTAGAGATGCAGCAAAACCACCTATCTAATCTAATTTTGCTGTCACAGTATGTATCTATGATAAATATATTATATTTATTATATATATTCACACTCAATCACACACAAACAAACCTGATCCATGGCAAGCAGGAGTCAGAGAGCAGACTAAAGAGATATATAGATACAGATACAGATATAGATATAGATTTATGTGTGTGTATACACACACACACATACACACACATACACACACACACACACACACACACACACACACACGTATTAACTGAGCAGTCAAAACTATTTTAACAAAAACTTAGATACCACAAGATACTGCTGACCTGGCGTTTTAGTCAGATGAATGAAGAATGATAAAGAAGTATGTCCTATGTTGTCTGAGGACCAGAGGAGAGCTTTTTAGGGGCAGGGCTTGTTCTGGTTGCAGGGGGTGGAGTATACAGTGTCTGATGGCCATACACAGACCAAGACAGCATGGTCAGGTGCTTCAAGTCATGCAGAATGAGATAATCATGAGCCCTGTAAGTATTAACTCTTAAGATACGTCCTGGCCCCCCAGGCCATCCTTTCCCACCCTTCTGTCCACCTTTCTCTAGTCCACTCTGCTGCAGTGGGCCTCACAGCCTTGACAGAATCTAAACTCTGCTGGACTCCCTCCCCAGCCCAGAGCCCGAGCTCCTCCCTATGATCTGAATAGTTTCCCTTGCTCTTCCCTGCTACCCTGTGTCCCCTCTTGCCACACCACAGCACTTTGGAAGCAAGCTTGTCTCCCAACATGCATAGGCTTCAGTACAGTGATATCTGAGGGTAGGGGTGAATTCTGAGAGAAGTCATTAATTGTTGTGTGAACATCACAGAGTATACTGTGTGTACTCAGGCAATACAGCCTCATATACATCTGACTCGTGTTCATAGCACACAGCTCTGGAGAGAAGATCTGCATAGCATGTCACCATGCTGATATTGTAGGCACTCGAGGCTAAGTACAGGGACATCGGTAATAGAAAGCTTTGAGCTCCGCTGTGATCTCATATGATTGTGGGCAGAACGTTGCCAGTGGAACCATTGTGAAGTTCATGTGAATGATGGCAGGAGTTCTTGCTTGCAGGGTCTCTCCTCCTGCCTAGCACATCCATCTCTCAACACTAGGGTTGCACCGTGCCTGCCCCTAAGCCGACTCCTTGTATCTTCAGTTCACCTCTTCCCTCCCTGTGTTTGCATCAACTTTGTGTCACTTCATCAGAACTCACTTTAGAGCAGTGGTTCTCAACCTTCCTAATGCTGGGACCCTTCAGTATACTTCCTCGTGTTGTGGTGATCCCAACCATAAATTATTTCCATTGCTACTTCATAACTCCAATTTTGCTACTGTTATGAGTTGTAGTGTAAATATCTGTGTTTTCCCATGGTATTAGACCCTATGAAAGGGTCAGTTGACCCCCAAAGGGGTCATGACCCATGGGTTGATTCGTGTCCACTGCCACCTAAGTGATTCCACACAGCATTAGCCTGACCTGAAACTCTGAGTCACCTGAGAATCTGTCACTAGGAAGTTTACAGTAAAGATCTGCTTTTTAGAAATAAAAAAGAAATCAAGAGCACACAGATAGTCCTGGTCACTCACTTTTCACTAGGAGAAACTGTTCATTTTTAGTGCTGGGTACCAGCACAGGACCTTATCCATGTTGACCCCACTCTCTATGCTAACTACACGCCCAGGCTGTGAGCATTTTAGTTTGCAAAACATTTCTTTGGACGTGACATCATCTAATTCTCCAGGAACCCAATGAAAGAAAAAAAATAGTAGTTCTTGTACAAAAGAAAAGAACTCCAAGTGCCTGGCCTGAATTTACCAGGCTAAAAAGCAATAACTCGGACTCTGTACCCTGACACTTGGCTATGAATGCCATGTTCTTCTCAGAACACCTCACCGCTCAGTTTGGTGCTGAATTATTTGGGTGTTGTGTCCTAAGTATATGATTCTATATGATTTTGTAACTAAACACTTTCATCTTTTCCTCTATTCTGCTTTTAGAAATTAATTTAGAAAAAAATTTAACAAACAAAATCTTTGACGCTTGTTTTAATTACCCAAATGGCAGTTTGAAAATTGAGGCTGGCATTCATGTTTATTGTATTTATTTGTGAACTATATATAGTGCCAACCTATAAAAAGCTTCCTGAGAATATACAGCCCAGATTCCTGGAAGATGAAGGTCTCTACATCGGGACAAGACCAGAGGTGGCACGCACCAATGAGAACATCATGGAGAACCGACTGCTGATACAGGAGCCTGTGAGTGGGAACTGCTTTCTCCAGAGGAGCCTGGCACCTCACGCCATGCATTGGACTCTTTCTCTATAGAGGCTGAAGAGGAAGAGTCTATAGGGGGTTCTTTCTAGCTTTGTTTTTAGTCTTTGTCTGTCAGTACATTCTGAGGGCCCAAACAATACCAACTCTCAGCTGCTCAGAACATGTCTCCTGCTAACTAGATGCTGACATTGCCCAGGTCCCCAAAATTTTGTCAACACAGAGAATGATCTCAACATTGTATTCCCTTTAAATCTTTAACAAAGAGAACATAAGATTCTTGTTAAGCATTCAATTTTTCACCTTCCCCCCCACCTTTGTTTGTTTGTTTTGTTTTGTTTTGCTTTGTTTCTTGAGAGAGTGTTTCTCTGTATAGCCCATGCTATCCTGGTGCCGTCCTGGAACTCCCTCTGTAGACCAGGCTGGCCTCGAACTTAGAGATCTGCCAGCCTCTGCCCACCAAGTGCTGGGATTAAAGATGTATGTCACTCTTGCTGACCCACTTACTTGTCTTAAATGTAACTTAATGGTGGGGGTGTTAGTGAAGAATTGATTTCATGTAGACAGAAACTTTAAAGTTCTTCGAGGGCCCAAGGTGACACAAGAAATATGTAACCAACACAGAAATTGTCTGCAAATGTTTCCTGTCCAAATATAAAGAAACATGGTTCTTCTCTCTGCTTGACCTACAGGGGAGGAAGTGGTTTGGAGATGATGGCAGAATCCTGGCTCTGCCCAGCCCCATCAAGCCATTTCCTCAAGACCATCACTGCCCACACAGGAGCAAAGCCGAAGGCTGAACTGGAGACTTTGTACAAGAAGGTACAGGTGCCCTCCTTGCTTTAAGCCCTTGTTAATACCCTGTTTCCTGAGTAGCTTGAGCTGAATTTATAACTCCTACTTAGATTGTTTTTTTTAAATAAGTCACCACCTCACACAGGAACCCAAACATCGATCATATGAGTGAGTTGAGTCTGCCCTTATCTTCACATTTCTTTTGCCCCTTCTCTCTTTACTAGTCACATGTGCTGAAAAACTATCCTTTATATTCTCTCTCTCTCTCTTTCTCTCTCTGTCTCTCTCTCTCTCTCTCTCTCTCTCTCTCTCTCATGATCTAACAGACAGTACAGTTTACTGTCCTTGTACATCCCTTCCCTCATTCATCTAAAGCGCTCTACCAAACTGCCGGATTTGAGTCCTTGATTTACCGCTCATTTGGTAAACTGGGTCCTTGATCTCTTTCTGTGTCTTGATTCTTTGCTTATAGAGTAAGATTTGCAATAGTGTCTTCCTCCTGGAGAGTCTGTGGAGACTAAATGAGATAATATGTGCTCCCATGACAAAATACCTGAAGATTTATTAAGATTTATTAAGATTTAATATAGAGATTTATTAAGAAAGAACACTTATTTATCTCACAGTCCTGAGAGTTCAAGAGCATGGTGCCAACCACTGCTCAGCTCCGCTGGGGAGCCTCAGGGAAGCTGCCATCACAATGATGGGAACATGTGTAGAAAAGCTCGTGTGATGATAATGGAAGCCATAGAGACAAACTAAAATGGCAGGACCTGCTTTATAACAACTTATCTCTTGAGAACTGGTTCACACTTCATGGGACCAGCATTAATCCCTTCTGAGGACAGTGCCACCATGGTCAAGCCATCATCTGTCACCTGTTAAATTTCTACTATGTCAACAAGCAACAATACCCCAGGGACTAAACTTCCAGCATTTCAGACTCTGAGGGACAAACATCAGACGTTATTTCAAGTTTGAAGTATCTCTGCACTGATTAAGTAAACAGAATGGGCATATGATGACCATTCTATAAAGTGGAGTGATGAGCAGAGAAGACACAGGGCCGCACTTCATTTGTCTGCACAGATATACACTGTCTGCTGTGCAACTCTGGGCCATCCCTTTGTTCTCTGGTCTCTCCTTCATTAAAAGTAGGAATGATAATACTGTCTATGACCATGCTAGGTCCTTGTTAGTGCTGAGATGACCCATGAGCTGCCTCGTTTTTAATTTCAATGGTCTATAAAATAGTTTTTATAGGTATGTGTTAGTGAATGTCTGCTTTGTGCGGAAGGGTGATCCTGGAAGCAGGTTTACACATAGGTCCCACCCAGGGGGATTTATCAACCACTTGTCACAAAACAAAGACACATAATAAAATTAGTAATCAAGAAAGCATGAACTTATACCTATGTCTTCTAACCCATCAGACCATCTCTTCATCCAGGCAGCCTTCTAGGCATGAAACACTAATACAATGAAGCACTAAATTATGGGTAAAATTAGAAAACTTGGATAGCTAATAGAAAACGGGTCTTTGGGGGTCAGTGAATCTGTCCCTTAGCAGTTCTAAGCTAATGTGGAAATGTACCGGTTAAGGGATCAAATTGTCAGTTGCACCAAGAGTAAAACTGGCCAAGAAGATGCCATTAGGACACAAAAACAGATGGTCCAACTTCATCTCAGGTGGGTGACCTTCCCCCTCTAGATACAAGCTGAGCCCACTAAAACTATTTGGTGATTTTACCTCATGGAGTGCCAAAGAAATAGTCTCCCAATTTGATCTAGGCAATCCCTCAATGATAGGTTTCCTCTCATGTGTTTCTAGGTTATGTCAAGTTAACAGTTGAAACTAACCAGGACAACAAATAACATTGTGTGTTTTTCTCACTTCCATCATGATATTTGAAGAATGTATACATTGTAGAAAGGTAGAGTCTGGCATCACTGCTCACCTCACAGTTAGTTTTTTGTGTGCTGCTAGCACCTATCAGGTACTCTCCTTACATTTTCCAAGAAGATAATAACCCACCATCAAAGCACCATGCTGTTCAAGAGATCCCCTGAAACTGACTCTTCCTGGCTCTACATATGTATCCTCTGTCTAACACCTTCCTATCCCCTCTTGCCACAACTGCTACAGTACTCTTGATAGTAGCCTCAAACATGGAAAGAATCTCACTGGCTACCGTATGGATGAATAAATAAAGAAAATGTGATAGCTATACACAGTGAATGTGTTAGCCAGCGTTTCCTTCACTCTAACAGAATATCTGTTAATGCTTAAGAGGAGAAAGACTAGGTGTAGTAGCACACGCTTTTAGTCCCAGCACTTGGAAGGCAGAGGCTGTCAGATCTCTGTGAGAGTGAGACCAGCCTGGTCTACAGAACTAGCTCCAGGTCAGCCAGGGCTACAGATAGAGACCCTGCCTCAAACAACAGCAAAATGTTGTGCCAAGGTATATTATTTCTAGTCCACTCTTGAGTCAGCCATCTCTTGTGTTAAATAGCTTTTCTTGGGCCCTGGCTTTGTTTTATCAGATGATAGAAATAAAGCCGTGCTACTGGATCAGGAGTCAGCAATCCTTTGGGCCTTTAAAGGACTCTTGGTGCTCACACTGAGAGGCCCTAACTCTGATGCTCACTCAACCCAGCAGGATCAAACCACCCCTCACTAAAGCCATTCTCCTAGACCGTCAGTGCCAACGATGGATATGTATTGCTTAAAAGGAAAACAATGTGCAGCTTCTGAATTGAGATGAGGCTACCGATGATAAAGGAATGAAAACAGATGTACAAACGCAAACTTAAACTTCAAATAAACTATGCAATTTAATACGTTTTAGGAGAGGACCAATCCAAGTCTAAAACTTAAAAATCCCAAGTAGAACCAAACATAATAGACAATGAGTTTTCCCAATGACAGTAGCAAATTGGGCTAGTCATTGAAGACCAGCCCGGTAGCCACTGGGCTAGTTCCTTCCACCTTTCCCTTCTGTGTTGTTCTGTCTTTTACTGGAAGTCTGGTATGTACTATGTTTTAGGAATCCAAAGGTTTCAACATCTAAAGTTGCCCTTAGTTTTTCTGGCCCATATGAGGAGACAGAAAAGAAGCCAGGGGCTAAAGGTACTATGTTGGGTGGGGACTGCTATGCCAGTTTGAGGAAATTGCAAGAAAACCATCCTTTTTGCTAGTTACTGCTTGATAAAATTTAGCACTTGCCCTTCCTGCTCTTTTTCCCAGTGTTATACAGAAGGTCTGCATTGGTTGCAAATGGCAGAAACCCATGCAAACTAGTTCCCAAGCTGAGGCTAAATTATAAAACTGTAGGAGGAGGGGAGGAGGCTTTAAGCATAGCCAAAGACTGAGACATGGGCTGGGTGCTGGAAGAGTCTCAGTGTCTCTGTCTTTGTCTCTCTCTCTCTCTGTCTCTCTCTCTACTTTCTCTCCTCTCTTCTTCTCTCCTTTCTTCTCCTCCCTCTCCCCTCCTCCCTCTCCTCTTCCTCTTTCCTCTCCCCCCTCTCTCTTTCTCTCCTTCCCTCTCCCTCTTTCCTCTGATTCTTTTTTTGCATTTTGCAGGATTCTCCATATATTGGGTCAGATGTGTTGTGTGTGTGTGTGTGTGTGTGTGTGTGTGTGTGGAGAGAGAGAGAGAGAGAGAGAGAGAGGTGAGGGGAGACCCTTTGATGGCCTAGCTCACATACAGCTTTAGAGGAAAAGGATGATATTTCCCCCTCATCTCACTCTATCAATACTAAGGACAAATAACAGTCAGTTGTAAAGGAATCATATACCCACCAGGCCATAATCCAGGTGATATGGCATGGTCCTTGGAAAAGGGAAATTAGAATGATCTCCAAGAAGACCTGGAAAAGAAGACATGGCATCTGCTTGAGGCACTGCACTTGATTGGATTTGTTATTATTTTCTCAGGACCATGTAGAAACTTATTTTTTATCCTGCCAGTGATATATAGATACAGACATCTCTTTTAGCATCTTCTGAGAATACCCATCGATCACCCACCAACTCCTCCTCTTATAGCCTTGCTTTTTAGTTTTCAAATATAAGAATGAGGAATCATCTCAACTTCACAACTTGAAGTACACTTGGAAAATACTCTCTCTCCTTGGGAGAAAGCATTGCTATTCCTCTCTGTCTCTAAGAAATGTAAGCAGATGGAAGAAGATGAGACCCAGGGTTCTCTCTCCCTGAAACAGTGCGGATTGGGCATTCTGAGTGTCTGAGCTTAGCACTGAAGGTAGAGAGACCAGCAGCAGTTACTGGAGGGTGAGCTCACCCTGAGCTGGGAGGGGAATGCTTGGTAAAAGTGCCCCAGGCAACACTGGGAGTGCATAACAGCAGTCTACCACAGGCTCTTACTCATCCCAAGCATACAGGCTGGAGCCTGAGAACCACACCCTGAGTCCTATAACTCTGGAAACTCCCATGGAGAAGGAAGAGTGGGGCAGAACTCAGCCAGAGAGGAAACTCCCATCACGCCTGGGACTGACATTTAATTATCCATGTTTTGCTACGCGGAAGTTATTTTAATTAATGCAGATTATCTGAGTGGTCATAGGAATATTTGAATTTACTTGCCACCTTTCATTTCCATATGTTTTTTTTCCAGATTAATAGACTGCTAATGTAGTAGTTGCTGACTTAAGTCAGGAGGGATTGCTTTAGGATCAGTTGCTCAATTCCTTTGCTGGAAGGAGCTTTGGGAGCTATTTGTGTTAACTAGAAAATTACAAGATTGCATGGCATAAATGTTTTATTTGCAAGTTATAAGGCTAAATGGATGTTTTAAAGCCCCAAGACAGAACTGATGCCCCCGCCGTGCATCGTCTATGGGGACATGGTCAGCACTCTCCACATTTAATTCTTTTGCATGTCTCAGGTAGGGATGCTGGACTGGGACCCTGACCTTGCTTTGGGACCTTTCTGTGTATCTCTGGGCCTCTCTGTATCTTCATCTGTAGAAATGGTAGACTGAGGAGAAATGCTTAGTTGTCATTTGTCAGTCATGTGGAGCCTTGTAACACTTTGTTTGCATCATCCACTTTATTCAACACTGACTGGTGGGTGTCTGCAGTCCACTGAAGTCCAGAATCAAGTAGCAGCCAATTTAGAGGAGAAAAAAAAATTACCTGGTAGGATGGGGCTTGGAGTGTACAGAAAAGGAGATTCTGGCATTAGAGAGCCATGATTATAGTGTTATTATTCCACAGCTAACTAAGAATAGAAGGAGTTCTACACTTTTGTCACATTTGTGTATTCTGTGTGTGTGTGTGTTGCATAGAAACACTTCATTTGTTTAGTAGAGTGTCTGGTTTTGCAGTTATTATTGTCAACATTGTTTTCTGTATTTGTATTTCTGGTAAAGCATGTTCAGATGAGCCTCCATTTGCTGGTAAAATTTGTTGTGCTCTTGCTACTTTGTACTGGAATTCAAAGAAAGAATATGAGTTTTACTCAGTCGGTTTTTACCCAGCCAATTCTACATGGTTCTCCTAGATGAGCAGATATATACACTATTGATGTATATTTAAAATTAATGGTTTCTTATGGGACCTAATATAGTTTGTAGTATATTTAATTACTACAACATTCAGATTCTCCTTTCAAATGACATTCAGCTTATCTTTAATGAGAAGCCAACTAACTTTTTATTTATTTTTGACAATGTTCAACATGCATGCAATGAATTATGTCCATACTCATCCCTGTTACCTGCTTGTCTCACTCCTGAACGCCCCCACTTCCTCCCACCTAGTACCTCTCCTTTTATTAGGCCTTATTTTTAAGCATCCTTATAAAACTGATTATGTGTCTTAAAATATCATAATCTCTAATAGGAATACATTAGCTATTCCTCAGTACCTTTCAAAATATGCTTTATTTCCCAAATCTGTCTCAGCCTGTGTTCTAGTAAGTGCTGCTGGTCTCTACCTTAGGTTCAGGTTCAGCTCAATCGAGTATGAACAGTTTCCATGGTGCATGGTAGAACTGAATCTCTAAGATATCACCTCTCTTCCCACCCCATCCTTTGCCTTTTGCCTTTTTTTTTTTCAGTTGTGGTTTGCATACAAACTGTATTCCATAAGATGATGGGATGTTCACTTCACTGAGCTTGCTTTGAGAGTTCCTGGAAAACACACTCTCTCTGAGGCTCTGTATCTTCACCTGTAGAAACAAGAAGCTGAGGGAGATTTAATTGGTGTGTTGTGGCTCGATAGAAATGCTCCCAAATTCCTCAAATACACCATCTCATTTATTCAACAACAATGAAGAAATCATAAAACTCATCTGTGCTGAAAGCATTGAGTACCTTGTCTTAAAGCACTGGGTACTCTGTCTTAAAGCATTTGGTACTCTGTCTTAAAGCACTGGGTACTCTGTCTTAAAGCATTTGGTACTCTGTCTTAAAGCATTTGGTACTCTGTCTTAAAGCACTGGGTACTCTGTCTTAAAGCATTTGGTACTCTGTCTTAAAGCACTGGGTACTGTGTCTTAAAGCATTTGGTACTCTGTCTTAAAGCACTGGGTACTGTGTCTTAAAGCATTTGGTACTCTGTCTTAAAGTACTGGGTACTCTGTCTTAAAGCACTGGGTACTCTGTCTTAAAGCACTGGGTACTCTGTCTTAAAGCATTTGGTACTCTGTCTTAAAGCACTAGGTACTCTGTCTCAAAGCATTTGGTACTCTGTCTTAAAGTACTGGGTACTCTGTCTTAAAGCATTTGGTTACTCTGTCTTAAAGCATTTGGTACTCTGTCTTAAAGCAGCACAACCTGAAGGCAGTCTGTCTCTAAACAGGAGAAGAATATAAGCACAAAATTAGCGATGCTCTCAGCTTCAGTAAACAGTGATGATGGATGGGAAACATTCTGGAGAGGTTCTAGAAGGAAAACAGTCTTATTTGATACACTCCACACCAAGGAATTCCCTTCCTGTTTTCTGCACATAGGGCTCATCTTCCCCCCACCTCTCTCCCTACATTATTCAACATGCTACAAATTTTTAAATCTTAGTTACAACAGAGGGCATCTGTGATCCGAACATTTGAGTTCATCAGCTGCAAAACACAAGACTCCAAGAAACAAGGAAGTCTGCATGAAAAAGATCCATGATAGTTTGCATCCGACAGCCTTTCCTTTGAGGACAAGACTCACAGTCTCCTCTCTTTGTCAGGCGGAGAAGTATGTCCACAGTAGACAGCATATGATCGGATCTGGAGACCCTCCAGGAAATTTCCAATTGGACATCGATATTTCAGGCTTAATCTTCACTCACCATCCCTGTTTTAGCCGAGAGCATGTCTTGGCATCCAAGCTGGCCCAGTTATATGACCAGTACCTCGCAAGACAGCAAAGAAACAAGACAAAATTTCTTACAGATAAGGTACTTGTGTTCTCCATGCTTCTTGTTGATGGGGCTGGTTATTCTGATTAACCCACTGGGGATGCTTCTAACATCGAATGTTTCTGTCCCCATTTAGAAGGTTCTTTGCCCAGGGTGTGTGACACTGTCCTACCAAGATGCAAAAGAAAGGTGTCTTATTTCCTCTTCTGTTGCTGTACTAAAATGCCCTGACAAAAGCAACTTGAAGAGGAAAGGGTTTATTTGGACTCACAGGTAAAGATAAAGTCCATCACAGTGAGAACATTAAGGAGGCAGGAGCTCGAAGCAGCTTACCATATCCATTATTAGGGACAGAGTACAACAAATGCGAACTGCTAGTGTTCAGCTATTTTTCCATGTTATATAGTACAGGATCTCTGCCTAAGGAATGGTGCTGCCCACAGTAGGTGGATCTCCCATCCCAGTGACCTCACACACATGCCCAGATGCACATCTCCCAGATGATTCTAGATCTAAACAAGTTGAAAATTTGGGATTAACTACTACAGGAGGGTATAGATGGTATGCAATTAATAAGCCCAAATTCTGCAGCATGCAGCCTTACAGAGGGAGATTTGTGTGTGCTATAAGTGGTTCCACCCGTGAGACAAGCACATCATATGACACGAAGTTATTACTTAATGAAGTGATCTCGGGTCCTGAGACTGTTGGTGGCTTGAGAACATCTGTTCACAGAGACAGTCTGATGTTTATGTAGACTCTTTGCATAGCATTCAAACACAGGCCAGCAGCTTCAGATGGTGCAGAGGAATGGCTACCCCTTGGAGTCATTTCTAGTGTGATACAATCCTGTGGGGCTTCTAATGGCAATTATGGCTTCAAACAATATGGTCTCAACTGTAAAACTTTATTGTCTACATAAGGAGCTACCCTATAATATCTACTCCAGCTTTGTTATTCCTTCATACCAAAAGAATACTATTTTGTGTTAAGAACCCAGAAAGACCCACTGTTATCTTGGAAAGTAAACTTGTTTCTGAGACACTTAGTAAAATTTATATTTCTAATGAGTAGTCTGATTATCCTGCTCCCAGGGGAAAAAAAAGCTATATAATCATTGTTCTACAGAACTCTAGATTCATAAAAACAGAATCAGCAACTTTTGTCAGTATCAGCTTTGGTGGCTTTGGTGAAAGTCTAAAGATTGCTGGAGCTTTGAGCATCCACAGAAGAGCCTGCACCTTCCAACTCATGGTTAGAATTTCTAACATAAAACTTCTATTCCTATCATGTTAAGCTTCAAGCGCTAAGAAAAGCTGTTCAGACCAGTCTTAACCCAGAGAAACCTCATCAGTCTCTTGACACAACCCAGAAGACCATCAATGAGTATAAATCTGAAATTCGGTGAGTACCATTTTTAAGGACTTCCCTTGTTCCCTGTTAGATGTGAGTTTACAATTCATATTTCCAGACTTTTGAAAATACATTGAATTCATGTACAATTCTGCCAAATGAAATAATGATATTGGTAATTTAACATATGGATGCAACTCAATTGCCAGTGAATCAAGGAAGACAAAAGGGCTCACGGGCCCTACCTACCTACCCTTTACTTCTGAACTGTTAGCTATACATAGACCTCAAAAGAAGAGGGAATCATGGTCTATGGTTGTGTCTCCACAGCTGAGGCCACCAGATTGCAACAGACACCTCCAATCTCACTGCCACACAGACTGTCCTGGTTGATCTTGGAGAATCACAAATGTGATTTACGGGGAGGGTTCATGGTAGACAGGGACAGTAGGGAGGTAAAAGGGTAAGACTAAAAGAGTGTATATATGTGAAATTATTAAAAATAATTTTAAAAATTAGTATAGCACAGAAAGGTGCCTACCAGCTGGAACTGAGAGTTTCAGGGGTGTGTAGTCTAAAGAGCCACAAGCCTGTGTCACAAGGAGACAAATGCCGTGATGTGTAGCATCATTCACAAAAGTGAGATTTAGAAATAACCCAGTGCTCCCAGCATCGCACCTGTGCAGACACAGACGTTTGTTCCAGTTTAAGGTGGATGTGCCTGATAGCATGAGGAAACCTGGAAAGCAGTGTTCAATGATAAACCCATCTGCCATAGGCTGTTTATTACATGTTGTGACCCACTAAGAGCACATGAACAATACTTGTTTGTCTCAGGTAACACATCTGTGTTATGGTCAGAAAAGGTACCTGTTCCATTCTTTATCCTGGGAGGCACAAAAGCGGTGTAAATTTGGCAGGGGGAGGGCAGCCTTCAGTTGTAATATTGATGAAAAGAATTCAGAGTAATTGAGAGAGGATGTCAGTGGGCAGCATCTTGTACAGTATCTGTACTTTTCTGTTTCTTTGAGTTATTCATAATTTTAGAATTTAAAATGTAAAGCCCTAATCATTGCTCCTAAATAAGGAAATATAGAATATGAATGGGGGTCTATGTGCACATGTTTGATTGTTTTGAGGAATCCTTGCGTAGTCCTTTCTGTCACCTGCTTTTTTATGTGCCCACATCTTAGCCCTTTTCTTCTCACCACACATCTAAGTATCTATCATTCAAAGGCCACCATTTATTATATAGATTTACTGTAGAGTGTGAAGTCCCCAAGTAACAGGCGTGGCTGAAATAATTTTTAAATTGTACAATAATTAAAATCCCTACCTATTAATGAGTGGATATTTTTACAGAACCAATTCTTAGATAAGAAAATAGTAATCATGGAGTCTCAATGTATGTTTTTCTTTCTCTGATCTAGGCATGAATTGGAAATTCTTCTCGCAAAGTGAGAATTAGTGCAGTTTGTATACTGGAAAAGAATAAAAAGTATGCTTAAAATGTAAAGTATTATTCATATTGCAGTTATGTTGGATGTTCGGCAAGGCCTTTCCCATTATGTAGCCAAGTCAGGCCTCACATCTATGGCAGTCCTCCTGCCTCAGCCTCTCAGATCCTAGAGGCATATACGGTTCTAAAATTATTTCTTATATTTAAAACACAGTCTTTATATGAGGATAATTTTAGTTTTAGCCTAGAGTGAGCATGAAAACAGTTATGGCTTGAAAGAGACAGACAAAGAGAAGAATAAGAGGGAAGGAGACAGAGACACAAAGAGAGAGGTGGAGAAGGGGGAAGAGACAGAGAAGAGAAACAGTCACGGTTTTCCCTAGAGCTGTACTGAGGAATCACTTTGAAAAACAGCTGAGTTGTATGTGAGGCAGAGTCAGACACAGAGCCATTACAGTTACATTACTGGAGATGAAAACTGACCATTAGGATAGATGAGGCAGTTTTAAAAAGAGGGAGGGGGGAGTCCAGCCCTTCTTTGGGTTTTCACTAAGAGAAACTAACCTTGGGTAGATCACTTGTTGAGTACGCCTTTTCTTTAGCCCCCTGAAACCAGCTGATCACCCTCCCGCAATTCCCCTGTGATTTCTCCAGCTGGACATCTGCTGAGCCCTCAGTTGGTATAGTTGACCCGGACCGTTACCACTTCAAACATTTCATCACTTGAGTTTTTAAATCAGCATCGTGAGTCTGTTGATGATCCCTTGAACAAGAGCCAGAATGTATAAGGCAGGGACCATGGATGCCATGTGGTGCAGAGACTTTAACTCTCTACTGGGGCTTCACACTGGATGTGCTCTCTCTTAAGTGAATAAGAATTTAAGAACTACAGGAGCCATCCAGCTATACCTCTGTATCACACTTCTATCTATGGACAAACTTCTGGAAACCATTCACCTTTGTATCATCTCCAGTCCAGTTACTCTGCCCCTCACTCACTCTGCTTCCGAGGCAGATCTTGCTGCAGCCTCTGAGACCACTGCAGCCCTCTCAGCTCCTAGCCACTGGCTCTTAGCCACACACATTGCCTATTTAGAAAGCTCTTCCCTGGTGACACAGCTGTCCTTACTGTCCTTGGTCAAGTCTACCTCCTCTATCTAGCTAATACAACTGCCAAGTGTCCTGGGTGTTGTCGTCTTTGCCCTTTAAAAACTATATTCTCCCTTAAAAGACATCCTCTCCTGTTGATTAACAAAGAGGTCACTGCCTCTGCAACCTTTACCTCAGACCTGGGTACACCATCCACGCTGCAGACCCCCACCCACCTATGCAAGACTGCAGGAGTACTACCCAGTATCCTACTCAAAAATCACCCTGCTCTCTTCCTCCACAGCTCTGCCATCCTTCTAATTAATTAATTCTGGGATTCTTTGCTTATTTAATGCATATGGAAATGATTTTTGTTGTTGAGGAAAGTCTTCACTATTTCTGAGAAATTGTTTTGTTGGGAACTTCAAAAGGAAGTAGAAAAAAATTCTGAAGGTATTACATAACTCAGTAAATTAATTTGATATTTCAGTTTTTAAAAATAAGACAGGAGGCTGAGCAGTGGTGGCACACACCTTTAATTGCGGCACTTGGGAGGTGGAGGCAGGCAGATCTCTGAGTTTGAGGCCAGCCTGGTCTATAGAACAAGCTAGGGTTGCACAGAGAAACCCTGTCTCAAATAATTAAGTAAATAAACAAACAACTAAGGCAGGAGAAGTAGCAGATAATAGACTAAAGGAAGATCAGATCATCTGGCAATGACAGACAGTGACATTGACTTCTGGATGGTGGCCAAGCTTGGGTTCACACACACACACCTTATGTGTTAGCTTTTCCTCCCAGCAATCCTGCAAAGTGACTTCTGTTAACAAGCCTATTTCACAGATAAGCATGGAGAAGTGACTTAGGTTGTCCAAGGCTAGCTAGTAGGCGCCAAGCCAGAATTCACACAAGGCTGCCACTCTCTTGCTTCCTAAGGACATCAGAGAGTCCTGAGTCCTGGGTTCCCAACAGTAACTGCCATGCTATGCCACCCATTATGCTATAGCCACCTATTGAGCTACTCAGAAACCAGACGCCCTTACTTCTCTGTGCTGTCTCTACAGCTCAAGTCAGTCCAAGTAGAACCGCCATTCACGGCCCTTCCCACAGCCAGGGGATGCTAATTTCTCCAGTGTCCTGCCCCTTGCTTTCTCAGGATGTTCTCCTAGGTCCACTCTGTGTCATACGTTGCTGTCACTTATGTGTGTGTCTGTCTTCTGGGCTATACTAACTTGAGCACAGAGACATTGCCTGTTTTGTAGGCATGTCTGTATACCCTAGACCACACATGGCACCCATTCAAAATTAATCAATTAGCTGACTTACAGTGTACCAGAGTGAATCTGGAGTCTGGATTTGGCTACCATTTATGAAGAAGGTCTAATATATATCAGATGATCTCAACAGATTAAAGTACTGAAATAAAGAGAAAGCACTTTCAGATGCCACCTCTACTGTTGAAATCAGAACTACTTGTCATCTTGTTAGCACTAAAATTCTTCACAGCAGGCAACAGCATTGCATCCTCTGTGCAGAATTCAAGATTTGTGTCAACAGAGAGCCCTCAGCACTTGTCTGACAACTGGGACACCAGCATGCTTCATCCAGGACAACCACTCCTGCTAGTCTCTTCCTGTCATAACTACAAAGGCAGCTGTCAGTAAGAGGGACAATAGTTTGAAAAAGAATTTTAAAACATAATTTAGTCTATCAAACTGAGATTCAACTAAGGGAGAATAAACTAAAGAAAATGTCCAAAACATAGACCCTCATCTTATTACCTCCTCTTTTTATACTTCCTTTCACAGCTGCTAACAAAACAGTATCTTAGAAATACTGAAAACACTTAGCAAGAGAAAATTGCCATATGAGTGAATTAGAGAAGCAAAGAATCCCAAATTCACTTAGAAACCATGGCAGGGCTGAAGAAGAAGAGGGAAAGTCAACTTCGCATAAGGAGCTGGACTGCAGTTTTGCAGCCACATGTAAAAGGGAGGGTTGTCTAGTTCAGTATGCAATAACAAAGCACTATTAATGTTTTATAATTGAAAACTGATACAAATTCATCAATGATTATAACTCGTAGGCAGACTCGAAAACTGCGAGATGCTGAACAAGAGAAAGATCGAACGCTGCTTAAGACCATCATAAAGGTCTGGAAAGAGATGAAGTCGTTACGGGAGTTCCAGAGGTTTACGAACACACCGTTGAAGCTTGTCTTGAGAAAGTAAGGCTTCTCAGATACTGGTTTATCTGTCTGTGTCATACATCAAAGGAGATGTGGAGTGCATAGATACATTTAAAAACAATGAGCAAACAGCAGCAGCCTTGTAGCTGCTTCCCAGTCTGAGAACCAGAGCATCTCAGGCACCTGACAGCTCCCGTGCCTCTCTGCAGCCATGGTAACAGCTGTCTGCTTCTATGACCATGGTTTTCCTGCCTCTGTATATAACCCCTGAGAATACACAATATTTTTTGAGAATACACAATTTTTTTAAAATATTTTAAAATATTTTAAATTTTTAAAATAGATGCTGTCACTGTCTTTATACACATCAGAAGAGAGTATCTGATACCATTACAAATGGTTGTGAGCTACCATGTAGTTTCTGGGAATTGAACTCAGGACCTCTGAAAGAGTAGATAGATGCTCTTAACTGCTGAGCCATCTCTCCAGCCCCAAGAATACACAATTTAATATTGCTTGTTTTCGACTTTTATAGACTCAATGTGTAAATACACAATTACTTCTTTGTGCTATGCATATTTCTGAGATTGACAGCATGTAGCTATAGTTTTGTTTTATAAAACCCTACTGTAGGAACTGAGAAGTTGGCTCAGTCAAGAGAATGCTTGCACCATAAGCATAAAGACATGAGTTCAGGGCTGGCGAGATGGCTCAGAGGTTAAGAACACTGACTACCTCTTCACATGAATTCAAATCCCAGCAACCACATGGTGGCTCACAACCATCCATAATGAGATCTGATACCCTCATATGGATGTCTAAAGACAGCTACAGTGAACTTTGGGCTGGAATGAGCAGGCCCAGAGTGAGCAGGGGCCAGAGCGAGTGGAGCAAGAGGAAGAAGGAAAGGGGGAAAAAAAGACATGAGTTCAGATCCCTAGCACCCATGAGGAAAGCCAGGCATGCTTGCACAAGTTTAGAATTCTGGTGCTTCGAAGTTGGGGTTAGGGAACAGATGGATCCCAAAGGAGCAAGTTCAGGAAGAGAGGCTGTCTCAAAACATAAGGCTGCAAACAAGAGTGGAAGACATTCAACATCTGTCTCTAGCTTCCACACATGTATCCATCCATCCATACTACACACACACACAACACACACACACACACACACCCCACAAACTTCACTACATAGAGTTTCAGACTTGCCCACAAGTTTCTCCCAGGACTTGTTTTTGGGCTGACCCTCATAGTTTTAGGCAATGGAGAAAACTGCGGAGTATGAAGCCAGGAAGGTAGACCACACCAGGTAACAATGAGTCAGCAGTCCATACCCAGCAGCAACTCCAGGCTGCCAAGCTGACATGGGCGCAGCTTGTCTGTTGTGTCCCCCTCGAGAGTCTCCCCAGTCAGGAATGAGAAGACTTCTTGTAGATGAGCAGGGAACCTTCATGTCTGTTTAACCCAATACTGTGTTAGTTAGGATTTCATTGCTGTGAAGAGACACCATGACCACGGTAATTTTTATAAAGGAAAATATTTAATTGGGGTTGGCTTACAGTTTCAGCAGTTCAATCCTTTATCACCATGAAGGGAAGCATGGCAGCGTGCAGGCAGACATGGTGCTCGAGGAGCAGAGAGATCTACACCTTGATCCACAGGCAATAGAAACTGTGAATGATACTGGGCACAGCTTGAGTATATATGAGACCTGGAAGCCATCCTCCACAGTGACACACTTTCTCCAACAAGAACACACCTCCTAATAGTGCCACTCCCCATGGGCCAAGCATTCACACACGAGTCTATGTGGCCATTACTACTGAAACTGTCACAAGTACTGAGATAGTGTAGCACGGTTGTAAGGGTCGGGAGAAGGGGAAAGCTATCTACAGAACACACTGTGGATATACTCTTTTGATTGGGATCAGAAAACAACCTGAAGTCATCAACCCAAGTTCAGGAAGTGGCTTAAGGGACTCAGTAACAACGGCATAATAAAACTATTAAAATGAGTTCTCAGGCCCTTTGGAGTGAGAATTTACTCTGCCTTGGCAACCCATGGGGAAATTTAACCAGAATGGCTCTACTGCTGAGTGATCCACAGCTCTTCCACCTGTGTACTCACAGGCTAGTTTCTTAACTGTGTTAATGTCTTTTCAGGGTTGATGATAGCATGAGGCTCACAGTTTAACACAAGCAATAGTTTTAGACAAGACCCTGGCACAGGCCACGCCCAGCGATGTATCTGTTGCATAATTACCATCTTATTTCATTCCAAGAAATAACCAAGATCTGCAAATTCATTTAAAGGGAAAAAGTTGACCAGAAACTAGATGAGGAAGCGTATGAAGCAGAGATTCAAGCTGAGATCCATGAATTGCTGGAAGAGCACATGGAAGAATATGCAACGAAGATGGAGGAGTACAGAGCTTCTCATCAGCAGTGGAAGGCCTGGAGGAAAGCCCAGGTTTGCAAAGCATCACTCAGCCTGGAGTAGGGCTGCCTAGGGAGGGCCTGCCTGAGACAGGAGGAGAAGCTAGACCAGCAGGCCACACGGAGGTCTCCCATTGACTCTTCTGTCTCTTTCTTACCCTGTTGCTGGGGGCAAAAGGGATGAATTGGATCCAAAAAGCCCCCCAGACATCATATTGACAAGCACTGTGTATAATCAGTAATGTATATGTCAAATGTGTATTTTCCATGCATGGCCACTTTAAATGGAAGATGTTGATGTGCTGGATGTTCTTCAGATGTTGCCTCACTTCAGAAGCCGTGTGTGTGCGCGTGTGCATGTGTGTGTGTGTGTGTGTGTGTGTGCGCGCGCGCACATGTGTGTG
The DNA here is from genome assembly GCA_021653895.1 of Mastomys natalensis. NCBI lineage: Eukaryota > Metazoa > Chordata > Mammalia > Rodentia > Muridae > Mastomys > Mastomys natalensis. The sequence goes on from JAJTUV010000033.1 coordinate 1,171,586, forward strand.
GTTTGTGCTTGTCTCCACTCTGGGGAAGAACCAAGGCACAGGGAAATGCTGATGGAGTCGGGGTGGGGGTGGGAGGTGTCCAGGTCTTTCTGTTCTGAGCACCATGCTCCTGAAGGCCAGTCCTGGAGATCGTTTTGAAACCAGGTCACCTCTTACCCAACAGAGGGCCAAAAAGAAGAAAAAAAAGCAAACAGCAGAGGAACACACTGAGGAGGAGGAGGCTGAGGAGCCCTTTCCTGAGGAAGAGGTCAAGAAGCCCATCCCCCCAGAGCCCACTGACCCAACTGTCATAGAGCAGCAGGTGCGAGAGAGAGCAGCCCACAGCAGGAGGAGGCCAGGGGAGCCCACACTCATTCCAGAGTTGAGTCTGGCAGGGAATGTGACCCCCAATGACCAGTGTCCCAGGTAAGCATTGTTCTAACTATACATGATATTGGAATGTACAAGGTAAACATGTTCTGACCATTGATGACACTGGTGCATACACACACAGGAGCACACAGAGAAATAGATATAATCACACTATACCATATGAACAGAGGAACCATGCCCCACACATAAGCATGAGGTTGAACTGTGTAAAACTGCCTATGTATGCTTCCTTTGGTGATTTCCTAGGGTTCCCCCATCTTTGCACCCCACTTGTTACCTAGGAACACTCTCTATAGAGCTGCCTGTGGAAAAAGAACCCCAACAAGTCAATTCCTGCTCTCCATAGTGGCTTCCTGTACCCATGTCCCCTCAGGCTAGCAGATACACTGAGGTGTCTCTTTGCTTCTTGATTTCAACTTTAAGCCAGTTCGTGTCTGGATATGTCTAAATTGCAGGAATATAAAAATGTTAAAATGATACTCCATTTAATATTGTCAAAAGAATTTCCATTAGGGATAATGAAACACTCTGTAGGTATGAAGCAAGACTATTGCCCATGAGTGTATTTAATGGTGCTAAATTGTAGATTTAACAATAGTTAAACTGGTTGGGCATGGGGATTCATGCCTGAAATCCCAGCACTTGGGAAGTAGAAACAGAAGGATCCAGACCAGCTACATAAACTCGATCTCAAAAAAGTTAAAATAATAAATATTATGTCTTACATATTTAACCAAAATAATATTGAATTGCTATACTATCATCTCAAAAACCTGTATCTGTTTTAATTTGAATAGCCTTTTTACTTTTTGTCAATAGGCTGTAATTGCTGTTGACTAGCATTTTTTGTAGTGTCTCTGCAAATATATACACTAAGATTAAACACTAATCTTGAAGAATCTGATCTGTTTTCAAACTCCCTGTGCCTTAGCTCTCTCAATGTGCCGGAATACACTCTTCTGTGATTCACATGGTCTTCAAAAGTGATACTGAGCATCCAGTGAGCAGTCGCCCACTGTCTGAAAACATGAAGGAAATGCTTAGACTGTAGAGAAAGAGACCTGATCTAACGCCAAAATGTGCTACTGTATTTCCTGTGTAGAAACCTATCTGCTTAAACACAAGCCATTACTGTTCTGTGCATTTTGAATTAACTCCTTTTTAAAAAGATTTTGTTATTGTTGTTTCTATGTCTGTGTGTGGGTGCTGTGGAGGTCAGAAGACGTCATCAGACGAACCCCTTAGATCTAGAATTAAAGGCATTATAAACTGCCTGACCTGGGTGCTGGCAACCAAATTCAGATGCCCTAGAAGAACAGGAACCCCTCTCTTTCCCCCTCCCCCTTTTCTAACACTGAGTCTTTCCAGTCCTGAGTTAATTCCACTTAACAAGGAATAGGTTTGCTTAAGATTTAGTTTTATATGCAAGCATAGATCTCATTTAAGAAACTGGAGGAGACTGTAGTCCAACAGGGATTGGACTCTCAGTCTGTCCCTCCATGCCCTTTCAGTATCTGTCAATGGCGTCTCCATTAGTTTCATGTCACAATATTTGATTGTAGCAAGCTCTGCAAGACCTGTCACTGGGTCAAATGGACTGATACAACCTTGCCACTGTGTCACTTGCCATGTTCGGTATCCATCCAGTTAACAAATACATGGTGATCCTTAGTAATCAAACACTGACTACAGCTGTGGATGGTCTCACTTTGCAGGGTGGAGGTCTCCAGAAGGGAAGATGTCAGGAGGCGCTCTGTGTACTTAAAGGTCATCTTCAACAGCAAGGAGGTGTCAAGGACTGTTAGCCGACCTCTAGGGACAGATTTCCGGGTTCACTTTGGACAGATTTTCAACCTGCAGATATTCAACTGGCCAGAGAGCTTAATGCTTCAGGTACATCTGTTAACTATAATCCCTGCCCCAAGACTTTTGTGGTCACTGAAATTATAAGATAGTTTAAAATCAACTATAGACAAACTGGGTGTTTCAAGAGCAATGGGTCAGCCTTTTGGTTATCAAATGTCTCTTTGTAATGTCAGTGAAAACAGATAGGTTACCACTCTAGGTGTCTAAAAAGGCTGGTAGGGAACTTCTGGGACCAGAGAGTTCCCTAGTTGGTTTGCTGAAGAAATAGTTCAATGTGACCATCTACTAGGATCCAGAAATGCTGTTACTTGTCTCCTAGATAACCCTAGATCCCATCACATTAATAATATTAACTACCACAATACCCTATCCCAGGAAACTGAGAATCAGGCTGGTCCCAAGTAAGGTATATATAAGATGGTATCTGGGCCAGACCAGCACAAACACTAACAGTGTAGACCAACACCTGAGAACACATTCTATTGCCACCTCTACTGGCTGAGCCTCTTCTCTGGATTTCAGGTCTATGAAACTATTGGACATAGTGGTACCACCTTGCTAGCGGAGGTCTTCCTGCCTATCCCTGAGACTACCCTTGTCACGGGAAGGGCCCCCATTGAAGAGGTGGAGTTCAGCAGTAACCAACATGTGACACTGGACCATGAGGGTGTTGGAAGTGGTAAGCAAAGCTAATTGTTTTCAGCAGTTCATGGTTTTTCTTGTCATATCCAAATCTATCTTTTTTCCACTTCACAGATGATAAAAAGTTATCACCAAATAATTATAAAATTGGTACCAAAAATTCAAAAGAAGTCAGGGATAGTGGCTCATACCTGTGACCCTAGCACTTGGAAGGCTAAGGCAGGAGGATGACCACAGCTTGAAGTACAAAATAACAAACTGTCTCAAAGGGTGGGGGTGGGGGCAAAAGAGAAATGCGGGGCCCCAAGACTTGGAGTCTGCATGGAGCACCAAGGGATCCTACCCCCAAGTTATTTCTGATTAGTAAACAAAGATGTCAAGAGCCAATTTCTAGGCAGAAGAGACATAGGTGGGCCTTCGATTTGCGGGGCTTGGGGTTTGGAGGAAAACCAGGAGAAGAAGGTAAATAGAGGCAGGAGAAGCCTCCATGGGTTAGGTAGCCCCAAGGGCTGGCCAATTGGAGTTAAAAGCAGCCCAGATGAAACATAGTAAGTAATAACTCGGATTATTGATAGGAAAATAAATTCTCACAACATAGAATATAGTTATCTGCCCAGCTCTTGTGATGTTTAGGGCTTATTATAAATATAAAAGCTGTGTGTGTGCTGTGTGTGTGTTTTATCCAGGAACTAAAAGGTCAAAGGCCAGGTAGAAATCCTGGACTGGGATTAACTATTTCTACAACAATTCATTACCATTCTCTATTCTAATAGAATGTAGGGTGGACCTTATGGTTTAACTACTTTTTTACCTACATGATTATCTCTTTCCTTCCTCAGAGGCATTATACAGTGTTTCTTTTGTTTGTTTGCTTAGACAGGTTCTATTACTCATTAGCTGTCTCTCTGTTACTCATCTCCTAAATAATGCTAGATCCCATCATGTCTGTCCTGGAACTTGCTATGCAGATGAGATGGCCCAGAACTCGGAGATCCAGCCTGCCTCTGCATGCCTGACCAGAAGGTGTTTCTAGTCAGGTTTCCTTGGCCACAGCAGGAACCCATCCACACCCCTGTCCCGTACAGCACAAATGTTCTCTATGTCTCCCCTAATATCTTCTTCCTTGATGCTGAATGCCCATCAGTATCCTAAGCCTTGATCTCACTTACTAGCTGTTATACACACTCAAACACAAACATCACAACAACAGGTCACCTCAGCTCATTCCTCTTCATTTGTTTCATTTCTTCTTCCCTGCTACGTTCAGCCTGAATAAGAGCTCATGTAAATGTCTTAAATAAATAGATAAATACCTGATGTTGAAAAACTTCTTAGAAGAATGCGGTTATTTTTCCTTATATGTATTAGAGCTAAGGTTCAGAAAATGTAGGTAGTCTTTCAAAGATCTCACAGCTGTGAAATAGCAGAACACCAATACCAGTACACCAATGGTCGTGAGGATAGTACACCATGGAAACTCTACTCCGACTTGTCAGAGAGAGCTTGATTCTGTGCAGATTTACCTGAAAAAAAAAATCTAGTGGCCTGGCTTGGAGCATGTGGTCCATTCTACGACCCCTACCCTAGATTCCATCTCTCTACCATCTGCATTCTGGCAGACCTGGGTCCTCTCTTTTCTAAACCCAACCCTGTTGACCTTGCTACTCCTTTAGGGGTGCCCTTCTCCTTTGAAGCTGATGGCAGCAATCAACTGACTCTAATGACATCGGGGAAAGTTTCCCACAGTGTGGCATGGGCCGTTGGAGAAAATGGGATTCCTTTAATTCCTCCACTGTCACAGCAGAACATTGGATTTCGAAGGTAACATGACTAGAAAGAACTAGTGACTCTATTAGAGACATGGGATGAGGAGGCTTGGGATGTCATGTTCTCTCCTTTCATTTCTAGCTACCTATGTTGTAATGGTACTTTTATATTTTTTTCTTAAAATTTAGAATACTAATCACCTGACATACATAGGATGGCCATTGGTATAAGATATACAAAAAAAATTTTTTTTTAATTGTCTCAGAAACTCTGTGTTCTTCTCTCACCTCATGAACTCAGGGGTGCACAGCACACGGTTATATATTTCTCTCTCACTAAAAGTTCTTTGCTAGTGGCTGGCAGAGGTCACTAGATGTAGGAAAGTTCCTGCTCTCTAGCTTTCTTCCCCAACAGCTAGATCTTCGGTCCTTTTCCAGAGAAGAAGAGGAGCCCTGAGCTCCCAGTCTAGTCCAGATTCCCACTGTGATGGACTGCAGGTCCAGGCAGTCTGCAGCCTGGAAACCTACATCCTTCTATCAGAGGCTCCCTTTGCCATCTCAACATAGACAGACTTATTATCAGTCGTCTCACGTTCTGGCCATGGCTGCCTTATCTCTAAAATAAAAAGATTTGCAACCATGCATACACACACACACACACTAATACGAATAAAATGATGTATCTCCATCACAGAGAAGACACTTTTCCAAATGACTTCAACACATGGAAAATATGAATGGGTTTTGCTTTGTCCCCTTCTTGTCCTACATATTTCCATACCAACCTGGCACAAGTAAACGCAGTTCTATGACATGTCAAGAACCATACAGCCAGGTATTTTCTGATCTTTTTACTGGAATTTAATACTAGGGACATCCCTTGGGGCTAAAGTTTTGGCTCCTCCTGAAGTAAAGTAGGGAATGAGCAAGTTAAGTTTTGGTAATCCATGTTGAGCACGGATCTCCTTTGAGTTCGATGTCCAAAGCTGCTATCCACTGGCCTGGGAGGTGAGGCATTCAGGGCTCCCTGGACCACAGGGGCCACGATGTGAAATGGGAGGCATGTCACTGCACAAGGCAGAGTTGTATCATTGGGTCACATTTGCATGCCTTCGATTTCTATTGCCTTACAACATATTTAATAATCAAGTAAAGAAAACTAGCCAGAGTCTCCATAGTAAGAAGGTAATGGCTTACAGCAGCACTGGCTGTGCTGAGGTCAAGCTTCTGATTGCTTTTTCTGTTTGTGTTTTTGCTGTTTTTCCAGTGCTTTGAAGAGAGCAGATGCTATCTCATCCATTGGCACATCAGGGTTGACGGACATGAAAAAGTTGGCCAAGTGGGCAGCAGAGTCCAAGCTTGACCCCAATGATCCCAACCACGCCCCGCTGATGCAGCTGATCTCGGTACCATGGCCAGAGATGCACAATGAAATACTCTATCCTTTGGATGCATTCTCTCTTACAGTTTTCTGTACAGCTGTTTAAGAATGCAAGAGCTGTCAATCACAGGTTTAAATTTCAGCTCTGCCACCTCCTTGGCTATGAGACACAGTAGAGCATCAGTGTCCTGAGCCCTGTGCTGCCCTCACAGTAGACCAGGAGGACATGTGTTGATGTGCATAAACTCTTAGATGGGTACACAGTCCACATACAATACATATAATTAGCTTGTTTTGTTACTGTTTCGTGCAGCCTGAGACACCCCTAAAGAAAGGTTCTATTTCTCGACTACACAGAAAGAAAACTAACTTTAGACTCAGCTGCTTGCTCACAGCCACACTGATAATAATCAGATCCCAGAGCACATGCTTCTCCACTTGTCCTTTCAGTACTGATGGAGTATTTTATGGAAATTGTCTATAACTATGTGACTCTAAACACACCCAATTCATCTTTCTTGGAATCAAATACAGTGGGTTTAACTGTCCCAAAACTACCATAAACAAGTAGGTGTCTCCTGGGGTGACCATAAAATACATGCTCCTTCTCATGGCTTATCAGATGAATAATTATAAGAGTTGGGAAACTTTCATTTTCATCTAGGTTTCGAGACAAATCATTTTATTTGATCTTTGTTCCTTATGAACGTTCCTTCCAGCGTGACGCTGCTTAGCACAGAGATGATTCATATCAGAAAGACGAGCTAATGCTCCCTCAGGTGAAACATAGTTCATAGAACGGTTCTGAAGTCATGTCATAGTTACTATCTTGAAATCAACAATAAATATACTTACCTATCACGTCCTATTGTTTTTAACCCAGTAGTTTTTCCATGGAAAAGCAAAGCACAGAGATTCCCTTCCAATTGGCTTCTCTTTATGGGCCAAGAGTTTCCCTAGTGTAAGAGCAGAGTCACCTATGGTCCCAGAGAGTAGCTGCCCATTTCTCTGTTCTTCCTAGGAGTAGGTCACAGCTGGGAAAGAACCAGGGAGAAAGGTTAGCAATGCCCTCAGCCAGGGTAGCCACTCTGCTAGCTTCTCTGTGGTATCTAGGAGCTGTCTTCCTGGGCCCTAGAAGTTGTCTGGCCCATGCCCATCTCTGGCTCACTCTCAGTAACCAAGGCCAGGAGATCCTGTTCGGTCAGGAGACCATGATGACCCTGGGAACTAAATGAAGCCAGCTGACAAGCACTGATCTACACATATGCACACAGGAATTTAAAAATCCTAGATATTTTGCACACATTCAGTACTCTTATTTCCAGTAGGCATCTGGTCAAAGTTCTGCACTGACATAGCTCTTCCTTTGTGCTTTACAAATTAACAGGGAGCACAGATACCACAAGTGAAATTAATTTTTATTTTATTTTATGTATTTTTTGAAAAATGATTTGTGGTGATTAAAAAAAAAAATCACTAAGTACCTACAACAGCATTTGCTTGCCTCCCCTATATTTTAATGTAACTTACCTTTCGAATTTGTTAGTTGAAAACTAGTCCGGCATTCCAAGAACCCAGCACTGGTTAATTTAAGTATCTGCCTGCCCCCTGAAGCCATGTGTCTTCTTGCTCTTGTAGGTTGCTACCAGTGGTCAATCTTATGTCCCTGACTTCTTCCGACTAGAACAGCTGCAGGAGGAATTCAACTTTGTCTCGGAGGAGGAGTTAAACAGATCCAAACGGTTCCGACTTCTCCATCTTAGAAGCCAAGAAGTGCCAGAATTTCGGAATTATAAACAAATCCCAGTATATGACCGAGAAATTATGGAAAAGGTATTCCAGGTAAGAAACTGTCCAAAAAGGTTAGCGAACGATCTGCGGTGGCACTTGGCCTGCTGCTGGGTATAGACGTGTCAGTGCTCTCAACAATGCTGCTTTCTCTACTGCAGCACAATTAGAACTATTATTAATTAGGTTAAAAAAATACCTTCTGAGCTAATATGACTAATTATGCCTGCCTTAGTTGCAGGTGTGACTCTATCTGAGTAGAGTAAGTCTGTGCTAAGGACTCTCCAGGACGCAGTGGCAGAGCATGGGGAGAACGAGATGGTTAAGATTTGAGAAGCCAGGCCTAGAAGGAAGGCAGGGATCAGGTACAGCATCTGAGGTCAGGAGGGGAACAAAGGCTCAGCAGAGACAGCTCGCCCGACAGGTGGACCTGCTGGCCCTTGAGGGTTGATGAAGAATGGAATGTGTTGGTGGAACAAGCCAGCAAAAAGCAGGCCAGTTTGTGTGTGAGGACATGAGTGGAGAGGTTCTAGAAAATATTGTGCTTTTTTTTCATGCAGAAACTATTCTTGCTAGATATCTTCAGTTATTTGGTTCTTCCCACTATTGAATTTCCTCAGCTATCAACTGCAGTTAATTAGATGATGAAATGCCTATGAAGATGAGAATAGGATGAAGAGACAGGTCAGTGGTTATGGATGGACAGACAGATGGACATGTTAATCTTGCAGAGGACATGAGTTCGGTTCCTAGCACTCATCACTCCAGTTTCAGGGGAATCTGATGCCTTCTCCTGAACTACATGGGTACTAATCACACACCTGGTGCACATTCATTCATTCATACATACATACATATGTAACATACATGCAAGTAAAACATTTAAACAAATAAAATAAATCTTAAAAATATATGTTTAAGGTTAAAAATAAAAGGATGTAGATAGTGGAATAAAACATCTATGCCTCAAGAACACCCAGATGCTAGGGCACTTCTCCATCCTGCCTGGGCTTCTGGCGTAGTAGCTTCCTTCTCATTTGTAGATAAGCTATTCCAGTTGACCACATGGTCACCAATATCATCCAAGTTTGAATCTATGGACTTTAACCAATGGAGACAGAGGTGCCCTCCTCTCCCAAGTTCAAAAACCTTGAATGACATCTCTGGATCACTCAATCTGTGTCTGATGGAGAATGGCATACAAAGTCGAATGTGGTGATCCCCAGGGGTACCCACACTGTCTTATCAGTAATTACAAGAATAAGCCTGAGTGGAAAAAAGCCAAAACAATCTATGACTGTGCTCTAAGAAGCTGACCCAAGTCACCTGTAGCTAGACGCTATGTGATAACAGTTTTCACAAAAGCTTTTCACTATGTTTATAACCACTTCTTTCAACGCTGATAAGTCAAAACCTGTACAGGGTTTGACCAAGTTGCATGTTACCCATGTTAGCACCCTGAATTATACCAACTTCCTCTGCTTCTCCCAGGGAGTCTGTTCTTTCCTGTGTGAACATTTTAACTTAGTGTGCAGGCATTCCAGCCTACTGACTTGGAATCCTGCGTACTGCATTTAGAATCATGATTTATGACTTAAGCCACATGCGATAACTCCAAGAAAAACATCAGAGAGCACTTTAAAAAACCGTGACATTATGACATCCTTTTAATTTTAGGACTATGAGAAACGATTACGAGACAGAAATGTAATTGAAACCAAGGACCACCTGGACACACACAGAGCCACAGTAGCCAAGTACCTTCAGCAAGTAAGAGAACCACGTAAAAACTATCTTTGCAGGGCAAACAGCCAGGATTGTAATATGGGAGTGTTTCTGCTTTTATAAATGCCTATGGCATCTTATGCAAGCCAGGTAGTCTCTCAGGACTTGTTTTCCCACATATATAAATAACCGATTGACAACTATACTTACCTCTTGAATGTATGAAACCACAAGCCATGCCATGGATGGTGCTGCTGGCTGTTAAGCAGGGGTGTGATTACGAGGGATGCCATTTCTGGGTCCTGCTTTTCCTGATTGTGTCTGTGTTGTGCTGCTTCACAACAACCATTGTAAGAAAAGCAAGAGCTTTTAATCCACCCTGAACTGCCCTTACATACTAGAAAACTAAAAATGGGCTAAAGCAGCCTTTTGTTTATTCTTTCCCCTTTTCCTTTTTTTGTCATCTTCTTAAAATTATTTGTAAGAAATGCTATAGTAACCACAATGTATTCTCCCTATCTAGATTATCTCCGCTATGACTTATGTACCAAAAATAACTGCTAACTGACAGCAACTAAGAGGCCCCTAATTTAAATTAGGAGGTGGATTATTCTTTATAAGTAACATGTGTTAACCAATTAAAAATCTCACTACTGGAACTCCACATGAACCATCCTGAGTAGGGGAGAGCCCTAAGAATTTGTTCTCCAGCAGTGGTTGCACACATCTTTAATCCTAGCACTCCAGAGGCAGAGTTTGAGGGCAGCCTGGTCTATAGAGTGAGTTCCAGAACAGCTTGGGCTACACAGAGAAATCCTGTCTCAAAACAACAACAACAACAAAAAAAAAAAACTAAAAAAGAATTTGTTCTCAATTGTTCATGCTTCAAGACTGCTCCTATTTTTTTTTTTTTGCATTTATTGTTAGTGTATTCATTCAACAAAATATTGCTCTCTTCTGTTTCAGAAACTTTTCAATCTCCTAAAAATATAACAATGAACAAAATGAAAACAACCCAAACCAACTGGTCCAACTCTGCCCTTAAGGAGTTTACAGTCTTGTGGGTGGGTGTGAGGGGGACTACAGAGTTTCCAGTCATAGAAGACTGGCGGGAGTTTGGGGGTGTGGGGTGGCGGTGAGGGAGGACTCACTCAAAGAAACAGAGCCCAATGACATTTAAATAACTTGATCACCTTTAGTAATGCTGATGATTTCTTCTCTCAGGTTAGAGAATCAGTGGTAAATCGCTTCCTAACTGCCAAACACCATTTTCTTCTTACTGATTTGGTAGTAGAAGAAGAAGTCCCCAATATCAGGTAAAAACAACCAAACAAAGCTACTGTTATTGCTGCTTGTGTTTTTAATCTCCATTACACAGAAGATGTATGTAAGATTTTGTCATTATACAGTATGCATTAGGAATCTGGGTCAACCATGCCTCGTGATGATGTAGCTGAGGGACTTGGACAAGGCAAAGCATCCTTGGGCCTCCCATCATTTTCCATGAGTGCTCATCCCAGCCTTTTCTACTGCCAAATCCAGCACGGCAGCCCTTGTAGTTTTCCTTCCCAGTTAAACTACTTGAGAGCATCCCCTCCTGTAGGTCCGTATGTCCTCCCTGCCTTTCTAGTCTCCTAATACAGCTTTCCCATACATCTCACATGGTGGAAATGACTGAAATCACAACCTCTGAGGTTCTAGGATCCAAGGACAGCCTGGTTCTGCCACAAGGCTGAAGTGTGTGCTTGGTGAGGCCACATGGGAAGAAATGGATATTTACATGGAAGTTGACCACTGACTTACTTGCTTGATTCCCCGTCAGTCTATTCTTCATATAGTCTCCTTCAGGAGTGAATGTATGGAAGTAAAAAGAAACTCCCTATAAGGGTAGTCTTATGGGGCATCCATCCATGACTTTCTCAGTGGCCAAGCATCTGGTCTTCTGTAGACATTATATCTCGAGGCTGAAGAGATGGTTCAGCAGTTCAGAGCACTTAATACTCTTCCAGGGGACCTAAGTTAGGTTTCCCAGGTCTACACTGGGCTCTTCATAACCACCTGTAATATCCGTTACCCTCTTCTAACCTCCATGGGAACATGGACATACCTCCACACAAACACACACATTACACACAATTAAAAATAAAATAAGTATGCAAAGGTCATTTCCTATGCATTCATGTCCTCTCCCTTGTCAAGTCAAGAAAGAAGACACGGTATTATCCATAGCAGTCCCTTGAAAGTCCATCCATGTACTAAAGTCAACAGTGACCACATTAATTTAATTAAATTAATTTAAGAGTCAAGCATCTTCCCTTAGTCTAGCAGCTTGTTGAATGTTTGCTCAGGCATAAAAGCTGCAGTTAAAACAGATGGTGATTTTTCACTGTTTCTTTTTCTTTCTTTTCTTTCTTTCTTTCTTTTTTTTTCTGCTTTACTTTCTGCGTTAAGTTCTGAAGGCTCGGGGTATGTTCTTTCTTTTTTTTTAATTTTAGTTTGTTCTTGGCTTTAAATTAAAATGCTTCCATTTCTAATAGTCTCAGTCAACTATGTGCTTGTAGGTAGGCTGCTTGCTTGAAGCCCCACAAGAGCATCTTTGGGGGTGGAAAAAACATTGGCAAGGGAAGAGATGTGTCACGTCAGGCTCCCATCTTTGGGCTAGGTGTGTCCCAGCAGAGTGACTAGAACATGGCCAGAGTTTAGACCCTAATTCTCTTCCTATACTAAGCACCCTTCAGCAAATCAAGGCACCTATGGAGAGTCTTTGCTTTCTTTATCTGAAAAGTGTGGTAAATGTAGTTGTAAAGATTAAGTGCTCCTCCAGATAATACAGAAGGCATTTATAAATGGTACTTATTCTGTGTAAGATGCTAAAGACCAAGTTTGAGTCCCTGCTGGAATTCCCTTGGGATGCTTTGTGAGAAGCACCAGTAGTGCTCAGATAGCAGCTGCCGGGCTCTCGTCCTCAGCTGGGGCATGTCACCTGCAAAGCAGGCCTGGGAAACAGTCTGCTGGGCCAGGCAGGTCGTTACTTAGGAGAAAGGCAAAGTACCCAGACACTACAGAAGGTGGTTGGCTATGTCCTGTGGCTAATGGCACTGTCACAAATCAGCTTCTAGGCACATGGTTAAGTCTGCTTTCCTAGTAAGCTCCTCTCAGGATTCGCTGACCTTGCTGCTTTAGTCTGCGGGCAGTGTGTATAGCACAACCTCTCAATAAAAGGCGGAGAGGATCCCCTTTCTCCCAGCACCCTTCCACTTCCGTCAACTCTAGCATAATCTTTCCTGGTCACTGCCATCCCAACACTTACTCATTTCAGGGCATCTAGTAAGTGCAAGACAAGTGCCAGGGTGCTATAAACCCTTCTTCACTTACCCTCTCAACCACTTCAAGATGCTAGTACCCTCCTTTTACACATGATGAAACAGACTCATACAGGTGAAATAACTTGTCACAAAACAAAGAGCAGAGCCACGATTCACACTCAGGTCTGTATAGCCTCAGAGAGTAAGAATCAGTATTCGAGAATTTCCCAAGAAGGCCAAGAGCATTGTTGGAGTTGTGAACAGAGGTGGCTAACAGTACTCTCAGGGCTCAGGCTCAGGGGCAGTGCTCCTTCCAACAGATACATCTAGCTCTCTGGAGGAAGTGGCAAGACTAGCCTGAGGGGGGCAGGATAAAGCTGCAGCTGCTTGGCAGGAGTCACTATGGACGGGGGAGAGCACAAGGGGCTGGTGAACAAGGTAGGGGGCAAGGCAGGAGATGCAGATGGGGTGGGGCGGGGGATTTGGATAGACCTGACTTTGCTTCCATTAATGAGTGGCAGCTAAGAATTTTAATAAAGCATGCAATAGGTCCACCTCCCTTTCCACCTGGCTTGGCAGAATTTTTAGACTCTTCCCACCCTCCTTCAAAGGAGAATGTCTAGGGGTCTCTGAGGGACCTTGGAGCATAGTTTAAAAGGCCATCTAATAACTTTCTAGACCTTTCTTTTCTACTGGATCCTAATGCTGTTCTATAATCATTAGCATTTTGGGCCTAAGCCTTTTCAAGCTGGCAGAACAAAAGCGACCACTGAGGCCACGGAGGAAAGGTCGGAAGAAGGTGACAGCCCAAAACCTGTCCGATGGAGACATAAAGCTGCTGGTGAACATTATCCGGGCTTACGACATCCCTGTAAGGAAACCTGTAGTGAGGTGAGAGCCCTCGGAACAGCTGAATATGCAGAATGCAAGCCAACCTGGACCTTCCTTAATAGTTTCAGTGTAGTGGGACCTGGACCCTCCCCCTATTGTTTGCAAGTAATATAGTCAACTTAGGCTCAAGAGTGTGGGTGTTGGGACTGTCCTGTAGAGCCCAAGGACAAGAGGCATGAATGAGCTACATGATAAACTGTGGGGATCAAGTGGTTTCCTTGGGTCCTCCGTGTCTCTCCTACTTGCCTCTCTCTGTTTGCTTCATTTTTCTCATGTGATGGAAATAGTTCCGCATCACCTTCTCAGGAAAGAAGCTGAGTGCTAACTGGGGTCAGATGCTGACAACCCTCACCTAAAGCAAAGAGACAGAACCTAAGAAATGGGCATGAGCTGGACAGAAACATAAAAAGTGTCTGTCTGTGGTTCACCTCTGCTACCTGTTCAAAAAAACGGGTGATGACTACCATGGTCAACCATATTGGTGGCTACCTTGGTCCATCATATTGATGACTACTGTAGTCCACATATTGGTGCACTGGAGAGAACATAACTATAGTGGGGTTGATTCTGAGTTTCTTATAGAGATGGAAAAATAAAAGAATTGAAGTTCCTTTTGTGGGTGTCCTTGTTGGTATAATGGAAGAAAGGAGAACTGGTCCATTCGCCATGTACAGTTCACCATTGTGGGTCCATTCACAGATGTCATTTCGTTTAACTCTTACCACTGTTACTAGGTCCGTTTTGCCAGGTGGAAAACAAGCAAAGATGGTGTATGTGGCCTGGCCCCGGTCATCCAGCACTATCAGATTCTAGAGAGCCAAGATAGCTTGTGGCATCTTCTTTCAGATTCTCTAGGTGCTTTCTTTCTCCATCTCTCTGTCCTCTCGCCCCATTATTTTGTCCTGTTTTTCTTTTTCTATTTTGTGCATATGTATGAATGTGTGGTGTGCATACACATGCACATATGGATGCATGCACTTTTATGCTTGTGTTCAGAGGTCAGAGGAGGATGTCAGGTATCCTGCTCTACCACCATCTACCTTAATCCTCTGAGATAAGGTTGCCCACTAAACTTAGAACTAGGTTGGTGGCCAACCAGCCCCCATCTGTCCTACTGGAGTTACAAGTGCATGCATGCGCAGTCATGCCTAGTGTTTTATATGGGTGCTGAGATCCAAACTCAGATTCCCATGTGTGTGTGGCATGTACTCTTACCCACCAACACCTTGTCAGCTCCTGCCCTGTTCCTTTTCTAGTTCTTAGTCCTGTTACAGAACATCTATTGATACAGTGCACGGGAACCAGAATGAGATGGAGTCAAGATTCTGCTGCTGAGAGGGACTGGGGTTCACGAGACTCAGTCATCTTTGAGAGTGGAGGAGAGAGAAAGATAGCCTTTTCTCTGCTCTCACAGAGACACGGAGGCCTGGGAAGGGAAGTTGGGGAAGGCCTTGGTAATCGTGAGGCACCCCTGACTGGACCAGCACATACACAGATGTCAACAAGCTTAAAGACAGTGGCCACTCTGACAGCTACCAGCACCACACATTTTTAAACAAAGTAGCTCAGTAGATGAACGTTCTTTGTCATTTCCTGCCTTCATCTCGTTTCCCTTCTAGCAAGTTCCAGCAGCCATCAAGATCTTCAAGAACTTTCAGTGAAAAGCAAACTGCTTCTCCCAGCACAAACAGCCCACTACACAACGCTGACTATCCCCTCGGCCAGGTGAGAGAACAAGGCTGGGTTTCTGCTTTAACTTCTGCTCTGTATGTATAAAGAATTACCTTTATAAGGGCCTTGGCTGTCACTCAGTTGGTGTAGCACTTGTCTAGCATTCATGAGACCCTGCATTAGATCCTTGGCGTTGAGTAAAATGAGTGTGGTAGCACTGTCTATAATCCTGGCACTTGGGAGGTAGAAACAAAAGGATCAGAAGTTCCAGGTTAGGAGCTAGAGAGACAGCTCAGCAGTTAAGCACACATGGCTGTTTCTACAGAGGCCCTCCTCCCCCTCCTCCTCTTCTTCCACCTCTTCCTCCTCACAACTCACAACCACCTGTAACCACAGTTCCAAGGATGTAATGCCCTCTTTTGGCCTCTTCTGGGTACCAGGCATTGTTGCACATGCCTTTAAAGTTCTAGTACTCCAGAGGTGGATCTTGTTTCAAGGTCAGCCTGGCCTACAAAAGTTCAAGGCCAGTCGGTGTTACATGATAAAATCCTGCCTCCAAAAGTCTGGAACAAAGAATAATCTTGGTGTAGCACCAAAAAACAAAACAAAACAAACAAACAAAAACAAACAAAACAAAAAAACCCACACAAATTGAAAATGGCCCAGCAAGGCAATATTCCTTTTTGCAAAAATGGGTGCACTAGAATCCAAAAGAGGCTAGGGAGCACAGAGGCAATAAATCCATCTGGTTTTTGTACTAACACAATTAGTGGCTGTGTCTTTTCGACACTCAGTCTTTCACAATTGGCTAGTTTTGAAAGAATCACAAAGGAAATGCAGGAGAGGGGAGGGGTTCAGCCCCAGAGGATCAAATTCCAGGAATGCATGGGAGGTGTGGCTTTCTGCAAATACTTGTTTTATCAGGTGGGGGAGATTAAAGTAATGTTACTTTAAGGGGGAGATGTTTATATATTCAAACACAAACTTCAAGGTCATCTTTAGCTTCATAATGAGTTTGGGGCCAGCTTGATCTGAATGAGACCCCAGTCTCCTCCAAGAAATGGTGGAAGCCCTGGGGACATTAGAGGAGAAACTTGTCTCCTGGGAAAGATGTGCAACTCTGTCAGATATCCTTGTGGAAGAGATTTGGGACGCAGCCAGCCTTGGCCAGAGGACCAGGCCTTGGCTAGTTCTGTTTAGCTGTATATACATCTTGTTTTCTATTTAAACCCTCACCTCACCTCAGGATCCCAAAGATGACCTGGAAGATGGTCACTGGATCTTTTTTCTTCTTCCCAGTGTGACCACACTGAAGAAATCTCCCTTTTCTGGATTTCACTATTTAAGAAAGAGAAAGAGAGAGGGAGACAGAGAGAGGGGAGAGAGAGAGAGAGAGAGAGAGAGAGAGAGAGAGAGAGAGAGAGAGAGAGAGAGAGAGAAGAAGAGAAAGACCTATAAACTCCTGAACAGACTTCCTGTTTCATTTTCTTCTGAAAAAATACTACTTAATAAGCATGTTCTACTTTGCCTGAGATAGAAATATTCACATATTTAAACATAGCTCCGTCTGTCAAGAACAAAATAACTAAACAATATAGACATGGGTTTGCTTTTGACTTTCAGGTCTTAGTCCGGCCTTTTGTAGAGGTCTCTTTTCAAAGAACAATTTGCCACACAACTACAGCAGAAGGACCAAATCCTAGCTGGAATGAAGAACTCGAACTTCCATTCAGGTAAGTGAAACTCCCCTCTGTAAGCAGCTTGAGCACAGCCCAAGGCTGGGTCAGCTGAGTGAAGATGCCGGGTGTGGTAGCCCATGCTTTTAACCCCAGCAGGGAGGTGCAGGCATGTGTACAGGATGAGTACAAGACCATCCTGATCTATGTAGCAAGTTCCAGGCCAGTCAGAGCTACACAGTAAGATTCCTGCTCCCTTTCAGAACTTTCCTCCCGTCTCTGACTTCTTACAACCAAAGGCTTTTACTAGTTAAGTATCCAATTAACCTCAACTTTCACGAAGAAGAAATGAAAAACCGTTAGAGGAAAGGTGGTTTAAGGGCTTCAGTGGTAGATGTTATGTGTATTCTATGTCCCATGTGGGAGATCTTTGGAATGAAACACATTGGGGTAGAATTCAGAAATAATTAAATCAAAAGAGGGCACAGTTACTACCATCATATACAAAACAAGCAAGGGAAGATTGGATGAAGATTTTCCATCTTGTGGTACCCCAGTCTCTAGCCCTGCTGTGGAGGGACATGTTTACACAGGCACTGCTGCGTCCTTGTGACCATGGTCCAGGGAAGAATTCTCTCACCCTGTATTGTTTGACTTCCATGAGGGAGAGTGAGGAATGGCGAATGCTAGTCATGGTCTAGCAGGAAGTTCATGACTACAGGTGCTCCTTCTGGACAGAGCAGCTTTGGAGCCCAGGTACTTGGAAAGATCATAACTCTAGTGTTGTCTGGAGACCTTGTAGCCTTCCACAGAGCTATGTAAGGCCCTGGCAGGAAAGTTCCTTGCAAGATTTACCATGGAGTTTGGAGAATATAGTATTTACCAGTACAGGCCAGTGTAGGATTTGGATCTGCAGAGCCCAAAGTTCAGAGCCAGTCCCACTGGAATGTATACTTACAATATGTGTCTATGCCCTTGTGTGAGATGTCCTTGGGATGAAAGGACTGCATGTGTCCCGACTTCGCATTTTTGAAGCATTGACACTGAGCATTCATAGCGCCTGTTTTGCCTGTTTTCATGGTCTCTTCCTGTGTTGTCACAGGGCCCCTAATGGCGACTACAGCACAGCCAGCTTACAGTCAGTGAAGGATGATGTGTACATTAACATTTTTGATGAAGTGCTGTATGATATCCTAGAGGTGAGTTTCCAGTTGTAAGGGAGTCATCTGAACTCTGCACATATATTCAGATCCCCTACACTGTGGAGGTCCAGAGCACAGGGGAAACGGATTGGTGACTGTTGGCGATGGACTCTTTCCTCTTCCACCGTTTTGTCAACTGCTTCATATATGTGGTCTTATTTAATCCCAAAATCATTCTACATAGACGTTATTGAATCTCTAAATGACAATAAGAAAACTCAAGTTCAGAGAAGTGGTTTTCCAGGGATGGCAAACTATTAAACGTCTGAACCTAACCCACACACTTTCAGTGAAAATCCTGCCACTTTCCTACTGGCAAATTAATTACATGGAGATCTAAGAGAAAGAGTCAGTAGGTAAAGTGCCCACTGCCAAGCATAAGTTTGGAATCCTAGCACACATGTAAGAGCTGAATGGGATGGTGTACCCCTGCTGGACTCCAACCAATCTGGCTGAAACAACAATCTCCCATTCAATGGGAGATCCTGTCTCAAAGACTAAGGTGGAGAACACCTTAGGAAACACATAGGAAAATACCTTGCCATCAAGTTCTGGTGTCCATACGTGCAGCAGAGTCAAGAGCACCCATCCACACCTTTTCACATGTACATAGTTACTGACATAAATGTCTGAAGTTCTTAAATAATTAGTACTTCTCATGCTTCCTTTAGGACGATCGTGAAAGAGGAAGTGGGATCCACACCCGTATTGAGAGACACTGGTTGGGATGTGTGAAAATCCCATTTAGCACTATTTATTTCCAAGCAAGGGTAAGTAACTAAAGTTAGAATTACATGCCACTAGGAAACACCTCTACCTATTCTTCCTATTATACTCTCAAAGCTGTGAAAATGTATGTGCACAGAGCTGGAAAAAATGAAGATTACCACATCAAATCATCGGCCTTCCGTCACTATTGCATGGTGTGTATATCCAGCACCCCTGTTCCTGTGCCTTATCAGCTAAGGTGAGATGACCTAAATCTCAGAATCTTTAAAACATCTACATGGAAGTGCAGGATGTGGGATAACGTGAAAAACTATCACAGATGACAGAAGTGAAGTGGATGGATGCAGAAAACAGTCAGGGCGGTTGACAGCCTGGCTTGTCACGGGCATCTTATCAATATTTCTGCAAGTGTGCACAATTTAAAGCATGAAAAAAAATCAATAACACAGGCATGTGTGGCAACAACACCCTTTGAAGACATAATGGTTCAGCTTAATGGTTCCAGGAGGTTGGCAATTCTTTCATGCCTTTGTAAGTCTACTGAGGTAGCTAAAGATTCTGGATTTTCTTAGTATCCCAGCATTAAGTCCATGGCAATAGGAAATTATGTGTCGCTGTGTTAATTACATAGAGTAGATGCTCCAGCAGGAGACCCAAACAAAACCGCTATTCTAAGAGGCTCAGATTGGCTGTCGGACATAAGTTGGAATTGCAATCTTATCTAAGCCAATGGGACAGTCTACAGCCATACAGGATGTGGAGTAATGTGCTGGCTGTGAGAACTATAGTCCCTCTTATAATAGTTTTAAAAGAAATAAATTAAAGGGCATAGCGTCTTACATGTGGATCTGCCTGTAATGGTGGACATTGTTGAATTTCAGGTTTGGAGGTTATTTAGAAATCCTTCCGCTGAATGCCCTAATGTGTGCACCTCCTTTGCATGTAGGGGCAGCACCCATGCACTGACATCTCACCCTGCAAGAACACATGACCTCTGGAGGCAGACTTGTTATGTGCCTACTACATTTACAAACACAGCAATAAAGCACAGAGAGAGGACACAGAGGAGCTAAGGCAAAGTCCTTTTTGCAGAGCAATCATCTACACTATGGCAAATACACACTACTAAAGTCAGGCAGAGTATGCTAAAACATCAGTGAAAGAAACAAGCTATATATAAGGATAGAGAGTGAGCAAAGTAATTCTGAGATGACATCAGACCTAAGCCTTGAAATGTAGTTAAGATTCTGGAAGACAGGGAAGGAAAGCTGGAAAATCAGGAAAGAGAAGGCTGCTCGCCAGGGACCATGCACCACACAGCAGACACTGTTCTTAGTGCCTTTCATCTCTTAGCTCGGTCCCTGCTCACAACAGCCCTACGAATTAGGTCCTGTTGTTCTCTTCTTATAAATGAGGCAGCTGAAGCAGTTGGCGTTTAAGACAAGATTTGAATCCAGGAAACCTTCATAATCAGTGCATTCAAACAAGGCAAACAAAGAAAAGCAGTCAAGGAAATATAGAACCCTTTCTGTTGAGAACTTAGGGATTCTAACCTGGACCGAGCTTAATGTTTATCTGATGCATTAGATTATGAGAAATGGACATTCCCTTTGAACTTCTGTTACAAAAAAAAAAAAAAAATCACCACAGTGCTTACCAAGTCATGTTTTCTTCGCAGATTGACGGCACATTTAAAATAGACATTCCTCCAGTTCTCCTGGGCTATAGTAAGGAGCGAAACATTATTATGGAACGAGCTTTTGATTCTGCCCGACGCTTGAGTGAAGGCTCCTACATCACCCTGTTTATTACCATTGAGCCTCAACTGGTTCCTGGGGAACCAATTCGAGAAAAGGTAATGGGGTACAATCTGGAAAGCCATGGGGGATGCTGAAGCCTAAGAGATGCTCGCTAGGCTTTTTATAAACTTTGACTGAAGTGCATCAACAGAAGTTCTCCTACTGCAATCTCCATTTGTTATGCTTTAAGGCTAGGACCTAAGGTAACGATGGAACAGACACGTGATTACTATTTGCCATTTACTGGCAAGGATGCTAAGGAAAGTCTTCCATCTCTGACCTCAGGTCCCCAGCTGTACTGTGCATTCACAGTTCACACAGTCATAAAGTCAGATGACCTTCATAGATCACAAGTCTCCTTATGAAAAAGACATATCGTCTTAAATAGCTCCAGAAAAGCTTGCAGAAATTTCAGGCAGTATCATGTTTGGAAACTTGACTCTTTCCTGGGCACTGGGTCTCTGACTTAAAGCTGGGGACATGAAGCTAGATTTGTCTAGAGCCACAAAAGCAGTAAAGGGCGGAAGTTACACATTTACCTTTCCATTGGATACATTTACACATCTTACTGGGTATCCAAGATGGAATAGGCATTCCTTAGGCACTAGAGGAAGGATGGTCTAGAAAAGGAGATGGGAGGTCTATTGTGTAACAGGTATGGTGGTGCACACTTTTAATCCCAGGAGAGGAGGTTAGGAGCACATGCAAGTAGAGCTCTGTTAGTTTGAGGCCAGCCTGGTCTACATAAGTAAGAACCTATTTCAAAACAGCAAGGAAGTCTCCATGCTTACATCATGTACAAACTTAACTTTCAAGTTACTGTGTTGTAACTTATCGTGTGACAACTTGGTTTCCAACTGGCATTAAGTCTGAAGTGGAGTTGGAAAACTGAGCCCACCTGTTTGTTTGGTTATTCCAGTATTACAGTCTGGTTCACAGAGAAAAACAGTAGGTCTATAGCCCATTAGCAAGGCCTATTCAGGAAAGGCAAGGCTAATGAAAAAACAAGCTACTGAAAACCTAATCTCAGATCCTCAGGTTCATTGCTTATGCTGAGCCTCCCAAGAAAACAGAATGGATTTGTGTTAGACTATTTTCAAAAACTGAAATATTCTGAATGTTTATCTCTAGGTGTAAGCTCATGAGAAAAAACAACAAGCATGTACACACACACAAACACACACAAATGTTCTCAGACCCAGGGCAGAATTCTGACATCAAACTTAGCCTGGCAACCTGTTGCTGCCTTTTGTGACATATCTTTGCCCCTGTGGCTGTATACAGCATTTTCCATTGTCCTCTCCTGTGACAGGCATGATATAATATGCTACAGATGGAGGGGCAGAAAGCCCCACCTGTGATGTCCCCCACAGGCTGTTAAAGAAAGAGAGGCTCTCACCCTGAGATACCAGAGACCACAGTGGTTTTTTGCCACCTTTTAGGTTGGCAGATTAGAACTGTCTCTCCACCTTCATCCAACTCCAAATGATTTTCTATTAAAGTATTTACTAGAGCAATTTACTGACTTATTGTAAGTCAGCAGCTACCATAAAGTACTTACTTTAACAACCCTAACTTGACATTGTTTTGGTTAAAAGCCTTTAAAGCTGTTGTTAATACTGTGTTTCTGTCATTTCCTTTTTATTGCCTATGGTAGATGAGAGACATGCTTAAGAAGGTACCGAGCATCTTGTTTTTTAATCCAGCAGTCATCAGTTCCGCTTTCACTAGCTGCTTTTTTTTTTTTACTGCCTCCAGGGACAGGTGCTGGGTCCCAATGTGTGTGTGTGATCCTTTGCAGTGAACTGTAGATGCCAGTGATGCCCCCAAAGAAATCCAGCCATATGTGTACCATGTGCAAGGCACTGGTGCAATCTCTAGTATAGAAAAAGACAGATGCCTTTTACTTTTTCCCTTTGTCAACAAGGAACTTCATTGACTTTGTCTGAATGTCTGCTGCATGTGGCGAGTTCAGCTTCACTTTCCACAACTGCTTCTTAGAGAAGCAGTGCAGAGCTAACAAGTATTTTCAGTCAGTTGAAAGTCATCACAACTGACTATTCAACGGCAAGATGAACACACTCTGTTTTCTGCAAATGTTTCATTAACTGACAGGTCAAGGAACTGAAGCAGTTAAGAATTTTCTACATTGCATTCTGAATAAACCTGTTTGTTAGTTCCATCCAGACTTGCTTCAGAATAAACAACTCAAATTCTTGCAATACTTGGCCTTTCCATGACACTTCTCACATCACAAACAGCACACTTCTCCTTAGCTGCTGGTGTCCTGCATGCATATTAATGACTTGATAGTGACTAGGTGCCAGCATGTGCATATTAAGCACCAGGTACAGGAGGAAAAGGTCAAATACAGGTCCTTCCTTCAAGATGCACAGTGGAGCATTTGACTCCAAGAAGCTGAGACATTCTCTGCCACACTTTTGTCAGCCTGAAAGGCCAACAGTTACACTGGCTCAGGATCTCTTGCTGCAGACAGTACCTGCAGATGCTTTCCCCTGCACCCTCCCAGGTCTCCCCATCGTACCCTGTAGCATCTGCTCAAACTCTTCAGCTGTTCGCTTGATTCTCTTTGTTCCTCTCTAGACTACAAGTTCCTTGAGATTTTCTTACTCCTTAATCCAGAGTGCCTGGAATCTTTAAGACTCTTGGGAAATATTTTTCAAACAACTACATAAATGACACATTTAATAAGTCAATTTAAAGGAAAAGCATAAATTCAGTCATTTCTCATACCTTTATTGTTCCATAATTTTCCATTTTTCTAAAATCACAACAATTTCTGACTTGACAGTTCTACCACAGCAGTCTGTACCCGTTCACAGTTGGCATGGGATTCTGAATGCTCTCCCCCTTTAGAAGACTAAATCAGAGCACGCAGAAAATTCTGTTGCTTGTGCTCAGCCATCAGATTAGTACTTCTTCGGTGTTTAATTTGTACAGGGTTTTTTTTTGTTGGTTTGTTTTATTAATCTAATAGTTTTCATAAGGCTTGCCAACTCACTACTTTCTTTCAGTCTTACTGAATGTAAATTAGTATTTAAGGATTATTTTGATTCTTAAATATTAATACAATTAAATAAAGCTGGAGAAAAAAAATAGCTTTATAAAGAATCATGTAATCATACTTCCCAGGCACAAACTTAGTTCATAGTGTCTATAAAATCTGAATGTTTGGTTTTGTCTCCTGTAATTATATACATTCCATGAAGTATTTCTTTTTGAAGTTTGATACCCAGGAAGATGAGAAATTACTTCAAGCAACAGAGAAATTTCACGCTGAATGTGCCTTAAAATTCCCCCATCGCCAGTGCCTCACATCAGTGACTGACATGAACGGGAGAACAGTTTTTATTACGCGTTATCTCAAGCCTTTAAACCC
This sequence comes from Mastomys natalensis, assembly GCA_021653895.1. Classification (NCBI taxonomy): domain Eukaryota; kingdom Metazoa; phylum Chordata; class Mammalia; order Rodentia; family Muridae; genus Mastomys; species Mastomys natalensis. Next base: position 1,195,799 of record JAJTUV010000033.1, read on the forward strand.
TCCGCAGGAGCTCCTTAACGTCTACCCCAACAACCCACAGGCCACTGCGGTGAGTCTGCCACAGCCGATCAGTGCTGTTAAAAAAACAATGTTTTAAAATTTCAGTGTACTGCCAGGCATCTCATAATACTTAAACTAAGTACACAAACATCGTTAGGGATCAAAGTAATGATTCAAACTATTTTACTGCAATGAGGACTTCTTTTATTTGGGAAATCTGAAAGTGTCAGAGATGATGATATCTTTGGTTCATTCTTTCCATAGATAATTAAGTGCTTACTATATACTCTTGGTTTTATATTAAGTACTGAAAAATTAACATATGAAACTTTCAAAATCTTACATAATTTAATTGTGCATTAGGCTATACCAAAATAACTACTCAGTATTCTACTTAATGCTATAAGCATCATTGAATTCAAAATAACAGCAGTTATTTGAGCAATATATATTTTCAATATATAGCCCATCCTAATGTGAACTTACACTGATACACTAAGTAGATATGAACCATTCACTGGCTTCAAAATCCCATACCCACTGTAAGATTCACCCTTACGTGGCCTGTGAGCCATATGTATGTTAAGCCAATTTTACATGAATACTATAGCCCATAACTCTTCTGAGACTATGGATAGTAAAGGGAGCAACTGTTTCTAAGTTTTTAATATGGTGAGTGATAGATAGTAGAAGATAGATAGATAGATAGATAGATAGATAGATAGATAGAGACATGTCTTCACTATATCATTAATTTCTATAGAAAACCAAATAGGAACTTACGAACTGCTGATTAGTTCCAGGCCTCAGGTATTGCTCTACCACTGAGCTCCATTGTTAGTGCCCACAACAGTGATTTGTGTTCTGCTTAGCACTGTAAATGTGCATGAACTTCTCCCAGTAGAGACTGCTTAGAGTGGATAAACAAAATACTTCAAATATTATTAAAGTTATGGCTAAGATAGAACCAAGAGAAAAGAAATCCAAAGGAAGAAAGCAAGAGTGCACTAGGGTGAGAACCTGAAGTAGTGTTTGATCTCAGCTTGTCTAGTAACTCACAACAACTAGACCTGGGTATTGATGAGCCACAAGGCTGAGAGGAAAGAAGCAAAGAAATCATGGAGATATGGCAGACAAGCAATTCCAAAATATCACCCAAAATGCTATCTAACCCAGTTGCTAATAGTGTCGTCCTCTGAACCCTCTTGAATTGGACTCCACAGTTCACATAGCTCTCAGCACTGCTGTCTTCCAAGCTCCTGGTAGGATGGCCCATTAAGCTCTGCTTACAGTATTCAAGCACTTTTCTAGTTCAGAGTCTCAAAGTATTCCATATCTGTCCAAAATACCCACATGGGCAGATCTGTAACACAAGAGCCCAATTCCTCATACCAACCTCTGACTTAGTCACTTTTATGTTGCTATGATAAAACATGACAAAGACAACTTTTGTAAGTTTTGGGCTTTTGGTTTCAGAAGGTTAGAGTCCATGATGGTAGAGTGTAGGCCTGCTGGAGGAACAGCTGAAAGCTCATATCCTGATCCATAACTAAGAGAAAGAGAGAAGGGGGGCGGGGGACAGAGACAGAGGGACAGAGACAGAGAGAGAGGGACAGAGATAGAGAGACAGAGAGAGAGAGGGAGGAGGAGAACAGGGACAGACAGAAGAAGACAGAGAGGACAGGACTCAGACAGACAGAAAGACAGAGAGAGAGACAGAGACAAAGAGAGACAGCACACCCTGGGAATGGCACAGGTATTTTGAAATCTCAAACCTGCTCTCAATAACACGGCTCTAATCCTTTGCACACATACAGGGACCAAGTGCTCAAATATATGAGCCTGTGAGAGCCATTCTCACTGAAACCACACACGGGTTCCAAAAATCAAACTCAGGCCATTAAGTTCAATCAGCAAGTGTGCTTACCCGCTGAGCCATCTCATTGGACCCCAAATATCCAAATCCTTAAAACGAAATTCACAGAAGTATAAGCATGGAAAGCCAATAACATACAATTATCCCCCTTAGAGATGAATAGATTGTGAATTATACAGTGACCACACTTGACTCCAATATTCTGTCCCTTCCTAAAACGAGCCAGTGTCCCATGGAGGGATGGCTGCTTTCAGGACTGGACTAAAAGAAGTACAGTACAAGACGATGTTACAAAGTCTTGTGTGCCAAAAACCAAGGAAATACAAATGAGGACAGAAGTGAGGGAGACAAGGACGTTTCAAAGGGTCAGAGCCAGCCTCGCTGTAAGATAATACAAATAACCTTCTGCATGGCTTTAGGAGGAGATGGAGATATCAATGTAGTTAGTAAGCACCTTGTGCACATCAATTTCATGCTTTACACATATATGAACTTCTTCTGAGAAATGAGGTGGGGATGCAGCTTTCTGTTTTCCTGGAAGTTATTTGTGAAGTTAATTTTGTTTACGCAGGAGCTGGTAGCTCGGTACGTGTCCTTGATCCCTTTCCTGCCTGACAGTGTTTCGTTTGCTGGAGTCTGTGACCTGTGGAGCACATCTGATGTGAGTCTTCCTCCCTTGCACCTTTACTGCCTTCACTGCACATTAGCTAAGTGGCTTGCATAATCTTCCACTGCATCATTCATGAGTTATTATAAAACCTACTTGGCCATCTGTTAACAGGATGGGCTAAATTCTGAAATAGTTTTCTTCCTGGTTCAATTCTGTCAAACTTCAGAAGTTAAAACAGGGCTGGGGATCTAATTCAGTAGTAAACGCTTGCCTAGGAGATGCAAGGATATACTATACATTGGTCCTTTGCAACCTCCGCTCCCCACCCCAAAGTATTTTGAAGAATTATTCACACAGAGACTAAAAATAACATTTCACCTATCTTAATTCTGAACTGCCCTAATATTATATTAATAATATCACAACTTTGTTTAGAAATGGTCTATATCTCATGCTACAATAAAAAATTGTATATTTCTCAATTTGTGGGCATCCCAGAGTATACCATGTCAAATATATTCAGTGTGTATTTCTCACTCACTACCACACACACTGGACTAACTCATGGATCACAGGTAATATACAGCAGAGCAAACCTATAGCACCCCAAGTGTTTAGTTGATTCTGGATTTCAGGTTGATGTCTCCATAAAATTTGTCATACACATTTTCTTTGATGGAAGATCCCAAATTGAAAAAAAAATGTAGGTATACTTTAACTTTTTTGCTCCCAGTTGCATTTTGGCAACAAAAGTCTAGACATTTTTAGATGTACATATTTTAGAGCCAAGAGGGATCTCTTTCTCCAGAGGATACATGAAAATATACCAAGACAAGAATAACAGAAGAGCAGAGCTGGACTAGGTGCCTACCTCAGAGGTATTACTACCTCATCTTTGCCTCCACCTTGTCATCTACAAGGCTGGATAAGGAAAGTACGACCCTCAAAATACTGCTCTGGGATAAATCAATCACTATAATGCACTTAGAAAATGTTTAGCCCTAAGATACACATTAAAGTGAGAACATAAAGAGCTAATGTTTTTATCCACTACAATCATATCGATTCTAGATATTCACATCATCAGCATCAATATTAAATGAAAACATGATGTGCACTAAAGACTCAGCATAGTAACAAAATTAGAAGTGTGAAAAATGTCTGATACTTTAAGGCGCTAATCTCAACTACCACATTACATTTTGCTTGAGATCCTACTGTGATGGGACATGCATGCCTTTAATCCCAGTAGTGGGGAGAAAGGGACTGAGATAAGATGACTGCCAGCCTGGGCTACATAGCAAGTGTCATACCACTCTGAATCACAAGGCAAATAAATCCTGCATGGTCAATCCACAGTGAAAAAATCCAATATAATGGTTTTTTTGTTGTTGTTGTGTTTTGGTTTGTTTTTGTTTTTCTTTCTTACAGCAATTCCTTGATCTCCTGGCAGGGGATGAAGAAGAGCATGCAGTACTGCTATGCAATTACTTTCTGTTCCTGGGTAAGAAGGCATGGCTGGTGATGGGCAATGCGATTCCTGAGGTACGGCCACTCAGGGTGCTATTAACAAGAGTGTGGTTATCTATCTAGATGCTTTTCATGGGCACGGTTCATTTTCATGACAGTCCTTTGAATTGCTATGAGAGAACCACGATGGATACTACATGGTGTGGTGGTATCCATTAACAGCATACTCGGGCCCATATATTTCAG